>CM055120.1:224083704-225283704 GCA_029206835.1 Rana muscosa
CCACGCGTCCAGAAGAGAAAGAAAAAATGGCTGCACGTGTCCTTTTATAGCCTACCCAGCATGCAGTTCATGGGTAGATCACTTGGCACTCTGGGTAGGTAGGTCATGGTAAAATGTAAACAGACAGTCACTTCCTGTTATATTTCTAATCCTCTAGAAAAGAAAATAGTTGGAGTCCATTTCCAGTATAGGCCACTAGATGGTGCCAAATGTTGGAGATACAACAAACTTTCAGCTTAGCTTACTGTATTTGACTGCAGTTTAGAAAAAGGACACAAGATGTCGCTAATGCTCAGTGATATGCTATGCTATGTATTTCTCTATGATGTGTTGTATTTCCTGTATACTGTGATGTACTTGTTGGTTACTTTTTCCTGTCTGTGATTCTTCTTAGTGACATCTTTGCTAGTGTGGTTATGTTCCAATAAAGAAGCCAGTTCCTGTTACTACACAATGTCTGATCTGAACTGACTCCGCTGCACCTATCAATCGTACTTTGCAACAGGTTATGGGCCCAGTATCCGGATAAAGACTTATGACTAGAGATGTACCGAACTATTCGCCGGCAAATAGTTCCCGGCGAACATAGCTTGTTCACGTTCGCCGCGGCCGGCGAACATATGCGATGTTCGGTCCGCCCCCTATTCGTCATCATTGAGCAAACTTTGACCCTGTACCTCACAGTCAGCAGACACATTCCAGCCAATCAGCAGCATACCCTCCCTCCCAGACCCTCCCACCTCCTGGACAGCATCCATTTTAGATTCATTCTGAAGCTGCAGTCTTAGTGAGAGAAGGGACAGTGTATCTGCTCCTGATTTAATAGGGAAAGCTATAGCTAGGCCAGTGTATTCAGTGTCCACTCCAGTCCTGAAAGACTCATCTGATCTCTACTATAAGGACAGCGTCCTGACAGCACCCCAAAAAGCCCTTTTTAGGGCTACTACATACATCAGTCTGCCTTTTTTTTTTCTGTAATCTTATTGCAGTTACCTGCCAGCGTGTGTGTATTCAGTGTCCACTCCAGTCCTGAAAGACTCATCTGATCTCTGCTGTAAGGACAGCGTCCACTCCTGACAGCACCCCAAAAAGCCCTTTTTAGGGCGAGTACATCAGTCTGCTTTTTTTTTTTCCTCTGTAATCTAATTGCAGTTGCCTGCCGGCGTGTGTGTGCAGTCTTAGTGAGAGGAGGGACAGTGTATCTGCTGCTGATTTAATAGGGAAAGCTATAGCTAGGCCAGTGTATTCAGTGTCCACTCCAGTCCTGAAAGACTCATCTGATATCTGCTGTAAGGACAGCGTCCACTCCTGACAGCACCCCAAAAATACCTTTTTAGGGCTAGTAAATAATTTATTTTTTCCTCTGTAATCTAATTGCAGTTGCCTGCCGGCGTGTGTGTGCAGTCTTAGTGAGAGGAGGGACAGTGTATCTGCTGCTGATTTAATAGGGAAAGCTATAGCTAGGCCAGTGTATTCAGTGTCCACTCCAGTCCTGAAAGACTCATCTGATATCTGCTGTAAGGACAGCGTCCACTCCTGACAGCACCCCAAAAATACCTTTTTAGGGCGAGTACATCAGTCTGCTTCTTTTTTTTTTCCCTCTGTAATCTAATTGCAGTTGCCTGCCAGCATGTGTGTAATCAGTGTCCACTCCAGTCCTGAAAGACTCATCTGATATCTGCTGTAAGGACAGCGTCCACTCCTGACAGCACCCCAAAAATACCTTTTTAGGGCTAGTAAATAATTTTTTATTTTTTTTTCCTCTGTAATCTGCAGTTCCAAAATAAATTAAAAAGTATGCTTTACACAGCGTATAAGGGTGATGTAACAGCACAACGGGAATCTAACAGGGGAAGAGGTGAAAGTAATCCTCCTCCTACCACGACCACGCCGGCAAGGACAGGACGCTTTACAGACGTGTTGTTGATGGAGGACATGCAGAGCTTTTTAAGTCCTACGCATCGCCACAGCCCTTCGGGGTCCACCCTCAGAGAACGACTCGACCGACAGGTAGCGGACTACCTCGCCTTAACTGCAGATATCGACACTATGAGGAGCGATGAACCCCTTGACTACTGGGTGTGCAGGCTTGACCTGTGGCCTGAGCTATCCCAATTTGCGATAGAACTTCTGGCCTGCCCCGCTTCAAGTGTCCTTTCAGAAAGGACCTTCAGTGCAGCAGGAGGTATTCTTACTGAGAAGAGAAGTCGCCTAGGTCAAAAAAGTCTAGATTACCTCACCTTTATTAAGATGAATGAGGCATGGATCCCAAAGGGACTGACAGTGGGCGATACATTTGACTAAAAAAGGCCTGATGAGATGAGCTGCCTTGGGCGAAAAATGGTCCACACGCTGCTGTATTTTATCTCTGCATGCCGGATTACTTGCGTGACTTATCCGCCACCAACTAGGGTTCAAGCCGCAATGTTTTAGGGCACTTTCTGCCTAAAAAACATCAATTTTTCTGGCCGCTGCTACAGCAGCGGCTGCAACAATACCTAATTTTTCAGGCATGTGTACATGCCTAATTTTTCTGGCCTCTGGTGCTGCACTGTGGCTGCAAAAACAAAACAAAAAAAACAAAACACATGTGTCAATTCCCCTTCGTGATCGTTACCTTGTTGTGGTAAAGGGGCTTGCGTATCACAATGAAGCGACCACCTCTATGAGTGTGTTGGCAATGGCAATGTTGGCACACCCCAGATGATAAGGTCGTTGCTTCATTGTGAACAGACCAAAAGCGATCGGCTGGATAATTTTGCATAGAAAAAACATTAATTTTCTTTGTGATCATCTAAGGTGATCATTAAAGCCTTGCGGTTGTGCAAATGGACTGTTTGTGGTTGTTTGCGGTGCTTTAAACGGGGAGTTTGGTCTGTCACTGTGAAGCGGGCGTAACCTTTACACTACCTGATCGATACAACATCATACCTGATGTTTTAAAGAATGTTATTCCAAACAATTTAGGAATGTTAGGTGATTTATGCCCTTTATGGATTAAAACCCGACTCTGCGTCAACTACGTAATTTTCCATGGGAGTTTTGCCATGGATCCCCCTCCGGCATGCCACAGTCCAGGTGTTAGTCCCCTTGAAACAACTTTTCCATCACTATTGTGGCCAGAAAGAGTCCCTGTGGGTTTTAAAATTCGCCTGCCTATTGAAGTCTATAGAGGTTCGCCCGGTTCGCCCGTTCGCGCACATTTGCGGCAATTCGCGTTCGCGAACGGAAAATTTTATGTTCGCGACATCACTACTTATGACCAGGTGCGGCCCAGGCAGAACAAAGCCTCGAACGGAAGACAGTGTGGCTGATGCGGGGATCGACATAAGGAAGCTTTCCAGCGACATCTCCTATAGACAAGTAAGACTGTTTATATATAAAGGAGGGATAAAATGGCCGGAAACTCTGAGCTTAAACTCTCAGTGGCCAAGCTGAACAATGACAATTATCAGCTATGGAAGTTTAAAGTGGAAATGCTATTATCCAAAGATGACTTGTGGGAGGTTACCACTACAGAGAGGCCACAGGATAATAATCAGGACTGGGACAAGAAAAACAGACAGGCACGAGCCACCATAAGCCTACTAGTGGAGGATGATCAGCTCATTCATATACGCAATGAGGACACAGCGAAAGGCATGTGGAATGTACTGAAAAGACTGCATGAAAGATCCAGTTTAAACAGCAAGCTCTTTCTGCTGTGGAAACTTTACAAAATGAGACTTGGCAGAGAACAGGACATGCAGGAACATATAAACGCGAAGCTGGAAGTGATTGCGCAACCCAGATCGATCGGGGAGAATATAACAGACAGTCACATTGCAGCCATGTTGTTATGCAGTTTGCCCGATACATATACTGCACTAATCAATGCACTGGAGACACGACCTGAGACAGATCTGACGCTAGCATTTGTAAAAACCAGGCTCATAGATGAGTATCAGAGAAGAAAGGAATTAGTGCATGACTCCACAGAAACCGACACCAGCACCGCTCTTAAAGCTACAGATGCAAGATTACACAGGAAGGAGACCAGAGTGTGTTTCAGATGCCACAAACAGGGACACATAAAGAAAGACTGTACTATATGGAAAGCAGAGCAAAAGAGACAGCGTCCCTCTTATACTAAACAAAAGGTCAAAACCACAATCAATGATCCAAGGGAAGGTAACTGGAATGCCACATTTAAAGCGACAGGCAACAATAAATGCCAAGGCTGGTGCATCGATTCGGGGGCAACCAGTCACATGACGAGTGATAGAAGTTTCTTCACAGAACTTGATCTGAGCAACAAAGAAACTATTTATCTTGCAGATGGAAGCAAAATACATGCAGAAGGATATGGGCATGGAACCCTTGTATGCCCTGATGATGCGGGACACAATTTAGCCATACCAGTGAAAGATGTGCTTTTTGTTCCTAATCTAGGAGGAAGACTCTTATCTGTGAAGCATCTAACAGCCAGAGGACTCACTGTAAAATTCCAAGGTGACAAGTGTTCCATTCTAAACGGCAAACAGACAATAGCAAGTGCCAAGCTGGATGATCATCTATATCACCTCGACACAGTGAAGGAAAAGGTGAGACTATGTACACACAAGCACAATGACTGTATACATATATGGCACAGACGTCTAGGTCACAGACACCCAGAATGCATACAGGAACTACAGAGGAGGGATCTGACAAGGGATCTGATAGTATCCCCTTGTCCAATTACCGTTAAATGTGAATGTTGTATTAAATCCAAAGCTGCAAGAGCAACACTTCCCAAAGTCAGTCAGAAGAGAGCTTCAAGACCACTTGACTTAGTTCACAGTGACGTGTGTGGTCCCCTAAACCCACCAACACCTGGAGGCAACAGGTACATAGTGACTTTCATAGACGACTATTCAAGATACACAGTCACCTACCTAATGCAACACAAGAGTGAAGTTTTTGACAAATTAAAAGACTATATATTAAAGACAAGTAACAAGTTTCAGAGGAAGCCTCTCATACTTCGGAGCGATAATGGAGGTGAATTCACAGGAGGTAAGATACAAGAGTACCTAAAACAGAATGGAATAGAACATCAAAAGACAGTCCCGTATACACCAGAACAAAATGGAGTAGCTGACAGAAAGAATAGAACTCTGACTGAAATGATCAGATGTATGCTGACAGACTCTGGACTACCACAAAAATACTGGGGTGAGGCAGCTATGACAGCTACATATTTGCAGAACAGACTTTTTTCCAGAACAGTGGAGAAAACCCCATATAAACTATGGCACAATGAGAAGCCAAATGTAAAACACCTAAGAGTTTTTGGATGCAAAGCATTCATCTACATACCTGAAGAAGAAAAACGCACTAAACTCCAAAACAGAGCGTTTGAAGGTATCTTTGTTGGATACAATGACAATGTCAAGGGTTACAGAATCCTAAATCCCAAAACAGACAAGGTTACCATTAGCAACAGCATAACTTTTGTTGAAGATTTAAGAGACAATGTAATGACAACAGTAGAAGCAAGTATAGAAGAGAAAACTGACATTGACCAGCCCATCTCTGTAACTTCCGAACAAACAGTTGAAGTGAGTGTAGACTCAACCAGTACTGAAGAGCAGACACAAGAAGGCTCAGACACAAAAACAAGACGTTCAACAAGAGAAAACAAAGGTAAACCACCAGGAGCCTAAGTGACGCTCGCAGTAGCAGTCTGAGTGAGGAACACAGGAACTACTGAGCTGAACATACGCCGATTATCCCGGAGGTTATGTGAGTGCAGGCCACAGCTGTGACAGGTTGTGTCTTGTGGAAGGCTATTGCGCAATGATCTGCTTTCTCTTTTCTTTTTATATGTGTATGGATTTACCCTGGGAATCGGAGCTTGTAAAAAGAAGCCTGTTCTAGGAGCCAGTTACTGCTTTAATAGCGGTGCAAATGGATTCTGAATTGTATTGTCCAGTGGTTTATATGAGTATGGACTGGGGACACGCTGCATAAAGGATTTGTCACAGCCCACATTGGAATCTATGCTGCCTTTGGACATTGTACACAATATTGTGTGGATTAGGGGCATTGAATGCTTTAACATATATTGTTTTCACTGCAGAATAGTTTGATTTCAGCACGGAGAGTTGTTTGAACACTGTCACAAGTGCACTATAATTAGGTTGGTGTTTAGTGCATCATTAATTTGTTTAATCAAACCACCTATACGTCTTTCATACAAAGCAAGTACTGCCAGTATCAACGAACCTGCATACTGGGAAGACTTATCTCAACTTTCAGAACAAGAAGCAACTAAATGGATAAAGGCTGCTGAGGAAGAGATAAAATCCATGCATGACACTAAAACATGGACACTTGCAGAACTACCACCTGGAAGGAAAGCCATAGGCTGTAAATGGACTTTTAAAGTGAAATACAATGCAGATGGCACAGTTGAACGGTACAAAGCAAGACTAGTAGCCAAGGGCTATTCTCAAAAATACGGAGAGGACTATGATGAGACGTTTGCACCAGTAGTCAAGCACACTACAATACGGACTTTACTGACAGTAGCCGTCACAAGGAAAATGCAAGTGAAACATTTTGATGTGAAAACCACGTTTCTACATGGCGATTTAACAGAAGAAATTTACATGGAACAACCGCCAGGATTCAAAGATGAACAAAGGTCAGACCTAGTGTGCAAACTTCACAGGAGTATATATGGTCTAAAGCAACCATCCAGAGCGTGGAATATAAAAATAAATGAAGTGCTTACACATCAAAACTTTCAAAATAGTAAAGCAGACCCCTGCTTATACACAAAGAGATTGGCAAACAGATGGGTCTATATGCTTATCTATGTGGATGATATCCTGATTTGCTTTGAGCAAGAAGGGGATGAAGCAGAAATACTGGAAAAACTAAATCAGCACTTTGACATCAAAGATCTTGGCAACATAAAGAATTACCTCGGCATCCAGATCGAGAGAGAGGAAGATGGCAGCTTTCTTCTGAACCAAAGACACAAAATACAAGAAATAATTGAAACATTTGGAATGGAAGACGCCAAACCAGTAAAATCTCCCATGGAAACCAACTACCTAAAGGAGATGAATTGTCAAGATAACCCATTACCTACTAATACTCAATACAGGAAAGCAATAGGGAAATTGCTGTACCTTACCACCGCTACAAGGCCGGACATTGCAGCAACTGTCGGAATCCTATGCGGAAAGGTTTCAATGCCAAGTCAAAAGGACTGGAATGCTGTAAAGCGAATCATTCGCTATCTTAAAGGGACTTCGCACTACAAGCTAAAGTTACCACCAAGTGATGAAAGCACCTTAACAGGATATGTGGATGCTGACTGGGCAGGAGACACCAGTGACAGAAAATCTACCAGTGGCTACTTATTTTTTCTGTCAGGAGGTGCCATCAGTTGGACTAGTAAAAAGCAACTCTCTGTTTCACTGTCGTCTACTGAAGCAGAATATGTTGCTGCAGTGCAGGCAAGCCAAGAAGTTATATGGCTGAGACCGCTATTAACAGACTTAGGTCAACCACAGTTGGGACCAACTGAAATCTATGAGGACAATCAAGGATGCATTCTACTTGCACACATGGAAGGAGTTAATTCAAGAACCAAGCACATTTATGTGAAGTTCCACTTTCTTAGGGATCTTCAAGAGCAAGGTCTTCTTGAGTTACTTTATTGCCCAGCCGAGGATATGACAGCAGATATCCTTACAAAGCCCCTGATTGCTGAAAGACATTCAAGGCTTACAAAGAAGATGGGTTTAACAGACTAATGCGGCGTACACACGATCGTTTTTCATGCCATTTTTTTAAACCAACGTTTTTCTCGTAGTTTTTTTTCTTGTTTCCTCTCAAGCCTGTCTTGCATCCACACGATCATTAAAAAAAACGCTTGAGCAAAGCGCAGTGACGTACAACACGTATGACAGCAACATAAAGAGGAAGTTCCATTCGGATGGCGCCATCCTTCATGTTAGTAAAGTTTGTTGAGCGACGATTCACGCTTTTCAGCCTCGTGCTTTTCAGTCCGTTACAGCGTGACGAATGTGCTGTCTCCATTACAAACGCTAGTTTTACCAGAACGAGCGCTCCTGTCTCATACTTGATTCTGAGCATGCACGTTTTTTTTCACCTCGTAAAAGCATACACACTATCATTTTTCACGTCGTTAAAAAAAAAAAACGACATGAAAAACGCCGTGAAAAAATAGAGCATGTTCGAAATTTTTAATGGCCGTTTTTCACGCCGTTAAAAATGCTCTGGAGCATACACACGATCGGTTTTAATGGCCATTTTTAAAAATGGCATTTTTAACGGCATGAAAAACGATCGTGTGTACGCGGCATAAGCCTTAGTTGTTGAGAAGGGGTGTTGGAGATACAGCAAACTTTCAGCTTAGCTTACTGTATTTGACCGCTGTATAGAAAAAGGACACAAGATGTCGCTAATGCTCAGTGATATGCTATGCTATGTATTTCTCTATGATGTGTTGTATTTCCTGTATACTGTGATGTACTTGTTGGTTTATTTTTCCTGTCTGTGATTCTTCTTACAATGTGAAGTGACATCTTTGCTAGTGTGGTTATGTTCCAATAAAGAAGCCAGTTCCTGTTACTACACAATGTCTGATCTGAACTGACTCCGCTGCACCTATCAATCGTACTTTGCAACACCAAATACTCAATTATAACACTGCTATAGATTAACATTAACAGCGCTACAATTACTTTATCTAAAATGACATATTCATAAATATTATTACTAAATTGTTATATGTAAAAAAAAAATTCTCACTTTCCTTCAATCGGCATACTGTAGCTTAGTATAAAAGGAAAATAAATGCAAAATGCTGAAAACAGATCAGTCATGGAGATGAGTAAAGGAATAGAGAATTTTCATTTGCAAAGTGAAAGTTCATTTAGGTCAGTGAATGAGTGCACTCGCTTATTTTAATCATCCAACCACGTGCAGGCATCAATCCAATTTTTTCAAAAAAGAACATTTTTTTTTCTTCTTCATTTTAAGTGCATGCACTTGTATAAGTGCATGTAATGTGTAATAATAAAATGTATAGGTATTTATTATCTCTCACTGAGAACACAGCTCTTCTCTTGAGAATATTCCTGTCTGCTTTTCTCATCAGAGGGATGGTGTGAGCTTGGTCTAGGCACTAACAAGGGTTAGCATCTACTTCCTAGATTGAAAATCAGAGTAAGAGATAACACAATTCTGTAAATCCTGGTGCCCATGCAGTTCTTGGCTGCCAAATGCAAATAGGCCCCCTGCTGCAGCCTTTCACCGTCTGACTTGCTATAAAGTTCTAATGGTGCACTCAGTTCAGAGATTCCAGCTGCCTGCAGAAGACTGAAGACATTATCAAAGTCCTTGCATTAAGGTAAAAAAAAAAATTCTATTTCTATTTTTGCTGCTGTCAATGAAATGCATGTGAGGAGGAAGTGGGGAGCGCAGCTCCATAGACACACAGCTTGGGAGCGCGCAGACACTGTATGCCTCCATAGCAAATGGCTTGCTATGGGGACACACAAAGAAGAGGAGGAGCCAGGAGCCCTGCTGGGACCCAAGAATAGGAGGATGGGGGCTGCTCTGTGCAATACCACTGCACAGAGCAGGTAAGCATAGCATGTTTATTATTTTATTTAAATGTGTTTTTTTTTAGTAACACTTTAAAGAACACTGATTCTACAGGAGTTTTCTATTTTCCCTGTAGAAACAGCTCAATGTTATCTTATTAGAACATTTTAGAAGCATATTTTAAGCTCAGTGTTTAGAGGTAGGAAAAAAAACTCTGGTTTGCGTTTTTGATTGGAGCTTTCCGGCAGAAAAACGCTAAATGCGTACAAAAACATTATATAAGTGTTTTTCTTTTAAGCCCAGTGTGCATGGAGCTTTATACAGCTCAGCGAAGCTGGCCCCCTACAATCAGCACAAATAAAAACTGAAGTGTGAGTCTTTAGTGCTACTTTTGCGCTGTTTTGTGCCGTAAAAAATTTACATTTGTGCTGCTTTTATTTCTAAGCAATTAGCAATTTTTTTTTCTAGATGATTAAATCACCCAGCTCGCCTATAACAGCCCAAATACACAAAACTGGGCTGGTTGGTTAGTGCTACATTTGTGCTGCTAAAACTTTTATTCGTGCTGTTATGGTTTTTTAGTTATAACAGCTTGTTTTTATTTGATCAATCCCCACCCACTTTGCAACCCATGTTATTAAACCCAAAAAAACATATATACCATTTGTTAGTGCTATGGTTGTGCTGTTTTATGGCAAACAAATTTAAATCTGTGCTGCTTTTATTTTTTAGATATTAGCAATTGTTTTTTTCCAGGCGATGATGGATGTCACTTTTTTTTTGCTCATCGTCCAGGTGTTACCTACCCATACAATCAGCCCAAAAAGTGTGTTTCTTTAGTACTACGTTTGTGCTGTTTTGTGCCGAAAAATTTACATTTGTGTTGCTTTTATTTTTAAGATATTAGCAATTGTATTTATCCAGATGATGACATCACCCAGCCCCCCTACAACAGCCAAAAGACATGAAACCAGACTGGTTGGTTAGTGCCACGTTTGTGCTGGTTTGTGCCATTTAAATCTCCATTCTATCTTTTACCATTTTTACATAATTAATGATTTATTAAAGGTCACTTAGCCCCCCTACAACAGCCAAGAGACACAAAACTGGGCTTGTTGCTTAGTGCCACATTTGTTCTGGTTTGTGCTGTTTAAATCTCTGTTCTATCTTTTATAGTTTTTGCATTATTAATGATTTAGATTAAAGATCACCAAAGGTTACCCAACCCCCCTACAACAGCCAAAAGACATGCATCTAGGCTGGTTGGTTAGTGCCACGTTTGTGCTGGTTTGTACTGCTAAAATTCTTATTTGTGCTGTTATGTTTTTTTAGCTATAACAGCTTGTTTTATTTTGATCAAACCTCACCCACTTTGCACCTCATGTTATTAAATCTTAAAAGCAAATATACCATTTGTTAGTGCTAGGTTTGTGTAGTTTTGTGCCATACAAATTTAAATTTGTGCTGCTTTTATCTTTAAGATATTAGCAATTTTTTTTTTTCAGACAATGACCTCACTCAGCCCCCCCACACCAGCCAAAAGACTTGAAAACGGGCTGGTTGGTTAGTGACACATTTGTGCTGGTTGTGTCATTTAAATCTCCTTTCTATCTTCTTTTAGTTTTCAGTTACTAATGATTTATTAAAGGTCACCAAAGTTCAACTCAGCCCCCCTACAACAGCCAAAAGACCCAAAAGAGGGCTGATTGTTTGACAAAAAAGTAAACTGTGCCAATATTATAAAAAAAGTCCACATCAGTCCTTAGGATGACACGAACATTAGTGTATGAACAAATGTACATCAGTATTAGGATTACACAGGAAGGAGACCAGAGTGTGTTTCAGATGCCACAAACAGGGACACATAAAGAAAGACTGTACTATATGGAAAGCAGAGCAAATGAGACAGCGTCCCTCTTATACTAAACAAAAGGTCAAAACCACAATCAATGATCCAAGGGAAGGTAACTGGAATGCCACATTTAAAGCGACAGGCAACAATAAATGCCAAGGCTGTTGCATCGATTCGGGGCCAACCAGTCACATGACGAGTGATAGAATTTTCTTCACAGAACTTGATCTGAGCAACAAAGAAACTATTTATCTTGCAGATGGAAGCAAAATACATGCAGAAGGATATGGGCATGGAACCCTTGTATGCCCTGATGATGCGGGACACAATTTAGCCATACCAGTGAAAGATGTGCTTTTTGTTCCTAATCTAGGAGGAAGACTCTTATCTGTAAAGTGTCTAACAGCCAGAGGACTCACTGTAAAATTCCAAGGTGACAAGTGTTCCATTCTAAACGGCAAACAGACAATAGCAAGTGCCAAGCTGGATGATCATCTATATCACCTCGACACAGTGAAGGAAAAGGTGAGACTATGTACACACAAGCACAATGACTGTATACATATATGGCACAGACGTCTAGGTCACAGACACCCAGAATGCATACAGGAACTACAGAGGAGGGAGCTGACAAGGGATCTGATAGTATCTGTGTAAAATATGTGAGCGCTAAATATATAGACATATCACAACAAATGTATCCACAGTGTTGTTATGTCTGTGAAGATCACAAAAAATCACAAAAAAAATTATAATGTATGTATCAATGATACATGATCAATGATAACAACTAATAAATGTGTGTGCACAAATTCTATACAAATGATGCAATCTTATACTTAATCCGTATCAAAGTGACCAAAAACAGAAAACAGAAATTAAGATCGCACTCTCAGAAAATACAGGGTATGTGAACCCCTATATAAGTGAGAAAAAAAGCTGTGAGCAATATAAATGGCAACGTTGCTTATCATAAGATGTAAATAGAGGGACCGTCTATAGAGTGCATATCTGACATGAAAACAACAAAAATAAAGTCTATAACTTGTATCCACACCGTCAGGTATGTATCCAGTGTTCCCCAAATAAATGTCAATCACATGGGGGTACTAGGAAACCCTAGATGTGGATATAATGTCCACTTGGAACTTCCTGGAATGTGTTGTGGATTAATCCTATTCCTGCAGGTGTAGAAACACCAGTAGTGGGAAGGAAGAAAGTACTTCAAAGTTTTCAGCTGATACACGTTCGTACTCTATACCTGGTGGTAGAGGGAGAGGCCATCGAGGAAATAGAGGAAGAAGAGATAGCTCTCGAGAACATCGGCGATACGATTCACCACGGGGAAGAGAATATCATAGTTCTAATGATTATGATTATCATTATTATCAACCCCAAAGGACACCCATACAGACATACAATAGATTCTCACCTCTGAGAGAAGAACGAGGAACATACCAGTCTCAGTATAATCACAGAGATAGAGATGAGAATTACCAATACAACAGATCTCCATTTAATTACAATCAAAACCACCCCGGACCATCCTATTCAGGGGGTTTTTACAAAGGTTTTTTTTACAAAGAACAGGGTGGACACAACAGAAACCCTGATCCAAACGTGGAAGCAGAGGTGGATGGCGCGCCCAGAAAAAGAAAATGCGTATAGATGCCAGCGGAATTTTTAACTTGAGTTCAGCTATTTTCACCGAAGCTGAGAACATAGTATTGAATAAAGGATTAAAATATGTCCCCCCGAAAAATTTAAATAAATTTGCTACCTTCATTGATGTGCAAAAATATGTGCGCAAATTGAATATACAGAGATTTTTTCTCTCGAAACCCATTAGAGCATCATTACCTGAAATTACCTCTTCGATTGTACACTCAGGTTTTTCGAATCCTTCACTTTTTAACCCCCCATGTATAACAGCCCCTTCCATTCAAGTTTTTAAGGAACTTGTCTTGAAGGACTTGGAGACATTACCCAGGAAAAAAAACATACAATAACCCTAATATTAAAGTGGGCTTGAAGTCACTATGTGAACGGAAAAATTTGACCATACGCCCCGCTGATAAGGGGGGTGGTATAGTTGTCTTAGATAAGGAAGCCTATCACTTGGAAATGAAGAATATTTTAAGTGACAGTGAAACATATGCACGCCTTCCGAAGAATCCTACGCAGAGCTTTAAAAGGGAGTTGGTCGACCTTATCGATACAGGGACACAATTGGGCATCCTCGACAAAAAAGAGGCCAACTATTTGGTTCCAGTTGCCCCACGCATCCCTGTTATCTACTACCTACCAAAGGTACATAAGGATGCTGTCCATCCTCCAGGCCGCCCAATCATCAGCGGCATCGACTCTGTGACCTCCCGAATAGGGAGGTATATAGATTTCTATTTACAGCCGATTGTGAGACGTATTCCATCATACCTTAAAGATACGAGGCACACCATCTCTCTATTACAACAGATTAAGTACAGTGATGACATGCTATTGGTCACAGCAGACGTGACTTCACTGTACACGTGTATCCCGCACCAACTGGGTTTAACAGCAGTTGAATCTTTCTTATCTAGGGAAGACAACCTCCCAAGGACCCAGAAAAGATATGTCATGGACCTGCTGAGGTTCGCGACTACACACAACTATTTCTGGTATAACGGGGATTTTTTCCTGCAACAAAAAAGGGGTTGCCATGGGGGCCAAATTTGCCCCCAGTTTGGCCAACATTTTCATGGCCAAATGGGAGGAGGATGTCGTCTATGCTTTTAATCGACCAGAGATAGCCCTCTGGGTTCGATACATCGACGACATCCTCCTCCTATGGAAAGGCAATCATGACACCCTCCAGTCTTTCATATCCATATTGAATGACAACCAGACAGGCATTCATTTGTCCTACGAGTCTAGTCGTACTAACATTTCTTGGACTTAGAAATATTTTGTAATGAAGGTCAATTAGAGACTAGAACTTTCTTCAAAACAACAGACCGGAATGGCTATATTCCGGTCGACAGTTGTCACCATTCCACCTGGTTAAAATCAGTGCCACGCAGCCAACTGTTGCGGATTAGGCGGAATTGCACCAACCTTACAGATTACTACCATCAAGCGACTATGCTCAAAACTAGATTTGTTGAAAAAGGCTATAGACCAACGGCAATCGAGGAAGAAATACAACAGATTGCAGCGGGGAATCGTGAATCATTATTAATTGAACGACCAAAACGGTCACAGGATTCGAAATACAAATGGTCATTTTTCACCACATTTTCGACCCAACACAAACAAATTAAAGATATTTTCCAAAGACATTGGAGAATATTAAAAAATGATCAAATATTGGGTCCTACCCTTCCGGATAAGGCAGGAGTGATATATAGAGGAGCAGCATCTCTGAAAAATCAAATTGCTCCAAACGTTACGGATCCCCCCACCATTCCAGTGTTTTTTCCCCACATGAAAGCCTACTACCCATGCAGAAAATGTAAAGTGTGTCAGGTCAATGTTTGTGGGAAGCGGAGGACTGACACCTTCTGTTCTACATCCACTGGAATTAATTATCAAATGAAACAATTTACAACTTGTGCTAGTAAGCACATTGTTTATTTACTTACCTGTCCTTGTGGGAAACAGTACGTGGGGCGTACGATCCGTACGTTTTCAATCAGGGTAGGAGAACATCTCACTAGCATCAAGAAGGGCAAAACAAATCATAGCGTACCAAGACATTATTCTGAGTTCCATAATAAAAACCCAATGGGAACCAAATTTCAGATCATAGACAAGTTTGTCCCCAATTGGAGGGGAGAATCTAGTCTAAGGGGGGTCTCCAGGCTGGAGACTTATTGGATCTATCAGCTCAGATGTTTCAGGCCTTATGGCTTGAACATAGAATGGGATATTAATGCTTTTATTAATAAGGCATAGCTCCCCATTTTTCTGATAGGTCCATTTGGTTTATATACATATTTTTATATAATTTTTATTTATTTAATCCTCTAGGTTTTATATAAAACCATTTTCTTATACGCAATTTCTATTAATTGATTAGTTTGGATATATCATCATTGAGATCTGCTATTACATTGACCTATATCTAGGCAATTTCAAGTTTCTTAGGGGAATTATAAGATTTTATTGTCTCCATAAGTATTGTGATATAACCTTTATTTGTACATGATGAGACTAGTCATCCTTGCTCAGTCCGGTTATCATCCATCACGGCTATCTTTAGTATATATATATATATATATGCCATTCAGTTCCCACAGGCATCTGTGTAGGTGATGGTTTTTCCTGTACTGGGTAAAAGTTATTCCTGGTTTAAGCACTTGGCATACTATGGAATTGCATATCCCAGTCTGTTCCCCACCTAGCCTCTGATCCATATGGAGGACCAATGCGGAGCGTGTGATGTTATGTCAACATGCTGGATTAGTGTTTACATCTGTAATCATGGTTTCCAGCTCGCACCGTTTTAGGTCCGGACTGGTGAGGCATAGGACAGGTGCTTGTGAGTTTAACCATTAGCGCATTAAGTATGATACTACAATGTCCAGAACACCCAGCGCCTCACTTCCGGTCTTTACCGGTATCGTTTTTTCAATTGGCTCTTTATGTTTAGATAGTTACTACAACTTCCAAGATGCTTTGCGTCGCGCTTCCGGCTTTTTGCCGGAAGCGTCATCGACATTTGTATCCAGTATATTGCGGCAAAATACCGCAATACCCAGGCTACCTAGTGTCCATTCCATGGTTGGCCTGTTATTTACTATTGACACCCATTCTGCCCAAAGATATCAAGTCTGTGTTCTCCGATCGGGAGATCTTTGAACTACATCTCCCGGCACCCTTGGCGCCTGTTCATCACGTGTTTAGATATCAGTGATGTCATTGGTTTAGAAACCCGGAGAGGGTTCCACTTGTTATCTATTGGCTTTTAAGCGTGCAATGACGTCAACACGTCCGCGCGGTGACCCACGTGATGCGATGATCCCGGAAGTGAGCTCGGAGCGGCTTTTTCAATTACAATTTCAACTTTCCTCCTTCTATATAAAGCGTGGAGGTGATACACTAGCTTGTACCCCAGTTGATGTCTGCAGTAGACGAAACGTGTCGGGACCACATGCTAGCCACCTAGCCCACGCTTGTTTGTTATATTCGCTGGTTTGCTTTTCCAGAATTTTGGATTTTTGTATATTATTTTTATTCATTTTAAAAAATATTTTTTTGTGCAGTGGTTTTTTGCCATTTGAATCTTTTTAGTTTTAATAAAACCCAGTTATCTGGTTTTACACCATGCGGAGGATTTTTCTTTCTTTTCTTGGAACTGATTCCTTTCCTGGATATCTGATCGTGGTTTGAGCTGAAGGATCCGATCTGGTGTAGACTTCCATTCGTGGATCAAATAAGGACAACACGACATCACATCACCACAATCTGAGTCCCTGTGAGGACATAAGCCTGCATGACCCAGCATCGTATGGTGGCTTGGGTCCGAGTCTTGCGGTAAGAGTATTTTATTCTCTTCAATGCTTATGATGATGATGTTATCACCGTGTATCAGCTGAAAACTTTGAAGTACTTTCTTCCTTCCCACTACTGGTGTTTCTACACCTGCAGGAATAGGATTAATCCACAACACATTCCAGGAAGTTCCAAGTGGACATTATACCCACATCTAGGGTTTCCTAGTACCCCCATGTGATTGACATTTATTTGGGGAACACTGGATACATACCTGACGGTGTGGATACAAGTTATAGACTTTATTTTTGTTGTTTTCATGTCAGATATGCACTCTATAGACTGTCCCTCTATTTACATCTTATGATAAGCAACGTTGCCATTTATATTGCTCACAGCTTTTTTTCTCACTTATATAGGGGTTCACATACCCTGTATTTTCTGAGAGTGCGATCTTAATTTCTGTTTTCTGTTTTTGGTCACTTTGATACGGATTAAGTATAAGATTGCATCATTTGTATAGAATTTGTGCACACACATTTATTAGTTGTTATCATTGATCATGTATCATTGATACATAATTTTTATTTTATTTTTTGTGATCTTCACAGACATAACAACACTGTGGATACATTTGTTGTGATATGTCTATATAGGCACTTTTCCTAGGAATTAGGATTGTATTTAGCGCTCACATATTTTACACATATCCTTTTTACAATTAGTCAATTGTTATGTTAGCAGCTTATTAGAATATTAACATTTATTAATAATTTTGATATCTATATCATTTTTGCACTTGTTGATAGGCACAGTATTACTTATTTATTGATCTGATAGTATCCCCTTGTCCAATTACCGTTAAATGTGAATGTTGTATTAAATCCAAAGCTGCAAGAGCAACACTTCCCAAAGTCAGTCAGAAGACAGCTTCAAGACCACTTGAATTAGTTCACAGTGACGTGTGTGGTCCCCTAAACCCACCAACACCTGGAGGCAACAGGTACATAGTGACTTTCATAGACGACTATTCAAGATACACAGTCACCTACCTAATGCAACACAAGAGTGAAGTTTTTGACAAATTAAAAGACTATATAATAAAGACAAGTAACAAGTTTCAGATGAAGCCTCTCATACTTCGGAGCGATAATGGAGGTGAATTCACAGGAGGTAAGATACAAGAGTACCTAAAACAGAATGGAATAGAACATCAAAAGACAGTCCCGTATACACCAGAACAAAATGGAGTAGCTGACAGAAAGAATAGAACTCTGACTGAAATGATCAGATGTATGCTGACAGACTCTGGACTACCACAAAAATACTGGGGTGAGGCAGCTATGACAGCTACATATTTGCAGAACAGACTTTTTTCCAGAACAGTGGAGAAAACCCCATATAAACTATGGCACAATGAGAAGCCAAATGTAAAACACCTAAGAGTTTTTGGATGCAAAGCATTCATCTACATACCTGAAGAAGAAAAAAACGCACTAAACTCCAAAACAGAGCGTTTGAAGGTATCTTTGTTGGATACAATGACAATGTCAAGGGTTACAGAATCCTAAATCCCAAAACAGACAAGGTTACCATTAGCAACAGCATAACTTTTGTTGAAGATTTAAGAGACAATGTAATGACAACAGTAGAAGCAAGTATAGAAGAGAAAACTGACATTGACCAGCCCATCTCTGTAACTTCCGAACAAACAGTTGAAGTGAGTGTAGACTCAACCAGTACTGAAGAGCAGACACAAGAAGGCTCAGACACAAAAACAAGACGTTCAACAAGAGAAAACAAAGGTAAACCACCAGGAGCCTAAGTGACGCTCGCAGCAGCAGTCTGAGTGAGGAACACAGGAACTACTGAGCTGAACATACGCTGATTATCCCGGAGGTTATGTGAGTGCAGGCCACAGCTGTGACAGGTTGTGTCTTGTGGAAGGCTATTGCGCAATGATCTGCTTTCTCTTTTCTTTTTATATGTGTATGGATTTACCCTGGGAATCGGAGCTTGTAAAAAGAAGCCTGTTCTAGGAGCCAGTTACTGCTTTAATAGCGGTGCAAATGGATTCTGAATTGTATTGTCCAGTGGTTTATATGAGTATGGACTGGGGACACGCTGCAGAAAGAATTTGTCACAGCCCACATTGGAATCTAAGCTGCCTTTGGACATTGTACACAATATTGTGTGGATTAGGGGCATTGAATGCTTTAACATATATTGTTTTCACTGCAGAATAGTTTGATTTCAGCACGGAGAGTTGTTTGAACACTGTCACAAGTGCACTATAATTAGGTTGGTGTTTAGCGCATCATTAATTTGTTTAATCAAACCACCTATACGTCTTTCATACAAAGCAAGTACTGCCAGTATCAACGAACCTGCATACTGGGAAGACATATCTCAACTTTCAGAACAAGAAGCAACTAAATGGATAAAGGCTGCTGAGGAAGAGATAAAATCCATGCATGACACTAAAACATGGACACTTACAGAACTACCACCCGGAAGGAAAGCCATAGGCTGTAAATGGACTTTTAAAGTGAAATACAATGCAGATGGCACAGTTGAACGGTACAAAGCAAGACTAGTAGCCAAGGGCTATTCTCAAAAATACGGAGAGGACTATGATGAGACGTTTGCACCAGTAGTCAAGCACACTACAATACGGACTTTACTGACAGTAGCCGTCACAAGGAAAATGGAAGTGAAACATTTTGATGTGAAAACCGCGTTTCTACATGGCGATTTAACAGAAGAAATTTACATGGAACAACCGCCAGGATTCAAAGATGAACAAAGGTCAGACCTAGTGTGCAAACTTCACAGGAGTATATATGGTCTAAAGCAACCATCCAGAGCGTGGAATATAAAAATAAATGAAGTGCTTACACATCAAAACTTTCAAAGTAGTAAAGCAGACCCCTGCTTATACACAAAGAGATTGGCAAACAGATGGGTCTATATGCTTATCTATGTGGATGATATCCTGATTTGCTTTGAGCAAGAAGGGGATGAAGCAGAAATACTGGAAAAACTAAATCAGCACTTTGACATCAAAGATCTTGGCAACATAAAGAATTACCTCGGCATCCAGATCGAGAGAGAGGAAGATGGCAGCTTTCTTCTGAACCAAAGACACAAAATACAAGAAATAATTGAAACATTTGGAATGGAAGACGCCAAACCAGTAAAATCTCCCATGGAAACCAACTACCTAAAGGAGATGAATTGTCAAGATAACCCATTACCTACTAATACTCAATACAGGAAAGCAATAGGGAAATTGCTGTACCTTACCACCGCTACAAGGCCGGACATTGCAGCAACTGTCGGAATCCTATGCGGAAAGGTTTCAATGCCAAGTCAAAAGGACTGGAATGCTGTAAAGTGAATCATTCGCTATCTTAAAGGGACTTCGCACTACAAGCTAAAGTTACCACCAAGTGATGAAATCACCTTAACAGGATATGTGGATGCTGACTGGGCAGGAGACACCAGTGACAGAAAATCTACCAGTGGCTACTTATTTTTTCTGTCAGGAGGTGCCATCAGTTGGACTAGTAAAAAGCAACTCTCTGTTTCACTGTCGTCTACTGAAGCAGAATACGTTGCTGCAGTGCAGGCAAGCCAAGAAGTTATATGGCTGAGACCGCTATTAACAGACTTAGGTCAACCACAGTTGGGACCAACTGAAATCTATGAGGACAATCAAGGATGCATTCTACTTGCACACATGGAAGGAGTTAATTCAAGAACCAAGCACATTTATGTGAAGTTCCACTTTCTTAGGGATCTTCGAGAGCAAGGTCTTCTTGAGTTACTTTATTGCCCAGCCGAGGATATGACAGCAGATATCCTTACAAAGCCCCTGACTGCTGAAAGACATTCAAGGTTTACAAAGAAGATGGATTTAACAGACTAATGCGGCGTACACACGATCGTTTTTCATGCCATTTTTTAAACCAACGTTTTTCTCGTAGTTTTTTTTCTTGTTTCCTCTCAAGCCTGTCTTGCATCCACACGATCATTAAAAAAAATGCTCAAAGCGCAGTGACGTACAACACGTACGACGGCACTATAAAGGGGAAGTTCCATTCGGATGGCGCCACCCTTCATGTTAGTAAAGTTTGTTGAGCGACGATTCGCGCTTTTCAGCCTCATGCTTTTCAGTCCGTTACAGCGTGACGAATGTGCTGTCTCCATTACAAACGTTAGTTTTACCAGAACAAGCGCTCCCGTCTCATACTTGATTCTGAGCATGCTCGTTTTTTTTCACCTCGTAAAAGCATACACACTATCATTTTTCACGTCGTTAAAAAAAAAACATGAAAAACGACGTGAAAAAATAGAGCATGTTCGAAATTTTTAATGCCCGTTTTTCACGCCGTTAAAAATGCTCTGGAGCATACACACGATCGGTTTTAATGGCCATTTTTAAAAATGGCATTTTTAACGGCATGAAAAACGATTGTGTGTACGCGGCATAAGCCTTAGTTGTTGAGAAGGGGTGTTGGAGATACAACAAACTTTCAGCTTAGCTTACTGTATTTGACCGCAGTTTAGAAAAAGGACACAAGATGTCGCTAATGCTCAGTGATATGCTATGCTATGTATTTCTCTATGATGTGTTGTATTTCCTGTATACTGTGATGTACTTGTTGGTTTATTTTTCCTGTCTGTGATTCTTCTTACAATGTGAAGTGACATCTTTGCTAGTGTGGTTATGTTCCAATAAAGAAGCCAGTTCCTGTTACTACACAATGTCTGATCTGAACTGACTCCGCTGCACCTATCAATCGTACTTTGCAACACCAAATACTCAATTATAACACTGCTATAGATTAACATTAACAGCGCTACAATTACTTTATCTAAAATGACATGTTCATAAATATTATTACTAAATTGTTATATGTAAAAAAACATTTCTCACTTTCCTTTAATCGGCATACTGTAGCTTAGTATAAAAGGAAAATAAATGCAAAATGCTGAAAACAGCTCAGTCATGGAGATGAGTAAAGGAATAGAGAATTTTCATTTGCAAAGTGAAAGTTCATTTAGGTCAGTGAATGAGTGCACTCGCTTATTTTAATCATCCAACCACGTGCAGGCATCAATCCAATTTTTTCAAAAAAGAACAGGTTTTTTTTTTCATTTTAAGTGCATGCACTTGTATAAGTGCATGTAATGTGTAATAATAAAATGTATAGGTATTTATTATCTCTCACTGAGAACACAGCTCTTCTCTTGAGAATATTCCTGTCTGCTTTTCTCATCAGAGGGATGGTGTGAGCTTGGTCTAGGCACTAACAAGGGTTAGCATCTACTTCCTAGATTGAAAATCAGAGTAAGAGATAACACAATTCTGTAAATCCTGGTGCCCATGCAGTTCTTGGCTGCCAAATGCAAATAGGCCCCCTGCTGCAGCCTTTCACCGTCTGACTTGCTATAAAGTTCGAATGGTGCACTCAGTTCAGAGATTCCAGCTGCCTGCAGAAGACTGAAGACATTATCAAAGTCCTTGCATTAAGGTAAAAAAAAAAATTATATTTCTATTTTTGCTGCTGTCAATGAAATGCATGTGAGGAGGAAGTGGGGAGCGCAGCTCCATAGACACACAGCTTGGGAGCGTGCAGACACTGTATGCCTCCATAGCAAATGGCTTGCTATGGGGACACACAAAGAAGAGGAGGAGCCAGGAGCCCTGCTGGGACCCAAGAATAGGAGGATCGGGGCTGCTCTGTGCAATACTACTGCACAGAGCAGGTAAGTATAGCATGTTTGTTATTTTATTTAAATGTTTTTTTTTTTTTAGTAACACTTTAAAGAACACTGATTCTACAGAAGTTTTCTATTTTCCCTGTAGAAACAGCTCAATGTTATCTTATTAGAACGTTTTAGAAGCATATTTTAAGCTCAGTGTTTAGAGGTAGGAAAAAAAACTCTGGTTTGCGTTTTTGATTGGAGCTTTCCGGCAGAAAAACGCTAAATGCGAACAAAAACATTATATAAGTGTTTTTCTTTTAAGCCCAGTGTGCATGGAGCTTTATACAGCTCAGCGAAGCTGGCCCCCTACAATCAGCACAAATAAAAACTCAAGTGTGATTCTTTAGTGCTACTTTTGCGCTGTTTTGTGCCGTAAAAAATTTACATTTGTGCTGCTTTTATTTCTAAGCAATTAGCATTTTTTTTTTCTAGATGATTAAATCACCCAGCTCGCCTATAACAGCCAAAATACACAAAACTGGGCTGGTTGGTTAGTGCTACATTTGTGCTGCTAAAACTTTTATTCGTGCTGTTATGGTTTTTTAGTTATAACAGCTTGTTTTTATTTGATCAATCCCCACCCACTTTGCAACCCATGTTATTAAACCCAAAAAAACATATATACCATTTGTTAGTGCTATGGTTGTGCTGTTTTATGGCAAACAAATTTAAATCTGTGCTGCTTTTATTTTTTAGATATTAGCAATTGTTTTTTTCCAGGCGATGATGGATGTCACTTTTTTTTGCTCATCGTCCAGGTGTTACCTACCCATACAATCAGCCCAAAAAGTGTGTTTCTTTAGTACTACGCTTGTGCTGTTTTGTGCCGAAAAATTTACATTTGTGTTGCTTTTATTTTTAAGATATTAGCAATTGTATTTTTCCAGATGATGACATCACCCAGCCCCCCTGCAACAGCCAAAAGACATGAAACCAGACTGGTTGGTTAGTGCCACGTTTGTGCTGGTTTGTGCCATTTAAATCTCCATTCTATCTTTTACCATTTTTACATAATTAATGATTTATTAAAGGTCACTTAGCCCCCCTACAACAGCCAAGAGACACAAAACTGGGCTTGTTGCTTAGTGCCACATTTGTTCTGGTTTGTGCTGTTTAAATCTCTGTTCTATCTTTTATAGTTTTTGCATTATTAATGATTTAGATTAAAGATCACCAAAGGTTACCCAGCCCCCCTACAACAGCCAAAAGACACGCATCTAGGCTGGTTGGTTAGTGCCACGTTTGTGCTGGTTTGTACTGCTAAAATTCTTATTTGTGCTGTTATGTTTTTTTAGCCATAACAGCTTGTTTTATTTTGATCAAACCTCACCCACTTTGCACCTCATGTTATTAAATCTTAAAAGCAAATATACCATTTGTTAGTGCTAGGTTTGTGTAGTTTTGTGCCATACAAATTTAAATTTGTGCTGCTTTTATCTTTAAGATATTAGCAATTCTTTTTTTTCAGACGATGACCTCACTCAGCCCCCCTACACCAGCCAAAAGACTTGAAAACGGGCTGGTTGGTTAGTGCCACATTTGTGCTGGTTGTGCCATTTAAATCTCCTTTCTATCTTCTTTTAGTTTTCAGTTACTAATGATTTATTAAAGGTCACCAAAGTTCAACTCAGCCCCCCTACAACAGCCAAAAGATCCAAAACAGGGCTGAGTGTTTGACAAAAAAGTAAACTGCGCCAATATTATAAAAAAAGTCCACATCAGTCCTTAGGATGACACGAACATTAGTGTATGAACAAATGTACATCAATATTAAGCAGTTATTAGAATAACCAACTCAAGGAAGTCCATAAGCTGTAAGGTGATCCGTAAATAAATTCTGTGTAGTGACACCACAGTGATTATTCCAAATAAAGTGCCCACCACCATAATCAAATGGCCGCTTACCAGAGGGCAAGCACAAAAGCGCATTCGGCTATAACCCAGCCACGGCCTTTGGCTTGCGTGCAGAGTGGTTTTGACCAGGAAGCAGACTAACACCCGGGATGTTCCTCAGCATGTCATAAGGTGTAATGTTCTTATCTCTCCACCGGGACTCCTGTAATATTTTTATCTCTCCACCGAGACTCCTGTAATATTCTTATCTCTCCACCGGGGCTCCGAGATCTCAACCAACTCCATCACAGTCCGATGACTCACAGCGACATCACCCGGCTCCTCCTCTTCTCCCTACTTAAACAGCCGACACCCTTTGCTTGGTGTTTGTGCTAGGAACCTGACACCAGGTAAATAGCTCCAGCAGCTGACGATTGTCTTCCCTCACTATTGGGCTGGATAGAGCCCCGGTTTTCCATCTCACTATTCGGCCTGATAGAGCCCGGCTGCCTCCTCACTATTGGGCCGGTCAGAGCCCCTCCAACTTCCAGCTTTTGGGCCGGACAGAGCCCCAGTCCACTCACAGCAACTATTCCTCCGTATACTATAACCTATTATCCTGTGTACTGCTACTTCATCTAAGTTTCCTCTGGAACTCCATGTTATGACTGTGTACTACCAAACTAAATAAAACCACTAGTATTCCCAAATTATCTGAGTCTCCCTATCTGATTTCTGCCTACTTATAGTTAACTGTTAAGTATATCATATATACCTCCGAAGCTATGATCCACACCAAACTTTATAGTAACATTGCCTGAAGCGTTACATAAGGTCCTTCGGCATATTGTAAGGTCAGTGGTAACGTTTAAGTATCATGGAATGGAAGGAGAAGGACCATAGTGTAATACCGTCACAGGTAGTTTAATAAAAGTAAAAGTAATGTACTTACAAGAAAGCAGAAATAAAGAGCATAAAAACTCTCCGGCCGGCAAAGTACAGGAGCCCTTCCTCCTCAATGACATGGTGACGTCACTACGTGTCCTCTCAGACGCGTTTCGTCATAGGCTGATGTTCTCAATGGGGAGGGCTGATTGGTTAGTGCCACGTAGGGTTGCCACCTTTTCTTGAAGCCAAACCCGAACACTTTACTGGCGCACAGCATTTTTTTTAGTATACACAATAGATAAAAGGATTTAAAAGACTTGGGCGTGGGAGTGGATGGGGTAGTGAGATGGACACCAACAGACATTGAGGGATGGGAAGGATGGGTCAGCCTGTTTGCTTTTATGTTAGTCAGCTAAAAAAAAAAAAAATTACTATTGTGAGTTCCGTTCCGTGAGATCTGCTTGCACTGATGCTCATTGTGGCAGTTGTCCCATGGATAGATGCTGAAGCACTGTATTACCTTCTGATCTGGGGGGACAAAATCTTGGGGGAGCCGCTGTCTTTAGGTGTGAGGCATGGAAAAAGAATTGATCAACTTTAATATTTTGTCACATGAATGGACTTAAGTTTTTGCACAGTTGGTGTTTATAGAAATTAATTGAATGTACACTTATGAAATATTGGTTTTATAACTTATTATAGGACATATACACAGTATATACTAGAGGTGCGCATCTTCACTGGCCTCATGATTCGATACGATTATCAGGTCAACGATTCGATTCGATTCCGCGATGCATCACGATGCATCACGATTACAACGCAAGTGCGCATGGTTTTCACCAAAAAAATTTAAGCAGTCAGGAGAACTCATTTTTTTTATTATATCTGTTCTTTTAAAAAAAAGACAACACTCCCTGCATGTAGCAAAGTCTAAACAAAGCAGACAAAAACTTGTACATAGTACAGGAGATGGTCAGAGACTGCAGACATAGTACAGGAGATGGTCGGTGACTGCGGACATGCTACAGGAGTTGGTCAGAGACTGCGGACATGCTACAGGAGATGGTCGGTGACTGCGGACATGCTACAGGAGATGGTCGGTGACTGCGGACATGCTACAGGAGATGGTCAGTGACTGCGGACATGCTACAGGAGATGGTCAGTGACTGCGGACATGCTACAGGAGATGGTCGGTGACTGCGGACATGCTACAGGAGATGGTCAGAGAGACTGCGGACATGGTACAGGAGATGGTCAGAGACTGCGGACATGCTACAGGAGATGGTCGGTGACTGCGGACATGCTACAGGAGATGGTCAGACTGCGGACATGCTACAGGAGATGGTCAGACTGCAGACATGCTACAGGAGATGGTCAGACTGCGGACATGCTACAGGAGATGGTCAGACTGTGGACATGCTACAGGAGATGGTCAGTGACTGCGGACATGCTACAGGAGATGGTCAGTGACTGCGGACATGCTACAGGAGATGGTCAGAGACTGCGGACATGCTACAGGAGATGGTCAGCGACTGCGGACATGCTACAGGAGATGGTCAGACTGCGGACATGCTACAGGAGATGGTCAGACTGCAGACATGCTACAGGAGATGGTCAGACTGCAGACATGCTACAGGAGATGGTCAGACTGCGGACATGCTACAGGAGATGGTCAGACTGTGGACATGCTACAGGAGATGGTCAGACTGCAGACATGCTACAGGAGATGGTCAGACTGCGGACATGCTACAGGAGATGGTCAGACTGTGGACATGCTACAGGAGATGGTCAGTGACTGCGGACATGCTACAGGAGATGGTCAGAGCCTGCGGACATGCTACAGGAGATGGTCAGAGACTGCGGACATGCTACAGGAGATGGTCAGTGACTGCGGACATGCTACAGGAGATGGTCAGACTGCGGACATGCTACAGGAGATGGTCAGACTGCGGACATGCTACAGGAGATGGTCAGACTGCGGACATGCTACAGGAGATGGTCAGACTGCGGACATGCTACAGGAGATGGTCAGACTGTGGACATGCTACAGGAGATGGTCAGTGACTGCGGACATGCTACAGGAGATGGTCAGTGACTGCGGACATGCTACAGGAGATGGTCAGTGACTGCGGACATGCTACAGGAGATGGTCAGTGACTGTGGACATGCTACAGGAGATGGTCAGACTGCGGACATGCTACAGGAGATGGTCAGACTGCGGACATGCTACAGGAGATCAGCAGGTAAGTATAAAAAAAGAATTAGAATGTGTGCATTGTGGCTAGAGCAGCAGTTCAAAGATGTCCTGCAAGTGTCTACCTTGTATGTGGTCTTCATGTTATGCACAGAACTCTCTTGATGAATAGGTCAGCTGGGACACACTATACTCCCAGTATCTGAAATGATCATACAGCCCTCGTTATTATAATTGTACGTTATAGGAGCCAGACGTTTCAAATTTATGAGTTCAGTACCAGAAGAAAATAAACTTGGTCCAACACCTGGGAAAAAAAAAAAAAAGAATACCTGTCTCTCGGCTCCTATCGGAACTCCGCCCCCTCAGCCCTGTACATTGCCGCTCCCTCCTACTCACAAATGCAAATTCTTCTAATACCGCCCCGCCTCTCCATACCGCTCCCTCCTACTGTTCCTCGCAAATGCCCCTAATACCGCCCCGCCTCTACAGCCCTCTGCTCATTAGCCTTCGTGAAACAGTAGGCGTGAGTGGCGCTGGAGAGGCGGGGGGTATTAGAAGAATTTGCATTCGTGAGTAGGAAGGAGCGGCAATGTACAGGGCTGAGGGGGCGGAGTTCCGATAGTAGCCGAGAGACAGGGGGGAACAGAATCCAGCGGGGGAACAGTCATGTGACTGCCCTCTCTCCTCTCACGTCTCTGACGCCAGGAGAGACGTGAGACATGAAAGAAGAGAGGAGAGAGTAATTAATTGTATGAATTATCAGATATTTACATCAATGGAGGATAATAAATTAAGTACTCAGATATGTAAATATGTTTAGTTAATCACATGCATAAACACACACACTTAAATGCATACAGATACTGAGATAAAACATATGCTCAATTACATACGGTAGATGCACACACATATATATATATATTGTGACAGCAGGAAGGTAAAGTCACCTGGTTGCATCCAGGGGGGTAGATATATTTCGCCCAGATTCAGGCTTTACGCTGACTTATACAACTAGGTGGAGAGTTGTATAGGCCCAGCTAAGGCTAGTGGGCTCATGGATGACTCATACCTCTAGGGAGAGTGTGGGGCGTCGTGCAGACAGAGTTGATGAGGCCAGCTGAAGCTTGTCAGCTCATTTAGGCCTCTATAAGAACTCCCAGCTTCATTAGATGTTAGCTCATGCCTGGAACCAGACCTGTGTGGACTGTCTAGGGAGAGTGAACCCCTGTGCGGTGAGGCAAAGCCTGTGTGGCTATTTGTTTGGACTTTTACTAAACCAGGGACTTAGGGACTAGGACAGCACTAGGCTGATCCCAGTTGTTAGTTAGGAAACCTGTATGTTTAGTCAGAGGTCAACTTGACCAGGATTTATTTTGGTTATGTTTCTTTTGCTTTGCTGTGTTTTGTCACTGTAAATAGAAAATAAACCGCACCTTTTTTTTGATTTTGAAAACCACAACCTCCGTTTGCTGGGCCTGTTTTGTGTGGGGAGCCCATCCCGGGGGTCACACACACCCGCTGCCGAGCTAACCCCCTCACAGTTGGTGGAGAATGCAGGCAGTTTTTTTTTAAGCCAGCATGGAGGAGATACTGAAGCAGCTGGCTCTAGCAAATGCCAATCAACAGCAGACAAATGCAGGTTTGCAAAAGAGCCTTGCAGCTCAACAACAGAGCCTTGCAGCCCAGCAGCAGACAAACGCAACTTTGCAACAGAGTCTGGAGGCTCAGCAACGAGCCCAGCAGCAATCTGAGGCCCGCTTCATAGACCTGTTGCAGAAGCAAGAGCAGAGACTACAACAACAGATGGAAGCAGTAATGCAGCAACGTCCGCAGACCAGTGAGGAAAGCCGTCCCACTAATACCGCGTCCTTTGGGGTGAGTCGTTTATTGACAAAAATGACTGGAGAGGATGATCCAGAGGTATTTTTGACCACATTTGAAAGGACCGCTGAAAGAGAAAAGTGGCCTGAGGAGCAGTGGGCTGGACTGGTGGCTCCTCTGTTAACTGGTGAATCGCAGAAAGCTTACTATGACCTAGAGCCTAACCAAGCAAAAGACTATGTGATGCTAAAAGCTGAAATATTGGCAAGGCTGGGTGTCACCCAGGCTGTCCGGGCTCAGCGTGTGCATAACTGGACTTTCCAGCTTGGAAAACCCCCCAGGTCTCAAATGTATGATCTCATTCACCTGAGCAGAAAGTGGCTACAGCCAGAGACTTTGTCCGCACCAAAGATTGTGGAACGTGTTGTAATGGATCGGTTTTTGAGAGCTCTTCCTACTGCCATCCAAAAGTGGGTAAGCCATGGAGACCCAGAGACGGCCGATGGTCTTGTGGATCGTGTGGAGAAATACTTGGCTACAGAGAACCTGACGGCCTCTTCCAGAGACACTCGGACTTTCCACCCTAAGACCAGACCATCCCCAGGGGCGGATAAGAGGATTCCAAGGGGTGAGGGTGGAGAGAGTGAGAGGGTGGGAGCTCTACCCCAAGTTTGGCGAGAACAGCCTGGGAAATCAGCGGCTCAAGAGGCGGCAAGAAGGATCGTTTGCTACCGCTGCCGGCAAGCGGGACATATTGCAGCCAATTGCCCGGTTGTGGAGGAACCCATGCAGTGTGACTTTCTGACGGGCAGACGTCAGTCGCTGTGTGCGACAGTCGCATGCACTGCCATTCGAGGAACTGAGAAACATTTATGCAAAATGTGTGTTAATGGTAGAAATGTTGTGGTATTGCTGGATTCAGGTAGCCTTGTGACCCTGATAAAGGCTGAGTTAGTTAAAACAGAGGTCTCTGGGAATAGCAAGGTAGCTGTTATTTGTGTGCATGGGGACACCCGAGAGTATCCAGTGACTACAGTGTGTTTCGAGACCCCCAAAGGTACCCTCTCTCATCCAGTGGGCTTAGTATCTCAGTTACCGCATGACGCCATTGTGGGAAGGGATTTTCCGAAGTTCTGGGAACTGTGGGATGATCCTGAGCCCCTCACTGGTGCCCCTATGTACCAGGAATGTGATAGCCAGAACTCCCCTGAGAGTGGTGAGGACTCTCCGGAATTTCCCTTATCAGTATTGGCAGGGGAGACTCAAGAAACTGGAGAGGAGCCCACCTCCTCAGACGAAAACCTACCGTCTGTGGAGTTTTCTGATCTTGAGGTTCACAGGGAAAACTTTGCCACAGAACAGTTGAAAGACCCCGCCCTAATAAAGGCACGGGAAAACGTAGTGAAAATAGATGGCGAGTTAGTGAACCCAGATAATACCTGCACTTACCCATACTTCAGCGTAGAGAAGGACCTACTGTATCGGGTGGCAAAAAGGGCAGAAGAAACCGTTGAGCAGCTTGTGGTGCCCAAACCTTACAGGAAGTTGGTGTTGGAGTTGGCCCATGGGCACATTCTTGGAGGTCATCTGGGGACAGAGAAAACCCGAGAGAGGGTATTACAGAGATTCTATTGGCCGGGGGTGATGAAGGACGTAGAAAATTATTGTTCCTCCTGCCCTGTGTGTCAGAGGTTGGCCCCGATGCCACATTTCCGTAGCCCGCTGGTCCCTCTACCCATCATTGAGGTCCCGTTTGAGAGGATCGCCATGGATTTGGTAGGTCCTATAATCAAGTCCGCTAGGGGGCACCAGTACATATTAGTTATAATGGACTATGCCACCCGTTATCCAGAAGCGATCCCTCTCCGAAATACCTCGGCCAAAACCATAGCCAAAGAGCTATCTCTTGTTTTTAGCCGGGTGGGTATTTGTAAAGAACTGCTTACGGACCAAGGTACACCCTTTATGTCCCGGGTTATGAAAGAGCTGTGTAAATTGTTCAAAGTGACGCAATTGCGTACGTCTGTGTATCACCCCCAAACCGATGGGCTGGTTGAAAGATTCAACAAAACCCTAAAACAAATGTTGAAGAAAGTGGTGGATAGAGATGGAAAGGATTGGGACTGTTTACTTCCTTATTTGATGTTTGCTATTAGGGAGGTGCCCCAATCCTCTACGGGATTCTCCCCCTTTGAGTTACTGTATGGGAGACACCCAAGAGGGCTGTTGGATATTGCCAAGGAAACTTGGGAAAGTGAGAGTTCTCCCCACAGGAGTGTGATTGAGCATGTCGCCCTGATGCAAGATCGAATTGCACAGGTAATGCCCATCGTGAAGGAACATTTGGCCCAAGCGCAGTTGGCACAGCAGAGAGTGTACAACCGTGGAGCCAAGACCCGTACCTTTTCCCCGGGGGATAGGATATTGGTACTTGTCCCTACGGTTGAAAGTAAATTCCTTGCCAAATGGCAAGGCCCCTACGAGATAATGGAAAAAGTGAGCGAAGTGAATTACAAGGTCAGACAACCAGGAAGGCGAAAGCCCGAACAGATCTATCACGTTAATCTGTTGAAAGCCTGGAGGGATAGAGAGTCCCTAGTCGCAGACACTTGGTCACCAGCTCAAACTGGTTGCGTGATTCCTGAGGTTGGAATAGCAGCCACCTTGTCACAACCCCAACAACAGGAGGTTAAGGAGTTTGTGCTTCGCAACAAGGAGGTATTCTCTGAGCTGCCGGGACAAACATCTGGGGTAGAGCATGACATCATTACCCCGCCCGGTGAAAGGGTGAAGTTAAAACCCTATCGGATCCCAGAGGCTCGACGGGAGGCAATACGGGAGGAAGTACAGAAAATGCTGAACTTAGGGGTGATAGAGGAGTCCCAAAGTGATTGGTCTAGTCCCATCGTGTTGGTGCCTAAACCGGATGGGAGCTGGCGATTTTGTAACGATTTTCGTCAGTTGAACAAAGTTACAAAATTTGACACCTACCCCATGCCACGTATAGATGAGTTGATCGACCGGCTGGGAACAGCCCGATACATGACGACTCTTGACCTCACAAAAGGGTATTGGCAAATCCCCCTGGCCAAGTCGGCCAAAGAGAAAACCGCATTTGTAACCCCAGACGGGGCGTTCCAATATAAAAGAATGCCGTTCGGGTTACAGAATGCGCCGGCCACATTCCAGCGGAAAATGGACCAGATGCTGAGGCCCCATCGGAAGTATGCTGCGGCTTACCTGGATGACGTAATTGTCCATAGCACAGATTGGGCCTCACATCTGCCAAAAGTGCAAGCAGTCCTGGACTCTGTTCGGGAAGCGGGGTTTACGGCTAACCCCAAGAAGTGTACCATTGGGCAGGAGGAGGCCAAATATCTTGGGTACACCATTGGGAGGGGAGTAATAAAACCCCAACTCAACAAAGTCGAGGCCATCCAGAGTTGGCCACGTCCCAACAGCAAGAAGCAGGTACGAGCCTTTCTGGGAATCGCTGGGTATTATCGGCGATTCATTCCCCACTTTGCTTCTAAGGCTGTGCCCCTAACCAACCTGACGAAGGGGAAAGGGTCGGTCATGATTAAATGGACCCCCGAGGCTGAGGCAGCATTCCAATTCTTGAAACAAGCCTTATGTAGCCAGCCAGTGTTGTACTCACCCGACTTCTCTAAAGACTTTGTCGTACAAAGTGATGCGTCAGATGTGGGGTTAGGAGCAGTATTGTCCCAGGTCTGGAACGGGGAAGAGCACCCAGTCATTTACCTCAGCAGGAAATTGAAGTCCCATGAGGTAAATTACGCCACCGTTGAAAAGGAGTGTTTAGCGGTGAAGTGGGCTCTAGATTCCCTTCGGTACTACCTGCTAGGTAGGCACTTTGACATGGTTACGGATCACGCTCCGTTAAAGTGGATGGCTCAAAACAAGGAAACAAATAGAAGAGTGAATAGGTGGTTCCTGGCCCTCCAGGAATTCAACTTCACAGTAAAGCATCGCCCTGGCGTTCAAATGGGGAATGTGGATGCTTTGTCTCGAGTACATGAATGCCTGATTGCTGGTGTTCCAACCCCGAGGTTAAAACAAGAGGGGGGGGTATGTGACAGCAGGAAGGTAAAGTCACCTGGTTGCATCCAGGGGGGTAGATATATTTCGCCCAGATTCAGGCTTTACGCTGACTTATACAACTAGGTGGAGAGTTGTATAGGCCCAGCTAAGGCTAGTGGGCTCATGGATGACTCATACCTCTAGGGAGAGTGTGGGGCGTCGTGCAGACAGAGTTGATGAGGCCAGCTGAAGCTTGTCAGCTCATTTAGGCCTCTATAAGAACTCCCAGCTTCATTAGATGTTAGCTCATGCCTGGAACCAGACCTGTGTGGACTGTCTAGGGAGAGTGAACCCCTGTGCGGTGAGGCAAAGCCTGTATGGCTATTTGTTTGGACTTTTACTAAACCAGGGACTTAGGGACTAGGACAGCACTAGGCTGATCCCAGTTGTTAGTTAGGAAACCTGTATGTTTAGTCAGAGGTCAACTTGACCAGGATTTATTTTGGTTATGTTTCTTTTGCTTTGCTGTGTTTTGTCACTGTAAATAGAAAATAAACCGCACCTTTTTGATTTTGAAAACCACAACCTCCGTTTGCTGGGCCTGTTTTGTGTGGGGAGCCCATCCCGGGGGTCACACACACCCGCTGCCGAGCTAACCCCCTCACAGTATATATATATATATATATATATATATATATATATATATATATATATATATACACACACACACACACACACACACATATATATATACATTTATGGTCGGAGCCCTCTGTTTGAAGAGATATGGATCACATAAACACGTCACAAGACTAACAACACAAATAAGACCTGAAGTGTGGCCTGGCCTTTTGTACGGTATGCCAAATAAAGGGGCCATACCTGAATAGAAGTAATAGATAACACTGCTGAGAATTGGTTGTAGAGGAGTGCCCTAGAAAAGGGAGATATGGGTGGGTGGGTACCGCGCACTACAGCCGACACTGACCCTGGTGGATGGTCTGTATAAGTACCCCTCAAACTCCTCCCATAATTTCAGGCTAGCATACCAGCCTTCCTATTTATGGTCGGAGCCCTCTGTCTGAAGAGATATGGATCACATAAACACGTCACAAGACTAACAACACAAATAAGACCTGAAGTGTGGCCTGGCCTTTTGTACGGTATGCCAAATAAAGGGGCCAAAAAGTCACACAAGGTTAGGAAGGAATTGTTCTATTATGACAGGTAAACCACTATAGAGCGAGACTGTTAAAGGCTCGTGATATTTCTGCCTGAGGATCGGGAATGTGTCGGGCGAAACACAAGGATTTCCACCTGCCCATCTTCCTTATTGCGTGGTCAGGAACTCTGTTTCGTGATGTTGTTGGGGCTGCTCTAATGCGAAAGCAAGTCCTGAGTAACATCCTGGGTTAAGGCCCGAGATGCTCAGGGGTGTTCTGACGTGGCTGATGAACTGTTTCCCGCTTAGGGGTACAGTTGGGAAAGGTAGTAGAGGGCTGTCCTCTGATGGATCGGACAGCCGAGTTTACCGATTGCACCAGAACGGCCATGGGGTTATGTGTCCTGAAAGGTTTAATGTCTACTCCGGGACCGGGTTGTATTGTTTCCGATACCGTCGGGTGTAGGATGAAATGACTTTGGTGGCGAGACGGGTGGTGCCTGAGTAGTACTTGGCATTTAGGGCTGGTGATAGTAATTCGCCGGGCCGTGAGACCGTAACAAGGCTAGGTAAATGGCTGCTTGATTTACCAGGCTGGGCCATAGACCGAAGGGGGAACGTGAAGGAAAGCAGACATGTCCCGGAGTATGGCGCTGGTCACTGGTAAGCGTTTGGTACTAGAGTGTGGTTGCCGCCACCTGTAGTGTGTTGGCGGATCAGGATGCATTGATGAGGGAGGTAGCACCATGGAGGTGTTATCCGATTCCAAAGTTGGTTGGGACTAATGTGGGATGCCGGACATGGACGAGTCGGCTCCAGGCTTCTGTGAAAGGATGTGGCATGGTTAGGCGGGATAGCGCGTCGGCCGAGGTGTTGCATTGGCCAGGGATGTGGACCCTGAGGCTACTGAGCTGACGTTGTAGGGAAAGTAGCAACAGCCTGCGTGGGAAGGACATGACGGATAATGATTTATTGACCTGCCTTTGTTAATGACTGTGGCTGTAGCCTGGTTGTCTGTGGCGAACATGGCGGTCTGTCCTGCCCGGGGCTGCCCCGTACTAGTGTTGCTGCGACTATGGGGTAGATCTCAAATAGAGAGGAGGACTGACTAAAAAGCGGAATTGTGAGCATCTCTGATGGATCGGATCTCCTGAAACCAATGATGGCCAAAAATTGCAGCGAAGCTTGTGGAAGCTGCTACGTCCGTGGTCATCTGAGGTGACGAAGAGGATGCTGATGGGATAAACAAGGGTCTACCTATCCGGTCTCAAGGAATTGGTCCCCCATGGCCAGCTCCTGCTACGGAGGCTGCGTCTAGCTTAATGACTTGGTCAATGTCTCGTGCCTGGGAGAGGAACACTAAGAAGCGTGCAATAAAGGAACGCCCTTGAGGGACGATCCTCATCGTGGTTTGAGCATGCCCAGTAGGGATTGTAGCTGTGGGTTAGTGCCCCCCTGCGTGTCGGTAGACGTATGGATGACTGTCCTGATGCGGGTCAATCTACCGAGAGGTGGGCTGGCCCGCATGGCGCGTTTGTCTAGAACGATTACCAGGAAGGAGATGAACTGTGCCGGTTTTCCTACTTTCTTCACGGTTATGGGCACGTCAAGGTTTTAAAGACCTCTCTTGGATTTCTTAGATCTCACAAGATTTCTAAACCATCGGGAGAACTCCTGTGAGGGTATGCAGGAGTTTGACTGGGTAGTTTTGGAATGAGTCAGGCAGTGTAATGAGTCTGGTGTGGAACCCTGTAGTGCCCCCTGCACTAATACACTAAAGTAATAAAATAAACAAAATAAAAAATATCGTGCAATCCCATATACCCAATGCTATACCCACAGTTGATCCAGAGGAAGGCAAAAAACCCCTGCGGAGCATGATCCAATTTGCTACAGCAGGGGAAAAAATTCCTTCCCGGTCCCCCGAGAGGCAATCGGATTTACCCTGGATCAACTTTACCTAGACTGTTAGTACTCGGTTATATTATGTACATTTAGGAAAGCATCCAGGCCTGGTTGCCAGTGTGGTCACTGAGGCGTGTAGCTGAGTAAATGCCGAGGATATCGACTGCAGCGGAATTTGTCTGGTAGAGTTGCCGCTGGTTATGGAACGGCAGCCTAACAGCTTGGTTTTCCTGGCCGTGGCCGGGTAGGGGATGCCCCTACGGCGTAGTTCGGCCGTAAGCCTGGGGATGGTCCAGCCCTGAGGGACTGTGTGGAGTCGTCCGCTGAACCCGAACGTGGTGATGGTGGGATGAAGGTAAAGTCATCGCAGTCGGTCTGCGATATGTTGGGGGCTGGAGAAACGAGAAAGAAAAAGGGGGGGGGAATGTATGTTTATAGAGTGAGATGCCAGGTATGGAGGGGATAGAGGAGGTACGAAAGTGGGTAGGGAGAAGGAAGGGAGGATGGACAGAATAAGGAATGACAGGCGCAGAGGATAGCCAAGTTTTGCGTACGAGCGCTTGTTGAGTGAAATTTAGAAAACTCAAAAGACTGCGTGGCAACCGAGGTGAGCCAGGAGGTGACTGGCTAGGTAACCGATAGCTCGGGTGCCGCCTGTGCTTGGCACAGACTGATGAACCAGAGCCCCCAGGGCGTACTGGGGCGAGTAGCTGAAGTCTGGTATGCTAAGTAGGAATGTTTCGATCTGTAGTCCAGTGACGTGTGGTCGGTCTGCCAACTCCTGCACTGCCAGCAAGGTGGATGTTGGTGACCTTGTCTGCGTAGTGAAGGATCTCGGATCGACTTCGAAAACAGAGTGTCGTGCGTAGAGGTATGTGACAGTTGCTAGCGCCTGATGAGCGGTCGAATTGTGTATGTGAAGACTCGGATGTCGTGAAAGAGTGCGGAGAGAAAGCAAGGAGGGGCCTTGCGTTTACGCACCTGACTTGAGCCCTGTCTTGGTTGAGGTCGAGACATGGGTCGACCGGGACCTGTGAGGAGGGTGACATGGAGATATATATATATATAATCCTTTTTTTTTTTTTTTTTTTATTTGTTTATTTTTTATTATATATATATATTTTTTTTTTTTTTTTTTTTTTTTTATTTTTTATTTTTTTTTTTATTATTATTATTTATATATATATATATTTTTTTTTGTAGGCCTGAAGAGTTGTGGGAGCGGTAGGTAGCTCCAGGTGAAGAAGTGTGTAAGACCCCCTGCCCCTTTTTTTTTTTAATTTATTAATTAATTTATTTATTTTTTATTAAATATATATATATATTTTTTTTTTTATTTATTTTTATTTATTTATTTATTTATTTATTTTATTATATATATATATATATATATATATATATATATATATATATATATATATATATATATATATATATATATATATTTTTTTTTTTTCTTTTATTTATTTATTTATTTATTTATTTTATTATTATTATATATATATATATATATATATATTTTTTTTTGTAGGCCTGAAGAGTTGTGGGAGCGGTAGGTAGCTCCAGGTGAAGAAGTGTGTAAGACCCCCTGCCCCTTTTTTTTTTTTTTTATCGGGAAATATCGTCCGACCTGGATTGCAGGGTGGACGGGATGGAAACTCAATCTGAACTGACGTGTGTGGTGGAAAGGGATAGAGAAATCGGTGAGTAGCCGTTTGACTACTGGAGGAGGTGAGTGGCTGGTGTGCAACCACTCGTCGAATGCTCGCAGCGCTTGCGAGGAACAAATGCCTTAAGGAGACGAAAGAAGAAGAGTTTGTGACTTTCAAGTGTGTGGGGATGGCCGTTTCGTGATGAAACGGGAGTGGTAAGTAATGCGTGTGTATAGCGGCTTGGGGTTCGAATCATTGTGGCCGATGCTACGGCTGGATTCGTAACGTTCTGAGACGTTCGACGTTGTATGGAGGTATGGGTCGGAGCTGTTTAGAGCCGGGTATGGGCCGCGAACGAATTGGTTGTTTCAGCCGAGGATCCGAAACTTGGAGCCGATGCTACGACTGGATTCGGATCGGTTAAAGAAGTTTACTGCTGAAGATCGGAGCGGTATGCGCCGGTGGTGCGACTGTGACTCGACCGATTGAAAATGCCATAGAGCCGAAAAATTGAGCCGCTGCTACGACTGAATTCGGATCAGCTCGAAAGTTCGATGTTTGTGGACCCGAGCCGACGAGCCGGTGGTGCGACTGGGCCCAGATCGGCCATGTAAGCGGAGGATCCGAACCTTTGAGCCGATGCTACGACTGGGTTCGGATCGGATAGGAGGGTCTGTTGCTAGAGATCTGAGTCGATTGAGCCGGTGAAGCGACTGGATTCGGATCGCTTGGGAATGCCATTGGTTCGAAAGTTTGAGCCTATGCTACGACTAAATTCGGATGGTTTGGCGGTTCGATGTTTGTAGGTCCGAGCCGATGAGCCGGTGGTGCGACTGTGCTCGGAACCAACGTGGATGCCAGAGATCCGAATCTCTAAGCCGATGCTGTGCCTGTATTCGGGCTGATAACGGGTGCAAGGCGGGGATTTGAATTTCCCGGGTCCGAATCGTAGCGCCGGAGATACGGCTGGATTCGGACGGGTGTTCGATGTTTGAAGTTGAAGGGGCTTGTGATTGTCGAGGGTCCGGCCTGTAGTGCCGATTGTTAGCGACAAGAGCCGGCCCAGACTGTTTGGTGTATGGTGTGAGTAGGAGGTGTGGGGCATCAGTAAGGTGAAGGGAGAGTATCGTAGGAGGTGTAGGGCATCAGTGACTAGGGATAAGGAAGTGCAGTGTGGGATACCAGTCCGACGACTGGGTATCGGATGTGCGACTGAGGCGAGAGCTTTGCGAGCTGTGAGTAATTCGTACAACAGCTCTGAGAGCCGTAGTGTCTGGACGGACTGTTACCGGTGGCAACGTGGGTGTGACAGGGTACAAAAACAACTGGACTAGTCGATAAACATACGATGCAGACGGAAAACACGGGGTTATGAGCCGTGTGATTTTGTAAAAGAAGAAACGTGTACCGGCGCTACGATTCGTACGAACAGTAACGGCCGGTCCTACCTGCGACCGCGAGCGGGGATACGATCAACTGCGAGCGAAGCTGGAAGGTACGAAAGCAACTACACAAACGTTGCGAGTCGTAAGGCGTCGGCTGATGACGACGATTACCGCGCACTACAGCCGACACTGACCCTGGTGGATGGTCTGTATAAGTACCCCTCGAACTCCTCCCATAATTTCAGGCTAGCATACCAGCCTTCCTATATATATATATATATATATATATATATATATATATATATATATATATATATATATATATACACACACATACATACACACACACACTCAGATACATGCATACACACTCAGATACAGTATATATATACACAATCAGATACATGCATACACACACTCAGATATATACAATCAGATACATGCATACACACTCAGATATATACAATTTAGATACATGCATATACACACACAGATATATACAATCAGATACATGCATACACACACTCAGATATATAAAATCAGATACATGCATACTGTGATATTGGGGTGTTTTAGCTCAAGTGGATAGATGCATTTTTATTAGGGGTGCGGAAATTAACGATTAATTGTTCGATTAATCGTTAATTTCTTTGATCGATCAAAAAATTTTTGATCGATAACGATCCGCGGAGTGAGCTCCGCGGTCTCGTCCATAGGAAAGGCCGCGGCTTCGGCCTAGCCCCGGAGCACGGCGGCCATCTTGGTCCACCCTGCGGCAGCCTAGTAGCGGCGCGCTGACGTCATCATCAGCCGTCTGCTTGTGCCGTCTACTCTGAGGACCGTTCTACCTGGATCTTAAGGTATGGGGGAGATGTGGACATTACGGGGGAGATGTGGACAATGACATTACAGTAGGAGCACATGTGGGCATTACATTATGGGGGGAGATGTGGACATTACGGGGGAGATGTGGACATTACAGTATGGGGGGAGATGTGGACATTACGGGGGAGATGTGGGCATTACGGGGGAGATGTGGACATTACAGTATGGGGGGGAAAAGTGGACATTGCGGGGGAGATGTGGACATTGCGGGGGAGATGTGGACATTACGGGGGAGATGTGAACATTACGGGGGGAGATGTGAACATTACGGGGAGATGTGGACATTACAGTATGGGGGGGGGAAAAGTGGACATTACGGGGGAGATGTGGACATTATGGGGGAGATGTGGACATTACGGGGGAGATGTGGACATTATGGGGGCACATGTGGACATTACAGTATGGGGACACATGTGGGCATTGCAGTATGGGGGGGAGATGTGGACATTACGGGGGAGATGTGGACATTACAGAATGGGGGGAGATGTGGACAACTAACAAACTAACTTTCTACGTTTTTCTTAAAGCTTAATAAAAAAAAATTCTTGTAAAAACTGTATGTGCGTTATAATTAATCGAAATTAGTCGATTAAAAAAAAAAAAAGATTAATCGAACAAGAAAATTTTAACCACTTAAGCCCCGGACCATTTGGTAGCTAAAGGACCAGAGGTGAATTCAGAATTTTGCACTGCGCTGCTTTAACTGTAAATTGTGCGGACATGCAATGTTGTACCCAAACGAAATTTGCGTCCTTTTCTTCCCACAAATAGAGCTTTCTTTTAATGGTATTTGATTGCCTCTGCGATTTTTATTTTTTGCGATATAAACGGAAAAAGACCAAAAATTTTGAAAAAAAATGATATTTTCTACTTTTTGTTATAAGAAAAATCGAATAAACTCAATTGTAGTCATACATTTAGGCCAAAATGTATTCAGCCACATGTTTTTAGTAAAAAAAATGTCAATAAGCGTATATTTATTGGTTTGCGCAAAAGTTATAGAGTTTACAAACTAGGGTACATTTTCTGAAATTTACACAGCTTTAAATTTATGACTGCCTATCTCATTTCTTGAGGTGCTAAAATGACAGGGCAGTACAAACCCCCCCCAAAATGACCCCATTTTGGAAAGTAGACACCCCAAGGAAATTGCTGAGAGGCATGTTGAGCCCATTGAATTTTTTTTTTTTTTGTCCCAAGTGATTGAATAATGACTAAAAAAAAAAAAAAAAAAAAATTACAAAAAGTTGTCACTAAATGATATATTGCTCACACATGCCATGGTTATATGTGGAATTTCACCCCAAAATACATTTTGCTGCTTCTCCTGAGTACAAGGATACCACATGTGTGGGACTTTTTGGGAGCCTAGCCGCGTACGGGACCCCGGAAACCAAGCACCGCCTTCAGGATTTCTAAGGGCGCAAATTTTTGATTTCACTCCTCACTACCTATCACAGTTTCGAAGGCCATAAAATGCCAAAATAGCACAAAACCCCCCCAAATGACCCCATTTTAGAAAGTAGACACCCCAAGGAAATTGCTGAGAGGCCTGTTGAGCCCATTGAATATATATTTTTTTGTCCCAAGTGATTGAATAATGACAAAAAAAAATAAAAAATTACAAAAAGTTGTCACTAAATGATATATTGCTCACACATGCCATGGTTATATGTGGAATTACACCCCAAAATACATTTTTCTGCTTCTCCTGAGTACGGGGATACCACATGTGTGGGACTTTTTAGGAGCCTAGCCGCGTACGGGACCCCGAAAACCAAGCACCGCCTTCAGGATTTCTAGGCACAAATTTTTGATTTCACTCCTCACTACCTATCACAGTTTTGAAGGCCATAAAATGCCAAAATCGCACAAAACCCCCCCAAATGACCCCATTTTGGAATATAGACACCCCAAGCTATTTGCTGAGAGGCATGGCGAGTATTTTACAGCTCTAATTTGTTTTTGAAAATGAAGAAAGAAAATATATATATATTTTTTTTTTTTTTCAATTTTCAAAACTTTGTGACAAAAAGCGAGATCTGCAAAATACTCACAATACCTCTCAGCAAATAGCTTGGGGTGTCTACTTTCCAAAATGGGGTAATTTGGGGGGGTTTTGTGCTATCTGGGCATTCCATGGCCTCCGAAACTGTGATAGGCAGTGAGAAGTGAAATCAAAAATTTACACCCTTAGAAAGCCTGAAGGCGGTGCTTGGTTTTTGGGGTCCCGTACGTGGCTAGGCTCCCAAAAAGTCTCACACATGTGGTATCCCCGTACTCAGGAGAAGCAACAGAATGTATTTTGGGGTGTAATTCCACATATGCCCATGACATGTTTGAGCAATATATCATTTAGTGACAACTTTGTGCAAAAAAAAAAAAAAAATTGTCGTTTTTCCGCAACTTGTGTCAACATATAAAATATTCCATGGACTCGACATGCCTCTCAGTATATAGTTTGGGGTGTCTACTTTCCAAAATGGGGTCATTTGGGGGGGTTTTGAACTGTTCTGGCATTTTATACACAACATTAGGAAGCTTACATCCACTCTTCTAACCACTTGAAGACAAAGCCCTTTTTGACACTTTTTGTTTACATGAAAACATTTTTTTTTTTGCAAGAAAATTATGTTGAACCCCCAAACATTATATATATTTTTAAAGCAAAGGCCCTACAGATTAAAATGGTGGGTGTTGCATTTTTTTTTTTCTACACAGTATTTGCGCAGCGATTTTTCAAACGCATTTTTTGGGTTAAAAAATACACTTTTTTAAATTTTAATGCACTAAAACACACTATATTGCCCAAATGTTTGATGAAATAAAAAAGATGATCTTAGGCCGAGTACATAGATACCAAACACGACATGCTTTAAAATTTCACACTAACGCGCATTGGCGACAAACTACATACATTTTTAAAAGCCTTTAAAAGCCTTTACAGGTTACCCCAGTAGATTTACAGAGGAGGTCTACTGCTAAAATGATTGCCCTCGATCTGACCTTTGCGGTGATACCTCACATGCATGGTGCAATTGCTGTTTACATATGACGCCAGACCGACGCTTGTGTTCGCCATTGGGCAAGAGCAGGGCAGGACAGGGGTGCTTTTTTTTTTCTTTTTTTTTTATTATTAATTTTGCTTTTTTATTTTATTTTTAAATTGTTCCTTCCAAGTATTTTTTTTTTTTTAATCATTTTTATTGTTATCTCAGGGAATGTAAATATCCCCTATGATAGCAATAGGTAGTGACAGGTACTCTTTTTTTGAAAAAACTGGGGTCTTCTAGACCCTAGATTTTTCCTCTGCCCTCAAAGCATCTGACCACACCAAGATCGGTGTGATAAAATGCTTTCCCAATTTCCCAATGGCGCTTTTTATATCCGGGGGGGGCATTCCCTTCCACTGCTTGTAAAAGCAGTCCAGAGGCTAATTAGCCGCTAGGATTGCTTTTACATGAAAGCCGGCCGCAGGCTGAAAAGAATGATACCAAGATGATACCTAAACCCACAGGCATCATTCTGGTATAAACATTCAAAGTCCAGCAACATACCAGTACGTTGCTGGTCCTTGTTGGACATGTATTGTAATCTTTTTTTTTCATGCAGCCAGTTGGCTGAACGAAAAAAGAGATTGATCGGTGGGTATGCCCACCATTAGAATACCGCCCTTCATCCACCCACTTCCAATGATGGGCATACACGCACCATTTATATATGCCGAAGCATGGGGGCATCCTCCCGCAAAAAAGTTATGCCGCACACACATGGTCGGACTTTTCCACGGGCAAGCCTCCGTCGGAATTTCGACCGTATGTACGCGGCATTAGAAGCAAAATCGCTCCTCCGCCCCTGCTGCCCCAATGCTTCGGCATATTTGCTTTTTTTTTTTTAACTGTGGTGGTGAAATCACCTCCTACAGCACTGGAGTCGCAGGGATCAGGCCTGTCTCTGCGAACGCTGCAGTTATGTGTGTTTTTGTTTTGTAAGTGACAGTGATCGATCGATACTGCACTTGGGTGGCCTGGGCTGGACGGAGGGGCAAAACGCAGGTGCCAGCAGGTATCTGGGCTGATCCCGCTAACACTGCGTTTTTGGGAACCCTAAACTGCTGGGGACGCTAGTATAGATCTGATCAGATCAGATATTGATCTGTTCAGATACTATACCACTAAGGGGGGTGTATGCTTCACGCGTGGGTGTTAGCGTTACTGGCACTAACCTGACGCTGCCTGGGGTGTGACGCAGACCCTCTCTGATGCTAAAACCTAATTGATATCACCCGCCGGGCGATCAGGGGGTTAAGCCTTTATTGGGTTATATACACGGCGGGTGCCCTGACACTATAAAAAGCAAACTAACTAACCAGCGTCACCCGTAACACTTATATGGTGATCACTGGTGAAAGGGTTAACTAGGGGCAATCAGGGGGTTAAAACCTTTATTAGATAATATATGGGGGTACCTGACGCTATAAAAACCTGCGGCGAACCTAAAAAAAATTACCAGCTACCGATCTGCATCACCGACACTAAGACAGCGTTTAGAAAAACGATCGCTTAGTGACAGTGGTGATGGGGGTGAAAGCGTTACCTGGGGGGCGATCAAGGGGGTTAAACCTTTATTAGATAATATATTGGGGTACCTGACGCTATAAAAACATGCGGCGAACCTAAAAAAAATTACTGGCTGCCGATCGGCATCACTGACGCTAAGACAGCGATCAGAAAACTGATCGCTTAGCGACAGTGGTGATAGGGGGTGAAAGGGTTATCTGGGGGGTGATCAGGGGGTTAAACCTTTATTAGGGGGGGTTGGGGGGCTACACTGGACCTAAGACTAAACTTTGGTGACACTTTTACAGTCACAAATGTCACTGATTGCAGTGATCACTAAATAAATGGTCACTGCAATCAGTGACACTGTGACTGGGGGCTGGGGGGGTGATCTGGGGGGGCCTGGGGGGGTGATTTATGTCCCTATGTGTCCTGGTGTCAGTGTAGTGTTGTGTGCACTGACCTGATGTCTTCTCTTGTACGGCGCTCGGTATATGTGAGCGCCGCACCAGAGATGACATCACTTCCTCCTGCTCCCTCTGTCTGACACAGACAGAGGGGGCATTTCCATTCGCCGGGAGCGATCGCGAGGGGGTGGCCAGAAACGAATGGCTGCCCCCTCATCCCGGAACGCTCCCGGACACTTAGCCACCGCTCACTGTACAGAAGGGGGGTCCGATTGGACCCCCCAACTGTACAAAGGCAATCACGTACACTCTACGTGATTGTGCCTGTCGGTGCCATTCTGCCGACGTATATATACAGTGAGCGGTCGTTAAGTGGTTAATCAGTAACAGCCCTAATTTTTATGCAGTGAGTCCATATCAGACAGGCATTCTAGTTAAGGGCCTGGTAGCCCACGTTTATTTAAACAGAAAAACAAAAGCAAAATGTCCATTCAGGATTCCCACGCAGGGGTTTAACTTCATTTAGGAGTCCAAAAATAAGGAAAACATACCAAGCCACCTGGCTCTCTTGTTAGCAGTTTCTTTGCTTGCTTTAGGTACTGGTACCTTAAACCACCAGATCTTCCAGTCTCAGTCTTGGATGCACACAGCTTTGGGCTTCTTAAAAGCACACAGCTTGAAGTCCCCTAATGCACACAGCTTCTGGCTCCTTGGACGCACATAGCTTTAAAGCCCTTCAACGCACACAGCGTTTGTCCTCACACAGAGACACTCACTAGCAGCCACTGCAGTTAGCAAGCTGCTCACCCTCCATCATCCTCCACTCTGCTCTCACCAGCCCCTCATTATATTGGTTGTGTGCACCTGAGCACACACCATGCTGGCTGTCCACAAGACCCAGACACAGGGTTGGAGATCCCATCCCACCCAAGACTCTGAAGGATCTCCAAGCCATAGAGCCCCATGTAGAAATAGCAAGATCCAAGAAAACTGCCAGCACAGTTTTCTCAGTTTTAAAATCTACACTCTGTAGCTCTGCACTCAGCCGATATGCAGACTCTGTGTCCACTTTAACCATTTTTTCATTGGAACAGAGCCTCGCTCTCCCACATACCCCCCCTCCTGTTTTGATCCAGAGGGAGAAACACCTGCACCCACTATAGCAGTTGGGACACCATTGTGCTGGCCATCAGCGACGTAGGCCCAACCCTTTTTTCTGGTGTGCTTCCAGGTACGTCCCAGCTTGGATCTTAACAGGGTCCTATAATTCCATATACTCTGCCTTCCCTCTCTTCTCTTGGGGTCCCTGAGCATACTCTCCTCGCTTGGGGGAACTCTGCCTACCCTGATCCTACCTTTCAGCTTACGGAAGTAAGTTTTATCTTTCACCACAGGTCTTTCAGGTTCAAAAACCTCTCTGGTTACCCAGGGCAACCACATTACTTTTAACAGCGCCAATCATTAAATCATATATTTTAATGTCACACTTTCCAACGCAATCAGTGCTGTCCATCTCAGTGCTTGTTAGTACCAGAACTGAGGAGGAACCACACATAGGCGAGGGACTACATCCCACAGGACCAAAGCCAAGTTCCACCTCACCTGTTGTCCAACACTCCATGGGTAACTGATCTAAAAAATGACACTGATCCAAGCACAAACTACTTCTTTCTGCTGTACACATTACATTGTTGCAGCAACCAACATTAGCACTTTTTCTCACAGTGTCTCCGGGTACTTTAAGTTGTACCTCTTTCTGAGTGATAGAAATCATCTCTGCTAGTGCTGCATCTATTCTGGGCCCTTCCTTCTCATGAGATTTAGCGGCTGAGACAGTATCTGCGCCCTCTACTGACCACTGCTCAGCTGCACCTCGGAGCACACCAGCAGAGATGTTTCCAGTCACTACACCAGCCGGAGAGACCTTTGATGTCTCCAACAGTTCTGAGCGCCTTCCAGGCCACTCAGTAACTGGGAGCACCCTCTCTTAGAGAACCTCAGGACTATTTGCCACACTGTTAACAAGCTTCCCAGCACAGCCTGTACCACCTGGCTCCACCTATTGGTACCACGCAGCACCACCTGGTCCGACTGCGGTGGAGACACCCAAGTGTACAGTGAGGGCACTTTTACCAACTCCAGCATTTCTAATAAAGTTTTTGTCAACTCTATGCAACCGATGTCTAAATGCGTGACCTTTTTGGGAACCTTTCCCCTGTCCGAGACATGGAGGGGATCATCCATTGCAGCTTGTGAGGTTGAGACATTTGAAGAGACCTCCATCTCCTTGGAGGTACCCCTCATCCCAGGCTGTTGCTCCCCTGGAGCACTGTCAAACACATGTCTCCTCTTCATCTCTAACGATACACCAATGAGCCTCTGTGAGTCATCATTAGTCACATTGTCACCTTGACACTTGCCATTACTTAGTTGCTGGGCCGTGGACAACCCATCTGCTATGCCTGCGCCCAGAACCGTTCCTTTAGACTGGAGGGCATCAGCCTTTGCAGGGGCTGGCGTGCCCTTGAGCACTGGCCATTCTGCGATCCCTCCATTGGGCATAGCAGGTGTTCTGTCCACAACTTTGTTACACATCATTGCTTCGTAATTCCTCGTCACTTGGCCTAGTGCCGCAACTGCTTCCTTGCACCAATTATTCCAGTCTCCTGTGGTTCCATCACTGGTGCTCCACAGCACTGCATCACCTGCTCTAGAAGGCCCAACAGGAACCTGGGATTCACTAGCCAAAACACCACACTTGTCACTTCTATCTACCTCACATTGTGACAATTTTTTTTTTCTCACATCACACTGGGAGATTGCATCCTCAACCAAGGCAAGGTGCAATACCTTATTTTGACCACCTTGCTCTGGTGGCGATACAGACACATACAGCTCTGCACTTTCAGCTTTTGCAGGCTGAATTAACCCCTTGACAACTGGGTTACACTTAGGGTTGTGGGGCTGCGCCCACACACACTCACTATGTGACACAGTCTTCCCTTGTTTCACCAGAGTAGCACCACAGCAATCCTGGAAAATCTCTGGCTCCAACACATGGAGGCCCCATGAGACTTCCATGGACAATTCTGCGCTTCTGGTTGTCATGGGAGATATCCTACTCCCATCATTGGTAGTAAACACATTTCTAAAATTTTCAGACATGACATTAAAGGAAACACATTTTTCAATGTCATTATCACCAATACCATCACATTTGCCAACAGTAACACTTTTGTCAGCATAACCATCAGAATTTTCACTACGTGAAGACATAGCTGCTACTTTTGTGGATTGTCTATTACCCACCAAAGCCTCTGAGTGAGTCCTCACAGCGCCCTCCATCTTTAAAGGGGCACCCTTTCCTACATGGGCAGCTCCAAAGCTGACCTGGGAAACGATCGGCTCCGTCACTGCGGGCTTCTTGGAAGTTTCCCTGGGCAACCCTGCAGTACCTGTCACTAGTAGGGATGAGCCGAACACCCCCGGGTTCGGTTCGCACCAGAACCTTCGAACGGACCGAAAGTTCGCGCGAATTTTCGAACCCTATTCGTTATAATGGACGCGAACGTTCGAACTCAAAATTGCTAATTACAACGGCCAATATGCATGTTAATGTTATAAAACAGGTTTGGGGACCCGGGTCCTGCCCCAGGGGACATATATCAATGCAAAAAGAAATTTTAAAAACTAAAGTTTTTTCGGGAGCAGTCATTTTAATGATGCATAAAGTGAAAAAAAAAAAAGTGAAATTTTCCTTTAAATACGGTACCTGGGGGGTGTCTAAAGTATGCCTGTGAAGTGGCATGTGTTTCCCGTGTTTAGAACTGTCCTTGCACAAAATGACATTTGTAAAGGAAAAAAAGAAGCCATTTAAAACCACTTGCGGCTTTAATGTCATGTCTTGTCCTGGCTGCCATATGGCTGAAAATCCTTGAGAAAAATGGCATGGCTACCCCATCACCCCCCCCCCCCAGCCCCTTTGGGTCTTGTATGGATACTAAGGGGGACCCCGCACCCAAAATAAAACCCTATACCTACAACCCTATATACTCTGAACAGCAGTATATAGGTGGTGCAAACAAGACATGGACTGTAGGTTTGTTCTTATGTAGAATCTGAACAGGTACATTATGAAGTGTAGCTACATCCCAAAAAAATCAATTTTTAAGCTTTTTGGAGAACATAGGGAGGGGTTATCACCCCTGTAACATTTGCTGTCTTTGCACATCTGTTCAGAACATGTCACCTCACTTTCTGTCCCAATGACAAATGTTTTTGGAAAAGTGGGGTTTTAATTGAAACAAGGATTGGTGATAAAGCATCAGTAGAGAGGAGATACCTTTTTCCCAAATTAAATCTAACAGGATAGAATTTTCCTTCCTAGGGGTAGATTTCCTCTCACTTCCTGTTTTCTCTTGCCGTTTGCAAGTAGGAGTCGTTTGTAAGTTGGATGTTTGAAAGTAGGGGCCTGCCGTATATACTCTGCAGAAATTTGCCCTATTAGATGTTGGTGTAGCCACAAGACTGGTGGGCACAGGAATGGGCCCTGCTGTGAGTTAATAGATCAAGATTTGTACTTGCATGCACCTGTTGAACCGGGCAGAAAAATTGGGCCTTTGGTGGTGGTGGTGGTGGTGGTGGACGGTGTTGCCACAAGACTGTAAGCCCTCACAGTTACTCTTGGTGGGTGCAGGAATGGGCCCTGCTGTGAGTTATTAGATCAAGATTTGTAATTGCATGCACCTGTTGAACAGGGCAGAAAAATTGGGCCTTTGGTGGTGGTGGTGGTGGTGGACGGTGTTGCCACAAGATTGTAGGCCCTCATAGTTACTCTTGGTGGGCGCAGGAATGGGCCCTGCTGTGAACTATTAGATCAAGATTTGTAATTACACGCCCCTGTTAAACAGGGGCTGAAAAATTGTGCCTTAGGCATTGGTGCTGGTGCCACAACACTGCAACCCCTCACAGATACTGTACTTGGAGCACAGCAGTCACACCTGTTGCGAAGCATCTTTTTAAAAAATTTTAATTACACGCCCCTGTTATACAGGGGCTGAAAAATTGTGCCTTAGGCACTGGTGCTGGTGCCACAACACTGCAACCCCTCACAGATACTGTACTCTGAGCACAGCAATGAGACCTGTTGCAAAGCATTGCCTAAAAATTGTAATTACACGCCCCAACAGGGGCTGAAAAATTGTGCCTTAGGCACTGGTGCTGGTGCCACAACACTGCAACCCCTCACAGATACTGTACTCTGAGCACAGCAGTCAGACCTGTTGCGAAGCATCTTTTTAAAAAATTGTAATTACACGCCCCTGTTATACAGGGGCTGAAAAATTGTGCCTTAGGCACTGGTGTGGTGGCATGGATCATTGAGGAGGAGGAAGAGGATAGTCAGTGAACATAACAGGACAGTCACTCAGCATCAGCATAGGCAGTCTTGAAGGGATGTGACATTATAAATTATTCCGTTATATCCGCTTCAGGTGTCTGGTAGCTGGTGGTGATCCAAGACTGATTCATTTTTATGAAGGTCAGTCGATCAACCGAGTCGGTGGACAGGCGCACCCTATGATCGGTGACAAATCCTCCAGCAGCACTGAATGTGCGTTCGGAAAGAACGCTGGATGCAGGACAGGCCAGTAGCTCAATTGCATACTGTGCAAGCTCTGGCCAGTGATCCATCCTCAGGACCCAGTAAGCCAGAGGATTTTCGGTGGGAAAGGTGTCCAAGTCTGACCTTGCCCCTAGGTATTCCTGCACCATGTATATCAGACGCTGGCGATGGTTGCTGGAACCGATCATACCTTGGGGCTGCGGACTAAAAAATTGTCTGAACGCATCGGTCAGACGTCCACCTTCCCCACCGCTCCTTCTGCTACTGACCGAAGCCTCAGCAACTCGTCGTCCAGGACCAGGAGTTTGTAACCTCCCAGTTTCTGGGAACGCGTTGCACAGACCTTTCTGCAAGGCCTCCCTGAGATGTCTCATCCTCTGCTCCCTCTGCGACGGCAAGATAAGGTCCGCAACCTTACCCTTGTACCGTGGATCAAGGAGAGTGGCCAGCCAGTAATGGTCACTCTCCTTGATCCGAAGAACACGAGGATCCTTCCGCAGGCTTTGCAGGATCAGGGAGGCCATGCAGCGTAGGTTAGCTGAGGCATTCGGTCCGGAGTCTTCTGGGTCACTGAGGATGACATGATCGCCAGCCACCTCCTCCCAGCCACGTACAAGTCCACTGGTTTGTTGGGACTGTACATCATCCCTAAAAGACTGCTGCTGCTGATGCTGATTGCCAGGCTCCACCTCCATGCTCACACAATCCTCCTCCTCCTCCTCCTCCTCCTCCTCTTCCTGTGTGATGGGTGGGACAGAAGGAACATTGTCTGGATAAAGGGGGCCTTGAGAGACAAGGAAGTCCTCCTCTTCCTGCCTCTGTTCTGCCTCAAGTGCCCTGTCCATTATCCCACGCAGCGTATGCTCCAACAGGTGGACAAGAGGTACAGTGTCACTGATGCATGCACTGTCACTGCTCACCATCCTCGTGGCCTCCTCAAATGGTGAGAGGACAGTGCATGCATCCCTGATCATGCTCCACTGGCGTGGGGAAAAAAAGCCAAGCTCCCCTGACCCTGTCCTGGTGCCGTAGTCGCAAAGGTACTCATTGATGGCCCTCTGCTGCGTGTGCAGTCGCTGCAGCATGGCCAACGTTGAGTTCCACCTGGTGGGCATGTCACATATTAGGCGGTTCTTGGGCAGGTTCATCTCCTTTTGCAGCTCAGTCAGCCGAGCACTGGCATTATAAGATCGGCGGAAATGCACACAGACTTTCCTGGCCTGCCTCAGGACATCCTGTAAGCCTGGGAACCTGCCCAAGAACCGCTGCACCACCAGGTTGAGGACGTGAGCCATACAGGGCACATGGGTGAGCTGCCCCTGTCGCAGGGCGGAGAGGAGGTTGGTGCCATTATCAGAAACGACCATTCCTGGCTTAAGCTGGCGTGGCGTCAACCACCTCTCGGCCTGCCCCTGCAGAGCTGCCAGAACCTCTGGCCCAGTGTGGCTCCTGTCCCCCAAACACACCAGCGCAAGCACGGCATGGCATCTTTTTGCCTGCGTACTCGCGTAGCCCCTTGTACGCCTACGGAGCACCGCTGGTTCCGAGGACAGAGCACTCGAAGAGGACATGGAGGAAGAAGAAGAGGAGGGGGTGGAGGAGAGAGGTGTGTCACAACCAGTAGTAGCATTTTGGAGGCGTGGTGGCGGAACAACCTCCAACACTACTGCACCTTGTCCTGCATCCCTCCCAGCTACCAATAGAGTGACCCAATGGGCCGTGAAAGAAAGATAACGTCCCTGTCCATGCCTGCTGGACCATGAGTCAGCGGTAATATGCACCTTACCGCTGACCGCCCTGTCCAGCGAGGCATGGACATTGCCTTCCACATGCCAGTAGAGAGACGGAATTGCCTTCCGTGAGAAAAAGTGGCGTTTGGGAACCTGCCACTGAGGAACCGCACATTGAACAAACTCACGGAAGGGGGCCGAGTCTATCAACTGAAAAGGCAGCAGTTGAAGTGCTAGCAATTTAGCCAAGCTAGCATTCAACCGCTGGGCATGTGGATGGCTGGGAGTATACTTCTTTCGACGGTCCAGCAGCTGGGGCAGGGAAATTTGCCTGCTACAATCGGACGTCGGTGTACTGCAAGTACTTGGTTGTGACACACCTAATTCTACACCTTCAGTCCTCTCAGAGCAGCTTTCAGAGAGGACTGAAGATATAGTGGGGATGGAGATCCCAGCTGATGAGGAGCAAGGAGAGGTCCGCTTTGTTCTTTGGTGTGGGTCTTTTATGTGTGCTTGCCAACGAGCTGCATGGCAGGTCGACATATGTCTGCTCATGCTTGTGGTGCCCAAGCGGCTGATGTTTTGGCCACGCGAGATACGCTTGAGACAAATATTGCAAATAGCAGTGGTGCGATCTGATGCACTCGTCTCAAAAAAGGCCCACACCAAAGAACTTTTGTGATAACGTGCAGAGGCAGCGCCCTGCACAGGCGGAGCTCTGCGGTGTGGTACAGTTGCTGTGCTGGCCTCTAGCTGGCCTCCAGGGGGCATCCTGCCTCGTTGGACATGTGACGCTGCATCCTCCTCCTCCTCCTCCTCTCTCCCTTCAGGCACCCACGTGGAGTCAGTGACCTCATCATCCCCTCCCTCTTCACCACTAGAGCAAACCTGGCAGTAAGCTGCAGCTGGTGGAACACTACTGCCAGATTGCTGTCCTTCAGCATCCCCTCTCTCTGCGCGCACACTACTGACTTCCTCAAGCTGGGTATCATCATCCGAGCCTTCGAATCGTTGGGCATCCTCCTGGAGCATGTACCCAACACTGTGCTCAAACAGTTCGGGGGACTCCTCAGGAGGACATGGTGGGTCTAGGGAAGGTATGGCTGATGATGCCATTGAGTACGCGTTGGCAGCTGCTCTGCCAGTACCCTGAGCCTGGGTGAGAGAGGATGAGGAGGATGAGGAGGGCTTGGTCATCCATTCTACCAAGCCTTCGGCATGATGCGGCTCCACATGTCCAGCTGCCGAAAACAAAGACAAGCGTGTCCCATGGCCACGTGCTGATGACGATGCACGACCACGTCCACGGCCAGCACTGTTGTCTCTAGAAACAGAGCCTGCCTGCCCTGTGTTCTTGCCTCGGCACGCTCTGCCCCTCCTTGGCGGTCTTCCAGCCATTGTAGTCGGTAGTGTATATAGTATAAAAAATAGAACTCCTATGTGTGCTCACAACACACTGTAGGTCCTATGGGTGCTGACACTAACACACTATAGGTACTATGTGTGCTGCTGACAAGAAAATATAGGAGCTCTGTTTGCTGCCACTAACACACTAGAAGTCCTATGGGTGCTGCTGAGAAGAAAATATAGGAGCTCTGTTTGCTGCCACTAACACACTAGAAGTCCTATGGGTGCTGCTGAGAAGAAAATATAGGAGCTCTGTTTGCTGCCACTAACACACTAGAAGTCCTATGGGTGCTGCTGAGAAGAAAATATAGGAGCTCTGTGTTATGCCACTAACACACTAGAAGTCCTATGGGTGCTGCTGAGATGAAAATATAGGAACTCTGTGTGATGCCACTAACACATTAGAAGTCCTATGGGTGCTGCTGAGAAGAAAATATAGGAGCTCTGTTTGCTGCCACTAACACACTAGAAGTCCTATGGGTGCTTCTGAGAAGAAAATATAGGAGCTCTGTGTGATGCCACTAACACACTAGAAGTCCTATGGGTGCTGCTGAGAAGAAAATATAGGAGCTCTGTGTGATGCCACTAACACACTAGAAGTCCTATGGGTGCTGCTGAGAAGAAAATATAGGAGCTCTGTTTGCTGCCACTAACACACTAGAAGTCCTATGGGTGCTGCTGAGAAGAAAATATAGGAGCTCTGTTTGCTGCCACTAACACACTAGAAGTCCTATGGGTGCTGCTGAGAAGAAAATATAGGAGCTCTGTTTGCTGCCACTAACACACTAGAAGTCCTATGGGTGCTGCTAAGAAGAAAATATAGGAGCTCTGTGTGATGCCACTAACACACTAGAAGTCCTATGGGTGCTGCTGAGAAGAAAATATAGGAGCTCTGTTTGCTGCCACTAACACACTAGAAGTCCTATGGGTGCTGCTGAGAAGAAAATATAGGAGCTCTGTGTGATGCCACTAACACACTAGAAGTCCTATGGGTGCTTCTGAGATGAAATTATAGGAACTCTGTGTGATGCCACTAACACACTAGAAGTCCTATGGGTGCTTCTGAGAAGAAAATATAGGAGCTCTGTTTGCTGCCACTAACACACTAGAAGTCCTATGGGTGCTGCTGAGAAGAAAATATAGGAGCTCTGTGTGATGCCACTAACACACTAGAAGTCCTATGGGTGCTGCTGAGAAGAAAATATAGGAGCTCTGTTTGCTGCCACTAACACACTAGAAGTCCTATGGGTGCTGCTGAGAAGAAAATATAGGAGCTCTGTGTGATGCCACTAACACACTAGAAGTCCTATGGGTGCTGCTGAGAAGAAAATATAGGAGCTCTGTTTGCTGCCACTAACACACTAGAAGTCCTATGGGTGCTGCTGAGAAGAAAATATAGGAGCTCTGTGTGATGCCACTAACACACTAGAAGTCCTATGGGTGCTGCTGAGAAGAAAATATAGGAGCTCTGTTTGCTGCCACTAACACACTAGAAGTCCTATGGGTGCTGCTGAGAAGAAAATATAGGAGCTCTGTGTGATGCCACTAACACACTAGAAGTCCTATGGGTGCTGCTGAGAAGAAAATATAGGAGCTCTGTTTGCTGCCACTAACACACTAGAAGTCCTATGGGTGCTGCTGAGAAGAAAATATAGGAGCTCTGTGTGATGCCACTAACACACTAGAAGTCCTATGGGTGCTGCTGAGAAGAAAATATAGGAGCTCTGTTTGCTGCCACTAACACACTAGAAGTCCTATGGGTGCTGCTGAGAAGAAAATATAGGAGCTCTGTGTGATGCCACTAACACACTAGAAGTCCTATGGGTGCTGCTGAGCAGAAAATATAGGAGCTCTGTTTGCTGCCACTAACACACTAGAAGTCCTATGGGTGCTGCTGAGAAGAAAATATAGGAGCTCTGTTTGCTGCCACTAACACACTAGAAGTCCTATGGGTGCTGCTGAGAAGAAAATATAGGAGCTCTGTTTGCTGCCACTAACACACTAGAAGTCCTATGGGTGCTGCTGAGAAGAAAATATAGGAGCTCTGTGTGATGCCACTAACACACTAGAAGTCCTATGGGTGCTGCTGAGCAGAAAATATAGGAGCTCTGTGTGATGCCACTAACACACTAGAAGTCCTATGGGTGCTGCTGAGAAGAAAATATAGGAGCTCTGTTTGCTGCCACTAACACACTAGAAGTCCTATGGGTGCTGCTGAGAAGAAAATATAGGAGCTCTGTTTGCTGCCACTAACACACTAGAAGTCCTATGGGTGCTGCTGAGAAGAAAATATAGGAGCTCTGTGTGATGCCACTAACACACTAGAAGTCCTATGGGTGCTGCTGAGAAGAAAATATAGGAGCTCTGTTTGCTGCCACTAACACACTAGAAGTCCTATGGGTGCTGCTGAGAAGAAAATATAGGAGCTCTGTGTGATGCCACTAACACACTAGAAGTCCTATGGGTGCTGCTGAGAAGAAAATATAGGAGCTCTGTTTGCTGCCACTAACACACTAGAAGTCCTATGGGTGCTGCTGAGAAGAAAATATAGGAGCTCTGTGTGATGCCACTAACACACTAGAAGTCCTATGGGTGCTTCTGAGATGAAATTATAGGAACTCTGTGTGATGCCACTAACACACTAGAAGTCCTATGGGTGCTTCTGAGAAGAAAATATAGGAGCTCTGTTTGCTGCCACTAACACACTAGAAGTCCTATGGGTGCTGCTGAGAAGAAAATATAGGAGCTCTGTTTGCTGCCACTAACACACTAGAAGTCCTATGGGTGCTGTTGGGGTGCAATGCTGTGCTAACAGCACTGCGGTTGGTACTACTGCAATACTGTACTAACAGTAAGCACGCACCAGACTAATCCCCAGCAGCAGCTAATAACACACTAACTGTGCAATCAGCAGCAATGAACGATCAATGACTTAGGTAGCAATGGTTTAGCAAAGAAATAGCCAATGGTTTAGCAAAGAAGAGCAAATCTTTCAGTATCAAGCAAAGACAGAATCAGCAGACTAATCTCTCCTAAAGCCGGAACTCATGTGACCGGGGCCGATGGCGTGGCGGCCTTTTAAATGGTGGGGCGTGTACTAAAGCCCCTGAGCTGTAATTGGCTACAGGCGTCCTGCCTGTAGCCAATTATTGCTCTCCGAGTTTCGGGCGCTGTGATTGGCCAAGCATGCGGGGTCACAGTGCATGCTTGGCCAATCATCAGCCAGCAATGCACTGCGCCGGCCGCGCCGTCCGCAATGCATTGCGGGGCCGCTCGCATCACACGAATGTGATGCGAACGGCCCAAATAGTTCTGGGCTCGACGAGCGAGCGAACGCCCGATGCTCGATTCGAACATGGGTTCGAATCGAGCACCGGGCCCATCCCTAGTCACTAGGGAACATGGCACCAGCACTGTTTTGGTCACCCCTAACTCTATTTTCCCAGCCATCTGCTGGACTATAGCAGGCACGTGCAGAGTCCCCATGTCCTTTCCAGTCTTTAGCCCTGCGGCTAGTTGGGCTTTATGCTGTGCCTCCCCACTGCTCTGGGTAGCACACTGCCGCAAGTCTATGTCCATTGGCACTGCAGATCTCCCCACTGGACATACTCCCACTTCACTGGGTTCAGTACCATAAACTGAAACAGTCTTACCATTTCCAGTGGCTGGCATCATAGCCTTCACTTGAGTGCGCTGTCTCTCAGCTGTATCCATACCAGCTACTGTCTCTTTGGGGCCATATAGCGACACTGCAGCCTTTCCAGATTCTTCAGCGGTGTTCCAGAACCTTGGGCAAGTAAAGATCCCATGCCCCACTTGACCACATTCCAAGCACGGTACCGGACGCTGAAATTTTATTTCTTGGCGTCTCCTCAATGCCTGGCTCTCTGTTGCCACGGGATACCACTCTTGAGCACTCCACTGGTCATGAGCATCAGCAGACAGACTCCTTGGATCCCCGACATCCCTGCTGGCCTGGACGTTGCTTCCACGGACGACCATTCTCTTTTCCACTCGCTGTTGTCCACCTGGCTTCCTGTTGCCAGGGACAACCTCTTTCACTTCCCTTTTAACTGGGGGTGACATGAGTAATTTACCCCAGATCACAGAGATTTCACACTCAGTCAAATTCTCTGGTTTGGCTGGGGCATGTGGTGAAATACCCTCTAGCCACAGTAGCCTTTCTCTTGCTTCAGCAAGGATCGCCTCCTTTTTCTGTTTTGACCGCCCCATCCTTGCGGTGTTGCACACAGCAACTTGAAACAGTTCTTGGAGGAGAAAAGGGAAAAAATAATAGCCTGTTTGTTTCTCCTTTCACAGGCACACAACCTGCATGCAACAGTCCATCAAACAAACTTTTGCGCAATGCAGTTCGCCTGGCTGCCACACACAGCTAGCAGCAGTTCACCGCAGATTTTTATTTTTTTACTTTTCCTTTACAGGTACACCACCTGCAACACGCAATGCCTTTTGCCTGGCTGCACTTCCATAGACAGCCAACAGTTCCTGACCTGAACTCACTATGGAGCAAGGACCCGGATTCCACCGTCTTGTGCCCGCTGAATCCACCACTGTGATATTGGTGTGTTTTAGCTCAAGTGGATAGATGCATTTTTATGCAGTGAGTCCATATCAGACAGGCATTCTAGTTAAGGGCCTGGTAGCCCACGTTTATTTAAACAGAAAAACAAAAGCAAAATGTCCATTCTGGATTCCCACGCAGGGGTTTAACTTCATTTAGGAGTCCAAAAATAAGGAAAACATACCAAGCCACCTGGCTCTCTTGTTAGCAGTTCCTCTGCTTGCTTTAGGTACTGGTACCTTAAACCACCAGATCTTCCAGTCTCACAGTCTTGGATGCACACAGCTTTGGGCTTCTTAAACGCACACAGCTTGAAGTCCCTTAATGCACACAGCTTCTGGCTCCTTGGACGCACATAGCTTTAAAGCCCTTCAACGCACACAGCGTTTATCCTCACACAGAGACACTCACTAGCAGCCACTGCAGTTAGCAAGCTGCTCACCATCCTCCATCCTCCACTCTGCTCTCACCAGTCCCTCATTATATTGGTTGTGTGCACCTGAGCACACACCATGCTGGCTGTCCACAAGACCCGGACACAGGGTTGGAGATCCCATCCCACCCAAGACTCTGAAGGATCTCCAAGCCATAGAGCCCCATGTAGAAATAGCAAGATCCAAGAAAACTGCCAGCACAGTTTTCTCAGTTTTTAAATATACGCTCTGTAGCTCTGCACTCAGCTGATATGCAGACTCTGTGTCCACTTTAATCCTTTTTTCATTGGGACAGAGCCTCGCTCTGCCACAATACACACACTCAGATATATACAATCAGATACATGCATACACACTCAGATATATACAGTACACATGCTCAGTTATATACATGCACACAACACACATAAATTTACACACTGATGTAGCAGACCCCCAAAATTGGGGTCGCTATGCTTTAAATTTAAGGGTTGCCTGAGCAATAGTTTAGCTCAGGTTCTTCAATTTCTGCCTGTTATGGACTCTGCTCTGCTGTAATGTTGCCTGGAGTATAGTTCCCCTTGGCCTGCAGGTGGCACTGTTGCCCAGGTCTTGGGAAGAACCACAGGTGGCGTTGCAGTGTGATTGGGTGTCCTCTCTCGGCTGCCATGCGGTGGGTGGGTTCTGCCTGCTGTGCATGCCGGGAGAGGGTATATAAAAGGCAAACGCCATGATCTGGGGTGGTGTGCCGGGGGGATTCCAAGGAGGACCCCTGGTGGCGAAGTCGCGCCCTTTGGCCCTGCTGGCCGGGGGGTGTGTGAACTGGTCGAGGAGTCTCGGGCACCTTTAGCCCGAGGCTACAGAGTTCCAGGTAGGCCCAGTACCTTCAACTGGGTCTACAAAACCAACCACTGGAGTCCCAGGGAACCCAAGGGAGGGTGGCCCGCTCTGAAACAGAGGAAACCGGGGGAGGACCTGTCCGATGGATTGGTGAAGGAAGTCACGGTCTCAAAGAGGCCTGGTTGCCTATCAGAGGGAAGGACTCGTGAGTTGCAATATATCTCCTGTAGTGTGCCCATTGGCACCTATGGTCTCTAAATATCTACACATGTTAGGAAGTTCTAAATTCAGGAACCAAAGGATTCTGTGGCAGAGGATCTCCTGAACTTGTCCGTGAAGGGGACTTGTACGTGCTTCACTCCAGCTGCTAGAACTGTGAGAGGGATCTATCCGGGTGAGCAATACCCACTCAGGCTTGGGTGCCGCGTGCCTGAACCTAATTCCCTACTAGATTCTATTGCTGTCTTCAACCTTTCTCCCAAAGTTATTTCAAGCAAAAGAAAATAAACTCAGTTGTTGGAGTATAATTACTGTCTGGACATTGACCTTTTTCTGGGGAAGAATAGACTTTTCCCTACATTTTAGGGATGAGAACCAAAGGAGGGGAGGTAACTCGCTGCAGGACCCAAAATTGCAAGAACACCGCTCAACCTCTTATACCAGGAGGATACAGGCATGTGGCATGGTGTGCCTTTGCTCCTGCGGGTGAAGGTAGGCAGGAAAAAAGGGTCTGTGTGCTACACTGAGATACATACATACACTCAGATACACACAAACCAGTGGCGGTGCGTCCATAGTGGGTGCAGGAGCGCCGCCCCTTCTCGCTCCTGCGCCCGTCACTCACTACAACAATACATAGGTTCATGCATTGCATGGACCTATGTATTGTTGCCGCTGCTGCCGCCCACTATTCAGATGGCCGGCCCCCTATTTGTAGTGATATAATATAGGGCTGTGAAAATTAACGATTAATCCTTCGATTAATCGTTAATTTTTTTGATCGGTCAAAATTATTTTGATCAGTTACTCACCTCTCCGCCGGCTTCTGGGTCTCCGCTGCCTCGCCCATAGGAAAGGCCGCGGCTTTGGCCTAGCTCCGGAGCGGCGGCCATCTTGGTACACCCGGCGGCGGCCTATTAGCGGCTTAGCAGCGCGCTGACGTAAAAAAAAATAAGGTACAGTCAGCAGGAACAATAAGCAGCAGACAGAAAATTGTACAACAAGGTAAGACAGCAGAAGACAACGCGTTAATCCAGCAGTTGGGAGGTTTCCTTTTAAAGTATAGGAAAGGGAAGGTATCTGGTCTAAGAGGACTAGTTGGTAAACCTTCTTCGTAACACTTCTTCCTAACACAAGAGGGGAATGATTGTGCGTGTAGTGGGGGGGATTGCCATCTATTACTTCCCTCCCATGTAGTGCTGTAAAGGTTTGCATCTCCTTAGGAGTGTAGATAAATTGTGGAGGGGGAAAGGATAACATGTCATTATTTTGAGCCTATGCCTTCAGATTTGAATCTTAGGCTATAGTGTTTCCAGAGTTAGTTGGGAGAGTCTGGAGAATTCCATGGTTGATTGGAAGTGTTACAATTTCTATAAATAATATGCTGAGGGAGGCATTAAACCTGTGCATGAAGTGGCAAACTAATATGTACTACAGCAAAAGTAACATTTGTAAAAAAATATTGTTATATGGCAATTCCTTTCTATGCTTGTTTCTGTTTGTAGACAAAGTGACCAAGGAAAACTGTGATATCATTGACCACATATAGTAATGGTGATTTTTGGTCAATAACATCAGCCAGCATCACTGGTCGGTTCATTGACATTCAGCATTTATTGTGAGAGTATAGTGGGATACGATTCTCAGTCATTTTGTTTCCCTTAGAGAGTTTTCAGTGTGTCGATCATTGTGACTGGTGATGGATCTACCTTCATGGATGATGTATTTGATAAGGGATTTATACCTTGGGATACTTTGTCAATGGTGTTGTCAATGGTGTTTGTGTGTTATTTTACATTATACATATATACAAGTGCCTTATCCCCACATCCCTGAACCAGTGGATCTGAGGGGTCTGCAGAAGGAAGCTTATCAGAGTCTGGAAGTCTGAGGGCCCCCCAGATGTTGGATATCCCATGTGAATGAGTAAAATCATGTAAACAGACTCCAGACACCATTGGAAAGGTATTTTACCTGCCATGAAAGCTCTTGTTCAGGTAGTTCCTGTTATAAAATGACAATGCTCTATTCCTAGCTGTTCATATGTCATCATCCTGTCACCAAGCCATCTTGAATGCTGCTTTTTTTAGAGTTTGCGTTTGCAGTGCAGTTTTTGCAGCAACACCCAAGTTCTCCAGAGTGTAATTTATTTAACTTCCAACACAGAACAAAGTCCAATACTTGCACAGATGACAACGAATCCAACAGAGTATATATTGTGACAGCAGGAAGGTAAAGTCACCTGGTTGCATCCAGGGGGGTAGATATATTTCGCCCAGATTCAGGCTTTACGCCGATTTATACAGCTAGGTGGAGAGTTGTATAAGCCCAGCTGAGACTAGTGGGCTCATTGATGACTCATACCTCTAGGGAGAGTGTGGGGCGTCGTGCAGACAGAGATGAGGAGACCAGCTGAACCTTGTCAGCTCATTTAGGCCTCTATAAGAAAGCCCAGCTTCATTAGATGTTAGCTCGTGCCTGGGGGCAGACCTGTGTGGGCTGTCTGGGGGGAGTGGGCCCCTGTGCGGTGGGGGAAAGCCTGTGTGGCTATATTTTGCTTGGACATTTAAGACCAGGGACTGGGGCAGCGCTGGGCTGGTCCCAGTCGTTGGTTGGGAGGCCTGTGGGTTTGGTCGGAGGTCAAGTTGACCGGGATTTGTTTTGTGTTTGTTTTTTTTGCCTTGCTGTGTTTTTGTCACTGTGGATGGAGGATAGGCCGCACCTTTTTTGATTTTGGGGGCCACGGCCTCCGTCTGCTGGGCCTGTTTTTGGGTGGGGGGCCCGTCCCGGGGGTCGCGCATGCCCGCTGCCGAGCTGGCCCCCTCACAGTTGGTGGAGAACCAGTGGCAGTTTTTTTTTAGCCAGCATGGAGGAGATACTGAAACAGCTGGCTCTAGCAAATGCCAATCAACAGCAGACAAATGCAGGTTTGCAAAGGAGCCTTGCAGCCCAGCAGCAAGCTCATCAACAGAGCCTTGCAACTTTACAACAGAGTCTGGAGGCTCAGCAACAAGCCCAACAGCAATCTGAGGCCCGCTTCATAGACCTGTTGCAGAAGCAAGAGCAGAGACTACAACAACAGATGGAAGCAGTAATGCAGCAACGTCCGCAGACCGGTGAGGAAAGCCGTCCCACTAATACCGCGTCCTTTGGGGTGAGTCGTTTATTGACAAAAATGACTGGAGAGGATGATCCAGAGGTATTTTTGACCACATTTGAAAGGACCGCTGAAAGAGAAAAGTGGCCTGAGGAGCAGTGGGCTGGACTGGTGGCTCCTCTGTTAACGGGTGAATCGCAGAAAGCTTACTATGACCTAGAGCCTGACCAAGCAAAAGACTATGTGATGCTAAAAGCTGAAATATTGGCAAGGCTGGGTGTCACCCTGGCTGTCCGGGCTCAGCGTGTGCATAACTGGACTTTCCAGCTTGGAAAACCCCCCAGGTCTCAAATGTATGATCTCATTCACCTGAGCAGAAAGTGGCTACAGCCAGAGACTTTGTCCGCACCAAAGATTGTGGAACGTGTTGTAATGGATCGGTTTTTGAGAGCTCTTCCTACTGCCATCCAAAAGTGGGTAAGCCATGGAGACCCAGAGACGGCCGATGGTCTTGTGGATCGTGTGGAGAAATACTTGGCTACAGAGAACCTGACGGCCTCTTCCAGAGACACTCGGACTTTCCACCCTAAGACCAGACCATCCCCAGGGGCGGATAAGATGATTCCAAGGGGTAAGGGTGGAGAGAGTGAGAGGGTGGGAGCTCTACCCCAAGTTTGGCGAGAACAGCCTGGGAAATCAGCGGCTCAAGAGGCGGCAAGAAGGATCATTTGCTACCGCTGCCGGCAAGCGGGACATATTGCAGCAAATTGCCCGGTTTTGGAGGAACCCATGCAGTGTGACTTTCTGACGGGCAGACGTCAGTCGCTGTGTGCGACAGTCGCATGCACTGCCATTCGGGGAACTGAGAAACATTTATGCAAAATGTGTATTAATGGTAGAAATGTTGTGGTATTGCTGGATTCAGGTAGCCTTGTGACCCTGATAAAGGCTGAGTTAGTTAAAACAGAGGTCTCTGGGAATAGCAAGGTAGCCGTTATTTGTGTGCATGGGGACACCCGAGAGTATCCAGTGACTACAGTGTGTTTCGAGACCCCCAAAGGTACCCTTTCTCATCCAGTGGGCTTAGTGTCTCAGTTACCGCATGACGCCATTGTGGGAAGGGATTTTCCGAAGTTCTGGGAACTGTGGGATGATCATGAGCCCCCCACTGGTGCCCCTATGTACCAGGAATATGATAGCCAGAACTCCTCTGAGAGTGGTGAGGACTCTCCCGAATTTCCCTTGTCAGTATTGGCAGGGGAGACTCAAGAAACTGGAGAGGAGCCCACCTCCTCAGACGAAAACCTACCGTCTGTGGAGTTTTCTGATCTTGAGGTTCACAGGGAAAACTTTGCCACAGAACAGTTGAAAGACCCCGCCCTAATAAAGGCACGGGAAAACGTAGTGAAAATAGATGGCGAGTTAGTGAACCCAGATAATACCTGCACTTACCCATACTTCAGCGTAGAGAAGGACCTACTGTATCGGGTGGCAAAAAGGGCAGAAGAAACTGTTGAGCAGCTGGTGGTGCCCAAACCTTACAGGAAGTTGGTGTTGGAGTTGGCCCATGGGCACATTCTTGGAGGTCATCTGGGGACAGAGAAAACCCGAGAGAGGGTATTACAGAGATTCTATTGGCCTGGGGTGATGAAGGACATAGAAAATTATTGTTCCTCCTGCCCTGTGTGTCAGAGGTCGGCCCCGATGCCACACTTCCGTAGCCCGCTGGTCCCTCTACCCATCATTGAGGTCCCGTTTGAGAGAATCGCAATGGATTTGGTAGGTCCTATAATCAAGTCCGCTAGGGGGCACCAGTACATATTGGTTATAATGGACTATGCCACCCGTTATCCAGAAGCGATCCCTCTCAGAAATACCTCGGCCAAAACCATAGCCAAAGAGCTATCTCTTGTTTTTAGCCGGGTGGGTATTTGTAAAGAACTGCTTACGGACCAAGGTACACCCTTTATGTCCCGGGTTATGAAGGAGCTGTGTAAATTGTTCAAAGTGACGCAATTACGTACATCTGTGTATCACCCCCAAACCGATGGGCTGGTTGAAAGATTCAACAAAACCCTAAAACAAATGTTGAAGAAAGTGGTGGATAGGGATGGAAAGGATTGGGACTGTCTACTTCCTTATTTGATGTTTGCTATTAGGGAGGTGCCCCAATCCTCTACGGGATTCTCCCCCTTTGAGTTACTGTATGGGAGACACCCAAGAGGGCTGTTGGATATTGCCAAGGAAACTTGGGAAAGTGAGAGTTCTCCCCACAGGAGTGTGATTGAGCATGTCGCCCTGATGCAAGATCGAATTGCACAGGTAATGCCCATCGTGAAGGAACATTTGGCCCAAGCGCAGTTGGCACAGCAGAGAGTGTACAACCGTGGAGCCAAGACCCGTACCTTTTCCCCGGGGGATAGGATATTGGTACTTGTCCCTACGGTTGAAAGTAAATTCCTTGCCAAATGGCAAGGCCCCTACGAGATAATGGAAAAAGTGAGCGAAGTGAATTACAAGGTCAGACAACCAGGAAGGCGAAAGCCCGAACAGATCTATCACGTTAATCTGTTGAAAGCCTGGAGGGATAGAGAGTCCCTAGTCGCAGACACTTGGTCACCAGCTCAAACTGGTTGCGTGATTCCTGAGGTTGGAATCGCAGCCACCTTGTCACAACCCCAACAACAGGAGGTTAAGGAGTTTGTGCTTCGCAACAAGGAGGTATTCTCTGAGCTGCCGGGACAAACATCTGGGGTAGAGCATGACATTATTACCCCGCCCGGTGAAAGGGTGAAGTTAAAACCCTATCGGATCCCAGAGGCCCGACGGGAGGCAATACGGGAAGAAGTACAGAAAATGCTGAACTTAGGGGTGATAGAGGAGTCCCAAAGTGATTGGTCTAGTCCCATTGTGTTGGTGCCTAAACCGGATGGGAGCTGGCGATTTTGTAACGATTTTCGTCAGTTGAACAAAGTTACAAAATTTGACACCTACCCCATGCCACGTATAGATGAGTTGATCGACCGGCTGGGAACAGCCCGATACATGACGACTCTTGACCTCACAAAAGGGTATTGGCAAATCCCCCTGGCCAAGTCAGCCAAAGAGAAAACCGCATTTGTAACCCCAGACGGGGCGTTCCAATATAAAAGAATGCCGTTCGGGTTACAGAATGCGCCGGCCACATTCCAGCGGAAAATGGACCAGATGCTGAGGCCCCATCGGAAGTATGCTGCGGCTTACCTGGATGACGTAATTGTCCATAGCACAGATTGGGCCTCACATCTGCCAAAAGTGCAAGCAGTCCTGGACTCTGTTCGGGAAGCAGGGTTTACGGCTAACCCCAAGAAGTGTACCATTGGGCAGGAGGAGGCCAAATATCTTGGGTACACCATTGGGAGGGGAGTAATAAAACCCCAACTCAACAAAGTCGAGGCCATCCAGAGTTGGCCACGTCCCAACAGCAAGAAGCAGGTACGAGCCTTTCTGGGAATCGCTGGGTATTATCGGCGATTCATTCCCCACTTTGCTTCTAAGGCTGTGCCCCTAACCAACCTGACGAAGGGGAAAGGGTCGGTCATGATTAAATGGACCCCCGAGGCTGAGGCAGCATTCCAATTCTTGAAACAAGCCTTATGTAGCCAGCCAGTGTTGTACTCACCCGACTTCTCTAAAGACTTTGTCGTACAAAGTGATGCGTCAGATGTGGGGTTAGGAGCAGTATTGTCCCAGGTCTGGAACGGGGAAGAGCACCCAGTCATTTACCTCAGCAGGAAGTTGAAGTCCCATGAGGTAAATTACGCCACCGTTGAAAAGGAGTGTTTAGCGGTGAAGTGGGCTCTAGATTCCCTTCGGTACTACCTGCTAGGTAGGCACTTTGACATGGTTACGGATCACGCTCCGTTAAAGTGGATGGCTCAAAACAAGGAAACAAATAGAAGAGTGAATAGGTGGTTCCTGGCCCTCCAGGAATTCAACTTCACAGTAAAGCATCGCCCTGGCGTTCAAATGGGGAATGTGGATGCTTTGTCTCGAGTACATGAATGCCTGATTGCTGGTGTTCCAACCCCGAGGTTAAAACAAGAGGGGGGGGTATGTGACAGCAGGAAGGTAAAGTCACCTGGTTGCATCCAGGGGGGTAGATATATTTCGCCCAGATTCAGGCTTTACGCCGATTTATACAGCTAGGTGGAGAGTTGTATAAGCCCAGCTGAGACTAGTGGGCTCATTGATGACTCATACCTCTAGGGAGAGTGTGGGGCGTCGTGCAGACAGAGATGAGGAGACCAGCTGAACCTTGTCAGCTCATTTAGGCCTCTATAAGAAAGCCCAGCTTCATTAGATGTTAGCTCGTGCCTGGGGGCAGACCTGTGTGGGCTGTCTGGGGGGAGTGGGCCCCTGTGCGGTGGGGGAAAGCCTGTGTGGCTATATTTTGCTTGGACATTTAAGACCAGGGACTGGGGCAGCGCTGGGCTGGTCCCAGTCGTTGGTTGGGAGGCCTGTGGGTTTGGTCGGAGGTCAAGTTGACCGGGATTTGTTTTGTGTTTGTTTTTTTTGCCTTGCTGTGTTTTTGTCACTGTGGATGGAGGATAGGCCGCACCTTTTTTGATTTTGGGGGCCACGGCCTCCGTCTGCTGGGCCTGTTTTTGGGTGGGGGGCCCGTCCCGGGGGTCGCGCATGCCCGCTGCCGAGCTGGCCCCCTCACAATATATAATCCAGAATAGTCATTTTTAGCGTCCCATGTTCTCTAGATCTGTTCTAGACCTGTGCCTTCATATTCATAGAGAATATCAAGACTGACTGAATGCCAGCTTGAATTCTTAAATACTGGTCTGACCCTGGAGGGGGGGGGGGGTGTTCTGCCAGGTCAACCAAATGTTTCCCATGAATGAATACCCCCTCAAGTCTAATTACCATCCATAAACACTACTTCTTTGGTCCTTAACAATGTACCCTTTGAAATGTTCAATTAGGTTAACAGGCCACCTCACACACCTAGGTAGGCTTGCATAAGATTAGCACATCAAAGCTGTCCCTTTGATATGTTAGAATTCAGTTGGCTTGGACAACTCAACTGAATTCCTGGTCAATATGGTAATGTAATACAATATCCTACATAAATCGGCCAATATATTACAACATATACCCCCACTTGGGTCGGTTCTAACTACTAGAACTGACCCATATAATTATGATTTGAGGTACTGGATGCTTTACAATGGCTGATATGAAATATGAAGTTGAGACTGGTTACATCTATCTTCACCAGCCCCTAAAAATATTCCCACGAACCAGTTATTAGATAATATAATTTTAGACCATGACTGTAAAACGAGTTGGTAAACATCCGTGGCCCGTATAGCTGTTAGGCCTTATTTCAAAGCTTGCTCTTTCTTGAGTAAATCACATTAAGATCTTGAATATTGTGCAAAAACGAGCTGATGTCACAGTCCATTCTGACTTCATCACATCTCTCATTATCTCACCGAAAGTAAAGCTTGGTATGCTTTGGGATGTCGAATCCACATAAGTCCAGGATTCTCTCATCTCCAGGCTCAAAGTTTTCATTTTTAAAGATGCTTTTACACAACCACCAGCAAATCCTGAAATTCTGCTTCCATCCTTATAGTAAGAAGAACCATCAATTTATCAGCAGTCACTTTCAAGTTCAAAAAGGTTTGGATATGGCAGTAAAAATTCTGTGCTGCAAACTATTTCCTTGCATTTGACATTCATGAGCTTCACCTTCAATCATTAATCCACCAATCAGGACACTAGGTGCTTTTAACATCAAACCCTCAATATTCTCTGACAATAAAGCTGTAGTCCATCTTGCAAGCATTTCACAATTCACATCTGCTTCTTTCCATTTTCCATTTGAGCAATGATGACCTTTTGTGTACCTGTCAAGTACCTGAATTTGTTGATTGCCAGTCACAATTTACTTTCGTAATTTGCTGTATGCCGACCCGTCATTGCCTTTAATAGAGCAGTTACTTGTATCATTCAGTCCATATTTCCACCAGAATGGTATACCAACATATACAAGTCCTTCTCAAAAAATTAGCATATTGTGATGAAGTTCATTATTTTCTGTAATGTACTGATAAACATTAGACTTTCATATATTTTAGATTCATTACACACAACTGAAGTAGTTCAAGCCTTTTCTTGTTTTAATATTGATGATTTTGGCATACAGCTCATGACAACCCAAAATTCCTATCTCAAAAAATTAGCATATCATGAAAAGGTTCTCTAAACGAGCTATTAACCTAATCATCTGAATCAATTAATTAACTCTAAACACCTGCAAAAGATTCCTGAGGCTTTTAAAAACTCCCAGCCTGGTTCATTACTCAAAACCGCAATCATGGGTAAGACTGACGACCTGACTGCTGTCCAGAAGGCCATCATTGACACCCTCAAGCAAGAGGGTAAGACACAGAAAGAAATTTCTGAACGAATAGGCTGTTCCCAGAGTTCTGTATCAAGGCACCTCAGTGGGAAGTCTGTGGGAAGGAAAAAGTGTGGCAGAAAACGCTGCACAACGAGAAGAGGTGACCGGACCCTGAAGAAGATTGTGGAGAAGGACCGATTCCAGACCTTGGAGGACCTGCGGAAGCAGTGGACTGAGTCTGGAGTAGAAACATCCAGAGCCACCGTGAACAGGCGTGTGCAGGAAATGGGCTACAGGTGCCGCATTCCCCAGGTCAAGCCACTTTTGAACCAGAAACAGCGGCAGAAGCGCCTGACCTGGGCTACAGAGAAGCAGCACTGGACTGTTGCTCAGTGGTCCAAAGTACTATTTTCGGATGAAAGCAAATTTTGCATGTCATTTGGAAATCAAGGTGCCAGAGTCTGGAAGAAGACTGGGGAGAGGGAAATGCCAAAATGCCTGAAGTCCAGTGTCAAGTACCCACAGTCAGTGATGGTCTGGGGTGCCATGTCAGCTGCTGGTGTTGGTCCACTGTGTTTTATCAAGGGCAGGGTCAATGCAGCTAGCTATCAGGAGATTTTGGAGCACTTCATGCTTCCATCTGCTGAAAAGCTTTATGGAGATGAAGATTTCATTTTTCAGCACGACCTGGCACCTGCTCACAGTGCCAAAACCACTGGTAAATGGTTTACTGACCATGGTATTACTGTGCTCAATTGGCCTGCCAACTCTCCTGACCTGAACCACATAGAGAATCTGTGGGATATTGGGAAGAGAAAGTTGAGAGACGCAAGACCCAACACTCTGGATGAGCTTAAGGCCGCTATCGAAGCATCCTGGGCCTCCATAACACCTCAGCAGTGCCACAGGCTGGTTGCCTCCATGCCACGCCACATTGAAGCAGTAATTTCTGCAAAAGGATTCCCGACCAAGTATTGAGTGCATAACTGAACATAATTATTTAAAGGTTGACTTTTTTTGTATTAAAAACACTTTTCTTTTATTGGTCGGATGAAATATGCTAATTTTTTGAGATAGGATTTTTGGGTTTTCATGAGCTGTATGCCAAAATCATCAATATTAAAACAAGAAAAGGCTTGAACTACTTCAGTTGTGTGTAATGAATCTAAAATATATGAAAGTCTAATGTTTATCAGTACATTACAGAAAATAATGAACTTTATCACAATATGCTAATTTTTTGAGAAGGACCTGTATATACCCACCCCCACGCGATGGTTCAGATAGAATCAGATCTTCTATCCCGACAAATCGGCAGTGGAAATTCTTAGCAGTATCTGTTCATGAAAGGTAGAAAGGTCTTTGTCATCCATATATGTCATAGCCTTAAGCATATTATAAACAACTGATTCAACAATGTTTCAAATCATGACTGGAGTGATGAATTTCACTCACCCCTCTTATAAATTTAGGAAAACCACCCAACATACTATAATTTATGCTATGCCAAGCCATTCTGCAGCATCACCTCAGATGTCAAATCTATTGATATCAATATGCATTATGTCATATGTACAGATGTTATAAAATTATTTTAGGTTTAAATGCTTTGCTCTGGTTTTAAGATAAAGTTCAAGAAATAAAACATAATAAAAATTAAAAGCAAAATATGTCTGGGAAAGGGAGAAAAATAAAAAAAATAGGGCATTGGGGAAGAAAGGTCCATTGAAAAGAAAAATAAAGAAAAATAAAATAAAAAAAATGAAAATTAAATTTGAATGTTCAAAAAAAAAGTTCATTGCTTGATGAATATAGAGAGTGTCCATGAATTCTTAGTGATCTATTGTCTGTTCAGCATTTCTCCCCCACTAGCCAACTTCTGTTCACATTCAAACAAGTTTCCTCCGGGATTCTCTGAAAGACAAAAACTCTAAGACAAATACTCATTAGCAAAGTCCTTAAATATTTTTTGAAGTCAAAACAAAGTACTATTTACAGTTTACAGTCTAAAGATAATTCACCCCCACTGCTAGAGAAGCATCATTTGCATTCAAAAACAGATCTGGACCCTTCAACTGTTCTAATAATGTGTAATGTTCTTTTCTCATCTTGTCATACTCAATTTTCAGGTGGTCCTATTTCTCTTTTTTTGTTTACAAAAGTTTATTGAAAAAATAGGTAAGGCAGTTACATAATAAAGTGGATGTTCTTTTAAAACAAACAGTCAGTAGTAGTCAATAAAACATTCAATATTATTAACATTGGTACAGCATAGAAAGTACAATCACAGTTTGGAGGTAGGTTGTACCCAAAAAGGAGGGAAAAAGGGGTTTGAAAACGTTGGGGAAGTATAGGAGGGTAAATGGAACTCGACAGGTTATACGATGGGTACCAGATCTGGGCTAGGAATATCCCAAAAAGACCACTTTAGCTCGTATAAATGAATAGAGTCATTTAAGGTATGGTATATTTTTTCAGAGAGTTTAAGCACTCCCATCCTGTCCAGGACCTGAGGCCAGAGTAATGTTTGAGATTTCCAATTAAGGGCAATCATCCACTGAATGGAGCTGCACAGGGAGTGGAACAGTCTTAGGCAAGGTCTAGGAACATCAGGAGCTTTACCATATAATAGACAAACCTGAGGGGAAGGTATAATTCTATGTTTTGAGGATTCCTCAAACCTGTCAAGAGCAATGCGCCATATCCTGTCTACATGTGGACAGCTCCAGAAAATATGTAGAATAGATCCCAGATCAGGGCAGCCTCTAAAACATGTGGGTACAAACTGAAGGGTAGAAGATATGTAATTTGGATGGAGATAAATACCATCTGGTAAAAAGTTTTATTGGAATTTCTCTGAATGCAATTGCCCTATTGCTATTGCGAAGGTTGTCAGAACACCACTCCTCCACTGGGAAGGAGATTTTAAGTTCAGATTTCCAGAGAAGCATTGGGCCAGATTTATCTTGTAATGCTGAATTATTTAGGTATTGATACAATCTGGAGATTAAACCTCTATCTCTGGGGGAAGATGTACAAATTCTCTCAAATAGTGTGTTAATAGAGTTTGATGATAGTGCATAGTATTTATGAAAGAAGGATTTGATTAGTTCATATTGTACAAGTTCCGATGAGGGAAGGTTAAATTTTTTCTGTAGGGCTGGAAATGATATGAACTCCCATTTGGATTGTAGGGATTTCAGTGTAGTCAGATTGTTTGTTATCCAGGGTGATAGGGATGATCTGTCTCTAAAGGCTGGACTGAATCTAACGTCACCTACGTAAGATGCTAAAGGGGGAGGACAAGAGGAGAGGGAATAGATGTCTTTAATTTTGATCCAAAGTTGATAGAAATGTGCAACTATGGTGTTATATTTAAGGAGGTTACGATATAGAATTGATTTGGACCATAGGATACCCTGGAGGTGGAGTGGGAACACTGATGAGGACTCAAACCTATTCCAAGGTATGTCTGAGCTTGGGGAATACCATTGGCATAATTGGGAAAGCCTAGTGGCGATAAAATACAGCCAAAGGTTTGGGAGGCCCATACCGCCCTTGGGTTGAGGTCTGTGTAGTAAGGCATTGCTGCATCTAGGTTTTTTTGTCTGCCCAAAAATTTTTATTTAGAAGTCTTTGAATAAAGGTTAATTTAGATTTGAGGATATTGATAGGAAGGGCTCTAAAGTAGTATAGTAATTTTGGGATAATGGACATTTTAACTGCACATATTCTGCCGAGAAATGAAATATGATAAGAGGACCATGTTTTAAGTAGGGAAGTAATGTGCGTAAAGATGGGGATATAATTGGTCTTATATAAAAGATTGTGGGAGCGTGTGATATGGACTTCCAGGTATTTGAAGGACGTTGGGCACCAGGTAAATGGGAAGTTATTCTGTAGCAGTGTCTGAAGACCCTGAGGTAGATTAATTGAAAGAGCTGAGCACTTATTTGTATTAATCTTAAGACCAGAGATTTTGTGAAATAGGTCTAATTCTTTGAGAAGTATGGGGATGGATGTGAGAGGTTTGGTGAGGAACACTAATGCATCGTCTGCATAAAGACTGATCTTGAATTCATCTTGTGTTTTGATGTATCCTTTAATGTCGCTATTATTTCTAATGGTTAGGGCCAGGGGTTCTAAAGCTAGAGCAAATAAAAGGGGGGATAAAGGGCAGCCCTGTCTCGTGCCTCTACCCAGTGGGAAAAAGTCAGAATTGTTGCCTGGGATTTTTATGCGTGTTTGTGGGGAGTGGTATAGGGCATTAAAGCCTTGCAAAAATGTATCAGGGATTCCAAATTTTGGGAGTAGATAGTTCAGGTAGGACCAGCTCACAGAATCGAACACCTTATGAATATCAAGACTAAGAAGGCAGACTTGACGTGTGAATAAATTGGCGTCCTGTATTATGTTGGTGACTAATCTTATATTGTCTACTATCTGACGCCCAGGAATAAATCCTGTCTGGTCTGGGCGTATTAGGGGAGAAATGACCTTAGATAGTCTATCTGCAAGTAGCCTTCCGAATATCTTTAAGTCATTATTCAAGACAGAAATGGGACGGAAGTTTTGAGGGAGGGTGTGGTCCTTATGAGGTTTGGGGATGAGGGACATGTTGGCTAGAAGCATCTCGTCCGGGAATTGATTCCCTTCTAGAATGAAGTTGAAAAGTCTAGTGAGGTTGGGGGCTAGAAGAGAAGACAATTTTTTGTAGTAGGAGGACGAGTAGCCATCAGGACCTGGGGCTGTGGAGCTTTTAAGTGATTTAATAATATCTATTATTTCCGCTTCAGTACATGGTTCTTTTAGGGAGTCAGATTGTTGTTGATTAAGGTAGGGGATCTGTATGTTGTCTAACCAAGTCACAGAGGCAGGGTCAGGGGGGTTTCGGGGGCTTGACAGCAGATCTTTATAGAAGGAAGTGAAAATTTTCAAAACCTCTTTTGGGTGTGTGACTAAATTTCCATTTTGGTCACGGAGCTTATATGTATGAGTGGGTCTGCAGTCCTGTTTTAGTTTTCTAGCGAACATGGTTGATGATGTATTACTATGCAATAAGAATTTCGCTTTAGAGAACCTAAGGGATCTTTCCGTATTAGTTGAGAGAATTAAGTCTAGGGCTTTCTGTTTGGACTGTATCTGTTGGGTGATGTCTTGAGAGGGGGAGATTTGTAATTTATTGTATAAGTGATCTAAATCTTTTGTAAGGGATCTGATATCCACTAATCTCTCTCTATTTCTAGTGGCTGCTAATTTGATCAGGTGACCACGAAGGACCGCCTTATGGGCAACCCATAAAGTCGTGGGGGGGGTTTCCTCGTTTGTGTTTTCATTAAAGTAGTTTTCAATGTGAGCTGTCTCTGTTTGGGTATTGGAGGCATTAGAGAGAAGGGAGTCATTTAACCGCCAATTGAAGGGTGAAATGGGGAGGCCTATGTATGAAGTCTCAAGGGAGGTGATGTTGTGGTCAGACCATGGGCAAGGGTGTATAAGAGCATGGGAGGAGTTGGCCAGAATAATGGGGGTACAAAAGATGTAATTGAGTCTGGCGTAGCAATCATGAGGGCGGGAGTAGTGAGTGTAGGACTTTAAGCCTATATTGTGAGCACGCCAAGAATCAATTAGTTGGAGTCTATTGATGGATCGGTTCATGGATTTGGGAAAGGCCTGAGTGGAGGGGGTGGTCCTACTTCTGTCTAACGCTAGGTGTGCAGCTAGATTAAAATCTCCACCCACAACGATATGGGGGGAACTATAACGGTCCAGGGTTTAAAAAAATTGCGTGAAAAATATTGATTGGGAAGTGTTGGGGGCATATACTGATGCGATCGTGACATCACGGTTATTTATGGTGCCCTTGAGAATGATATATCTACTGTCACAGTCCTTATGTACTGTCTGGATATCAAAAATAACTGAGTTGCGTACAAAGATCGCCACTCCGCGTGTTTTGTTTTTAAAGGTGGTGTAGTGAAATTGGTTAAAGGACTTGTTGAAGTAGTTAGGGCAGTTGGAAGCAGCAAAGTGTGTCTCCTGTAGTAGCATGATATCTGCTCCCAATCTTTTGTAATGTTGAAAAGCTTTTTTCCCTTTATGAGGAGAGTTGAAACCCTGGACGTTATGTGACAAAATTCTAAGACCCATCGGAATCCAGATATGTAAAGCTATGATCTAGAGCAACCCCTCCCACAGAGGCATAGGGAAACAAGAGCCACGTCCCAATGCACTCATGAGACCATATCAGATAGTGAGAGAAATTAAACCAAAGTGTGAAATGTATGACATTGAAGATGAAAATAACAGAGCTTGTACCATATGACATAAACACTGTGACTAGGGATGAGCTTGGAGTTCGAGTCGAACTCATGTTCGACTCGAACATTGCCTGTTCGCCCGTTCGCCGAACAGCGAACAAATTGGGGTGTTCGCGGCAAATTCTAAAAATCTATGGGAGAAATCTAAAGTGTTAATTATAAAGGCTAATATGCAAGTTATTGTCCTAAAAAGTGTTTGGGGACCGGGGTCCTGCCCCAGGGGACATGTATCAATGCAAAAAGAAGTTTTAAAAACGGCCGTTTTTTCGGGAGCAGTGATTTTAATAATGCTTAAAATGAAAAAATAAAAGTGAAATATTCCTTTAAATTTCGTACCTGGGGGGTGTGTATGATATGCATGTGAAGTGGCGCATGTTTCCCGTGCTTAGAACTGTCCCTGCAAAAAATGTCATTTTTGAAAGAAAAAAAGTCTTTTAAAACTGACTCGGCTGACCCGGCTCCCGGCAATACATACAAAAGTCATTGATAAAAAAAAAAAAAAAAAAGAGTGGGGGTTCCCCAGAATTCAATTACCAGGCCCTTCAGGTCTGGAATGGATATTAAGGGGAACCCCGCCGCAAATTTAAAAAAAATTGACGTGGGGTTCCCCCAAATATCCATTTCAGGCCCTTCAGATCTGGCATGGATTTTAAGGGGAACTCCACCCCAAATTTAAAAAAAAAATGGCGTGGAGTCCCCCTAAAAATCCATACCAGACCCCTTATCCGAGCACGCAACCTGGCCGGCCGCAGGGGAAAAGGGGGGGACGAGAGAGCGGCCCCCCTCCCTCCTGAACCGTACCAAGCCACATGCCCTCAACATGGGGATGTCCTTGCCCGGTGGTTGTGGGGGTCTGCGGGCGGGGGGCTTATCGGAATCTGGAAGACCCCTTTAACAAAGGGGACCCCCAGATCCCGGCCCCCCCCTATGTGAATTGGTAAGGGGTACGTTGTACCCCTACCATTTCACGAAGAAAGCGTAAAAAAATGTTTAAAAAAACACACAAACACCTTGAAAAAGTCCTTTGTTAAAGGGGTCTTCCAGATTCCGATAAGCCCCCCGCCCGCAGACCCCCACCACCACCGGGCAAGGATTGTGGGGATGAGGCCCTTGTCCCCATCAACATGGGGACATCCTCCCCATGTTGAGGGCATGTGGCCTGGTACGGTTCAGGAGGGAGGGGGGGCCGCTCTCTCGTCCCCCCCTTTTCCCCTGTGGCCGGCCAGGTTGCGTGCTCGGATAAGGGGTCTGGTATGGATTTTTAGGGGGACTCCACGCCATTTTTTTAAAAAATTTGGGGTGGAGTTCCCCTTAAAATCCATGCCAGATCCGAAGGGCCTGGAATGGATATTTGGGGGAACCCCACGTCAATTTTTTTTTAAATTTGCGGCAGGGTTCCCCTTAATATCCATTCCAGACCTGAAGGGCCTGGTAATTGAATTCTGGGGAACACCCACGCTTTTTTTTTTTTTTTTATCAATGACTTTTGTATGTATTGCCGGGAGCCGACAATTCATTAATAGCCGCGAGTCAGTTTTAAATGCATTTTTTTCTTTCAAAAATGACATTTTTTGCAGGGACAGTTCTAAGCACGGGAAACATGCGCCACTTCACATGCATATCATACACACCCCCCAGGTACGAAATTTAAAGGAATATTTCACTTTTATTTTTTCATTTTAAGCATTATTAAAATCACTGCTCCCAAAAAAACGGCCGTTTTTAAAACTTCTTTTTGCATTGATACATGTCCCCTGGGGCAGGACCCGGGTCCCCAAACACTTTTTAGGACAATAACTTGCATATTAGCCTTTATAATTAACACTTTAGATTTCGAACGTTCGAGTCCATTGTATTTAATAGGGTTCTAAAGTTTACACGAACATTTTGTCTGTTCGCAGGTTCTGGTGCGAACCGAACAGGGGGGTGTTCGGCTCATCCCTGACTGTGACATTGCAAACCATAATATCGATAAAGAGAACACTGAAGAATGAAAAACCTAACGCCTTGCGATTTCCAAATTTTGAATAAACTCTAAAGTAAGCCCTATGGGCAGTTAGAAATAAATAAGCAAAAATGAAATGTATAAACATGGGGACAGGGGATGTCCTGTCATGAAAAAATCAAAAGGGAGAACAGTAGGACCTAAAGTCCTATACCTACTGTACGGGCCGGGGGCCCCACCAAAGATGGTGAAACCGTCAGCGACGTAAGCAGGTGTGGGGTCAATCTAGCGACAACGGGTGCTCCAGGCCAATTTGGAAATCAAGATTCCTGTAAATGTGCATGTTGGGAGATCAAAAAGTGCAGAAATAAGAACTTAGGGAGCTTGGAGCAGAGGAGAAGAGAGAGAGAAAAAAAAAAGGAAAGGAACTTTTAACCTCCTAACTATATATAGTGGTTCTGTGATTATGATTATATGACACTATATAAGTAAGAGTAATAGGATCAGGGCATACGGTCTGACATTTGAGATAAAAAATAAACAAATTTGTCCCTGGGGTACAAATATGGAAAGCAGTCAGCTTCCCCTAAGGGAGGAGATTCACTATGTATGTAATCGTTGCTAGGAGTAAAACAGGAGAAAGCACCAAGATATGTCCTGAAAGGTAATAAAGAAACAAAAAAAACCTTCCTCCTTTTACCTCCTTAATCATGTTTTACTTCACCTGACCACAGGAGGGCTGAGATTAGATGTCGTGTGTAGACAGGGGTCTCCAAACGTCCTCCAGTTCTCGTGTTCTTTAACAAGAGCATAAATGTGAAGAGGCAGGTTTCTGTTTGGGAGATAAGTATGTTTAAATCAAAAATGAGTGTCATATAGAAGGCTAAATTCCTTGGTTTTGAAAGGAGTGGAACAATCTTCTTTGGTCTCTCTGATTTCGTCGGGTAGAAGGGGTAGACCAGATAGGAGAGGGTCTAGGTGTAGCTGGGGGGCGAAAAGAGGGATCTTGCTGAAGAAGGCCAAGTTTCACCATCAGATCTTTGCCCTCTATAACATTATAAACTGTGTACGTTGTGCCGTTGTGAGGGATGGAGAGTTTAAATAGGAAGCCCCAGCGATACTTGATTCTTGCTGCTTGTAGGATGTTGGTGACCTCCTTCATCCTGCGCTTCCTGTCCAGTGTGGCTGGGGAGATATTTGGATATATTTGTAATCTTTTCCCCTCAAAGGTGATGTTAGGCGTGATTCTGGATGCATGCATTATTTCCTCTTTGACCAGAAAGTCTCTCATACACATTATAATGTCCCTGGGGGGTTTATCTGGTGTGGGTTTTGGACGGAGAGCTCTGTGGATCCTGTCACATAGAAATGCAGAGGAAGATTTATCAGGCAGAAGGTCTTGGAAGATCTTTGTGACTGCAGGCACCAAGTCTATGATGGTTTCAGGGACACCACGCAATCTAATATTGTGGCGTCTATTTCTGTTATCTAAATCCTCAACCTGTGCCTGCATGAAAGCAAAGTTATCTGCAAGATTCTCATGATCTTTTCTGAGATCGTTGTGAGCCAAGGATAGCTCATCATGTTTTGTCTCAAGCATGTCAGTGCGGTTGCCTATACTGGCTATCTCTTGAGAGAGGGCCGCTGTGGAGCTATGAACCTCCTTTTCTATCTTGTCCACCAGCTTTTCATAGATAGCAGAGAGGCTAGCATCTAAGTCTGCTTTGGAAAGGGGAGGATTGTACTCACTGTTCCCCTGTGAAGATGCTGGATTAGAACAGGGGCCTGCATGAACCGCGTGTGTGTCCGCGCTGCTGCTGCCGCCGCCATCTTGGGACATCTTGCTGGTTCTCTGCTCCATGTCCAGGAGAAGGTTAGGCACTTCTGGGAGCGCCGATTCCGCAGTTTTTTTGCTGATGGCATACACAAAGGTTTTCCACAGGGGTGCTGGGTGCAATCGCTGCTTTTTTAGTGCAAATAGCCCTGGGTTTCTGGCCTGGAAAGACCGGGTCTCACAGAGCACAGCTCAGGCGCATCCTTCCTGCATCGCGTCGCGCATGCACCCCATATTTCTGTTTTAACTGAGAAAATGGTATCCAGGTCTTTTTCTTATTATTATTTTGGTCAGCTCTGTTGTTCATATTAATATCACCTATGTTTGACCCAGAGTTTCCTCTTTTGTTGTGATCATAAGATATTATCTTCTGATCTTTCTGTTCAGTGTTTGTCCTAAACAATGTGGCTACATCAATTTTGACAGCTTGCTCATTTGACTTTCTCCATAAATGATCTGCTCTCAATAATACGTCTTTTAAATCATGGGGATTTGGGGTAACTAATAAAATATTTTGTTTGATATATTCAAGCAAAGCATCTAGAAACATACTCATATGTATCTAGCCTCCACGCTCAAATGCAAGATTATTACCGAGTCCGACCAATAATTCCATAATAGTTGCTATCCTGTGTGACAATTCATAGGGAGATTCACTTTGCATTTGTTGGATTTTCCCATGAATAGTAAAATCAGAACGTACCCCATACAAAACACATGATAATTCCAGTAATATGTCTCTTGTCCTCAGAGGCTGAATACAGATCTGTTTAATTCTCATCCAAAGACCATTTCCTATAGAATGTTGCAAAACTCTTTCTAAGTCAGATGGGTTTAGACTGTACATATCTCTGACATTCTGCAAGTCACAAAACCATTTCAAAAATCTGTTTAAATCATGGCAGGGAACCATTCCTATTTCTTTAAGAATTGTGTCTAGTTCTTTTGGTTTCAAATGCTTCATTACAAGCTGAACTTCACCTGTATTATTATTATTGTTGTAAACTGTGGTGGTCACAGTGGGTGCGGCTGGCAATGAATTATCAAATTTAATATGAGGTTCTGTTTCATTTGATAGAAAGTTTGTGTTTGTATTTTGCTGCAGATTGCTGAATCCAAGATTTGATGCATATCTGCATTCCTGAGATCTCTTCTCTAATTCCAAAATTCTTAATTTTAATATCTAATTTTCCTCTGATAATTCTTCACAACGTTTAGATTTCTCAAGCAAAGCTCCCCCAATGGTAACTGTATGCAATTTTAAATTTACTGTCTCAGTTTCTGATTGGTTTTGTAACCTCTGACAAACCTTATGGCTATTATCAACTGCACTCTGTAAATGGACAATTTCCTTAACCTGATCATTCAAAGAACTTTCCATAGTTGAACAGCAAGACAACAAGCCCTGCACAATACAACCTTTTCTTTTACTTTCTGAAATGTTGCTATCAAAAACATTTTTCTCTAAAAATGTCTTCATCATAGTCCATGTCTGCTTACACTTTTCTGGAATTTCATAAGGACCGCCATGACGCTTAAAGGGGTTGTAAAGGTTTGGTTTTTTATTTTCTAAATAGGTTCCTTTAACCACTTGACCACTGGGCACTTAAACCCCCTTAATAACCAGACCAATTTTCAGCTTTCGGTGCTCTCACATTTTGAATGACAATTACTCAGTCATACAACACTGTACCCATATGAAATTTTTGTCCTTTTTTTCACACAAATAGAGCTTTCTTTTGGTGGTATTTAATCACTGTTGGGTTTTTTATTTTTTGCGCTATAAGAGAAAAAAGACTGAAAATTTTGTAAAAAAATGATTTTTTTTTCGTTTCTGTTATAAAATTTTGCAAATTACTATTTTTTCTTCATAAATTTTGGCCAAAATTTATACTGCTACATATCTTTGGTAAAAATAAGTACAAATTGGTGTATATTATTTGGTCTTTGTGAAAGTTATAGAGTCCACAAGCTATGGTGCCAATATCTGAAAATTGATCACACCTGAAGTACTGACGGCCTATCTCAATTCTTGAGACCCTAACATGCCAGAAAAGTACAAATACCCCCCAAATGACCCCTTTTTGGAAAGAAGACATTCCAAGGTATTCAGAAAGAGGCATTGTGAGTTTTTTGAAGTTGTCATTTTTTCCCACAATTCTTTGCAAAATCAAGATTTTTTTTTTCTCTTTTTTTTTTTTTCACAAAATTGTCATATTAGCAGGTTATTTCTCACACACAGCATATGCATTCCACAAATTACACCCCAAAACACATTCTGCTATTACTCCCGAGTATGGCGATACCACATGTGTGAGACTTTTACACAGCGTGGCCACATACAGAGGCCCGACATGCAGGGAGCACCTTCAGGCGTTCTGGAGCACCCAGGCCAATTCTGACATTTCTCTCCTACATGTAAAAATCATCATTTGTTTGCTAGAAAATTACATAGAACCCCAAAACATTATATATGTTTTTTTAGCAAAGACCTTAGAGAATATAATGGTGGTTGTTGCAACTTTTTATCTCGCACGATATTTGCGCAGCAATTTATTTAACGCGTTTTTTACGGAAAAAAAAAGTTTTGTGCTTAAAAAAAAAAAAAAACAGTAAAGTTAGCCCAATGTTTTTGCATAATGTGAAAGATGAAGTTACGCCGAGTAAATAGATACCTAACATGTCGCCCTTAAAAATTGCACACACTCGTGGAATGGCGCCAAACTTCGCTACTTAAAAAATCCCCATAGGCGACGCTTTAAATATTTTTACTGGTTACATGTTTTGAGTTACAGAGGAGGTATAGGGCCAAAATGATTGCTCTCGCTCTAACGTTCGCAGAGATACCTCACATGTGTGGTTTGAAAACCGTTTTCATATGTGGGCGGGACTTACGTATGCGTTCGCTTCTGTATGCGAGCTCACGGGGACAGGGGCGCTTTAAAAAAAAAAAAAAATGTATTCTTCATTTTACTTTATTTATTTTAGTTTGACATGTTTTTCCGCCCCAAACATTTTTTTGATCACTTTTATACCTATTACAAGGAACGTAAACATCCCTTGTAATAGGAATATGGCATGACAGGTCCTCTTTACAGTGAGATATGAGGTCAATAAGACCCCACATCTCACCTCTAGGCTGGGAAGCCTGAAAAAAATACAAAAAAAAAAACAACAATCCTGGCTTTGATCGTAGCAGTGAGTCGGTAGAAGCACCGGAGGGCGGCGGGACATCCCCTCTCGCCTCCCGTAAGAATGATCAAGTGGCGGAACAGCCGCTATGATTGTTCTTATGGTGTAGGGAATCGCCGGCTGAAAAAGCTAATATCTGAATGATGCCTGTAGCTGCTCCCATCATTCAGATATCCCCGCACAAAGTCAAGGACGTCATATGACGGCCGGAGGGCGGGAAGTGGTTATTGCAGAGTATTGCCGGGCATTGCGGAGTATTGCCGGGCATTGCGGAGTATTGCTGGGCATTGCGGAGTATTGCAGGACATTGCGGAGTATTGCGGACTATGGCAGGGTATTGCGGTGTATGGCAGGGTATTGCACGGGTATTGCACAGGGTATTGTGGAGGGTATTGCACAGGGTATTGTGGAGGGTATTGCAGAGTATTGTGGAGGGTATTGCAGAGTATTGTGGAGGGTATTGCAGAGTATTGTGGAGGGTATTGCAGAGTATTGTGGAGGGTATTGCAGAGTATTGTGCAGGGTATTGCAGAGTATTGTGCAGGGTATTGCAGAGTATTTTGCAGAATATTGCGCAGGGTATTGCAGAGTATTGCGCAGGGTATTGCAGAGTATTGCGCAGGGTATTGCAGAGTATTGCGCAGGGTATTGCAGAGTATTGCACCAGAGTATTGCAGAGTATTGCACCAGAGTATTGCAGGGTATTGCACCATGGTATTGCAGAGTATTTTGCAGGGTATTGCGCAGGGTATTGCAGAGTATTTTGCAGGGTATTGCGCAGGGTATTGCAGAGTATTGCGCAGGGTATTGCAGAGTATTGCGCAGGGTATTGCAGAGTATTTTGCAGGGTATTGCAGAGTATTTTGCAGGGTATTGCAGAGTATTTTGCAGGGTATTGCAGAGTATTGCACAGGGTATTGCAGAGTATTGCACCAGGGTATTGCAGAGTATTGCACCAGGGTATTGCAGAGTATTGCACCAGGGTATTGGCAGGGTATTTTGCAGAGTATTGGCAGGGTATTTTGCAGAGTATTGGCAGGGTGTATTGCAGAGTATTGGCAGGGTATAGCACAGGGATGGCTGAGCAGGGATGGATGGATGGCTGGATCTGTGACTGCAATTGTCACAGATCCAGCCCACAGTGCTGCTGCTGCCATCCGCTCCCTCCCCCTCCCCTCTCACACTGTACCGATCGGTACAGAGAGGGGAGGGAGGAACCGGCGTCATCAAATGACGCCGGTCTGTTTACAAGTGATTGCTCCGTCATTTGACGGAGCGATCACGTGGTAAACGGCCGCTATCAGCGGCGATTTACCGCGATTCGTGATCCGCCGGGTCCTCTGGACCCGGTGGTCACGGAGTTTCCCGTGTGCGCGCCCCAGGGGGCGCGCGGGAGCGCGATTCTGGGAGGACGTTATATAACGTCCTCCCAGAGTTAAGCAACCACCTTGTCGACGTTATTTGTCGGCAGGTGGTTGTTAAGTGGTTAAGCTAGTGCATTGTTGGTTCACTTACCTTTTCCTTTGATTTACCTTCTAAATGTTTTTTTTCTTTGTCTGAATTTCTCACTTCCTGTTTCTCCTCACTAAACTTCACACCATCATCCGAGTGGTGTTGAGTCAGCCAGAACAGCTTACTGAACAGCTTACTGAACAGCTTACTGAGGAGGAACAGGAAGTGAGAAATTCAGACAAAAAAAACAAAGAAAAAAATTTTTTAGAAGGGAAATCTAAGGAAAAGGTAAGTGAACCAACATGGCACTAGCTTAACCACTTCCATACAGGGCTTTTTGTACCACTTCAATACCGGGCCTATTCTAGCACTTCTCTCCTACATGTACAAATCATCATTCTTTTGCTAGAAAATTACTCAGAACCCCCAAACATTATATATGTTTTTTTAGCAGACACCCTAGGGAATAAAATGACAGTCATTGCAACATTTTTTCTTACACGATATTTGCGCAATAATTTTTCAAACGCCTTTTTAAAAAAAAAAAGGGTTTCATGAATTAAAAAATAACAAAACAGTAAAGTTAGCCCAATTTTTTTGGAAAATATGAAAGATGATGTTAAACCGAGTAAATAGATACCTAACATGTTACGCTTTAAAATTGCGCACACTCATGGAATGGCGCCAAACTTCGGTACTTAAAAATCTCCATAGGCGACGCTTGAATTTTTTTAACTGGTTACCAGGTTAGAATTACAGAGGAGGCCTAGTGCTAGAATTGTTTCACGCGCTCTAACGCACGCGGCGATACCTCACATGCGTGGTTTGAATGGCGTTTACATATGTGGGCGACTTACGTGTGCATTCGCTTCTGATCGCGAGCTACCGGGGACAGGGGCGTTTTAATATTTTTTTTTTATTTATTTATTTTTTTTTACTTATTTATTTATTTTTTTACAATTATTTTACTTCTTTTTTTTTTTTGATCACTTTTATTCCTATTACAAGGAATGTAAACATCCCTTGTAATAGGAATGTGTGTGACAGGTCCTCTTTATTGAGAGATGCGGGGTCAATAAGACCCCACATCTCTCCTCCAGGCTGGAAAGCATGAGATCAGTGAAAAAAATTTCACTGATCTCATACTTACAGCTGCAATGGCGGCTTTTTTTACATTTGAGGCCCGGGCGTGACGTCATCACATCGCGCCCGGGCCTCCGACGATCATAGAGATGACTGGTGACCATCTGGTCACCAGTCATCTCTATGCTCATCACGTGACCCACCAACGACGCCGTAAGATTCGCTCCGGGTCCCCGATCGCACGGGAGAGCCCGGAGAAGCACTGGATGGCGGCGGGAGGGGGGGATGTCCCCTCCCGCCGCCTATAAGAACGATCAAGCGGTGGAACCGCCGCTATGATCGTTCTTATGGTGCACAGATTCGCCGGCCCAAGAAAAGGATATCTGAATGATGCCTCTAGCTGCAGGCATCATTCAGATATCCCCCTACAAAGCCGAGGACGTCATATGACGTCCACCCAGGATGGGAGATCCCATCTGTGGACGTCATTTGACTATGGCTGGGTAGGGAAGTGGTTAAAGCAGGGGTGTCCAAACTTTTTTCAAAGAGGGCCAGATTTGATGAAGTGAACATGCTCGAGGGCCGACCATTTTGCCTGACATTCTTTGAACCAATAAAATTTGGTCTAAGTGTGTTCGTCCGAGCACTAATACTCTGCCCAACAAGAATTATCTTGCCTTTGTGGCTGTGTGTGAGTAAAGAGGTGAGCTCTGTGTGTTTCACTTTAAAGAGGGAAGTTTCAGGAAAAATTTTAGTTTTTTTTTTTTTTTTTTTAAAGTAAAGGTCTTTGAAGCAGATCCCCAGACCATCCCCAGTCCATCACAGACTGGGGATCTGTGAGGGGCTGGGGATCTGTGAGGGGCTGGGGATCTGTGAGGGACTGGGGATCTGTGAGGGACTGGGGATCTGTGAGGGACTGGGGATCTGTGAGGGGCTGGGGATCTGTGAGGGACTGGGAATCTGTGAGGGACTGGGGATCTGTGAGGGACTGGGGATCTGTGAGGGGCTAAGGATCTGTGAGGGGCTAAGGATCTGTGAGGGGCTAAGGATCTGTGAGGGGCTAAGGATCTGTGAGGGGCTAAGGATCTGTGAGGTGCTAAGGATCTGTGAGGGGCTGGGGATCTGTGAGGGGCTGGGGATCTGTGAGGGGCTGGGGATCTGTGAGGGGCTGGGGATCTGTGAGGGGCTAGGGATCTGTGAGGGGCTAGGGATCTGTGAGGGGCTAGGGATCTGTGAGGGGCTAAGGATCTGTGAGGGGCTAAGGATCTGTGAGGGGCTAAGGATCTGTGAGGGGCTAAGGATCTGTGAGGGGCTGGGGATCTGTGAGGGGCTGGGGATCTGTGAGGGGCTGGGGATCTGTGAGGGGCTGGGGATCTGTGAGGGACTGGGGATCTGTGAGGGGCTGGGGATCTGTGAGGGGCTGGGGATCTGTGAGGGACTGGGGATCTGTGATGGGCTGGGGATCTGTGAGGGACTGGGGATCTGTGAGGGACTGGGGATCTGTGATGGGCTGGGGATCTGTGAGGGGCTGGGGATCTGTGAGGGGCTGGGGATCTGTGAGGGACTGGGGATCTGTGATGGGCTGGGGATCTGTGATGGGCTGGGGATCTGTGAGGGGCTGGGGATCTGTGAGGGACTGGGGATCTGTGAGGGACTGGGGATCTGTGATGGGCTGGGGATCTGTGATGGGCTGGGGATCTGTGAGGGACTGGCTCTCTGTGAGGGACTGGGGATATGTGATGGGCTGGGGATCTGTGATGGGCTGGAGATCTGTGAGGGGCTGGGGATCTGTGAGGGGCTGGGGATCTGTGATGGGCTGGGGATCTGTGATGGGCTGGGGATCTGTGAGGGGCTGGGGATCTGTGATGGGCTGGGGATCTGTGAGGGGCTGGGGATCTGTGAGGGGCTGGGGATCTGTGAGGGACTGGGGATCTGTGATGGACTGGGGATCTGTGAGGGACTGGGGATCTGTGATGGGCTGGGAATCTGTGATGGGCTGGGGATCTGTGAGGGGCTGGGGATCTGTGAGGGGCTGGGGATCTGTGATGGGCTGGGGATCTGTGAGGGGCTGGGGATCTGTGAGGGGCTGGGGATCTGTGAGGGGCTGGGGATCTGTGATGGGCTCCCCATCGCAGAGCCCACTTCATAGACCCCACTCCATCTTAGACCCCCCCCATTACAGACTCCCTCCATATTAGAGTCAGACTGTCACTTTTATCAATGCAGCATTCCCCCTCCCCACACTGCCCTACCTTAATCACACAAGCCAGGAAGCACACATGGCATGGCAGGTCCAGACAAAGGGCGGGACTTTTCAAGTTAAAGGCGGGTGATTGGTTGCTGGGACCGCCCCACTGTCTAGCAACCAATCACCTGCTTTGAAACTTGAAAGATCCCGCCCTTTGTCCGGACCTGCAGCACTTCCAGGCTTGTGTGGGGAGGGGGAAGAAGGGGGAGTGATGCGAGAGTCGGCAGAGGGGAGAGAACACTGACAATTTAGCAAAGCTGCGGGCCACTACTGGGTCCGGATTCGGCCCGAGATCCACTATTTAGTGATGCCACATATATATCTTTTGTGGTCCCGGTGCTTTGAGATCGTTGGGGGCCACAAAAGATATATATGCCCAGATAACCAAGCGGACCGTTCAAAACTGGCCCGCGGGCCGCAATTGGCCTGCTGGCCAGACTTTGGACATGCCTGGGTTAAAGGAACCTATTTAGAAAATAAAAAACGAACTTTTACAACCCCTTTAATACATTTTAATACCCATCTGTTAACTTTATCAGAACTGACACTAGCTTCACACTGAGTAAGCATTTTGACTATATTACTAATAATAAAAAAAAAGGAAATATTTTACTCACCGCATTTGAGGCTCCACCGTGCCAGTTTCGGTCTTCTGGTACACGACAGTCTTTTTTTCTTCAGTTTCCAGTCTCCAGAGAATAATTCTGGGGTTCCAAACTTGTTTAATTTTGTAGATCAGACTCTTCTATGTCACAACCAGACATTAGAGTTACAGCACAGATCTTGGGTCTCCATCAGACATCTTGCACCTCACAGGATTGTTGTCATCACCGACTTCTGTTAAAAAATCCTGAAAATGCGCTTCTGGTCGCTTGAAAGGCACCAATGTAGTGATATACATATATAGTGGTCCAGTAGATAATTGATATGTAGTTATTATAATGATGATATAAGTTATGTTTCCGCAGCAACACCCAAGTTCTCCAGAGAGTGTAATTTATTTAACTTCCAAAACAGAACAAAGTCCAATACTTGCACAGATGACAACGATTCCAACAGAGTATATATATAATCCAGAATAGTAGTTTTTAGAGTCCCATGTTCTCTAGATCTGTTCTAGACCTGTGCCTTCATATTCATAGAGAATATCAAGAATGACTGAATGCCAGCTTGAATGTCTCAAATACTGGTCTGACCCTTGAGAGGGGGGGGGGGTGTTCTGCCAGGTCAACCAAATGTTTCCCATGAATGAATACCCCCTCAAGTCTAATTACCATCCATAAATACTACTTCTTTGGTCCTAAACAATGTACCCTTTGAAATGTTCAATTAGGTTAACAGGCCACCTCACACACCTAGGTAGGCTTGCATAAGATTAGCACATCAAAGCTGTCCCTTTGATATGTTAGAATTCAGTTGGCTTGGACAACTCAACTGAATTCCTGGTCAATATGGTAATGTAATACAATATCCAACATAAATCGGCCAATATATTACAACACTGTTGAGCGCCAGCCATCTGAATAACAGCGGCTGGTTGGTGTTTGGAAGTGCCTATCTGAGCCAGCAGCATTTGGGAGGAAACTGGCTGCATTTGGGGACAAACTGACTGCATTTGGAGGGACAAACTGGCTGCATTTGGGGAGACAAACTGGCTGCACTTGGGGACACACTGGCTGTATTTGGGAGGAAACTGACTGCATTTGGGGACAAACTGGCTGCATTTGGGGGGACAAACTGGCTGCATTTGGGGACAAACTGGCTGTATTTTGGGGACAAACTGGCTGTATTTTGGAGGAAACTGGCTGCATTTGGGGACAAACTGGTTGCATTTGGGGGGACAAACTGGCTGCATTTGGGGACAAACTGGCTGTATTTGGGAGGAAACTGGCTGCATTTGGGGACAAACTGGTTACATTTGTAGGGACAAACTGGCTGCATTTGGGGACAAACTGGCTGAATTTGGGGGGACAAACTGGCTGCATTTGGGGGGACAAACTGGCTGCATTTGGGTACAAACTGTCTGTATTTGGAAGGAAACTGGCTGCATTTGGGGACAAACTGGCTGCATTTGGGGGGACAAACTGGCTGCATTTGGGGACAAACGGGCTGTATTTGGGAGGAAACTGGCTGCATTTGAGGGGGCAAACTGGTGGCATTTGGGCACAGTGGCTGCGTTTAATGGGCACAATGGCGGCAATTGATGATTTTATTTTTTTCAGTTTGTTTGCGCCCCCCGAAAAATTTTGAGCACCAGCTGCCACTGACACAAACAGGTATAAAGACAAACACTAGACATAACCACAACATACTGTGAGATGAAAACTTACATATTTAGTCTAGTAATGGGCAGCCAGCTTCTCTCCTCCCCTCTCTGTCCCCCACTTTCCTCACTCACAGTCCATGCAGCTCCTTCCTCTTCCCGCCCACACACACTCACAGTTCCTCTCCAATACATCGGTCTGTCAGAGTGAGCAGTCCTGAGAGGGCTCCAGTAGCCGGAACTAGAAGCCAAGCATCAGCAAATGCAGCCAGGAGGTTCTGTATCCCTCCACAGAGAGCAACAAGTCCCTTGTAATTAGGGCTGTTTCCATCCTGACAACTACAAATATGTGAACATTTGATACATGTTATGGAAGCAAGATTCTAATTACGCTTTAATGGGGTTGCTATGGGGGTGTTGGAAGAGTTTTTTGGGGGTGCTCTGATGTCCTGGTGACAGGTAGTGAGAAACCCGGCCAGAGGATGTAAAAACCGGACTGTCCGGGTGAATCCCGGACAGGTGGCAACCCTAGTGCCACGTTTGTACTGATTTGTGCCATTTTATGCCTTGTACACACGATCGGAATTTCCAATGAAAAAAGTCTGATGGACTTTTTTCATCGGAAATTCCGATCGTGTGTGGGCCCCATCGGACTTTTGTTCGTCGGTGTTTAGAAATAGAACATGTTTTATTTTTTCCCGATGGAAAAAAAATGATAGGAAATTCCTATCGTCTGTGTGGAACTTCGATGGAGAAAAAACCACGCATGCTCAGAATCAAGTCAACGCATGCTCGGAAGCATTTAACTTAATTTTTTAGTGTTTTACGTCACCGCATTTTGGACGGTCGGAATTTGGTCTGACAGTGTGTATGCAAGACAGCTTGAATGGAATTCCGACTGAAAATTCCATCGGATTTTGTCCCATCAGAAATTCCGATTGTGTGTACAGGGCATTACTCTCCATTCTATCTCCTTTTGTTTTTTAGTTATTATTGATTTATTATTGATTTATTAAGGTCACCAAAGCTCACCCAGCCCCCCTACTAGAGACAAAAGACATGAAACCTGGTGGGTTGGTGCCGCCTTTGTGCTGGTTTATACTGCTTTAACCTCACTTCTATCGCTCTTTGTTTTTCAGTTATTTTCTATTTATTAAAGGTCACCAAGGGTCACTCAGCCCCCCTACACATGAAACTGGGCTGGTCATTTACAGAAAAGACTTGGCTCTGGGTTATGCACACGACCCGATGGTAAAAATAGGTTCTGGCCTTCACCTCTAGCCAAAAGAGGACATGGGCCGTGGTGTATCGCATCCCTCCTCCCATACTCCCCCCTAGACAAGACAACAAGCCGAGAAGAAGAAGGGGGGAGAGGGGTGAGGTCGCTACCCGTGGGGGCATCGTTCCGGGATGTGTGTTATATATATGGAGCTGAGAATGTCTGAATTTGAACTTTGCTGCCCGGAGGAGTTTCAAGTAGGTCGGCCATATTGGCCAGCGCGCCACGAGGCACACCATAGCTGCGCAGTTTGTGGGCGGGGAGAAGAGAAAGCCAGCGAACAAGTGCAGAGTATGGGAGGAGTCTGGCCATGTGGAAGGACACACGTGGAGATTCCGGCGCGAATTGGTCAATGCGCAATGGAGCAGCAGACAGTCAGGATGACCTCAAGTACCCCGTGGATTCCTGTTCCTTCTACCACGAAAATGACTTATTTTGCTGCTCCGATCACGGACACAGGAATAAGGTTAAGGCCCCGAGGACGTTTGGCTCTGTACACATGCAGAGACATAGAGGCCCTCAGTGTGATCTGTCCCGGCTGTTCGGAACTGGTGGTCCACTTGAAGCCGTTCGGGAGATGTGAGGCCTGCAAGGAATTCCTCTTTGAGGTGGAGCCATCCACAGAAAGGCCTTGCGCCTTCCACATCAACTGCCTCACAGGTACTGCCACTCCGAAGGGAGAGATCAAAGCCTATGCGGACATTCCTGCGCGCACTGACCGGGGCGAGGAGAAGGCCCCAGAGGAGACTGAGAAAAAGAAATCCGAGGATGCTGACTCGGTCACCACAAGCTCCCAGCTCCCAACCACCGAAGAGGAAAGTTGGCCTGGTGAAGGCATCCTATGGACGTGGAAGAGCTTCGCCCCGTTGCTTGCCTGGCCTGGATGGACCCAGAGGGAAGAGCCCTGGACATCTCTGTTCTACTAAAGGCCCAGGTGAGCCAGGGGTTGGGACTGTGTGTGCGGTTGGAGGTGTCGGCAGCCCACAGTCGGTGGGAGCCGTTCAGGGGAGTGATTTGTGTCTACTGGGAATTACCTGCCCGCGGAGTTTTATGACACCTCCGACCTAGAGTCACTATCTGACGCTGGAGATGACGGGGAAATAGATGAGCTTTTTCACTGGAAAGGTTGGGACAAGATGCCGTTACCCTCGTCCCGTGCAACAAGGGACCCACCCATGTCCATTGGGGATAGTACACCCTGGGTGGAGGCCCAGGAGCCTGAGAAGGAATCTGGTCCCCTGTCTGCCTTTCCACCCCCTGAATCATCTGATGTTTCACCGGCTCCTGTAGCGGGAGTGCAACGCAAATCACTGCGGGCTCCCAAGCCCAAGTCTATGGAGGTAGTGAAAGTACCTCGTCACCCTGAATCTATCGTCCTACCTGGAGAAGGAGATCGTGCCACAATGTCACCTTTGGCCCGGCTACAGCGACTCTTTTGCCAGAAGGTTGCCTGTGAATATGGGTGGGAATACCCGTATTTACCCCGAGACTTGCTCTATGAGGTGGAGGTCTTGCGGCAGCGGTGGTACGATGAGTTCGTCTGGACAAAACTTAGGGTACCTCATGCTCGCAGATACCTCTCGTGTTCACCTACAGTTTCCAGGAAATTCAGAGACTGTAAGGCAGAGTGGATGTTGGGTCGGCACATCCATGCTGACAGGGTGCTTATCTGTCGCAAGGATGGAGAGAATGTAGAATATAATGTGGAGACCTTTGACAAGCACTTAAAGCCTCTGTTCCTGCCGCACCCAAAGTTCTATCTCTAGGAGGAAAAGACTCCTTTTTGTTTTTTCATTGCTGGACTTTCCGGAGTGCCTTTGCCGGAACCCAGGGACTGTGCCCTAGTTTTTGGGTGTTTTACTCTTTGGAGAAATGGGAGCTGTTACTGTTATTTGTTCTCCCTCCTTCTCCTCTCACCGCAAAAGATTACAGTGACTTTGGGGAATAGTCAGCATAGGGCCACAGCACAGAGAAGTAAAGTTTCATCTGGATTTTTGACCAAGTGTCTTTACCGTGGCGATGTCACCAGGTGGCAGTGTTGCGCAACGATTGTTTGTTTTTTTCCACACTTGCACCATACTCATTGGAGTGAGTGGGTTTCTTTTCGGATAGACCCATTCATTCCAAAGGAAACACACATTGTGATAGGGTGTGTTTTTCTGTTTTTTTCCCCTCTGCAGGAGACTCATCTATCAAGGCTTCTGAGAATGGGGTGGTCCTTAGATAGCAGAAAGGGGGGGAATGTCAATGTGTAAAATGCCTAAAGTATTTTTGAAAAAAAGTTTATTGTTTTATATTCCTGTTTCCTTTTCTCATTTTAGGTCCTGGCACAATTCATGGTTAAGTTGTGGGGTTTTGTTATACGTGTATTTTGGTCTCTGGGTTGAACTCATGTTACCACTCTTTGGGAGGCATGGGTTTGCACCAGACACTGGGGACCAGTGTCAAATCACCAGGGGGAGAGTGTAGCGGGTATTTGAATTTAGGGGAGGCATCTGGGTGGTAGTGTAAACCAGATGCACTGATTGTTAGGGGATTTGGGACCATTTGTTATTCATGGAGGACTCTGGTGGTGTGAGGTTCCCTTCGGCCTGTGGGTGGCACTGTCGCACTGGGCCGGGGTTGAACCCTCACTGCAGTGCTGTGCCCTTTTTGTCCTCTTCCGGCGGTTGTACAGCGGGGCGGGGAACCTGCTGTGACGCTGGGGAGAGGAGATAAAAGGGGGGCAGACGCCCTGAACACGGGTTCAGAGTCGGAGGTCGGAGTCGCGCCCAGGCACCTTCAGCCTGGGTGCCGGCGTTCCGGAGTTCCGGGCCCAGGTGCCCTTGACCTGGCCGGAGCGGGAGATGGAGTCCATTCCAGGCACCTTTAGCCTAGGGTGAGGTACTATTGAGGAGGCCTGGGGCCCAGTACCTTCGACTGGGTCCCGCAAGGGTGGAGGAATCTGAGGGGGCCCTAAAGCCTTGGGTGCCCGAGTCTGAGACGAGGAGGCCAGTGTGCAGAACTTCTCCGGATAGTCCGGTGCAGCATTCGCCGGTGACGGAGGGGCCTCTGGTAACTCTCTTGGACGGATGTCTTCCCTCTGACAGGGGCTGCGCTTAGCGAAGGTAATTCACTTTCTGTTCTACACAGTCGGTGGCAGCGGCTGTGCGCCATAACCGTTGGTGACACCACAATGGTTAGTTCTATCTAGAGATTGTGCCTCGACCTACTCTCCACCTATACTGAACTGTTCTTTGGGTTACAACCTGTCTGTGCTAAATGACGATTTATTGCTATTGGAGAATAAATACGAGTTGGACCTTTTCAGTGGTGTGGAACTCCAGTTACTGGGAGCAGAGGGGGTCATTTACAGAAAAGACTTGGCTCTGGGTTATGCACATGACCCGATGGTAAAATAGGTTCTGGCCTTCACCTCTAGCCAAAAGAGGACATGGGCCATGGTGTATCGCATCCCTCTTCCCATACTCCGCCCTAGACAAGACAACAAGCCAAGAAGAAGGGGTGAGAGGGGTGAGGTCGCTAGACTTATATACTTTCTCTGGTACAAGATTTACATGCAAGAGAAAAAATGCCTGGTCTTCCGGTATCGTTTGATCTGAACAGATTTGAAGGATTCGTTTAATCTCAGACCAAAAACTCCTTACCTTGGGACAGTCCCAGAAAATATGTAACATAGTGCCTCTATTTTCCTGACATCTCCAACAATGTTCAGAGGTGTCTGGGAAAATTGTATTTAGTCTCTCTGGTGTTCTATACCACCTAGTAAAGATCTTGAAGTTGGTTTCTTGTGTTTTCACACAAATTGATGTTTCATGCGTGAGCCTAAGCATATGTTGTCGCTGTTCCAAGCTAAAGGTCCTCCCCAATTCCTGTTCCCATTCCTGAACACATTTCAGAGAGTAGGTTTCGAGCTGTGTGTTTCGTAATTCATAGCTTGCAGATAATGTGTGTGATATTGCTCCCTTCCCAGCACAGAGTTTCTCGAATGTAGTAAGGGGTCTGATAAACTGTCCCGGGTTCGGGAGAGTACTGAGAAAATGAGTAATCTGTAGAGCATTCCAAAATTTTAATCTAAATATATTCCCTTGTTCAATCAACTCCGTTATTGTCAACCAAACCCCTGGATGAATATAGCTGGATGCTTGAGTACAGCCCATACTCATTAAATGCCGAAAGGCAATATCTTCATATCCTGGTATAAAGAGAGGGTTGCCCAATATCGGATACAGAGGAGAAGTTGCAGGTACTATGCCTATCGTGGGGAGCAAGGCAGAGCAAAGCCTGGCCGTGTTGCCCACTATAGGATTCCTGGTCACTTCTCTAGGAAGTGAGGCAAAACACCAAGGTGCTCCATTCAGAGGCACAGGTGATTGGGCTTGTTCAATTTGTACCCACAATTTGGTGTCTATGTGTCTATTCCAATCAATTACTCTGTTCTTGATAATACTTCCGTATACCGTGAGTCCTCCCTGTCTCTTAGTAAGCATTCATTGATTCCGTTGTATCCGGGGGTGCTTATGTGCCCATATAAACTCAAAGATTAGCTTCTGGCACTGTTTAAAATAGCTCAACGGAATATATACTGGTAATGCCTGTAGTAGGTAGAGGAATTTGGGAAGTATACTCATCTTAATAATGTTACAATGTCCTAGCCAAGTATGGAAGCCAGAATTCCATTTATCCAGTAGCATCTTAACCTTTTGTAATAAAGGTGGAAAGTTTAGCTCGAAAATCTTAGCTATCTTTATTGGGAGTAGAGTGCCTAGGTATGTTAAAGCTTTATCAGTCCATTTAAACTTAAAGTTTTGTTTCAACTGTGTTATCGATGTTTGTGGTAAGTTAACCCCCATCGCTTAAAATTAATACGAAGGTTCGAAAGCGAGCCATACTTCTCAAACTCCCTCATCAAGTTAGGGATCGTGATCAGCGGATTTGTAAGCATAAACAGCATATCATCCGCGTAAGCCAAGATTTTACATTGAGTATTTATTCCTTACTTGTATTCCTGAAATGTCCCGATTTCGAATCAGTGTACAAAGAAACGGCTCCAGTGACAGGGGGAAGAGAAGTGGGGACAGGGGGCACCCCTGTCGTGTCCCATTGGAAATCCGTAAGGCTTCTAATAGTATTCCATTAGCTCGTACCCGAGCCGTCGGGCAGGAGTAAATGGAAGAAATCCACTGTAATATCTTACTACCAAAACCTCCGTGCTGTAAGACTGCTCGCATAAAACTCCAATTCACCCTGTCAAAGGCCTTCTCGCATCTGTATTTGGAAATACACATTGCGTCTGTGTTGTATTCACAATCTGTAATAGGTTAAGAGCTTTCGTAGTATTGTCACGGGCTTCTCGTGTAGGGACAAAACCAACCTGGTCTAAGTGTATCAGATTCGGAATATACTGTTGGATCCTATTCGCCAGAACTTTAGTAAAGAGCTTAAGATCTAGGTTTAGCAGGGAAATTGGCCGATAACTTCCGCAAGATGCTGGATCCTTTCCCTCGTTCGGTATCACCGGGATATATTCTAACAAGGTATCTTTTGTTAATGTTGCTGAGGACCCCAGGGCTTTAAATAGTTTGACCATATACTCAGATAGGGAGGGGAGTAAAATGTTATAATATTGGGCCGTAAAACCATCAGGTCCAGGAGCTTTCCCCAATTTCATGGAACCTACGGCTTCCTTAAGTTCTTCACTAGTTATAGGGTCTTCAAGTTTATCCCTGTCTGCCTCTGATAGTCTGGGTATTAATGACGCCAAAAGATACAGATCTATCTGCTCTTGAGTAGGGGGTTTGCACTGTAAGTTATACAGAGACTGGTAAAATTCTTGAAATTCTCACGCTATATCATATGGTTTCGTGACCTTAGATTTATTAGATTAAATAATATGTGGGATATAATTCCTTAACTTCTGTTCTCGTAAAGTTCTGGCCAATAGTTTCCCACATTTATCCCCTGATTCATATGAAAAATTCCTACATACCTGTAGTGCCGCCTTAGCTCTGTAAAAAAGAAGGTCTGTGATTTGTGTTTGTTTACCGATAAGATATCTCTCTACAGATATTGAACGTATCTGTTTATGTCTAAACTCCAGTATAGCTAATTCTTCAAGTAAGCATTTTAACTGTTCTGTACGTTTCTTCTTGATCCTAGCTCCATGTTTAATCAACACTCTGCGGATAACCGCCTTATGCGCTTCCCAGATAATTCCGGGGTCACAGTCTGGGGTATCATTAGTGTTGAAGTAAAACTTTAACTCCTTAATCACATCTTCTAGGACATCTTTGTCCTGTAAAAGACTTTCATTTAATCTCCACTGGTTGGATCTAATCCACGATGAGTCATATAGAGCATATGTTAAGAAGATAGGTGCATGGTCTGACCAAGTAATAGAGCCTATTTTTGCCGTTCGTACTGAGTGGAGTTGGGCATGTGGGACAAGAAAGAGATCTATACGGGAATATGATTTATGAGGGGTGGAGTAGATCGTAAAATCTTTTTCTTTAGGGTGAAGAAGCCGCCATATATCAATCAGTTGATTATTATACAAAATTTGGGCAATGCGATTCCGCGCACCGAAGGAGATGGATGACAGTCCAGAAGAAGTATCTTCCTTTGGAACTAAAGGAATGTTCAAGTATCCCCTACGATCAAATGTCCTTCTGTAAATTCCATCAATCGCTTAATCGACTTGCCCAAAAAGGCCTCTTGATGGTCATTAGGAGCATACAGAGTGGCGAATGTCACCCCTACATCTCCAACTTTGCCTTTTACAAAGACAAAACGCCCTGTTGGATCTCTCATAGAATCTATATAAGTCCATGGTACTCTCCCTGAAAGGAGGATAGAAACCCCCTTCGACTTAGCTAATTGATTGGTCGAATGATACACTGTTGGGTATAGCCGATTCTTTAAAATTGTTATTTTGTCATCTCTAAAGTGCATCTCCTGTATGAAAGCAACGTCTGTTCCAAGGCGCTGCAGATCATGTAGGAGCATCCTCCTTTTCTCCGGTGTATTTAACCCCTTAGCGTTTAACGATAGCACATTCAAAGTCTCCATCTGCTTTCACAGCCAAGATGTAGGGGAAAACAAACAAGAGGGAAAAAACCCCACAAGGGGGCGAGAGGGGATAAAAAGAAGAGGTAAAAAAAAAAACGACGACGGGGGAAGAGAGGGAGGGGGACTTGGCAATACCAATATCAATCCCATGGCACTGGCATTACATATGTTACCCTCTATATTCCATCCCTCGTCCCTCCACCTCTCCATTATAAAAAGGGAAATATATATATCTTATTCTACATCAAATTAAGCAGAAATTCATACATAGATTCATATATCTATAGAACGGTTTCCTATTACGCATTCCTCCCCTCCTCCCTCATCCCTCTGGGTCCTTCCGTTCGGACTAATACTCGTAGACCCCCTTTCATACCCCCCTCCATTTCTTCTTAGGAGATCCAGAGAAAAATAACAAAATATCATAATACCACACAAAATAAATTTCTTTCCGTTCTCCATTTCTTTTTTTTTTTTTTTCACAATCAAAGGTTTTTATTGAAGCCAATGTAAACAGACATTTGACAGGTGTAATCTCAAATAGAAGTTACATGAATGAAAACAAATAAAAATAAAGTCAGCTAACAAATAAAAGCTAAGTGTAAACTGATATTTTCGTATTAGTGTACAATAAGGAGTACAAACTGTCATAGAATAAGAACAGAATGTAATTAGGAGTTGGGGGAACAGATTGAATTAGGGGATTGAAAGTAAGGGAGTAGTAGAGAGGGGAAGGGGGAAAGGTAGATAGAAGGGGGTGGTATGAGTAGCGATCAAGAGTGTAGTGGGTGGACTGAGAGATAGAAGACAAAATATCATTGCAACAAAAGTAAACAGCATTACCATTCCACGAACGGGCCAGACAATGCTCAACGAGTCCACGGGTTTGACATTAGCACATGAGAGGAGTTTATATTCCGTGGAGTAGGTGAATAAGAACCACGGCTGCCACGTTTCGTTAAAGGATGTACTATTTTCATGTTTCATGGCTACAATTTCTTCCATTTTGTATATATATTGGACCCTGTTTAGCCAATCCTTGACTCCTGGGACGTGTGGGGATTTCCAGAATAGGGGGATTAATGTTTTAGCAGCAAGTATAAGGTATCTGGATAAAGTTTTCTTGTATTTACTCAAAGAGAAGGAGTTAATGTTTATCAAGCAAGCTGCTGCATCAAGAATCATATCGGTGTCTGTAATGTGTTTAATCCATTTCCTTATTTCGTCCCAGTAGTCGAGTATTGCAGGGCATTCCCACCAAATATACAGAAAGGAGCCCAAATGTTTGTTACAGCGCCAGCAGGAATCTGAGATTTCAGTGGACCATCTCCTGGCCTTTATCGGTGTGATATACCATTGTGAGAGAATTTTATAAGAGATCTCTTGGTACTGGGTGCTTAAGGAGCATTTGTGGGATAGAATACAAGCCTTTCCCATTGTTGATCTGAAATTTTAATTTTCAGGTCATGTTCCCATTTTTCTCTATGTTTGTTGTCATCTAGATGTTGGGTGTGATTCAGTAAGGCATATGCTAGAGACGTGGTCTTTGTTACCGGCGATCTCTTAGAGCATAGGTTTTCAAGTTGCGTCATGGGAAGGCAGTAAGATAGTCTGTGTTTGCTGTTTACCAAGAAATCTTTCATTTGTAGGTAGAGCCAGAAACCAGGAGATGACCCACCCCTCTCTGCTTGCAGTGTTTCCAGGGATTTAACCCTCGAGCCTGACAGACAGTGGGAGACCTAGAGATTCTGAAGTGTCTTCAAATGGAGGCCTGGTTGGAAATCAGGGTTATTTGTGATTTGCGTCAGTGGACCGGGTATCGAGGCAAGTTTATGTTTGTGGGCAATTTTGTGCCATACATGGATAGTGTTCTCAATTAATGGGTGCTTTATATTCTTGTTTGTTTTGGAATGAGAGGTCCATGGGTATAGCGGAACGTGGATTGGCGAAAGGCCCTGTTCTAGTTGAACCCAATCTTTGGTCTCACTATGGCAGTGCCAGTCTATGAGTCTGGTGATGTGGGAGGCTTGATGGTATTTTCTAAAGTCTGGGAGACCAATGCCACCTTTATTTTTGGGCATTGTAAGTAAGCTGAATTTTATTCTCAGTTTTTTGTCTGCCCATAGAAATCTCCCTTGTGCCTTAAGAAGGGTAACAAAGAAGATTTCAGGGATTTTAACAGGGAGGGCATTGAATACATATAGCAGTCTAGGCAGTACTGTCATTTTAAGTATTGCAGATCTGCCGAACCATGAAAAGGTTTTTGGTGACCACTTTTGGAGATCTCTAACTATTGTAGACAATAGGGGTTTGTAGTTAGCCTGGTAGAGTGAGTCAATATTACTAGTTAGTTTTATGCCGAGATATTTGAGCGAATTTTTTTCCCATTTGAAGGAGTAGTTGTCCTTAACCAGTTTCAGTTGGTCCGGGGGGAGGCCGAGGTTGAGGGCTTCTGATTTTGATTGGTTTACTTTGAAGTTGGATATGAATCCGAAGGTATCAAAGATTTTTTTGAGATTGGGGATCGATGTGTGGGGACGGGTTAGAAAGAACAGGAGATCATCTGCATAGGCAGCTGTTTTATATTCTCTTTCCCCTACCGTGAAACCCTTAATGTCTGTAGACAGATTAATTTTTCTGATCAAAGGCTCCAAGGAAATAATAAAGAGTAGTGGGGAGAGGGGGCAGCCCTGGCGTGTGCCGTTATATATTTGTATAGGTTCTGAAAAAATGTTATTAACTTTTATTTGGGCACATGGGTTTCGATAGAGTGCTGAGATCCATGAGAGCATATTCGTATTTAGGCCGATATGAGCACAGGTAGACATCATGTAATCCCAGGAGACTCTATCGAAAGCCTTTTCAGCATCTGTGGAGAGTAATAAGCCTTTTACCTTGGAATTTCGGGCAGAGTGTATTAGGTTGAGGGCTTTGGTTATGTTGTCACGGGCTTCTCTACCCGGCATAAACCCTACTTGTTCTGGACCTATAACCTGTGCTAAAAGGGGTTTTAGTCTATTAGCTAGAATTTTTGCTAAAATCTTCAAATCGGTGTTCAGTAGTGATATGGGCCTAAAATTTGCACAATCTGAGTGGTCTTTGTCGGGTTTAGGAATCACCGCTATGTGTGCCATTAGTAGTGAGGTGGAGGTATGCGTATTCTTTGACAGGAAGTTAAATGCTGATAATAGGGGTTTGACTAGAAGGTGTGAGTAGGTCTTATAGTATTGAGAGGTGAAGCCGTCTGGGCCTGGGCTCTTCCCTGCTTTTAAATTTTTAATAGCTTCTAAAATTTCCTCTGTGGTTATGGATTCCTCCAGGCTGTCTACATCTTCTTTTTTGATAGAGGGCATTTTGCTGTCTTTCAAGAAGCTTTGAATTATGTATTTTTTCGGTAGGGACAGGTGAGCAGGTCTGTGCTGATCAGGAAGATTGTAAAGCTTAGAATAAAATTTGTGGAATAGATCAGCTATATCTTCGGGTTTGTGTCTGGGGATACCGTCTTTATCTCTAATTGCATGTATGTGACCCGTCAATGTAGCGTCTTTGAGGGCTCTTGCTAATTGTTTCCCACTCTTGTCTCCTTGCTCATAGTTAGTGTTGAGCGGACCCGAACTGTAAAGTTCGGGTCCGTACCGAATTTTGGCGTTTTCCCGACCCCGGACCCGGATTTTGCGCTAAAGTCCGGGTTCGGGTTCGGATTCGGGAATTTAATGGCGCAGTTAGAAATGCTTCAGGGGCCAGCCAATCACCATTTGATTAGCTGGTGTGCCCTTAGAAGCCATCATAGCCATGCCTACTAATGGCATGGCTGTAATTGGTCAGTGCAACATGTGACCCAGCATGTGACCAGCTTCTATATAGGAAAGAGGCACACAGCACAGATCGTCACTCTGCTTTTAGACAGTGTAGGGAAAGGATCCTGGCTGCTGTTGCTGTGAGGGAGAGAATAGGAGTTAGGCCTCGTACACACGACCGATTTTCTCGTCGTAAAAAACACGTCGTTTTTTTCGACGAGATTCTTGTTAAGCTTGTCGATTTTCTCGTCAAGCTTTCTATGCGTACACACTGTCATTTTCCAATTTCCTCGTGGTTCTCTGCGCTCACGTCCAGCACGTACGACGGCACTATAAAGGGGAAGATCTTTTTTCTTGGCGCCACCCCTTGGGCTGCTTTTGCTGATCTCGTGTTACCGCGTGTGAAGTAAAAGTTTGGGAAGAGACGATTCGCGCTTTTCAGTCTTCGTACTTTTCAGATCGTTTTCTGCGGTTCAGTTTGTGCTTGTGGGTTCGTATCTTGACTTTCAGGGCGTCTAGGCAGGTCGTATCTGTTTTACAGTGCGTTATTGCCTGTTCGTTTCTGAATTTCAGTTCGTTATTCATAGGCCTTGCTGTTCTAAAGTGCGTTCTGTTCTGTACGTTCTGATTAGACGACCGTTTCCTAGCCATGTCGCCTGGACGTTCTCGTCGTCGAGTTCGTGCTGTGCGTGCGCTTGGTGTTGGTCTGCTTGTTTTGGACCAAGACCAGTCCATGAATGGTGTGAGGAGGAGTTCATGGACCAAGAATTGGTTGCTCCAGCGGGACCAATTCTGCCACATGCCTCTGCTGCGGGAGATCGTCGAGAATAATCCTGAGGACTACAGGAATTTTCTGAGGATGTCTGACCCCGTTTTTCAGGAACTGTTGGCTTTGGTGTCCCCCTATATTACCAGGAAGGACACCGTTATGCGGGAAGCCATCAGTGCTGAGCAGAGGCTCATCGCCACGTTGCGTTACCTGGCGACAGGGAGAAGTCTTCAGGACTTGAAGCTCACCACAGGCATCTCCCCCCAGGCTCTGGGCCTCATAATCCCAGACACCTGTTCTGCTATTATACAAGTCCTGCAGGAGGACTATATTAGGGTAAGTTTTCTCCCTTAACATCACATTTTATGTATTACATGTATGCTAATGTATTGTATTTCTTTCATCCTTCCCTAATTACCATGATTGTAATATGCTGAGAATGTCCCCTTTGTCCCCATGCATGTTGGAAGCTTTAGATTGCCCCTTTTTTATCCTCCCTAAATATTTCCCCTCACTAACTTTTCCAGCAGGGGCGCCTGTTGCTCCAAATGTTGGGGGGTTCCAACCCCAATTTCGGAAATAAACTTCCTCCTTTTTTGCTCTGTTGCCTAATAAACGCCCCCAGTTGTCCCCTCCAATGCAGCCATTTAGTCCCCTCTAATGCAGCCAGTTTCCCCCCAGCCCTGCACTTACCTTCTTGTGGTCAGCGCCATCCTTCTTCTGTCCTTGATGTCTTCTCCTTCCCTTCATGTTGCATCAGCCAATCATGTTACCATTAAACAGACTTGGTGAACATGATTGCCAGAGCAGCCTGTCAGTGTTTACACAAGGAATGCCCCCTCCTTGCGTCCCCGATTTTTCTTTGAGGAAGCCAATTACATCCCTCAGGTTGTAATTTGCAAGACTTTTTTAATACCTGTTTCTGCTCTGCAATTTGAACCCCCTAAATGCCGCAATTATTCATATGTCGGTCGCTTTACAAGAGGCCATCCACCTGAATAGTGTGCGGCATAGACAATACATAGGTTCATGCAACGCATGAACCTATGTATTGTTCTGAGTGATGGGCACAGGAGAGAGGGGACAGTGCTCCAGCGCCCACTCTGGACGCACCGCCACTGCAATGCTATCCTGTGGCCAAACACATCTCCCCCCCCCCAAAATAATTTAGTAATGGCCCATCAGAGGTGGTGATGAATATGATAAATGAGCCTTCCATTATACTTTTTTTACACACCTTAATAAACGTATAATTAGATTGATGTTGGTCTCTAATTTTTTGGTTTAGAATTTGCTTGTAATGTATGCCTTTGTTTTTCTAATATTATTTCATCTTGTTTCACTCCACAGCTTCCTTCCACGCCACAGGAATGGCAGACTGTGGCATCGGAGTTTGCCACGCGGTGGGACTTCCCCAACTGCGGTGGTGCCATAGACGGGAAGCACGTCCGCATCGTGCCGCCACCCCGTTCTGGGTCCTACTACTACAACTACAAGGGGTTTCATAGCATTGTGCTGATGGCGGTGGTGTCAGCACGGTATGAATTCCTCTATGTTGATGTAGGGAAGAATGGCCGGATGTCCGATGGGGGATCCTTCATCCAGACGGAGTTTGCCCTCCGTCTCCAGAGTGACGACCTTGCATTGCCACCGGATGCAGGGAATATTGAAGGACTCCCCTTTGTTTTCTTGGCTGATGAAGCCTTCGGACTCGGACGGCATCTTATGAGGCCATTTCCACAGAGGACCCTGACCCCAGAGAAGAGTGTGTTCAATTACCGGCTGGCCAGGGCCCGAAGAGACGTTGAAAATGCCTTCGGCATAATGGCCAGCCGGTTCCGCCTTTTTATGACTTCCATCCACTTGGCGGACTACAAAATAAACTATGTAGTGTTATGCTGCTGTGTGCTACACAACTTTCTGAGCCAAAAATCTAATTCGTATATGGCCTCAGTTTTGCCAGAGGCTGGACTTTCCCCTGCAAATCCCCTTCCGGGCCTGGAATCTGCCTGTCTTGGCTTGCCCCCCCAAAATGCCCGTGTGGTTCGGGACAAATACATGGAGTATTTCACGGGTAGGGGGGAAATTCCTATGCCAGCCTATGTCTAAGTATCCCAATAAAAATCTTGTTTAAACCTTTAATTATTTGTTCTTTCCTGTCTCCTAGTTTGTCTTTGTGCATTTGTAGTGGCAAGTGTATTTTACTTTAGTAAATAACAACCAATTTCACTATGTTACCTTACAAAAGAACCAAATAAGCTTAGAGAGTATTATAAAAAGAAGCTACACGTTGTTTGTGGTCAAATATTTTACTCTCTGCACTTTTTTTTTTTTTTTTACTTTGGGGTTGGCCTGGCCACAACCCGGCAAATTTTGGCTTATGAAAATACAAAAATACCACTTGCATTTCTAAAATGACAACATTGGATACCTCTGAGCAATCTGAGACATTCAGTTACACAAACTATGTCTCTATGTGCCCGTCCTAATATGGGGTCCTGCCACCCCTTGCCCAGCCAAAAATTCAATATGCACACATTTTTAATTTTTTGCAAATAGGAAGTTTACAATCCTGATCCCTATTGTCAACATGTGCTATCTGCCATCAGGGGTGATCAATGGACGTGTTTTGGGGGTGCATCCCCTTCCTCAGTTCACCGACTTTTGATACGAGGAAGGGGTTGCACCCACAAAAGACGTACATGGATATCCCCTGATGGCAGATAGCACATGTTCACACACTGTGTGCATATTCAATTTTTGGCTGCTTTGTTACTCAAAAAATTAGTAAAAATATAAAAACAAACATGTAAAAACAAATGTGTTTGGATGGCTTATTGAATTCTCCCCAAAACATCGAGAATGTCTTTAAATGTTTGTTCCATCACATGGATTCTTTGTTTAATTAGGTCCAGTTCCGTGCTACATTCCATCACTTGCTGGATGAGGCGGAGGGCACTGTCAGCAGAGAACGGTGTGCTATCCTTCACAACATTTCCATCCCCTAAAAACCATAAAAAAAAATTAATAGAACTCTGCAGGCTTACCTCGCTTACCTTAAGCTGTGGTGTCAGATACTGACCTGTTGTGGTGACCAGATCCACAACGTCATCCACCTCTCCTTCCTGCACTTCTCCTTCCTCCACCTCAACTTCCTGCACATCTTTCGGTTGTGGATCTTTGGGAGTTTGGGGTTGCTTGGAAGTTGTGGGGTGCATGTGCTCCCTGGAGTGTCCTCCTCCCAGTCTTCTCTCCCCTATGAGAATAAAACCAAAGGTCTATTTATCACACTGTAAAAATCTCATTTTTAAACTTAAAACAGGCTAAATTGTTTGGAAGTGGGGTACAAGTGTGCGTTTGTGCGGAATTTAAAGAAAAATGCATTATTTATGACCCCAAATATGTTTAGTATTCACATTTGGATGTAATTTTTTTGGACATGGAGGCACCACAAATAAACTCTGATGCACCTGTGTGGGACACCCAAAAAAGGCGGGTCTGGTGGCCCACACTATAGTGCTCCAAAGTACAGATGTGGAAGCAGCTGCTGAGTGTCCTCTCCTTTACACTGATTAAAGTTTGCATTTCATTCTCCTTACAAACACATCATCTAGACTTAAAAATTAGCCACAATACTTGATCAAAAATGGCAGATGTCTAATTACTTTTGGGGGTCTTAAATAAGCCAAAACCGCGGATAGTGGCCGAACGAAGTGTCGGTAACGTAACGAACGATTACTGTGCCCAACCTAGTTCAAAATATTACATTTTGGAAGGGAGTCCAATATGAAAAAAAAAAAAAAAAGGTCAGTTTCTAAAAAGATTAATAGCAGAAAGGTCGTCATTTTACTTACTTTTAGCGAGCATCCTCTTTATGCTCCTCAACTGGTCTGGCTCCCTCAGTTTGAGGTCTGACCACCTCTTTCTGAGCTGCTCATTTGAGCGTTTCACCCCGAACTTCGCCCTCAGACTCTTCACAACTTTAGTGAGGATTTTGGCCTTCCTTCTATTTGGTTTGCTATACGGCCCATGCTTGGCATCATAATCAGCCTTGACCAAGATGTCCACCATCTCCGCCATCTCCGCCAAAGACATATTCGATGCCTTGAATCTCCTCCTTGATCGTGACGTGTCCTCGGTCTCCGGGCTTGTCTCCTCGCTAGTTGCGGAATTATCAGACACCTGCTGTAACTCCGCCATATCTGTCTGCGCGCCGAAAGAGAAGGGGCGGGGAAAAGATGTTAGTTAGAACGTCATGGGCGGGCGACGTGTGCGGAGCGACGTGTTCGAATTTGGACGCATGCGTGGTGTGTATATAGCAAACACACATGTGACTATAGTACGTTCGGTGTGCGGAGAGAGGAGTTCAAGTGACGGACGTGCGAACGAAGGTATGTGATTTTGTGAGACTTGTAAAAATTGTGGGCCTATACTGTCTTGAGATTGGTGGAGGATATATATGGTGACTAGGATGTGAAGGAGGTTAGACTGTTTGCCTCACATTATTTAAATATAAATTATTTTACTTGCAGATACAATATGAATGTCTTTATTAGCGACAAAGAGTTCCTGGCGGAATTTATTGACCGGGTAAGGGAGCTGCCGGCTCTGTGGGAGACCAAAAACCCCATCCATAAAAAAAAAAGGGGTGAGAAAAGCAGCGCTGGAGAAGCTGCTCCCATTTGTGCATACCAAGGTGCCCACAGCCACAGCAAAACAAGTGGACACTAAAATTGGGAGCTTGAGAGGTACCTACAGGACTGAACGCTCTAAGGTGCTGGCTTCTCAGAGGTCAGGAGCAGCAGCAGATGATGTTTATGTCCCGGTTTTGTGGTACTACAGCAGGATGTCCTTCCTGGATGACCACATTGAGCCAAGGCCATCACTCTCCACTCTTCCCCCCAGACTTCCCTGCAGCCAACCTGAGCCTTCTCTGGAGCAAGAGGAGGCAGCCATCCTGGATGATCCTGATTTGTCCATCTGGAGCCAGGTATAGTATTAACTGAAAATGTAGTGGGATAAAATTAATGTTTCCCAAATATGTCAGGATGAGAAACATACATTATTTTGTATTCCACAAGTGAAATCATGATCTGTAGACATTATTCTGCACTTAATTGTGTGGTAAATAGTCAAGCTGATGTAGTGGTAAATTTAAAGCAAGGATTTATGCATTTACATTCTAATTGCTTCCATCAGGATTACAAAGTTTGAGGCAAAGATTAAACCAACATATTAAACTATGTTTCTTTTTCATACACAGGATGAAATCAGCCAGGAGGAGGGTCTGGAAACTGTCAGGCAGGAGGAGGAAGGGCCCAGTGGCAGCCAGGAGGTGGCAGGGCCCAGTACCAGCCAGGAGGTGGCAGGGCCCAGTGGCAGCCAGGAGGTGGCAGGGCCCAGTACCAGCCAGGAGGTGGCAGGGCCCAGTGGCAGCCAGGAGGTGGCAGGGCCCAGTGGCAGACAGGAGGTGGCAGGGCAAAGGAGAAGCACCAGATCCCAGGTGCCTCCCATCAGGCTTCACAAAAGAGGCAGGAGGGACAGGACCACCAGTGACGCAGCAATGGCCCTTATTAAAGAGGCCCATGCCACCCTCAAGGAGCCCACATCCCCTGAAGAGGCCATTGCCGGCCTAGTGGAGGCTAAGTTCAAGGTGATGAGCATGGAGCAACGCCTCCTATGCGAACCCCTGCTCATCACCTTGCTCAACAAGGGGGTGATGGAGCAAATTACCCCCAATACCGCCATATGTGAGGTGGCCCAACTGACCCAACCTCAACCTCCACCTCCACCTTCCTCTTCTGCCCCACCCCCTTCTGCTACCCCTCCACCTTCTGCCCCACCCCCTTCTGCTACACCTCCACCTTCTGCCCCACCCCCTTCTGCTACACCTCCACCTTCTGCCCCACCCCCTTCTGCTACACCTCCACCTTCTTCTTCTGCCCCACCCCCTTCTGCTACACCTCCACCTCCTCCTCCTGACAGGAGTACCCCTCCAGTGGGCCAGCCTCCAGCTAAACGAAGAAGGAAGGCTGCAGGAAAGGCTGCAGGAAAGGCTTCAGGAAAGGCTTCAGGAAAGGCTGCAGGGAAGGTTGCCAGGAAGAAGAGGAAGTGATGGCCTTGCTTCATTGTGGTCGCACTGGTCGGACAGAAGGCAGCCTGTTGTAGTACCACACACTTGGGACATATATCTCACCTGCTGCTGTTCCTGACCTCTGGGAGGCCAGCATCAGATTGTGTTCTGAAATGTGGGCCTTCTCAAGCTCCCAATTTTAGTGTCCACACAGGGTTGGTGTGTGCTCTGGGGTCCCTGGGATGCACAAATGGCAGCAGCTTCTCCAGCGCTGCCTTCTCTTTATTTAATTTATAAACATGAATAAATGTGTTTTTTGTTTAAGTTCATACTTGACTATGTGTATTTTTAAATAAAAAAAAAAAAAGCTTTGGAGTAAGCAGATACATTTGACTGACAATAAAAGGCACAGATATCACCCCCCCAAAAGAATAACTAAATCTGATTAGCTCAAAAACATGGTGTGAAATTTTAAAAATATAGATTAGAAAATTAAATGTGAGATCGCTATCAAAACATTGAGAAATTATAATTAACATCATTTTGAAAAATCTAACCATTTAAATTATTCCTAAAAACTTGCACGATATAATACACATAAATCTTATAAAGAGCAGCATGAAAAAGGTTAAAAATAAGGCAGAACTCTGTGTGAATATCAGCAGCAAAAGAAGGTCTCTCGTTTTGATTAATGTAACATTCTAACGAAGAATTCAATGCAGAAAATTTAAACGATGAAATATTTATGAGCGTGACGAATGTGCTCTCTCCATTATGAAGGCTTGTTTTACCAGAAGATGCGCTCCCGTCTCATAGTTGCTTGTGAGCATGCGCGCTTTTGGAAGAGTCGTAAAAGCATACACACGAACCATTTTCTCGTCACAAAACAGGCCGACGAGAAACACGACGAGGAAATCTGGAATCCTGACGAGAAAATAGAGAGCAGGTTCTCTATTTTCTCGTCGAGATTCTCGTCAAGTTTCTCGTCGTAAAACCATACACACGAACGTTTTTCTAGACAAAAAAACTCTCGCGGCACTTTTCTTGACTGTTTACGACGAGAAAATCGGTCGTGTGTACGAGGCCTCAGTCCTGATTCTGCAATCTACTGATAGAAAAGATAGGGAGACAGTGTAGTGTAGTGTAGTGTAGGGGCAGGATCCTGTTTGTGCTTTCAGGGAGAGAGATTTAGATAGGAGTCCAGATTGAGAGATATAATAGCTCAGCGATCTGCATAGGTTTATCTGTTTGTGTTGCAAGCTCAGTGCACCAGCACTGCATTACGTTGAGTGATACACCTATTCCATACTGTGGCTGTATTGTGCTCTTGCTAAAAGACCTATTTTGGTCAGAAAAAAAAAAAAGGCACTTTATTGTGCTTTTGCTAAAAAGACCCATTTTTGGGCCCCCAAAAAAAAAAAAGGCACTTTATTGTGCTGTTGCAAAAAAAAAAACGTCACTTTGTTGTGCGCAAAAAAGACCTATTTTTGGGCAAAAAATATATTTTGCAGTGTATATCTGTAGTTGTGTGAAATAACCAATTTCTATATATTTTTCTTGTACTATGCTATACTAAAAAAAAAAACAAAACTTTTTTTTGAATAGCATTCTCTGCAGCTGTGCGATTCAGCGGTTATATACTGTGGTTGTGTTGTGCTCTTTCAAAAAACACCATTTAGGGCCACAGAAAATATTTTGCAGTGTGAAATACACATGTGGAGGTGTGTAAAATAAACAATTTCTATATATTGTACAGTGCTATACTAAAAAAAACAACATTTTTTTTGAATAGCATTCTCTGCACTTCTATAGCTGTGCGATTCAGTGGTTAAATACTGTGGTTGTGTTGTGCTCTTTCAAAAAACGCCATTTAGGGCCACAGAAAATATTTTGCAGTGTGAAATACACATGTGGAGGTGTGTAAAATAAACAATTTCTATATATTGTACAGTGCTATACTAAAAAAAACAACATTTTTTTTGAATAGCATTCTCTGCACTTCTATAGCTGTGCGATTCAGTGGTTAAATACTGTGGTTGTGTTGTGCTCTTTCAAAAAACGCCATTTAGGGCCACAGAAAATATTTTGCAGTGTGAAATACACATGTGGAGGTGTGTAAAATAAACAATTTCTATATATTGTACAGTGCTATACTAAAAAAAACAACATTTTTTTTGAATAGCATTCTCTGCACTTCTATAGCTGTGCGATTCAGTGGTTAAATACTGTGGTTGTGTTGTGCTCTTTCAAAAAACGCCATTTAGGGCCACAGAAAATATTTTGCAGTGTGAAATACACATGTGGAGGTGTGTAAAATAAACAATTTCTATATATTGTACAGTGCTATACTAAAAAAAACAAAATTTTTTTTGAATAGCATTCTCTGCACTTCTATAGCTGTGCGATTCAGTGGTTAAATACTGTGGTTGTGTTGTGCTCTTTCAAAAAACGCCATTTAGGGCCACAGAAAATATTTTGCAGTGTGAAATACACATGTGGAGGTGTGTAAAATAAACAATTTCTATATATTGTACAGTGCTATACTAAAAAAAACAACATTTTTTTTGAATAGCATTCTCCGCACTTCTATAGCTGTGCGATTCAGTGGTTAAATACTGTGGTTGTGTTGTGCTCTTGGAAAAAACGCCATTTAGGGCCACAGAAAATATTTTGCAGTGTGAAATACACATGTGGAGGTGTGTGTAAAATAAACAATTTCTATATATTTTCCTTGTACTGTGCTATACTAAAAAAAACAACCTTTTTTTTTGAATAGCATTTTCTGCAGTTCTGTAGCTGTGCGTTTCAGCCATTACGTACTGTGGGTGTGTTGTGGTCTTCCAAAAAACGCCATTTAGGGCAAGATCCTAAATTTGGAAAATATGAGGGGAAGGTCAAAGGGACGTGGTGGCCCCGGTCGTGGTGCTGCTGGTGGAGCTCCTGTTGCAGGGAGAGGACGTGGTGGATCTGTGCCAGCTACACGCACAAGTGAAACACCTTCCTCAGGTGCGAGTAGGCGACCGAGCCTGCGGCGGTATTTTGTCATGCCTAATGAGGCTGTACCAATGTTTAGGCCAGGACAAGTACAGGCGATAGTAGATTGGGTTGCTGACAGTGCCTCGGGTTCCTTCACATTGTCTCCCACCCACTCTTCTGCTGAAAGATCAGAGTTGGCACCTGAAGCCCATGTCCATCAGTCTTTCACCTCACCCCCTTGCAAATCAGCCAAGCAGTCTGAGCCCCAAATCATGCAGCAGTCTCTTCTGCTTTTCGATGACTCTGTTAGCAGGGTTTCCCAGGGCCATCCACCTAGCCCTGCCCCAGAAGTGGAAGAGATTGAGTGCACCGATGCCCAACCACTTATGTTTCATGATGGGTACATGGGAGGACCATCGCAGCACGTCTCGGATGATGACGAAACACAGGTGCCAACTGCTGCTGCTTTCGCAATTGTGCAGACAGACATGGAGGGCAGGGGTGAAGACTGGGTGGAAGATGATGTGGAGGACGATGAGGTCCTCGACCCCACATGGAATCAACGTTATGCAGGTGACCAGTGTAGTTCGGAGGAAGAGGCGGTGGTCGCACAGAGCCACCAGCACAGCAGAAGAGGGAGCAGGGTGCAAAAACGGAGCATTCGTCCCCTAGACAGTACATCTGCTACTGCCCAACGCAGCAAGGGACCGAGCACACCAAAGCCAGGTCCAAGGACTTCCCTAGCGTGGCAGTTCTTCACACAGTGTGTTGATGACAAGACACAAGTGGTTTGCACGCTGTGCAATCAGAGCCTGAAGCGAGGCATAAACGTTCTCAACCTGAGCACAAGCTGCATGACCAGGCATCTAAGTGCAAAGCACGAGCTGCAGTGGAGTAGACACCTCAGAAACCAAGAAAGGTCTCTGGCTCCTCCTGCTTCCTCTTCTGCTGCAGTCTCGGCCTCTTCATCCACCTCTGTAGTGACAGTGGCACCTGTCACCACGCAAACAGAGGATCTGCCAGCAACACTACCACCTGGGTCACCGACCATCTCCACAATGTCCCATGGAAGCGTTCAGCTCTCTATCTCCCAAACATTGGAGCGGAAGAGGAAGTACCCCCCTAGCCACCCGCGATCCCTGGCCCTGAATGCCAGCATTTCAAAATTCCTGGCCTTTGAAATGCTGTCATTCCGTCTGGTGGAGACGCAGAGTTTTAAAAGCCTGATGGCATTGGCTGTCCCGCAGTACGTCGTGCCCAGCCGCCACTACTTTTCCAGGCGAGCCATCCCTTCCCTGCACAACCAGGTGGGGGACAAAATCAGGTGTGCACTGCGCAACGCCATCTGTGGCAAGGTCCACCTAACTACGGATGCGTGGACCAGTAAGCACGGTCAGGGACGTTATATCTCCCTAACAGCACACTGGGTAAATGCAGTGGCTGCTGGGCCTGAGGCAGATAGCGGTTTGGCGCATGTCCTTCCACCACCGAGGATTGCAGGGCGCTTCAGTTTGCCTCCTGTTGCTAACTCCTCCTTCTCCGCTTCCTCATCCTCTACCGCCTCCTCATCCATTCAGCGTAACACCTTCACCACCAACTTCAGCACAGCCAGGGGTAAACGACAGCAGGCAGTTTTAAAACTTTCCTGTTTGGGGGAAAATCCCCACACCGCGCAGGAGTTGTGGAGGGACATGGAACAACAGACCGATGAGTGGTTGCTGTCAGTGAGCCTCAAGCCCGGCCTGGTGGTGTGCGATAATGGGCGAAATCTCGTAGCAGCTCTGGGTCTAGCCGGTTTGACGCACATCCCTTGCCTGGCGCATGTGCTGAACTTGGTGGTCCAGAGGTTCCTTAAAAATTACCCCAATATGCCAGAGCTGCTGCAGAAAGTGCGGGCTGTGTGTGCGCACTTTCGGCGTTCTCACCCTGCTGCTGCTTGCCTGTCAGCGCTGCAGCGTAACTTCGGCCTTCCAGCTCACCGCCTCATATGTGACGTGCCCACAAGGTGGAACTCCACCTTGCACATGCTGGCCAGACTGTGCGAGCAGCAGCAGGCAATAGTGGAGTTTCAGCTGCAGCAATCACGCGTGAGTCGCTCTGCGGAACAGCACCACTTCACCACCAATAACTGGGCCTCCATGCGAGACCTGTGTGCCTTGTTGCGCTGTTTCGAGTACTCCACCAACATGGCCAGTGCCAATGACGCCGTTCTCAGCGTTACTATCCCAGTTCTATGCCTCCTTGAAAAAACGCTTTGTGCGATGATGGAAGAGGATGTGGCACAGGAGGATGAGGAGGAGGAGGAGGAAGCGGGATCATTTCAAAGGCTTTCAGGGCAGTCTTTCACAAGTGGCTACGAGGGTGGGTTCCTGCACCAACAAACGCCAGGTACACAATTGTCCGGCAGAAAGGGCACAGTTCTGGAGGATGACGAGGTGGAGGAGGAGATGGAGGAGGAGGAGGAGGAGGAGGAGGAGCCATGTTCACAGCAGGGTGGCACTCAGACCAGCTCGTGGCCATTACTGGTGCGTGGCTGGGGGGATACAGAGGACACAGACGATACACCTCCCACAGAGGACAGCTTTTCTTTGCCTCTGGGCAGCCTGGCACACATGAGCGATTACATGCTGCAGTGTTTCCGCAACGACAGCCGAGTTGCCCACATTTTAACTGGTGCTGATTACTGGGTGGCCACCCTGCTGGATCCCCGTTACAAGGACAACGTACCGTCCTTAATTCCCTCACTGGAGCGGGATCGTAAGATGCGCGAGTACAAGCGCACGCTGGTAGACGCGCTGCTGGTGGCATTCCCACCTGACAGCCGGCGTACGGTGGAAGCACAAGGCGAAGGCAGAGGAGGAGGAAGAGGTCGCCAACGCAGCCGGGGCACCAGCAGCACCTCAGAAGGCAGGGTTAGCATGGCCGAAATGTGGAAAAGCTTTGTCAGCACGCCACAACAACCAGCACCACCAGCTGAGATGGAACGTCTTAGCAGGAGGCAGCATTTCACCAACATGGTTGAGCAGTATGTGTCCACAGGCCTACACGTACTGGATGACGGGTCTGCCCCCTTTAACTTCTGGGTCTCCAAATTGGGCACATGGCCTGAGCTTGCCGTTTATGCCTTGGAGGTGCTGGCCTGCCCTGCAGCCAGTGTATTATCTGAACGTGTATTTAGCACGGCAGGGGGCGTTATCACAGACAAGCGCAGCCGCCTGTCCAGAGCCAATGTGGACAAGCTCACGTTCATTAAAATGACCCAGGCATGGATCCCACAGGACTTGTCCGTACCTTGTGCAGAATAGACATGTATACCGGTGTTGTGACAAAAACTGTCCGGCCATCGGATTGTGCCCGGCCCGTACTGCGCAGGCGCAGCGCTTGCGCAGTACAGAGGACAAGGAGATTCACAAAATCTCCGAAGATGAACGGCGCCTGCGCTGTGAGTGCAGGTTCAAGCCCCACCATCCAAGAGGACATACGGTAGCACATAGTAACAGGGCCCCTCACGGGCTCGCTTCGATCGCGGCCTTGCTTGGCTCGGCTTGAACCACAGATGGTGTGGCCTTCACCTGAACTCAACACGCAGGCGCCGTTAGTCTTGGGAGATTTTTGAAATCCCCTTGTCCTACATACTCAGCAAGCGCAGTACAGGGCGGACACTATTCGACAGGGGACAGAATTCGACACATCACCGGCCTTACCCAGCCATTGTTGTATTTTTGAACCAGTGTTGGCTACCTCGTCCTCCTCCACCGCCGCTTCCACCTACACAGCCACATCCACCGCCACCTCAACCTCCTACTCCATATGGACCTCGTCCTGCTAGGCCAAGATTAAAATTTTTATTTTATTTTTTTGTAGCGCACAGATCCTTTCCCCCTTACCTGCCTTTATGTTGTTGGCTCTTCGCAGGAGGGAGAAAGGCACACCGCACTACCAGCCCGTATCATCCTATATAAAGAGGTTGAGCGGTGTACTTGACGGGCCGTGTCCACAGCCGGAGTCAAAACTCCTCCAGAGGATGATTCTCACCTCTACTGTAGGTAGAGGCAAGTCCTTTAATTGCCAGTAAAGTCAATGTCCACACCAGCTGAAACTCCAACTCTTATTCTCTCATGGCAAAATAAACTGTACTCAGATAGAAAAGGTTAGAGCAAAGAAACAGGACAGCTTAAGGTGTGGAGGAGGTCCAGGCACAAACGTAGCACATTCACTTCACTGCTTAGGTTTCTCAAACAGTTTTTGGCGCACGGTCTCTGCCACAGACATTGAGGTTGGTCTCTGCCACAGACCGGGTGTACAAGGCCCCTGCCACGGGCCTGGAGAACTTTGGTCTCAGCCACAGACCAGGGTGTATAAGGCCCCTGCCACGGGCCGGTTGAATAAGGCCTCTGATACAGTCAAGGTGACCTTGAGCTTCTCCTTCTACGAACCTAGCCCATATCAAGGGGAAGACATCTCTCCAGGGAGTCAACAGACCATTCCTTCACCGTGACTCCCGCATCGGTCCATCAGAATGATCCTCCCTTCCCTGGAACAGGGTCCCCTACACGAGGCGGCTCTGGACTCCAGGCTTTACTCCCGCCCCTAGGCCTCCATACCCAGGGCAGCAAGAACTCCAGGATAGTACCTCACCCCGGGCTAAAGGTGCCCGAGATGGAACAGGAACACATGCACCCAGGCCGAAGGCACCTGGGCGCGGACCCCACTGGACATCAGCCCCCAGGCCAAAGGTCTGCCCCTTTTATATGCTCTCGCGGCATGCACAGCAGGTTCCCCGCCCCGCTGTACTACTGCCAAGAGGGGACACAAAAGGCGCCACCTGTAGGCCGCAGGGAACTGCACACCAATACTGTCCCCCGAGGACAAAATGGTCCATGAATCCTACAGAATTAGGGTATTTGAGCCTATTTACCACTCAAACACTTTCCTTAAATTTAGCACCCCGCTACATTTTTATTTCAAAGTATTTTATTTTCCCACTAGCTTATCCATTAAATTAAATAATTTATTCCAGAAAGGGCGTATTCTGGGGCATTCCCACCATATGTGTGGCATTGTGCCGTTGAGTTTCTGAGGTTCTTAATGACTTCCTGTACCTCTTCTGCTGAAAAGGGGGCCTCCAGCATATTTTTTTATTTTTTTATTTTTTTTATGTTCTTTTAAGTTATTTCCTATCCACATTTGTTTGCAGAGCACTTGCCATGTTCTTAACAACATTTTGCTGCCATTTGCAGCCCTCTAGACCTTTCCATTACTTTTTTAGAGCCTTTTTAGTCGTCAGAAGTCCGGGTCCCCATTGACTTCAATGGGGTCCGGGTCCGGGTTCGGGTTAAAGTTCGGTCCCGAATCCGAACTTTTTTCCGAAGTTCGGCCGAACCCACCGGACCCGAATATCCAGCTACCCGCTCAACACTACTCATAGTATATATTTTTTTTAAAGAAAAGTGCTTTTTTGATCTTAAAGTCTAATAGCAATTTAATTTCTTTTCTGCACTGTGTTAATTCGTCTTCTAGTTTAATCGAAAGGGACTGTTTGTGTTGCGCTTCAAGTTTGGCAATTTGTAGGGAGAGTCTATTTATTTCCTTCTCTCTCTCTTTTTTTCTTCTTGACCCCCATTTTATAAGTTCTCTTCTAATGACACTCTTGTGGGCCTCCCAGTTGTTCAAGGGATTAGTGTCTGTTTCCGCGTTGTTCCGAAAGTAGTCATTTATTGTGTCGTTAAGGTCGTCTTTGATTGTCTGGTCAGTCAACAATGCTGCGTTAAGTCTCCAATTGAACGATGATTGTTTGGGCGGGGCGAATCTCAGTGATATGGAAGTAGGGGAACGATCGGAGATAGAGATAATACCTATCTCCGCCTTGGTCAGATTGTGAAGATCTCTTTGTGAGACAAAAATCAGATCAATTCGAGAGTATCTCTTGTGTGTTGGAGAGAAAAAAGTATAGTCTCTGTCAGTGGGGTGAGTGAACCTCCATGTATCTACAAGTGAAAGGGAGCTCAATAGAGTTTTCAGTTTCCTGAGAGCCCTATATGTGATTGAGGAGTGGCCTGTCGATGTGTCTTTCAGTGGGGAGAGAGGTATATTGAAGTCTCCACCTAAAACAATGCAGCTCTCTGCAAACCACCTTAGTTCATCAATTATTTTCCGGCAGAATGTTATATGCGCAGAGTTTGGAAAATATATGTTAGCAAACGTAACTGGAGAGCCTTCCCAAGTTCCCTTAAGGAAGATATAGGCGCCATCCGGGTCTGTGTGTTGGTGTGTCATGTTAAAAGGCGCGTCTTTGTTGACTAAAATGGATACCCCTTTAGTTTTTGCCAGTGGATTAGTGGCGTGAAACGCTTGTGTGTAGATGTTGTCTGTCAATTTAGGGATGTGGTCACTCTTAAAATGCGTTTCTTGTAGAAATACCATCAGTGGGCGGGACTTTTTCAGCTCTTTCAATAGTTTGGACCTATTTTCAGGGATGTTGAGACCGTTGATATTGTGTGATATTAATGTTGGTGTCTTACCCAGTAATGTATATGCCATGGTTGATAATGCAGCGATATGTACAGACCGAGGTCTTTTGAACAGAAAAGTGTGGTAGTCTGTATCTTGGTATGAACAGTTTTAGGAACTAAAAGGAAAAGGGAAGACGGGGATTAGAGAGTGGAGAAGAGGGGGGGAGGGGGGGTGTAGAAGGGAGAAGGGTGTTTGTTTGAGGTTCGTTGGGGGAGTGAGGTTGAGTGTGAGCTCGGAAACCACCTAAGAGGTGGGGAGCCAATCAGTGTCCTATAAAACAGGCACTGTAATTTACTCTAGAGGGTTGGTGGGAGGTACGTCAGCAAGATACTAACAGTGAATCTTTGGTTAATTTAGAACAAACTCTAGTGTGTACTATTTGTGTAAATGTCCTCGGGAGGGACCGAGGGACCTGGGACATCATAGTATAGCAATTGAGGCAATTATCTGGGACCTGTCATATTGAGCAGATAGCGGTAAGGTGCCACATTAAGCTACAAAATGTAATGTATGCACAAGGATACTTCAGTAAACATGGGACAACTGTATGTTATTATTACTAACAGAAACCATTAGCATTAAACCCTTAATAAGCCATTCTGTAGCTTAAACCATCTGATTAAGAAGAGTAATAAGCCACAGAAAGAGAACTAAAAAGAGACCCAAGGGACTCTAAACTTTATATGTGGACATCCGTCTCATGAGAATGTAAAGCAGATGGAGCTTGTTAATCATCTACATGTATACAGGTTCCTGCGATCCATTGGGTTTGGGTTTACATACAGAAAAAACAGTATAGAGAAACGTGGACAACAGTCCAAATATTTCTAAACCAGTGTCAAGTAGTTCTCATCATATCGGCAAGACTAACATTCCAGACTTTGCTGTGTAGATAACTGATACAACCACTTCCTCTAGTGTCCAAGAGTGGAAATGTGTCAAAACAAAAACTATGACTATAAGCGTTAAGTAATCTTCTCAGTAGTCCTCTTTCTCAACTACTGCTCCTGTAGTGATCTCTGCAACGTGTGTGGGAGGCAGAACAAGAAAAAACTCACAGTTCCGTCGCTCTGGTGATGATTAGTCCAGATCGTTCCCCAAACTTGTTTGTTCCAAGACGGTCCATTCAGGGTAGATCATAGGGATTAATAATGGAGCATGTCAGAGAAAGAAGGCAACAGAGCAGGAACCATTAGGTATACACAAGCACTTAGAACAGGTAGAAAGGACATTGAGCATATTTAAGTGAGGGAGGAGGTATAAACACAAGTTTATGGAATGTATGGCTACGGCTTTACTGTCTTACTCCGCTAAGGTAAAACTTGCTTGCAGAACTCTGCTTACATATATAACAAACATTAAACGGCGGTTCAGTCTATGAAAGAAAGGTGGAACAATTATTTAAGTGGAGAACAGTTGTCGATCACACAGGAATGGGATGTGAAAGTCAATGATTGGCATCCTGGGGGCCTTGGGTATTACAGCTTTTTAGATGGGGCTGGTGAGTCGAAACCACCCCTGTTGGTATTCCTGCGTTGCGGTTTTTGTTGGAAGGGGGAACGTGCAGCAGATTTGTTTGGGGTAAATTGTGGGTTGTTAATGGCAGGGGGGAGCTGAAATTCCCCATACCAGTCCGGTAGGTTTACTGGCGCTATCTGGAGATCCTCACAGAATTTTAGCAGATCTTCAGGGATTCTGAGAACATGCTGTTTCCCCTGGAAAGAGGCTTGTAAAGCAAAGGGGAACTTCCATCTATAAATGATCCCCCTTTCTTTTAGTACTCCCAAGAGTGGTCTCAAGGCCCATCTGTTTTTAAGCGTGATGGGGGATAAATCCTGAAACAGTTGTATTTCCGCCCCTTCGTGGATGATTTGGTCTCTTGCTCTGGCTTTCTGTAATATGTCTTCTTTCAGGCCGAAGTGTGTCAGGCAGCAGATAATATCCCTGGGAGGATTGCCATCAGGTGCTCTTGTTCGGAGCGCCCTATGTGCTCTGTCAAAGTCTATGGGGGATTGCTCCGGCCTGTCTATTAGGCCATTAAAAATGGAGGTCAGTGCGGGCCTGATCTGGTCAGGGAGGACTGATTCGGGGACCCCTCTAACTCTAATATTGTTTCTCCTTCCTCTGTTGTCTAAATCCTCAATCCTTCTATTCATGTCGATCATATGTTGTGAGTGGGAGACAGCAATATCATCCAGGTGAACTAGCGCCCTATCTCTTCTTTTCCCTGCGCGCTCAGTCACCGCCATTTGTTCAGACAGTTTCAGCAGCTCTGTCTTTATGTCTGTGATGGCTGTGGCAAAGGAACGCTTTATGTCTGCTGCTATATCGGTCATAGTGGCGTATGTCAGGGGTATGTCTTTGTCTACAGTACCTGTGACCGAGTCTTCAGAAGCAGGCAGTGATAGCTCATCTTCTTCCCTGTCTTCCTCCATAAGCAGACTGCGCGTCGGCGCCATCTTGGAGCTCTTCCCCCCCGCTGTATCTGTATTTGCTCAGATTAGCCGGGGATGCTTTCTTATTCGGGGTCACCCACGAGCGGAGGATATGACTGTGTGTCCTCCTCTTCAGCTGCGTGGTCATATTCGGCTGTTTGACAGTCTTTTTCAGGTCCCAGGCCTCCTCGGTGTCCGGAGCTCTAACATCCTGCAGCCATTCACGCTGCGCGCCAAGCCACGCCCCCCCCATTTCTTAATTTACTGACTTAAAAGGGGGGTCTTACTATACTGCCCCTCTCCCCCACACCTTCTACCCGATATCCAGTTACATCTGTTGGACATATTGTCCTATTGACCTGTATCAGGTCCATACATTACCCCCCCTATGTAGACCTTCCCACGGTCCATCTCCAAGATACTCTATCCACCCTCGGGGAGGGGAGGTGGGGTGGCTCGATACCGGCGAAACTGGATACAAATTCTGTTTAATCAGCATTAACGTTCTCTCAGACCATCTGGGCTAACCTGGAGTCAGCTTTCCCTATAGAGTTACTCAAGGAAAAAAATAAAAATTCCCATCATGTGTAGATATAGTGAACTCAATAAGGTGTATCACAGTTATCTTTGCGATGCATTCTTCTGAAGCTGCACGTGCTCAATATTGATGTGTGTGTGTGTGTCTTAAGAAAAGAAAAAGAAAGATCACTAGAATTAAAAAATAAATAAAAATTATTTCTTCATAAAAACTTTAATCTAATAAATAACTATATAAGTCTTGTGTTACTGTGTCAAAATTCCAAATCCCCAAATCACATCAAGAAAGACAAAAAACAAACAACAACAAAAAAAAGAAAAAAGAAAAAAGGTGACTTAAAAAAGTGTACCACGAGGCCGAAGGTTATTATACATTTGGCTATAATAATAAGGGGAGAAGCATAACAACCCCCATCAAACAACCAGTGAAGGACAAAAAAAACAAAAAAACAAAACCAAGGGTCCCCTACAAATTTATAAGTGTATATGTGCCCATCCTATGTTATACAGCTCTACATACAGTAGATATACTGTAGTACGCAACCTGCACAAAACTCAAAAGGAAAAAACAAAAGAAGGAGGATCCTATAAACACAAGAGCAACTGTCTATAAGCTACTACATCATCCTTACTCCCAATTTTCATACTTCATACTTGATGCCGGAAAAAAAGGGGGGGGAATGGGGGGAGAGGAGTGAAAAAAACAAAACAACCAGGGGCCCGGGAGGTCCAGTCTCTTCAAACACCAAAATTTGCGGGGACTATTCCAATCGTCTGCCACCCACAACTCTATTCAATATTTTCAGATATAGGCCCAGATTCCTGGCTTAAGTGCTCAGTTACTCCCTTAGGAATCTGTCTCAATTGCTGTCGTCGGCCTGCTTGGGGGTTCCTCCATTGTCCCTGGGTGGTTGGAAGACCCTATCGATTCTCTGTGTAGGTGAAAGGCAATAGCCAGTTTGGGATCTGGATAGGTGTCACTTCTAAATACCGAAACAGTTCTGGTAATTCTGCTGGTGTTCTGAGGGTGAACATGGTTGATGCCCTTCGGAACGTAACTGCTAATGGATATCCATATCTGTATGAGCACCCCTGCTCTCTGGCAAGGTCTAAAATTGGTCTCAAACATGCTCTGCGTTGGTAACCCGGAATAAATCTGATAGGACTTTTAAATGGACTCCTTCATAAAGAATATCCCCCAGGTCCCATGCTGCCCTAAGAATCTGTTCTTTTTGATGGTATCGGTGCAGACGGCAGATTACATCCCTGGGTCTCTCCAAATTTTGGGATTTAGGGCCTAGGGCTCTATGCACCCTAACCAGTTCGATCGTCATTTGAGGTAACTTTAAAATGGTCTGGAAAACCGCACTCAATTTGCTATCTAAGTCCTCTGTATCTGTTGCTTCCGGGAGTCCCCGGAGTCACAAGTTGTTCCTGCGACTTCTATCTTCGAGGAGTTCCATTTGTAATTGCAAGTCTATTATTGTGTCTACCTGGTTAAGCTGCGTCTTTTCAATATTTCCAACACGCTGCTCTAGGGATGCTTTAGAGCCCTCTCCCAAAGTCACCCTCTCCGTCAAGGCATTCACATCAGTCCTTACCATTTGAAGCTTCTGGCGGTGTGTCTCTTCCGCCTGAAGGATTAATGCTTCTATATCCTGGCGGGTAGGTAGCGCTGCAATATCTTGTCGCGTGGGTAATGCCGCCAGCATAACTTTAATATCTGCTGTTTCCATACTTGCTGTACTGGCCACTTTCGGGGGGTCCGCATTCATCTGTGCTTCAGTCTGCTGAGATGCCTCTGTCTCCTGCCTTCAGCCTGACCCGGAAGACGTTCGAGGAGAGCCTAGCCTCGCTCCTGTGATACAGCCCGAGCCACGCCGCGCCGGCCCTCCTGTGCTCAGGGATCTCCATGAGGGTGAGGTAAGATACTGCTGGATGTCTCCCTGAGAAGCGCTTACAGGTGCTTTCTTAATTGCAGCTCTGGTCCCGTATTTGCGGCAACTGTTCATGCCGCAGTATCAGCCTTCTCTCCACCACTAGTCATCGGGGTTTGAACGGAGGTCCGAGAGCTCTGTTACTACGCATCTCTCACTCCGCCATGTCTAGGCCACGCCCCCCTGTGCAGGGTTTCTACTCCTGCTTTGATTTTATAATAGTAACATTAAGTACAGTGGAAACTCGGATTGCGAGTAACGCGGTTAACAACCGTTTCGCAATACGACCACTGTATTTTTAAAAATCCTGACTCGGTTTGCGATTGTTGTCTCGCAAAACGAGCAGGATTCAAGCCAAAGCGGTGTGCAGTACCGCGTTTGGCCTGAGGTGGGGGCGCCAGAGCCGAGCGGAGCCGATCGGAGCTGTTCCCGAGCATTTCCGAGGCTTCCTGAGTTCAGCCGAGCTGTCCTCGGGCCTTTCTAGGTGTTTCCGAGGCTCGCCGGCGCCCCCCACCTCTGGCCACATGCGGTATTGCATGCCATTGAACTCAATGCGGAACAAATTATTTTCGTTTCCATTGACTTCTATGGGGAAACTCGCTTTGATATGCAAGTACTTTGGATTACGAGCATTCTCCTGGAACGGATTATGCTCGTAACCTGAGGTTCCACTGTAATTGTTTTTATTTGATCAAACCCCACCCACTTCGCATCCCATGTTATTAGATACTATAACAAATTATTTGTGCTGTGTTTGTGCTAATTTGTGCAAACATTTACATTTGTGTCATTTTGGTTTTGAAGATACAGGCGGTCCCCGGGTTACAAACAGGATAAGTTCTGTAGGTTTGTTCTTAAGTTGAATTTGTATGTAAGTTGGAACAGGTACATTTTTAAAGTGTAACTCCAGCCCAAAAATAAGTGTATGTTTTGGATAGCATAGGGAAGGGTCACCACCCCTGTAACGTTTGTTTTTCTGTCTGTGCCCCTGTTCAGAGTATTTCACCTCACTTTCTGTCCCTGTGATAATTGGATTTTGAACATTTTGGGTTGTTGTGGAAACAAGGATTGGTGATAAGGCTTCAATGGAGACACCTTTTTCCCATGATCACTCTTACAGGAGTGAATTTCCCTTCATAGGGGTAGATTTCCTCTCACTTCCTGTTGTCTCCCTCTGTTTGTAAATACGATTCGTATGTAAGTCAGATGTTTGTAACTCGATGACTGCCTGTATTACACATTATGTTTAATCAAACCCCACCCCCGCCCACTTTGCATCCCATGTGATTAAATCTAAATACAAATAACATTTGTGCAGGTTTGGTTTTGGAGATATTGTGCATTATATTTGATCAAACCCTCTCCACATGTGAGAATCACGTGCTAACCATTTCTCCTTGACACAGACAGCACTTCTTTAAAGTGGTTGTAAACCCTTACAGATCACTTTTACCCACAGGTAAGCCTAGATTAAGGCTTACCTGTAGGTGCAAGAAATATCTCCTAAACCTACACGGTTTAGGAGATATTTGCAAAATTGACAGGCACCGATGTCTACGGCGCATGCGCCGTAGGACAATGGCGCAGGCGCACTGAGCGTGCTGTCTCTAACGGCGATTGTGCCGTGCCTGGCGGCTCCCACGTGCATGTGCGGGAGTGACGTCATTGCGGCTCCTGCCAGTCACAGTCCTGGAACCGCGATACCCGGAAGTCACTCCGGGAGAGATGGCAGCGACGCAGGAGGGGAACAAGGACTGCTGCGGGGGCTTCGATCTCAGGTAAGTAATTCATAATGCATACTAGCTTATTATGCCTTTGTCTTGCAGAGTGTTTTTTTTTTCCTGAGGGTTTACTTCCACTTTAACAGTCTAAAACCATTCTATCAGGAACAAAATGAGAGTCCTATGTGAAAAAAAATGAATGGATAACGGACAATCCGCAACTCCATACATGCTCTTTAAATCAGTCCGAATTTATTATACCCTGGTTGAAGTCTTTGCAGACGAAACGCGTAGGGTTAATACGCTGGCCCTAGCTACCTCAAAACTGTGCATTTTTTATTGCTCCATTCAGATTGTTTTTATTGGATATTCATTCGGTTGGATACTTTTATGCAAATAAAATTCCATCATCTGGTTTTATACAACATAGAGGCATCTCTCTTTTTCTTTTATTTAAAAAAAAATACTAATGAGAAGAGATGGATATTTTTTGGAAAGCCGTGCTTATGATTGCCCAGTACCTGGAACATCTTCCGTGCTTCTATTATCTGGTATGCTGGATACACCGCGGACCTGCAGAGGAGGAGATTGAACAGTCCATTTCTGGAGTTCGTTCCCGTGGCTCTGATTGCCATGCCTGATAGATCCACCGCCGTATGGTGAGTTGGGTCCATGCCTTTGGGTAAGAGTACCTATCTCTCTCTCCCCCCACTTGAAAGGTGAAGGCACTCCTGGGTGTAGTTGATCTATGCTAAATTATTCCTATGCTAAAGACTGTCGAAACATCTGCAGCCATAGAAAGCTCCTTGCAGAAGTCACTGTTACCACTTGACGTCTGACTTCTATGGACTATTATATTGTGTTTATTTTCTGTTGATTTATATTATATCAGTTAATATCTTTCACTAACGGGTGTTTGTCACTATATATGTTTTTGTAAGCTGTATGCTTTTCACACTCACGTGTTGACTCATATAGATTGTTTTTTGCTCAAATGTATATGATTTCATTGTCATTGAACTAAGAGTACTGCACCATTTTTTACATTGGTATACATAATTGTTTAGCAATTTCAAGATTGTAGGACATCACTATATACCCATACGATTGCTAAATGATTCGTTTATTTTCAAGATTTTTACACTTTCTTTATCATAGTATTTAAGAGCACTTTGTTTTATGATAATGTTAGAGAGTGTTCACGGACATTGCAATCGGATTTTGTATCATATTGCAATTATTCTTTGGATATATTATATCAACGACCCTAGTTGATTAGTCCATCTCTCCTACAGGTCTGTTTGGTCACTTATTTTAGCACTACACTTTTTTACGAATTTATTATATCTCCATACAGATAAAAATACAGCAGCGGTAGACACCTTGTCACAACATTGATGTACAAAACAGCACAGAAAATATACTTGTAAAAAACACTCCCCACCCCGCCCCCCCTTCATTGGTCACAGAGACTGCCAATTAGCCTCTTAATTCTCAAATTGATGCAATGAAATCAGAGGGAAAGCAGGATTGGAAGTTGTTCTTTAAAAAAGCAAACCACAGTAAAATATAAAGATAGAATATATATAGTTCATAATAAAAAATAAATTTTGTTAAGCGATAGTGTAAATGGCCTAGGGGAGAACAAGATAGAACAACAGAATATGAGAAGTGGTGGAAAAAGGGAAATGTACATAGATATATAAATATACATACATGTACATACACACATACACCAATACATTATAATTAGCGTAAATGTAGATCAGGTCCCACCTGAGGTTCAACCCGAGGGGGACTCTAGTTTGGATCCTAAAAATCCACCACGCCTCTCTATTCAAAAGTCGTCTACCCCTATCTCCACCCCTGGGCATTGAAGTCAATCTCTCAATGCCAGTGAACCTGAAAGAAGACAAATCCCCAGCATGGCATTCTCTGAAATGTCGTGAAGCATTTGAAATATGTTTAGCATTGGGATTCGAAGTGTCACAATATGTATGCTTTAATAAATGTAAAGGAGAATTCCAAGTTGTACTTTATATCTATTGGGAATTGCAATTGCTAGGCCGGACTGTGGAAATTCTACAATTCAACACTTTATACAAATGTATGTGAGAAGTATAATATTTAGAGTCATGGCCAAAACGATTGGCACCCTGCATTTCTGTCAGATAATGCACCACTTCGTCCAGAAAATTGTTGCAATTATGAATGTTTAGGCATTCTCGTGGTTATTTCTTTTGTTTGCATTTGTATGACACAAAAAAGTGGAGAAACAAAAAGCCATAACTGACTAATTCCATGCAAAACTCCAAAATGGACTAAACAAAATTATTGGCACCCTCAATGTAATATTTGGTAGCACACCCCTCGGAAAATATAACTGAAATCAGTCGCTTCCTGTAATCATCAATTCATTTCTTACACCTATCTACTAGAATTTTGGACCACTCTTCTTTCGTCAACTGCTCCAGGTCTCTCAAATTGGAAACGGTTTATTTTCTCAACTGCTGTTCTGGGATCCCTCCACAGGTGCTCCTTGGGATTTAGATTTAGACTCATTGCTGGCCAGTTCAGTACTCTCCAGTAGGGATGGGCCCGGTGCTCGATTCGAACCCATGTTCGAATCGAGCACCGGGCGTTCGCTCGCTCGTCGAGCCCAGAACTATTTGGGCCGTTCGCATCACATTCGTGTGATGCGAGCGGCCCCGCAATGCATTGCGGCCGGCGCGGCCGGCGCAGTGCATTGCTGGCTGATGATTGGCCAAGCATGCACTGTGACCCCGCATGCTTGGCCAATCACAGCGCCCGAAACTCGGAGAGCAATAATTGGCTACAGGCAGGACGCCTGTAGCCAATTACAGCTCAGGGGCTTTAGTACATGCCCCACCATTTAAAAGGCCGCCACGCCATCGGCCCCGGTCACATGAGTTCCGGCTTTAGGAGAGATCAGTCTGCTGATTCTGTCTTTGCTTGATACTGAAAGATTTGCTCTTCTTTGCTAAACCATTGGCTATTTCTTTGCTAAACCATTGCTACCTAAGTCATTGATCGTTCATTGCTGCTGATTGCACAGTTAGTGTGTTATTAGCTGCTGCTGGGGATTAGTCTGGTGCGTGCTTACTGTTAGTACAGTATTGCAGTAGTACCAACCGCAGTGCTGTTAGCACAGCATTGCACCCCAACAGCACCCATAGGACTTCTAGTGTGTTAGTGGCAGCAAACAGAGCTCCTATATTTTCTTCTCAGCAGCACCCATAGGACTTCTAGTGTGTTAGTGGCAGCAAACAGAGCTCCTATATTTTCTTCTCAGCAGCACCCATAGGACTTCTAGTGTGTTAGTGGCAGCAAACAGAGCTCCTATATTTTCTTCTCAGCAGCACCCATAGGACTTCTAGTGTGTTAGTGGCATCACACAGAGTTCCTATATTTTCATCTCAGCAGCACCCATAGGACTTCTAGTGTGTTAGTGGCAGCAAACAGAGCTCCTATATTTTCTTCTCAGCAGCACCCATAGGACTTCTAGTGTGTTAGTGGCAGCAAACAGAGCTCCTATATTTTCTTCTCAGCAGCACCCATAGGACTTCTAGTGTGTTAGTGGCATCACACAGAGCTCCTATATTTTCTTCTCAGCAGCACCCATAGGACTTCTAGTGTGTTAGTGGCAGCAAACAGAGCTCCTATATTTTCTTCTCAGCAGCACCCATAGGACTTCTAATGTGTTAGTGGCATCACACAGAGTTCCTATATTTTCATCTCAGAAGCACCCATAGGACTTCTAGTGTGTTAGTGGCATCACACAGAGCTCCTATATTTTCTTCTCAGAAGCACCCATAGGACTTCTAGTGTGTTAGTGGCAGCAAACAGAGCTCCTATATTTTCTTCTTAGCAGCACCCATAGGACTTCTAATGTGTTAGTGGCATCACACAGAGTTCCTATATTTTCATCTCAGAAGCACCCATAGGACTTCTAGTGTGTTAGTGGCATTACACAGAGCTCCTATATTTTCATCTCAGAAGCACCCATAGGACTTCTAGTGTGTTAGTGGCATCACACAGAGCTCCTATATTTTCTTCTCAGCAGCACCCATAGGACTTCTAATGTGTTAGTGGCAGCAAACAGAGCTCCTATATTTTCTTCTCAGCAGCACCCATAGGACTTCTAGTGTGTTAGTGGCATCACACAGAGCTCCTATATTTTCTTCTCAGCAGCACCCATAGGACTTCTAGTGTGTTAGTGGCAGCAAACAGAGCTCCTATATTTTCTTCTCAGCAGCACCCATAGGACTTCTAGTGTGTTAGTGGCATCACACAGAGCTCCTATATTTTCATCTCAGAAGCACCCATAGGACTTCTAGTGTGTTAGTGGCAGCAAACAGAGCTCCTATATTTTCTTCTCAGCAGCACCCATAGGACTTCTAGTGTGTTAGTGGCATCACACAGAGCTCCTATATTTTCTTCTCAGCAGCACCCATAGGACTTCTAGTGTGTTAGTGGCAGCAAACAGAGCTCCTATATTTTCTTCTCAGCAGCACCCATAGGACTTCTAATGTGTTAGTGGCATCACACAGAGTTCCTATATTTTCATCTCAGAAGCACCCATAGGACTTCTAGTGTGTTAGTGGCATCACACAGAGCTCCTATATTTTCTTCTCAGAAGCACCCATAGGACTTCTAGTGTGTTAGTGGCAGCAAACAGAGCTCCTATATTTTCTTCTTAGCAGCACCCATAGGACTTCTAATGTGTTAGTGGCATCACACAGAGTTCCTATATTTTCATCTCAGAAGCACCCATAGGACTTCTAGTGTGTTAGTGGCATCACACAGAGCTCCTATATTTTCTTCTCAGAAGCACCCATAGGACTTCTAGTGTGTTAGTGGCAGCAAACAGAGCTCCTATATTTTCTTCTCAGCAGCACCCATAGGACTTCTAGTGTGTTAGTGGCATCACACAGAGTTCCTATATTTTCATCTCAGAAGCACCCATAGGACTTCTAGTGTGTTAGTGGCAGCAAACAGAGCTCCTATATTTTCTTCTCAGCAGCACCCATAGGACTTCTAGTGTGTTAGTGGCATCACACAGAGCTCCTATATTTTCATGAAAAGGCAGGTGATCCATTGAGACCCATAAATGCCATACCCATGCCTCCATCCCTGGTACATTGAAAATGAAAAGAGAAAATGGGCTGTGGGACTTTAAATGAGGCATGGATGGGCGTAGGAAAAAGTCTAGGATATCAAGAATGAGTAGACATCACTGTCCCGTTGGGGAATAGTCTGTAGCCATATATACATGCTGCATAGTCAGTCTAAAGAATGGAGATCAAGGCATGGATATAAATATAAAAATGTATTGTATCATGGTAAAAGTACACATGGATCATGCAAACAAAGGCATAGTATAAATAGGGGTTATCACAAAAACATGATCAAAATTCACTGTTGAGACATGGCTGAAGCAAGTAATGACAGTTAAATGGACATACAGAACCAGTGAAAATGATTATCCGGTTAAAAAGTCAAGAATACACTTAATAGATTCATAGTTGGGCAAGCTTTACTTGACATTCCAGAGCATGGACTCATGGATGGGCATGGGGAAAAGGGTCTAAGATATCAAAAATTGGTAAACATCACTGTCCCGTTGGGGAGTGGTCTGTAGCCAGGTATACATGCTGCATAGTCAGTCTAAAGAATGGAGATCTGTATCATGGTAAAAGTACACATAGATCATGCAAACAAAGGCATAATGTAAATAGAAGTTATCACATAGACATAATCGCAATTCATTGTTGAGACATGGCTGGAGCAAGTAGTGACAGTTAAATGGACATACAGAAACAGTGAAATTAATTATCCAATTGAAATGTCAAGAATACACTTTGTAGATTCGTAGTTGGGCAGGCTTTACTTGGCATCCCTGAGCATGGACTCGACGCGTTTCTTGGCGTTTAAAGCCAGTCATCAGGAGTGGGGTGCATGTCATTTGACTACAAGGGGAGATGGATAGACAGATCAAATAAAGTCTTGAAAAAATTATGTCATATTTGAAACAGAATAAGGTAGTCTGATACGTTACCAATGGCAAAACCCGGAATGGGGTTGTCCCAAGCATTTGAAATATGGCGTAGAGTGGTGGTCCTGGATACAGTGTCTCATCTTCTCTTTGACTCTCCTCTTGATCGAGTGGCCGTTGAAGTGTTTATTGGGGGGCCTTCCCCGCCTCAGCCCCGGGTGAGACACTGTATCCAGGACCACCACTCTACGCCATATTTCAAATGCTTGGGACAACCCCATTCCGGGTTTTGCCATTGGTAACGTATCAGACTACCTTATTCTGTTTCAAATATGACATAATTTTTTCAAGACTTTATTTGATCTGTCTATCCATCTCCCCTTGTAGTCAAATGACATGCACCCCACTCCTGATGACTGGCTTTAAACGCCAAGAAACGCGTCGAGTCCATGCTCAGGGATGCCAAGTAAAGCCTGCCCAACTACGAATCTACAAAGTGTATTCTTGACATTTCAATTGGATAATTAATTTCACTGTTTCTGTATGTCCATTTAACTGTCACTACTTGCTCCAGCCATGTCTCAACAATGAATTGCGATTATGTCTATGTGATAACTTCTATTTACATTATGCCTTTGTTTGCATGATCTATGTGTACTTTTACCATGATACAGATCTCCATTCTTTAGACTGACTATGCAGCATGTATACCTGGCTACAGACCACTCCCCAACGGGACAGTGATGTTTACCAATTTTTGATATCTTAGACCCTTTTCCCCATGCCCATCCATGAGTCCATGCTCTGGAATGTCAAGTAAAGCTTGCCCAACTATGAATCTATTAAGTGTATTCTTGACTTTTTAACCGGATAATCATTTTCACTGGTTCTGTATGTCCATTTAACTGTCATTACTTGCTTCAGCCATGTCTCAACAGTGAATTTTGATCATGTTTTTGTGATAACCCCTATTTATACTATGCCTTTGTTTGCATGATCCATGTGTACTTTTACCATGATACAATACATTTTTATATTTATATCCATGCCTTGATCTCCATTCTTTAGACTGACTATGCAGCATGTATATATGGCTACAGACTATTCCCCAACGGGACAGTGATGTCTACTCATTCTTGATATCCTAGACTTTTTCCTACGCCCATCCATGCCTCATTTAAAGTCCCACAGCCCATTTTCTCTTTTCATTTCCTATATTTTCATCTCAGAAGCACCCATAGGACTTCTAGTGTGTTAGTGGCATCACACAGAGCTCCTATATTTTCTTCTCAGCAGCACCCATAGGACTTCTAGTGTGTTAGTGGCAGCAAACAGAGCTCCTATATTTTCTTCTTAGCAGCACCCATAGGACTTCTAGTGTGTTAGTGGCATCACACAGAGCTCCTATATTTTCTTCTCAGCAGCACCCATAGGACTTCTAGTGTGTTAGTGGCAGCAAACAGAGCTCCTATATTTTCTTCTCAGCAGCACCCATAGGACTTCTAGTGTGTTAGTGGCATCACACAGAGCTCCTATATTTTCATCTCAGAAGCACCCATAGGACTTCTAGTGTGTTAGTGGCATCACACAGAGCTCCTATATTTTCTTCTCAGCAGCACCCATAGGACTTCTAGTGTGTTAGTGGCAGCAAACAGAGCTCCTATATTTTCATCTCAGAAGCACCCATAGGACTTCTAGTGTGTTAGTGGCATCACACAGAGCTCCTATATTTTCATCTCAGAAGCACCCATAGGACTTCTAGTGTGTTAGTGGCATCACACATAGCTCCTATATTTTCTTCTCAGCAGCACCCATAGGACTTCTAGTGTGTTAGTGGCATCACACAGAGCTTCTATATTTTCATCTCAGAAGCACCCATAGGACTTCTAGTGTGTTAGTGGCATCACACAGAGCTCCTATATTTTCTTCTCAGCAGCACCCATAGGACTTCTAGTGTGTTAGTGGCAGCAAACAGAGCTCCTATATTTTCTTCTCAGCAGCACCCATAGGACTTCTAGTGTGTTAGTGGCATCACACAGAGTTCCTATATTTTCATCTCAGAAGCACCCATAGGACTTCTAGTGTGTTAGTGGCATCACACAGAGCTCCTATATTTTCTTCTCAGCAGCACCCATAGGACTTCTAGTGTGTTAGTGGCAGCAAACAGAGCTCCTATATTTTCTTCTCAGCAGCACCCATAGGACTTCTAGTGTGTTAGTGGCATCACACAGAGTTCCTATATTTTCATCTCAGAAGCACCCATAGGACTTCTAGTGTGTTAGTGGCATCACACAGAGCTCCTATATTTTCTTCTCAGCAGCACCCATAGGACTTCTAGTGTGTTAGTGGCAGCAAACAAAGCTCCTATATTTTCTTCTCAGCAGCACCCATAGGACTTCTAGTGTGTTAGTGGCAGCAAACAGAGCTCCTATATTTTCTTCTCAGCAGCACCCATAGGACTTCTAGTGTGTTAGTGGCATCACACAGAGCTCCTATATTTTCTTCTCAGAAGCACCCATAGGACTTCTAGTGTGTTAGTGGCAGCAAACAGAGCTCCTATATTTTCTTCTCAGCAGCACCCATAGGACTTCTAGTGTGTTAGTGGCATCACACAGAGTTCCTATATTTTCATCTCAGAAGCACCCATAGGACTTCTAGTGTGTTAGTGGCATCACACAGAGCTCCTATATTTTCTTCTCAGAAGCACCCATAGGACTTCTAGTGTGTTAGTGGCAGCAAACAGAGCTCCTATATTTTCTTCTCAGCAGCACCCATAGGACTTCTAGTGTGTTAGTGGCATCACACAGAGCTCCTATATTTTCTTCTCAGAAGCACCCATAGGACTTCTAGTGTGTTAGTGGCAGCAAACAGAGCTCCTATATTTTATTCTCAGCAGCACCCATAGGACTTCTAGTGTGTTAGTGGCATCACACAGAGTTCCTATATTTTCATCTCAGAAGCACCCATAGGACTTCTAGTGTGTTAGTGGCATCACACAGAGCTCCTATATTTTCTTCTCAGCAGCACCCATAGGACTTCTAGTGTGTTAGTGGCATCACACAGAGCTCCTATATTTTCATCTCAGCAGCACCCATAGGACTTCTAGTGTGTTAGTGGCATCACACAGAGCTCCTATATTTTCTTCTCAGCAGCACCCATAGGACTTCTAGTGTGTTAGTGGCAGCAAACAGAGCTCCTATATTTTCTTCTCAGCAGCACCCATAGGACTTCTAGTGTGTTAGTGGCATCACACAGAGCTCCTATATTTTCATCTCAGAAGCACCCATAGGACTTCTAGTGTGTTAGTGGCATCACACATAGCTCCTATATTTTCTTCTCAGCAGCACCCATAGGACTTCTAGTGTGTTAGTGGCATCACACAGAGCTCCTATATTTTCATCTCAGAAGCACCCATAGGACTTCTAGTGTGTTAGTGGCATCACACAGAGCTCCTATATTTTCTTCTCAGCAGCACCCATAGGACTTCTAGTGTGTTAGTGGCAGCAAACAGAGCTCCTATATTTTCTTCTCAGCAGCACCCATAGGACTTCTAGTGTGTTAGTGGCATCACACAGAGCTCCTATATTTTCATCTCAGAAGCACCCATAGGACTTCTAGTGTGTTAGTGGCATCACACATAGCTCCTATATTTTCTTCTCAGCAGCACCCATAGGACTTCTAGTGTGTTAGTGGCATCACACAGAGCTCCTATATTTTCTTCTCAGAAGCACCCATAGGACTTCTAGTGTGTTAGTGGCAGCAAACAGAGCTCCTATATTTTCTTCTCAGCAGCACCCATAGGACTTCTAGTGTGTTAGTGGCATCACACAGAGTTCCTATATTTTCATCTCAGAAGCACCCATAGGACTTCTAGTGTGTTAGTGGCATCACACAGAGCTCCTATATTTTCTTCTCAGCAGCACCCATAGGACTTCTAGTGTGTTAGTGGCAGCAAACAGAGCTCCTATATTTTCTTCTCAGCAGCACCCATAGGACTTCTAGTGTGTTAGTGGCATCACACAGAGCTCCTATATTTTCTTCTCAGAAGCACCCATAGGACTTCTAGTGTGTTAGTGGCATCACACAGAGTTCCTATATTTTCATCTCAGAAGCACCCATAGGACTTCTAGTGTGTTAGTGGCATCACACAGAGCTCCTATATTTTCTTCTCAGCAGCACCCATAGGACTTCTAGTGTGTTAGTGGCATCACACAGAGCTCCTATATTTTCATCTCAGAAGCACCCATAGGACTTCTAGTGTGTTAGTGGCATCACACAGAGCTCCTATATTTTCTTCTCAGCAGCACCCATAGGACTTCTAGTGTGTTAGTGGCAGCAAACAGAGCTCCTATATTTTCTTCTCAGCAGCACCCATAGGACTTCTAGTGTGTTAGTGGCATCACACAGAGCTCCTATATTTTCATCTCAGAAGCACCCATAGGACTTCTAGTGTGTTAGTGGCATCACACATAGCTCCTATATTTTCTTCTCAGCAGCACCCATAGGACTTCTAGTGTGTTAGTGGCATCACACAGAGCTCCTATATTTTCATCTCAGAAGCACCCATAGGACTTCTAGTGTGTTAGTGGCATCACACAGAGCTCCTATATTTTCTTCTCAGCAGCACCAATAGGACTTCTAGTGTGTTAGTGGCAGCAAACAGAGCTCCTATATTTTCTTGTCAGCAGCACACATAGTACCTATAGTGTGTTAGTGTCAGCACCTATAGGACCTACAGTGTGTTGTGAGCACACATAGGAGTTCTATTTTTTATACTATATACACTACCGACTACAATGGCTGGAAGACCGCCAAGGAGAGGCAGAGCGTGCCGAGGCAAGAACACAGGGCAGGCAGGCTCTGTTTCTAGAGACAACAGTGCTGGCCGTGGACGTGGTCATGCATCGTCATCAGCACGTGGCCATGGGACACGCCTGTCTTTGTTTTCGGCAGCTGGACATGTGGAGCCGCATCATGCCGAAGGCTTGGTAGAATGGATGACCAAGCCCTCCTCATCCTCCTCATCCTCTCTCACCCAGGCTCAGGGTACTGGCAGAGCAGCTGCCAACGCGTACTCAATGGCATCATCAGCCACCCCTTCCCTAGACCCACCATGTCCTCCTGAGGAGTCCCCCGAACTGTTTGAGCACAGTGTTGGGTACATGCTCCAGGAGGATGCCCAACGATTCGAAGGCTCGGATGATGATACCCAGCTTGAGGAAGTCAGAAGTGTGCGCGCAGAGAGAGGGGATGCTGAAGGACAGCAATCTGGCAGTAGTGTTCCACCAGCTGCAGCTTACTGCCAGGTTTGCTCTAGTGGTGAAGAGGGAGGGGATGATGAGGTCACTGACTCCACGTGGGTGCCTGAAGGGAGAGAGGAGGAGGAGGAGGAGGATGCAGCGTCACATGTCCAACGAGGCAGGATGCCCCCTGGAGGCCAGCTAGAGGCCAGCACAGCAACTGTACCACACCGCAGAGCTCCGCCTGTGCAGGGCGCTGCCTCTGCACGTTATCACAAAAGTTCTTTGGTGTGGGCCTTTTTTGAGACGAGTGCATCAGATCGCACCACTGCTATTTGCAATATTTGTCTCAAGCGTATCTCGCGTGGCCAAAACATCAGCCGCTTGGGCACCACAAGCATGAGCAGACATATGTCGACCTGCCATGCAGCTCGTTGGCAAGCACACATAAAAGACCCACACCAAAGAACAAAGCGGACCTCTCCTTGCTCCTCATCAGCTGGGATCTCCATCCCCACTATATCTTCAGTCCTCTCTGAAAGCTGCTCTGAGAGGACTGAAGGTGTAGAATTAGGTGTGTCACAACCAAGTACTTGCAGTACACCGACGTCCGATTGTAGCAGGCAAATTTCCCTGCCCCAGCTGCTGGACCGTCGAAAGAAGTATACTCCCAGCCATCCACATGCCCAGCGGTTGAATGCTAGCTTGGCTAAATTGCTAGCACTTCAACTGCTGCCTTTTCAGTTGATAGACTCGGCCCCCTTCCGTGAGTTTGTTCAATGTGCGGTTCCTCAGTGGCAGGTTCCCAAACGCCACTTTTTCTCACGGAAGGCGATTCCGTCTCTCTACTGGCATGTGGAAGGCAATGTCCATGCCTCGCTGGACAGGGCGGTCAGCGGTAAGGTGCATATTACCGCTGACTCATGGTCCAGCAGGCATGGACAGGGACGTTATCTTTCTTTCACGGCCCATTGGGTCACTCTATTGGCAGCTGGGAGGGATGCAGGACAAGGTGCAGTAGTGTTGGAGGTTGTTCCGCCACCACGCCTCCAAAATGCTACTACTGGTTGTGACACACCTCTCTCCTCCACCCCCTCCTCTTCTTCTTCCTCCATGTCCTCTTCGAGTGCTCTGTCCTCGGAACCAGCGGTGCTCCGTAGGCGTACAAGGGGCTACGCGAGTACGCAGGCAAAAAGATGCCATGCCGTGCTTGCGCTGGTGTGTTTGGGGGACAGGAGCCACACTGGGCCAGAGGTTCTGGCAGCTCTGCAGGGGCAGGCCGAGAGGTGGTTGACGCCACGCCAGCTTAAGCCAGGAATGGTCGTTTCTGATAATGGCACCAACCTCCTCTCCGCCCTGCGACAGGGGCAGCTCACCCATGTGCCCTGTATGGCTCACGTCCTCAACCTGGTGGTGCAGCGGTTCTTGGGCAGGTTCCCAGGCTTACAGGATGTCCTGAGGCAGGCCAGGAAAGTCTGTGTGCATTTCCGCCGATCTTATAATGCCAGTGCTCGGCTGACTGAGCTGCAAAAGGAGCTGAACCTGCCCAAGAACCGCCTAATATGTGACATGCCCACCAGGTGGAACTCAACGTTGGCCATGCTGCAGCGACTGCACACGCAGCAGAGGGCCATCAATGAGTACCTTTGCGACTACGGCACCAGGACAGGGTCAGGGGAGCTTGGCTTTTTTTCCCCACGCCAGTGGAGCATGATCAGGGATGCATGCACTGTCCTCTCACCATTTGAGGAGGCCACGAGGATGGTGAGCAGTGACAGTGCATGCATCAGTGACACTGTACCTCTTGTCCACCTGTTGGAGCATACGCTGCGTGGGATAATGGACAGGGCACTTGAGGCAGAACAGAGGCAGGAAGAGGAGGACTTCCTTGTCTCTCAAGGCCCCCTTTATCCAGACAATGTTCCTTCTGTCCCACCCATCACACAGGAAGAGGAGGAGGAGGAGGAGGAGGATTGTGTGAGCATGGAGGTGGAGCCTGGCACTCAGCATCAGCAGCAGCAGTCTTTTAGGGATGATGTACAGTCCCAACAAACCAGTGGACTTGTACGTGGCTGGGAGGAGGTGGCTGGCGATCATGTCATCCTCAGTGACCCAGAAGACTCCGGAGCGAATGCCTCAGCTAACCTACGCTGCATGGCCTCCCTGATCCTGCAAAGCCTGCGGAAGGATCCTCGTGTTCTTCGGATCAAGGAGAGTGACCATTACTGGCTGGCCACTCTCCTTGATCCACGGTACAAGGGTAAGGTTGCGGACCTTATCTTGCCGTCGCAGAGGGAGCAGAGGATGAGACATCTCAGGGAGGCCTTGCAGAAAGGTCTGTGCAACGCGTTCCCAGAAACTGGGAGGTTACAAACTCCTGGTCCTGGACGACGAGTTGCTGAGGCTTCGGTCAGTAGCAGAAGGAGCGGTGGGGAAGGTGGACGTCTGACCGATGCGTTCAGACAATTTTTTAGTCCGCAGCCCCAAGGTATGATCGGTTCCAGCAACCATCGCCAGCGTCTGATATACATGGTGCAGGAATACCTAGGGGCAAGGTCAGACTTGGACACCTTTCCCACCGAAAATCCTCTGGCTTACTGGGTCCTGAGGATGGATCACTGGCCAGAGCTTGCACAGTATGCAATTGAGCTACTGGCCTGTCCTGCATCCAGCGTTCTTTCCGAACGCACATTCAGTGCTGCTGGAGGATTTGTCATCGATCATAGGGTGCGCCTGTCCACCGACTCGGTTAATCGACTGACCTTCATAAAAATGAATCAGTCTTGGATCACCACCAGCTACCAGACACCTGAAGCGGATATAACGGAATAATTTATAATGTCACATCCCTTCAAGACTGCCTATGCTGATGCTGAGTGACTGTCCTGTTATGTTCACTGACTATCCTCTTCCTCCTCCTCAATGATCCATGCCACCACACCAGTGCCTAAGGCACAATTTTTCAGCCCCTGTATAACAGGGGCGTGTAATTACAATTTTTTAAAAAGATGCTTCGCAACAGGTCTGACTGCTGTGCTCAGAGTACAGTATCTGTGAGGGGTTGCAGTGTTGTGGCACCAGCACCAGTGCCTAAGGCACAATTTTTCAGCCCCTGTTGGGGCGTGTAATTACAATTTTTAGGCAATGCTTTGCAACAGGTCTCATTGCTGTGCTCAGAGTACAGTATCTGTGAGGGGTTGCAGTGTTGTGGCACCAGCACCAGTGCCTAAGGCACAATTTTTCAGCCCCTGTATAACAGGGGCGTGTAATTACAATTTTTTAAAAAGATGCTTCGCAACAGGTGTGACTGCTGTGCTCCAAGTACAGTATCTGTGAGGGGTTGCAGTGTTGTGGCACCAGCACCAATGCCTAAGGCACAATTTTTCAGCCCCTGTTTAACAGGGGCGTGTAATTACAAATCTTGATCTAATAGTTCACAGCAGGGCCCATTCCTGCGCCCACCAAGAGTAACTATGAGGGCCTACAGTCTTGTGGCAACACCGTCCACCACCACCACCACCACCAAAGGCCCAATTTTTCTGCCCTGTTCAACAGGTGCATGCAATTACAAATCTTGATCTAATAACTCACAGCAGGGCCCATTCCTGCACCCACCAAGAGTAACTGTGAGGGCTTACAGTCTTGTGGCAACACCGTCCACCACCACCACCACCACCACCAAAGGCCCAATTTTTCTGCCCGGTTCAACAGGTGCATGCAAGTACAAATCTTGATCTATTAACTCACAGCAGGGCCCATTCCTGTGCCCACCAGTCTTGTGGCTACACCAACATCTAATAGGGCAAATTTCTGCAGAGTATATACGGCAGGCCCCTACTTTCAAACATCCAACTTACAAACGACTCCTACTTGCAAACGGCAAGAGAAAACAGGAAGTGAGAGGAAATCTACCCCTAGGAAGGAAAATTCTATCCTGTTAGATTTAATTTGGGAAAAAGGTATCTCCTCTCTACTGATGCTTTATCACCAATCCTTGTTTCAATTAAAACCCCACTTTTCCAAAAACATTTGTCATTGGGACGGAAAGTGAGGTGACATGTTCTGAACAGATGTGCAAAGACAGCAAATGTTACAGGGGTGATAACCCCTCCCTATGTTCTCCAAAAAGCTTGAAAATTGATTTTTTTGGGATGTAGCTACACTTCATAATGTACCTGTTCAGATTCTACTTAAGAACAAACCTACAGTCCATGTCTTGTTTGCACCACCTATATACTGCTGTTCAGAGTATATAGGGTTGTAGGTATAGGGTTTTATTCTGGGTGCGGGGTCCCCCTTAGTATCAATACAAGACCCAAAGGGGCTGGGGTGGGGGGGGGGGGTGATGGGGTAGCCATGCCATTTTTCTCAAGGATTTTCAGCCATATGGCGGCCAGGACAAGACATGACATTAAAGCCGCAAGTGGTTTTAAATGGCTTCTTTTTTTCCTTTACAAATGTCATTTTGTGCAAGGACAGTTCTAAACACGGGAAACACGTGCCACTTCACAGGCATACTTTAGACACCCCCCAGGTACCATATTTAAAGGAAAATTTCACTTTTTTTTTTTTCACTTTATGCATCATTAAATGACTGCTCCCGAAAAAACTTTAGTTTTTAAAATTTCTTTTTGCATTGATATATGTCCCCTGGGGCAGGACCCGGGTCCCCAAACCTGTTTTATGACATTAACATGCATATTGGCCGTTGTAATTAGCAATTTTGATTTCGAACGTTCGCGTCCATTATAACGAATAGGGTTCGAAAATTCGCGCGAACTTTCGGTCCGTTCGAAGGTTCTGGTGCGAACCGAACCCGGGGGTGTTCGGCTCATCCCTACTCTCCAGCCATTTGTCTTAAACCATTTCTGGGTGCTTATTGAAGTATGATTTGGGTCACTGTCCTGCTGTAAGACCCATGACCTCTGATGAACTTTTTGACACTGGGACCAACATTGCACCCCAGAATTCCTTGGTAGTCTTCAGATTTCATAATGCCATGCACACAGTCAAGACATCCAGTGCCTGAAGCAGCAAAGCAACCCCAAAACATCAGTGAACCTCCATCATGTTTGACTGTAGGGACTGTATTCTTTTCTTTAACCACCTTCCTACTGTATCCCTTTCCAGGCCAATTTTCAGCTTTCAGTGCTCTCACACTTTCAATGACAATTACCCAGTCATGTAACACTGTACCTATATGAAATTTTTGTCCTTTTTTTCACATAAATAGAGCTTTCTTTTGGTGGAATTTAATCACCACTGTGTTTTTTTTTTTTTGCACTATAAATAAATAAATGTTATACAATGCAAATTAGTAATTTTTCTTCATAAATTTTGACCAAAATGTATACTGCTATATTTCTAATAACCCAGATCATTGCATATTATCTGGCGAAGGTTATAGAGTCTACAAGCTATGGTGCCAATCACTAAAAAAATAATCACACCTGATCAAATTCTTGAGACACTAACAAGCCAGGACAGTGCAAATCTCCAATGTATTTAGTAAGAGGCATGGTGAGTTTTTTTAAGTTGTAATTTTTCCCCACAATTCTTTGCAAATTAAAGATAGTTTTTTCACACAATTGTCATATTAACAGGTTATTTATCTCAAATTACATATGCATACTTGCAACTACACCCCAAAACACATTCTTCTATGACTCCTGAGTATGGTGATACCACATGTGTGAGACTTTTTCACAGCCTAGCCACATAGAGAGGCGAAACATGCAAGGAGCACAGTCAGGTGTTCTAGGGACATAAATTACACATCTCATTTCTTAACTACCTATTATACTTTTAAGGGCCCTGGAGCACCAGGACAATGGGAACGCCCACAATATTACCCCATTTTGGAAAGCAAACACCCCAATGTATATTCTACGAGGCATAATGAGTCTTTTGAACATGTCATTTTTTCCACAAGTTTTTAAAAAATGTGGAAAGAAATTTTTTTTTACACAAAGTTGTCCATTTATAAGATATTTTTAACACATAGCATGTACTTCCCAAAAATTACACCCCAAAACACATTCTGCTACTCCTGAGTATGGTGATACCACACGTGTGAGACTTTTACACAAAGAAAATTTTAAAAAAATGTACCCATTTTTACAGCACTGACGGGCGCTAATGAGAATCCACTGATAGGGTGGCACTGATGAGCACTCACTGATGGGCACTGATGTGCACTATTGGGCACTGATGAGCACTAATTAGTGTATATATATATATATATATATATATATATATATATATATATACACACTGCTCAAAAAAATTAAAGGAACACTTTTGAATCAGAACTCCTGGGAACTCCTGGGATATTGATCTGGTCAGGTAAGTAGCAGAGGGGGTTGTTAATCAGTTTCAGCTGCTTTGCTGTTAATTGAAATTAACAGCAGGTGCACTAGATGGGCAACAATGAGACGACCTCCAAAACAGTAATGTTTTTTCAGGTGGAGGTGTCTGACATTTTTTTTCCCTACTCATCTTTTCTGGCTGTTTTTCACTAGTTTTGCATTTGGCTAGGGTCAGTGTCACTACTGGTAGAACAAGGCGATACTTGGACCCTATAAAGGTTGCACAGGCAGTCCAACTCCTCCAGGATGGCACATCAATACATGTCTTTGCCAGAAGGTTTGCCGTGTCTCCCAGCACAGTTTAAAGAGCATGGAGGAGATTCCAGGAGACAGGCAGTTACTGTAGGGGAGCTGGACAGAGCCATAGAAGGTCCTTAACCCATCAGCAGGACCGGTATCTGCTCCTTTGTTCAAGGAGGAACAGGATGAGCATTGCAGAGCCCTACAAAATGACCTCCAGCAGGCCACTGGTGTGAATGTCTCTGACCAAACAATCAGAAACAGACTTCATGGGGGTGGCCTGAGGGCCAGACGTCCTCTAGTGTGCTCTGTGCTCACTGCCGGACACTGTGGCGCTTGATTGGCATTTTCCATTGAACATCAGAATTGGCAGGTCCGCCACTGGTTCCCCATGCTTTTCACAGATGAGAGCAGGTTCACCCTGAGCATATGTGACAGACGTGAAAGGGTCTGGAGAAGCCGCGGAGAACTTGCTGCCTGTAACTTCGTTCAGCATGACCGGTTTGGTGGTGGGTCAGTGATGGTCTGGGGAGGCATATCCATGGAGGGACGCACAGACCTCTACAGGCTAAACAATGGCACCCTGACTGCCATTAGGTAACGGGATGAAATCCTTGAACCCATTGTCAGACCCTACGCTGGTACTGGGTACTGGGTTCCTCCTGGTGCACGACAATGCCCGGCCTCATGTGGCGAGAGCATGCAGCAAGTTCCTGGAGGATGAAGAAATTGATACCATTGAATGGCCCCCACGCTCACCTGACCTAAATACAAAAGAACACCTCTCGGACATTATGTTTCGGTCTATCCGGTGCCGCCAGGTTGCACCTCAGTCTGTTCAGGAGCTCAGTGATGCTCTGGTCCAGATCTGGGAGGAAATACCCCAGGACACCATCCGTTGTCTCATTAGGAGCATGCCCTGATGTTGTCAGGCATGCATGCAAGCACTTGGGGGCCATACAAACTACTGAGGACCATTTTGAGTTATTGCAATGAAATTTCAGCAAAATGGACTGCTGCATAATTTTTTCACTTTGATTTTCGGGGTATCTTTGAATTCAGCCCTCTGTAGGTGGATAAATTTCATTTCCATCAAATGATGTGCCATTCTTTCATTCTTAACACATTACCCAGTCCATATCAGTATAGATATCCAGCATGAGATTTTGCCCCGTTGAGAACTGATGTGTTTTCAAAGTGTTCCTTTAATTTTTTTGAGCAGTGTATATATATATATATATATATATATATATATATACACACACATAAACGTACACAGTATAGATGAGAGTTAAAACCAGATGATGCAAGCAACTCTGGTTGTGCTGTGTTTAAGACACTGATACATGGAGAATACTTAAAGTGGTTGTTAAGCCACTCTGACCTCTTTATACTATCCGCTCTGTCTCCAAATCCTGTGTGCCCCTGTGTGTGTGATTTATTTAAAAAAATGCAGATTATACCTGATTTCAGAGCGCCGCTCGGTGCTCACGTGATCAGCCGTCTCGCTCCCCGTCTGACAGCTAAAGCGAGAGGGGCTGACTTTTGCAGACTTTAACAGGTTTTCTTCTAGGATTGCCCTGTATTTGGCTCCATCCATCTTCCCATCAACTCTGACCAGCTTCCCTGTCCGTGCTGAAGAAAAGCATCCCCACAACATGATGCTGCTTTCAACATGTTTCACGGTGGGGATGGTGTGTTCAGGGTAATGTGCAGTGTTAGTTTTCCCCACACATAGCGTTTTGCTTTTAGGCCAAAAAGGTCAATTTTGGTCTCACCTGACCAGAGCACCCTTTTCTACATGTTTACTGTGTCCCCACATGGCTTCTTGCAAACTGCAAATGGGACTTCTTATGGCTTTTTCCTTGCCACTCTTTCATAAAGGCCAGATTTGTGGAGTGCACAGCTAATAGTTGTCCTGTGGACAGATTCTCCCACCTGAGCTGTGGATCTCTGCAGCGCCTCCAGAGTTATTATTATACAGGATTTATATAGCGCCGGCAGTTTGCGCAGCGCTTTACAACAGTAGGGAAGAAAGTGCAATTACAATAACATTCATTACAGAAAGAATTAGAGGGCTCTGCTCGTTAGAGCTTGCAATCTAGGAGTTACCATGAGCCTCTTGGCTGCTTCTCTGATCAATGCTCTCCTTGCCCGGCCTGTCAGTTTAGGTGGACGGCCATATCTTGGTAGGTTTGCAGTTGTTCGATACTCTTTCCATTTTCGGATGATGGCTTGAACAATGCTCCGTGAGATATTCAAAGCTTTGAACATATACAGGCATACCCCACTTTTAAGTACACAATGGGGTTTATTTACTAAAGCTGGAAAGTGCAAAATCAGGCTCACTTCTGCATAGAAACCAATCAGCTTCTAACCCCAGCTTGCTCAATTAAGCTTTGGTAATAAAACCTGGAAGCTCATTGGATTCTATGCAGAAGTGAGCCTGATTTTGCACTTTCCAGCTTTAGTAAATAAACCCCATTGTGTACTTAAACGTGGGGTACGCCTGTATATATATATATATATATATATATATATATATATATATAATTTTTTTTATAACCTAACCCTGCTTTAAACTTCTCCACAACTTTATCCCTGACCTATAGAATAGAGAACTGGCATATGTGATGGATGAAATAAAAATAGTGTACCTGCGCTTAAGATGTAGTGCAAGGGTGTGACACCTCGCAGTGAACAAAATAAATAAATGTGAAGAGCTGCAGCCCCCCTAATGGGACCTTTAAAAAAGATCCTAACAGTAAAGAAGTATATTTAATTGGGGTATGGCGCTGCTCCCTAACCCTAATGAAAGGGTCAGTAATCCTAAGTGATTGCTAAATGCTCAAAAGTAAATTGTAAATAATATATACTACAAAAAGTGAACAATTATAATCAGTCCACCTTTCAACAATGGTGTTGACACTAGATGCATGAAACCAACATCACCATCAGATACACCACGGTGAACATAGAGACACCCAGAAACAAAGTGTAGTGTCAGACTAATTATATGTTAGTATACAAAAAATACAAGACTGTATCATTAAGACCACAGTTTAGTGCAATACATCTATACACATTGATAAGATCCAAATGTGATAAGTGCACGTTAGCTCCAGATAGAAGCTCCAATCTGCAGCTGCAGATACCTATCTCTGCCAGATAGCAACACAGTCCAAAATTAGTATGCACACAGACAGTAAAAAACAGTCTTCTTCATAAAATTCAAAAGTAAACATTCTGCTCTTCATTTAGATGTCAGTGTCCCCCACATGTGTCCCCACTCACCAGATCCTTTAACCCCTACAGGGGTAAACAGCTCAAAGGGATATCCGGATCACACGTCCACAGGGGAGATATCAGCTGGGCTAGTTCTTCCTATAATTTGTGAAGTTCCATGGAAGGGAGGATTCCCAATTACCTCATAGGTGCAGACAAAAAGAGAGAGAGGCTTCCATAGTGCAGATGAAAAAAACTTCCGGCTTTATTAAAAAAATATATTTAAAAACATACAATGCAGCAAAGTCTGCAATAGACAAGCTACACGCCAAAGGAACAAACAAAAATGAACAGCACAGCAGTCCTCAATTTGGTCAGTACCAGCTGGTAACGCTGCATGCGTTCCAAATGTGTTCCAGCAGTACTTCCGGATCAGCGTGGTATGCGTATGACGTAGCTCCGCCTTACGCGTTTCGTCATAGGACTTCGTCTAGAGGCGGTACCACGCTACGCTATCTCCACGCTTAAGAAGGGTGAGCGTCACTCTAAGCCCACCCACTCCTTCAGGGCTGCCAAATCAGGCCTTAGTATCACGGTTCATCACCGGCCAATGGGCTGGTCATGCTACAACGAGGGGAGGCATCTCCACAGGAGCAATTTGATGTGTGTTCCCCCGGGTCATACTGTCTACCGTGACGCTCTTCCAACTACAAAGTTATAATATTATAGAGGGACTGTGAGATATAAATTATAAAATATGACAGGTTTAAAATTGTTGCATTGCTATCCACACTTTAACATGTTTACAGCACTCCATAAATCACTCCATATGTTTTCTATCTATGTATTTCGCCTAGGCAGATGCATGCGCCCTCTATGGTGAAAATACATCACTACACTAATTGCACTGTATAAACCCAGCTATTACCTTGTAAAAGTGTAAAATTCATCCCCTCTAATTTAAATATACATCCAGCCTCTGCGATCAGATGGCTATACTATATTTGGTATTCATATCTAGATGTAAATTATAAAGAGAAAATGAGCTATAACATATGGGTGAATTATATAACTGAATTGTATCTACAATGAGCGCACATATACCGCCCTACAATTCACTCACCATAGTCTGTCATTAAGTCTAACTCAGGTTAGAATTGTGCGCCCTCTCTGGTGATAATGTATACTACACTATCTGTATAGTACAAACCCAGCTACTGCCTTGTAAAGCTTGTAAAGAAATCCACATGTGGGTGTACCAACTTCGATAGTGGATATGCTGAACAGCCCAACTTCTATGCAATAGGTAATATATATAGTGTGGATCCAAAGAAGTTAAGAATTACAAAATAAAATGTTGTAGTGGAAAATATAAAAAATATAAAAAATATATAAAAAAATGTTCTTATTCTTGAAATTATTTTTCAAGACCATTGGTATGTCTATGTAAGCATAACGCCTATCCATATAGTCACCATGCCACATATGCGTACATACTCAGGCTAGAAATGTGTTAGCTAGGGGATGGCCTAGACTTAATTAGGTAGTAAATAGGTACATAAATATGCCCCAGTTAAGCCATGCTACGCGCATGCCAGATGACAACCATACATCCTGTCCCCACATGGGGTGCTAATAAAGCAACCCAGTATGAAAAAGGGGAACAGAAATGTATGGTATGAAGAGAATGCAAAATTATATACGATACTTCCTATGTTCTAAATGTCGGGGCCAGTATTCTCAAGGGTTGGCTATGAAGCAGTTTAGGTCTATGTCCACGTTCAACCCTTTCGGCACCAAAGACCCAAGTCGATAGATCCAACTAGTCTCATTTTGGGAAATGCGAGTGGTTTTGTTACCCCCCCCTCCAATGATCCTTGATCAAATCAATCCCATAGAATATGAGTCCAGTTGGATCTCTCCTATGAAATAAATCAAAATGTCGTGAGAGGTTGTGTTTAGGGAACCCCTTCTTTATGTTGTTTATATGTTCCCTAATGCGTACGCACAATGGACGTGTAGTCCGACCCACATATTGTAGGTGACATGGACATTCGATAACGTAGGTGACGTGCGTACTATTGCATGTTATCAATTCACGAATTTTGTATTCTTTATAGTCTACCCTTGATTTAAATGTTTCTTTCCTACGTGGCTGCTTCTTACTGACCCTACATGCCAGACATCTTTGGCATTTATAGAACCCTTTCATTTCAGGAAAGATGTTGACTGCTTTGGGGGCATTGATTACATTATGTACTATATGATTCCGTAGACTAGGGGCTTTTCTGTACACAAATGCTGGTTTGTTAGGTAGAACCGTCGATAATACTCTGTCTTCTTTTAAAATGGGCCAATATTTCTTAATGATGCCCTCCAAGGCCCTATATTGGTTATTAAACCCCGTAATAAATGCCAATTCCATTTTGTTCTGTTTAATGGACGTTTTTTTCAGCAGGCTGGATCTATCTAGCTTAGAGATCTCTTCCTTCATTTTAGTCAGGGATGTGATGTCATAACCTTTTTCTTGAAATCTATTAATGACAACATCCGCTTGCTGGTTGAAATCCATCAATGAGCTGCAATTTCTTCGCAGCCGGAGCAGTTGTCCTTTAGGGACATTTTCCTTCCATCTAGGGTGGTGACAGCTGGAAGTAGGGATGTATCCGTTACGATCTGTAACTTTAAAATAGGTTTTTGTATGAAGCAGATCCCCTTGCTTAAAAATCTCCAAATCCAGATAATCAATTTTTTGTTGGTCACATTTTCCCGTAAAAGTTAACCCGTACCTATTGTTATTTAATTGTTGAAGGAAGATTTGGAAGGTTTCGATTGGTCCATCCCATAATATCACTAAGTCATCTATGTACCGCCGGTACAACTTGATTTCAGGGAGGTTCCTATGATAAATGTACTCCTCTTCCCACATTGTCATTAGGAGGTTCGCTACACTGGGGGCATAACGCACCCCCATAGCTACCCCCTTAGTTTGGACATAATAAGTTTTATCATGCCAAAAGTAATTACATTCCATAGCCATTTTCAGGCCTTCTAAGATGTAGTCTATTTGTTGTTGTCTCATATTGGTACTCTCATGTAGTGCCTTTTCCACACTTTTAAGTCCATCTTCTTGGAAAATACTAGTATACAGGGAATTCACATCCACTGTTGCTAGTAGAAGGTCCTGTGCACCCCTAATATCCTGTATTTCCTGTATGAGTTGCAGACTATCTCTTAGGTATGATCTACCTTCCTTTACAATAGGCTTTAGAAAAGTGTCCAAGTATTCTCCTAAACGTGAGAATACAGAATTGATTCCGCTTATTATCGGCCTACCCGGTGGTTTTATTAGCCTTTTGTGGACTTTCGGCGTGTAGTACATAACTGGGGTTTTAGTAGAGTTGGATACCATATATTCAGCTTCCTTTGTGTTCAGAATTCCCATCAGTAGTCCTTTCTTTACATAATTTTTTAATTTGTTCTCAAATATAATTTTTGGATTCCCCTTAAGCTTTTTATACGTATTCTCAATGTTAAGTAAATTTTGCATTTCTTCTTCATAATCTTTCTTGTTTAGAATTACTAGCCCACCCCCTTTGTCGGCTGGTCTAATTACGACTTCATTCTTTTTCCCAATATCTTTAATCGCTTTTGTGACAGCAGGAAGGTAAAGTCACCTGGTTGCATCCAGGGGGGTAGATATATTTCGCCCAGATTCAGGCTTTACGCCGACTTATACAACTAGGTGGAGAGTTGTATAAGGCTAGTGGGCTCATGGATGACTCATACCTCTAGGGAGAGGGCTGGGCGTCGTGCAGACAGGGAGTTGATGAGACCAGCTGAAGCTTGTCAGCTCATTTAGGCCTCTATAAGAACTCCCAGCTTCATTAGATGTTAGCTCATGCCTGGAACCAGACCTGTGTGGACTGTCTAGGGAGAGTGAACCCCTGTGCGGTGAGGCAAAGCCTGTGTGGCTATTTGTTTGGACTTTTACTAAACCAGGGACTTAGGGACTAGGACAGCACTAGGCTGATCCCAGTTGTTAGTTAGGAAACCTGTATGTTTAGTCAGAGGTCAACTTGACCAGGATTTATTTTGGTTATGTTTCTTTTGCTTTGCTGTGTTTTGTCACTGTAAATAGAAAATAAACCGCACCTTTTTTTTGATTTTGAAAACCACAACCTCCGTTTGCTGGGCCTGTTTTGTGTGGGGAGCCCATCCCGGGGGTCACACACACCCGCTGCCGAGCTAACCCCCTCACAGTTGGTGGAGAATGCGGGCAGTTTTTTTTAAGCCAGCATGGAGGAGATACTGAAGCAGCTGGCTCTAGCAAATGCCAATCAACAGCAGACAAATGCAGGTTTGCAAAGGAGCCTTGCAGCCCAGCAGCAGACAAACGCAACTTTGCAACAGAGTCTGGAGGCTCAGCAACGAGCCCAGCAGCAATCTGAGGCCCGCTTCATAGACCTGTTGCAGAAGCAAGAGCAGAGACTACAACAACAGATGGAAGCAGTAATGCAGCAACGTCCGCAGACCAGTGAGGAAAGCCGTCCCACTAATACCGCGTCCTTTGGGGTGAGTCATTTATTGACAAAAATGACTGGAGAGGATGATCCAGAGGTATTTTTGACCACATTTGAAAGGACCGCTGAAAGAGAAAAGTGGCCTGAGGAGCAGTGGGCTGGACTGGTGGCTCCTCTGTTAACTGGTGAATCGCAGAAAGCTTACTATGACCTAGAGCCTAACCAAGCAAAAGACTATGTGATGCTAAAAGCTGAAATATTGGCAAGGCTGGGTGTCACCCAGGCTGTCCGGGCTCAGCGTGTGCATAACTGGACTTTCCAGCTTGGAAAACCCCCCAGGTCTCAAATGTATGATCTCATTCACCTGAGCAGAAAGTGGCTACAGCCAGAGACTTTGTCCGCACCAAAGATTGTGGAACGTGTTGTAATGGATCGGTTTTTGAGAGCTCTTCCTACTGCCATCCAAAAGTGGGTAAGCCATGGAGACCCAGAGACGGCCGATGGTCTTGTGGATCGTGTGGAGAAATACTTGGCTACAGAGAACCTGACGGCCTCTTCCAGAGACACTCGGACTTTCCACCCTAAGACCAGACCATCCCCAGGGGCGGATAAGAGGATTCCAAGGGGTGAGGGTGGAGAGAGTGAGAGGGTGGGAGCTCTACCCCAAGTTTGGCGAGAACAGCCTGGGAAATCAGCGGCTCAAGAGGCGGCAAGAAGGATCGTTTGCTACCGCTGCCGGCAAGCGGGACATATTGCAGCCAATTGCCCGGTTGTGGAGGAACCCATGCAGTGTGACTTTCTGACGGGCAGACGTCAGTCGCTGTGTGCGACAGTCGCATGCACTGCCATTCGAGGAACTGAGAAACATTTATGCAAAATGTGTGTTAATGGTAGAAATGTTGTGGTATTGCTGGATTCAGGTAGCCTTGTGACCCTGATAAAGGCTGAGTTAGTTAAAACAGAGGTCTCTGGGAATAGCAAGGTAGCTGTTATTTGTGTGCATGGGGACACCCGAGAGTATCCAGTGACTACAGTGTGTTTCGAGACCCCCAAAGGTACCCTCTCTCATCCAGTGGGCTTAGTATCTCAGTTACCGCATGACGCCATTGTGGGAAGGGATTTTCCGAAGTTCTGGGAACTGTGGGATGATCCTGAGCCCCTCACTGGTGCCCCTATGTACCAGGAATGTGATAGCCAGAACTCCCCTGAGAGTGGTGAGGACTCTCCGGAATTTCCCTTATCAGTATTGGCAGGGGAGACTCAAGAAACTGGAGAGGAGCCCACCTCCTCAGACGAAAACCTACCGTCTGTGGAGTTTTCTGATCTTGAGGTTCACAGGGAAAACTTTGCCACAGAACAGTTGAAAGACCCCGCCCTAATAAAGGCACGGGGAAACGTAGTGAAAATAGATGGTGAGTTAGTGAACCCAGATAATACCTGCACTTACCCATACTTCAGCGTAGAGAAGGACCTACTGTATCGGGTGGCAAAAAGGGCAGAAGAAACCGTTGAGCAGCTTGTGGTGCCCAAACCTTACAGGAAGTTGGTGTTGGAGTTGGCCCATGGGCACATTCTTGGAGGTCATCTGGGGACAGAGAAAACCCGAGAGAGGGTATTACAGAGATTCTATTGGCCGGGGGTGATGAAGGACGTAGAAAATTATTGTTCCTCCTGCCCTGTGTGTCAGAGGTTGGCCCCGATGCCACATTTCCGTAGCCCGCTGGTCCCTCTACCCATCATTGAGGTCCCGTTTGAGAGGATCGCCATGGATTTGGTAGGTCCTATAATCAAGTCCGCTAGGGGGCACCAGTACATATTAGTTATAATGGACTATGCCACCCGTTATCCAGAAGCGATCCCTCTCCGAAATACCTCGGCCAAAACCATAGCCAAAGAGCTATCTCTTGTTTTTAGCCGGGTGGGTATTTGTAAAGAACTGCTTACGGACCAAGGTACACCCTTTATGTCCCGGGTTATGAAAGAGCTGTGTAAATTGTTCAAAGTGACGCAATTGCGTACGTCTGTGTATCACCCCCAAACCGATGGGCTGGTTGAAAGATTCAACAAAACCCTAAAACAAATGTTGAAGAAAGTGGTGGATAGAGATGGAAAGGATTGGGACTGTTTACTTCCTTATTTGATGTTTGCTATTAGGGAGGTGCCCCAATCCTCTACGGGATTCTCCCCCTTTGAGTTACTGTATGGGAGACACCCAAGAGGGCTGTTGGATATTGCCAAGGAAACTTGGGAAAGTGAGAGTTCTCCCCACAGGAGTGTGATTGAGCATGTCGCCCTGATGCAAGATCGAATTGCACAGGTAATGCCCATCGTGAAGGAACATTTGGCCCAAGCGCAGTTGGCACAGCAGAGAGTGTACAACCGTGGAGCCAAGACCCGTACCTTTTCCCCGGGGGATAGGATATTGGTACTTGTCCCTACGGTTGAAAGTAAATTCCTTGCCAAATGGCAAGGCCCCTACGAGATAATGGAAAAAGTGAGCGAAGTGAATTACAAGGTCAGACAACCAGGAAGGCGAAAGCCCGAACAGATCTATCACGTTAATCTGTTGAAAGCCTGGAGGGATAGAGAGTCCCTAGTCGCAGACACTTGGTCACCAGCTCAAACTGGTTGCGTGATTCCTGAGGTTGGAATAGCAGCCACCTTGTCACAACCCCAACAACAGGAGGTTAAGGAGTTTGTGCTTCGCAACAAGGAGGTATTCTCTGAGCTGCCGGGACAAACATCTGGGGTAGAGCATGACATCATTACCCCGCCCGGTGAAAGGGTGAAGTTAAAACCCTATCGGATCCCAGAGGCTCGACGGGAGGCAATACGGGAGGAAGTACAGAAAATGCTGAACTTAGGGGTGATAGAGGAGTCCCAAAGTGATTGGTCTAGTCCCATCGTGTTGGTGCCTAAACCGGATGGGAGCTGGCGATTTTGTAACGATTTTCGTCAGTTGAACAAAGTTACAAAATTTGACACCTACCCCATGCCACGTATAGATGAGTTGATCGACCGGCTGGGAACAGCCCGATACATGACGACTCTTGACCTCACAAAAGGGTATTGGCAAATCCCCCTGGCCAAGTCGGCCAAAGAGAAAACCGCATTTGTAACCCCAGACGGGGCGTTCCAATATAAAAGAATGCCGTTCGGGTTACAGAATGCGCCGGCCACATTCCAGCGGAAAATGGACCAGATGCTGAGGCCCCATCGGAAGTATGCTGCGGCTTACCTGGATGACGTAATTGTCCATAGCACAGATTGGGCCTCACATCTGCCAAAAGTGCAAGCAGTCCTGGACTCTGTTCGGGAAGCGGGGTTTACGGCTAACCCCAAGAAGTGTACCATTGGGCAGGAGGAGGCCAAATATCTTGGGTACACCATTGGGAGGGGAGTAATAAAACCCCAACTCAACAAAGTCGAGGCCATCCAGAGTTGGCCACGTCCCAACAGCAAGAAGCAGGTACGAGCCTTTCTGGGAATCGCTGGGTATTATCGGCGATTCATTCCCCACTTTGCTTCTAAGGCTGTGCCCCTAACCAACCTGACGAAGGGGAAAGGGTCGGTCATGATTAAATGGACCCCCGAGGCTGAGGCAGCATTCCAATTCTTGAAACAAGCCTTATGTAGCCAGCCAGTGTTGTACTCACCCGACTTCTCTAAAGACTTTGTCGTACAAAGTGATGCGTCAGATGTGGGGTTAGGAGCAGTATTGTCCCAGGTCTGGAACGGGGAAGAGCACCCAGTCATTTACCTCAGCAGGAAGTTGAAGTCCCATGAGGTAAATTACGCCACCGTTGAAAAGGAGTGTTTAGCGGTGAAGTGGGCTCTAGATTCCCTTCGGTACTACCTGCTAGGTAGGCACTTTGACATGGTTACGGATCACGCTCCGTTAAAGTGGATGGCTCAAAACAAGGAAACAAATAGAAGAGTGAATAGGTGGTTCCTGGCCCTCCAGGAATTCAACTTCACAGTAAAGCATCGCCCTGGCGTTCAAATGGGGAATGTGGATGCTTTGTCTCGAGTACATGAATGCCTGATTGCTGGTGTTCCAACCCCGAGGTTAAAACAAGAGGGGGGGGTATGTGACAGCAGGAAGGTAAAGTCACCTGGTTGCATCCAGGGGGGTAGATATATTTCGCCCAGATTCAGGCTTTACGCCGACTTATACAACTAGGTGGAGAGTTGTATAAGGCTAGTGGGCTCATGGATGACTCATACCTCTAGGGAGAGGGCTGGGCGTCGTGCAGACAGGGAGTTGATGAGACCAGCTGAAGCTTGTCAGCTCATTTAGGCCTCTATAAGAACTCCCAGCTTCATTAGATGTTAGCTCATGCCTGGAACCAGACCTGTGTGGACTGTCTAGGGAGAGTGAACCCCTGTGCGGTGAGGCAAAGCCTGTGTGGCTATTTGGACTTTTACTAAACCAGGGACTTAGGGACTAGGACAGCACTAGGCTGATCCCAGTTGTTAGTTAGGAAACCTGTATGTTTAGTCAGAGGTCAACTTGACCAGGATTTATTTTGGTTATGTTTCTTTTGCTTTGCTGTGTTTTGTCACTGTAAATAGAAAATAAACCGCACTTTTTTTTGATTTTGAAAACCACAACCTCCGTTTGCTGGGCCTGTTTTGTGTGGGGAGCCCATCCCGGGGGTCACACACACCCGCTGCCGAGCTAACCCCCTCACACTTTCCAAATTTCTTTTATTCTGGAATGCTTCTTCCCTGGATGTTTCAATTTTTGCAGGTCATCTTCGACCATTTTTTTGAACGCTCCTATACACTGGTTGCCTGGAGTGTTAGGATTAAAAATCGAATTATTTTTCAGCCTCGTGTGTACGTATTGTGTTTCCTCCATTGTCCTGACGTCCTTGTTTAACGCAAAGTGTTTCTTCAGATTTACCTTTCGTAAGAATTTTTGAAGGTCAATGAATACCTCAAATTTATTTAGAGGTTTATCAGGGGCATATTTAAGCCCCAGATCTAAAAGCTTCATTTCCTCCTCGGAGAGCTCAATATTGCTCAGGTTGTAGATACCTTTCCCTAGTACTCTCTTGGGCGCTTTCTTCTTCCCCCCTCTACATCCTCTGGTATTCTGTTTTCTCTTTCCAGATTTCTTTGAAGGGCCACTGTGTTTCTCTCTATGTAGTTGTCCCTGCCATTCCTCTGGCTGCCGTAGTCTCCTTGTCTCCATTCTCCATCGTTTCTCTGGTTCTCGAATCCTCGTCTCGGTTCCCTCCGAGGTCCTCCTCGATTCCCACTTATTCCTCTCCACCCAGGATTGCTGTTGGGTGCTCGTGCCTTCCATCTTCCAGGCGGTCTGTCTTGATACCCTCTCCTTTGAAAATCCCAGTTGTCTCTGTGGTCTCTTCTATATTGGGGACTGGATTCATATTGGCGATTTCTTCTTATTGGGGAGAATCTATTGTTAGTGGGTATATTATACCTGGAAGGATAAGGGCTACGATATTCATGAGGGTCCTGGTAATTAACCCTTCTTTGGTCTGGCCTGTCATGTTGTCGATTAGGCAAATTAGGTCTCCCACGGTTCCAGGGTCTCGGCTGGTTAGTTACTGTAGTATGGGGTGTCACTCTTGGTGTCCCCATACCTATTAAACCGAGAGTTTCTACTGGACTTTCATCCATTATTGTGTCTTCTAGCTCTTCTGTTTGATCTCCCATTATTACTTGCCATTTATAGACTTTCATATCTTGATAGTCTAGAACATCCCTTTTATATTTCTTTTGTTTTTTAGCCTGTATGTCTGTGTCGTACTTTTTTATATGGTCTTGTAGTTCTTTCTCCTTATTCTTATAGTCCTGATGACCGGCAAATGGTAGCAGTGAGTTTTTAATCTCCACAATGCTATTCTCTATCCCCCTAAGTTTGAACTTTCTTCTTTTAATGATGTTATGCAGGAGTTCATTTTCACACGTATTGAAGAATGTGTACCAGTCATTCATCAGTGCTACATCCTCCACATTATCGTTCGGGTGGATATCCCATCTAAGCCATCTGGGGGTCATTTTGTCTTTGACATACATTTCAAGGGTGGCTATGTCCCACCAAACTCGCAGCTGTTTTTCCATAGTATGTTTCAGCTGTTTCATTAACCCCTGCATGTCATGTTTATTAGTGATATCTGCTTGACTAAAAATCCCCCCAACGTCAATATTCCTACTATTCATATAGGCAAAAATATCCATAGCTGCAGGTTAATCTCACCAAACCGGTGATCAGTGTAATAAAATAAAAATAGTGTACCTGCGCTTAAGATGTAGTGCAAGGGTATGACACCTCGCAGTGAACAAAATAAATAAATGTGAAGAGCTGCAGCCCCCCTAATGGGACCTTTAAAAAAGATCCTAACAGTAAAGAAGTATATTTAATTGGGGTATGGCGCTGCTCCCTAACCCTAATGAAAGGGTCAGTAATCCTAAGTGATTGCTAAATGCTCAAAAGTAAATTGCAAATAATATATACTACAAAAAGTGAACAATTATAATCAGTCCACCTTTCAACAGTGGTGTTGACACTAGATGCATGAAACCAACATCACCATCAGATACACCACGGTGAACATAGAGACACCCAGAAACAAAGTGTAGTGTCAGACTAATTATATGTTAGTATTAGAGTTGAGCGGGTAGCTGGATATTCGGGTCCGGCGGGTTCGGCCGAACTTCGGAAAAAAGTTCGGATTCGGGACCGAACTTTAGCCCGAACCCGGACCCGGACCCCATTGAAGTCAATGGGGACCCGGACTTCTGACGACTAAAAAGGCTCTAAAAAAGTAATGGAAAGGGCTAGAGGGCTGCAAATGGCAGCAAAATGTTGTTAAGAACATGGCAAGTGCTCTGCAAACAAATGTGGATAGGAAATAACTTAAAAGAACATAAAAAAAATAAAAAATAAAAAAATATGCTGGAGGCCCCCTTTTCAGCAGAAGAGGTACAGGAAGTCATTAAGAACCTCAGAAACTCAACGGCACGATGCCACACATATGGTGGGAATGCCCCAGAATACGCCCTTTATGGAATAAATTATTTAATTTAATGGATAAGCTAGTGGGAAAATAAAATACTTTGAAATAAAAATGTAGCGGGGTGCTAAATTTAAGGAAAGTGTTTGAGTGGTAAATAGGCTCAAATACCCTAATTCTGTAGGATTCATGGACCATTTTGTCCTCGGGGGACAGTATTGGTGTGCAGTTCCCTGCGGCCTACAGGTGGCGCCTTTTGTGTCCCCTCTTGGCAGTAGTACAGCGGGGCGGGGAACCTGCTGTGCATGCTGGGAGAGCATATAAAAGGGGCAGACCTTTGGCCTGGGGGCTGATGTCCAGTGGGGTCCGCGCCCAGGTGCCTTCGGCCTGGGTGCATGTGTTCCTGTTCCATCTCGGGCACCTTTAGCCCGGGGTGAGGTACTATCCTGGAGTTCTTGCTGCCCTGGGTATGGAGGCCTAGGGGCGGGAGTAAAGCCTGGAGTCCAGAGCCGCCTCGTGTAGGGGACCCTGTTCCAGGGAAGGGAGGATCATTCTGATGGACCGATGCGGGAGTCACGGTGAAGGAATGGTCTGTTGACTCCCTGGAGAGATGTCTTCCCCTTGATATGGGCTAGGTTCGTAGAAGGAGAAGCTCAAGGTCACCTTGACTGTATCAGAGGCCTTATTCAACCGGCCCGTGGCAGGGGCCTTATACACCCTGGTCTGTGGCTGAGACCAAAGTTCTCCAGGCCCGTGGCAGGGGCCTTGTACACCCGGTCTGTGGCAGAGACCAACCTCAATGTCTGTGGCAGAGACCGTGCGCCAAAAACTGTTTGAGAAACCTAAGCAGTGAAGTGAATGTGCTACGTTTGTGCCTGGACCTCCTCCACACCTTAAGCTGTCCTGTTTCTTTGCTCTAACCTTTTCTATCTGAGTACAGTTTATTTTGCCATGAGAGAATAAGAGTTGGAGTTTCAGCTGGTGTGGACATTGACTTTACTGGCAATTAAAGGACTTGCCTCTACCTACAGTAGAGGTGAGAATCATCCTCTGGAGGAGTTTTGACTCCGGCTGTGGACACGGCCCGTCAAGTACACCGCTCAACCTCTTTATATAGGAGGATACGGGCTGGTAGTGCGGTGTGCCTTTCTCCCTCCTGCGAAGAGCCAACAACATAAAGGCAGGTAAGGGGGAAAGGATCTGTGCGCTACAAAAAAATAAAATAAAAATTTTAATCTTGGCCTAGCAGGACGAGGTCCATATGGAGTAGGAGGTTGAGGTGGCGGTGGATGTGGCTGTGTAGGTGGAAGCGGCGGTGGAGGAGGACGAGGTAGCCAACACTGGTTCAAAAATACAACAATGGCTGGGTAAGGCCGGTGATGTGTCGAATTCTGTCCCCTGTCGAATAGTGTCCGCCCTGTACTGCGCTTGCTGAGTATGTAGGACAAGGGGATTTCAAAAATCTCCCAAGACTAACGGCGCCTGCGTGTTGAGTTCAGGTGAAGGCCACACCATCCGTGGTTCAAGCCGAGCCAAGCAAGGCCGCGATCGAAGCGAGCCCGTGAGGGGCCCTGTTACTATGTGCTACCGTATGTCCTCTTGGATGGTGGGGCTTGAACCTGCACTCACAGCGCAGGCGCCGTTCATCTTCGGAGATTTTGTGAATCTCCTTGTCCTCTGTACTGCGCAAGCGCTGCGCCTGCGCAGTACGGGCCGGGCACAATCCGATGGCCGGACAGTTTTTGTCACAACACCGGTATACATGTCTATTCTGCACAAGGTACGGACAAGTCCTGTGGGATCCATGCCTGGTTCATTTTAATGAACGTGAGCTTGTCCACATTGGCTCTGGACAGGCGGCTGCGCTTGTCTGTGATAACGCCCCCTGCCGTGCTAAATACACGTTCAGATAATACACTGGCTGCAGGGCAGGCCAGCACCTCCAAGGCATAAACGGCAAGCTCAGGCCATGTGCCCAATTTGGAGACCCAGAAGTTAAAGGGGGCAGACCCGTCATCCAGTACGTGTAGGCCTGTGGACACATACTGCTCAACCATGTTGGTGAAATGCTGCCTCCTGCTAAGACGTTCCATCTCAGCTGGTGGTGCTGGTTGTTGTGGCGTGCTGACAAAGCTTTTCCACATTTCGGCCATGCTAACCCTGCCTTCTGAGGTGCTGCCGGTGCCCCGGCTGCGTTGGCGACCTCTTCCTCCTCCTCTGCCTTCGCCTTGTGCTTCCACTGTACGCCCGCTGTCAGGTGGGAATGCCACCAGCAGCGCGTCTACCAGCGTGCGCTTGTACTCGCGCATCTTACGATCCCGCTCCAGTGAGGGAATTAAGGACGGTACGTTGTCCTTGTAACGGGGATCCAGCAGGGTGGCCACCCAGTAATCAGCACCAGTTAAAATGTGGGCAACTCGGCTGTCGCTGCGGAAACACTGCAGCATGTAATCGCTCATGTGTGCCAGGCTGCCCAGAGGCAAAGAAAAGCTGTCCTCTGTGGGAGGTGTATCGTCTGTGTCCTCTGTATCCCCCCAGCCACGCACCAGTAATGGCCACGAGCTGGTCTGAGTGCCACCCTGCTGTGAACATGGCTCCTCCTCCTCCTCCTCCTCCTCCATCTCCTCCTCCACCTCGTCATCCTCCAGAACTGTGCCCTTTCTGCCGGACAATTGTGTACCTGGCGTTTGTTGGTGCAGGAACCCACCCTCGTAGCCACTTGTGAAAGACTGCCCTGAAAGCCTTTGAAATGATCCCGCTTCCTCCTCCTCCTCCTCATCCTCCTGTGCCACATCCTCTTCCATCATCGCACAAAGCGTTTTTTCAAGGAGGCATAGAACTGGGATAGTAACGCTGAGAACGGCGTCATTGGCACTGGCCATGTTGGTGGAGTACTCGAAACAGCGCAACAAGGTACACAGGTCTCGCATGGAGGCCCAGTTATTGGTGGTGAAGTGGTGCTGTTCCGCAGAGCGACTCACGCGTGATTGCTGCAGCTGAAACTCCACTATTGCCTGCTGCTGCTCGCACAGTCTGGCCAGCATGTGCAAGGTGGAGTTCCACCTTGTGGGCACGTCACATATGAGGCGGTGAGCGGGAAGGCCGAAGTTACGCTGCAGCGCTGACAGGCGAGCAGCAGCAGGGTGAGAACGCCGAAAGTGCGCACACACAGCCCGCACTTTCTGCAGCAGCTCTGGCATATTGGGGTAATTTTTAAGGAACCTCTGGACCACCAAGTTCAGCACATGCGCCAGGCAAGGGATGTGCGTCAAACCGGCTAGACCCAGAGCTGCTACGAGATTTCGCCCATTATCGCACACCACCAGGCCGGGCTTGAGGCTCACTGACAGCAACCACTCATCGGTCTGTTGTTCCATGTCCCTCCACAACTCCTGCGCGGTGTGGGGATTTTCCCCCAAACAGGAAAGTTTTAAAACTGCCTGCTGTCGTTTACCCCTGGTTGTGCTGAAGTTGGTGGTGAAGGTGTTACGCTGAATGGATGAGGAGGCGGTAGAGGATGAGGAAGCGGAGAAGGAGGAGTTAGCAACAGGAGGCAAACTGAAGCGCCCTGCAATCCTCGGTGGTGGAAGGACATGCGCCAAACTGCTATCTGCCTCAGGCCCAGCCGCCACTGCATTTACCCAGTGTGCTGTTAGGGAGATATAACGTCCCTGACCGTGCTTACTGGTCCACGCATCCGTAGTTAGGTGGACCTTGCCACAGATGGCGTTGCGCAGTGCACACCTGATTTTGTCCCCCACCTGGTTGTGCAGGGAAGGGATGGCTCGCCTGGAAAAGTAGTGGCGGCTGGGCACGACGTACTGCGGGACAGCCAATGCCATCAGGCTTTTAAAACTCTGCGTCTCCACCAGACGGAATGACAGCATTTCAAAGGCCAGGAATTTTGAAATGCTGGCATTCAGGGCCAGGGATCGCGGGTGGCTAGGGGGGTACTTCCTCTTCCGCTCCAATGTTTGGGAGATAGAGAGCTGAACGCTTCCATGGGACATTGTGGAAATGATTGGTGACCCAGGTGGTAGTGTTGCTGGCAGATCCTCTGTTTGCGGGGTGACAGGTGCCACTGTCACTACAGAGGTGGATGAAGAGGCCGAGACTGCAGCAGAAGAGGAAGCAGGAGGAGCCAGAGACCTTTCTTGGTTTTTGAGGTGTCTACTCCACTGCAGCTCGTGCTTTGCACTTAGATGCCTGGTCATGCAGCTTGTGCTCAGGTTGAGAACGTTTATGCCTCGCTTCAGGCTCTGATTGCACAGCGTGCAAACCACTCGTGTCTTGTCATCAACACACTGTGTGAAGAACTGCCACGCTAGGGAAGTCCTTGGACCTGGCTTTGGTGTGCTCGGTCCCTTGCTGCGTTGGTCAGTAGCAGATGTACTGTCTAGGGGACGAATGCTCCGTTTTTGCACCCTGCTCCCTCTTCTGCTGTGCTGGTGGCTCTGTGCGACCACCGCCTCTTCCTCCGAACTACACTGGTCACCTGCATAACGTTGATTCCATGTGGGGTCGAGGACCTCATCGTCCTCCACATCATCTTCCACCCAGTCTTCACCCCTGCCCTCCATGTCTGTCTGCACAATTGCGAAAGCAGCAGCAGTTGGCACCTGTGTTTCGTCATCATCCCAGACGTGCTGCGATGGTCCTCCCATGTACCCATCATGAAACATAAGTGGTTGGGCATCGGTGCACTCAATCTCTTCCACTTCTGGGGCAGGGCTAGGTGGATGGCCCTGGGAAACCCTGCTAACAGAGTCATCGAAAAGCAGAAGAGACTGCTGCATGATTTGGGGCTCAGACTGCTTGGCTGATTTGCAAGGGGGTGAGGTGAAAGACTGATGGACATGGGCTTCAGGTGCCAACTCTGATCTTTCATCAGAAGAGTGGGTGGGAGACAATGTGAAGGAACCCGAGGCACTGTCAGCAACCCAATCTACTATCGCCTGTACTTGTCCTGGCCTAAACATTGGTACAGCCTCATTAGGCGCGACAAAATACCGCCGCAGGCTCGGTCGCCTACTCGCACCTGAGGAAGGTGTTTCACTTGTGCGTGTAGCTGGCACAGATCCACCACGTCCTCTCCCTGCAACAGGAGCTCCACCAGCAGCACCACGACCGGGGCCACCACGTCCCTTTGACCTTCCCCTCATATTTTCCAAATTTAGGATCTTGCCCTAAATGGCGTTTTTTGGAAGACCACAACACACCCACAGTACGTAATGGCTGAAACGCACAGCTACAGAACTGCAGAAAATGCTATACAAAAAAAAAGGTTGTTTTTTTTAGTATAGCACAGTACAAGGAAAATATATAGAAATTGTTTATTTCACACACCTCCACATGTGTATTTCACACTGCAAAATATTTTCTGTGGCCCTAAATGGCGTTTTTTGCCAGACCACAACACACCCACAGCACGTAACCGCTGAATCGCACAGCTACAGAAAATGCTATTCAAAAAAAAGGTTGTTTTTTTTAGTATAGCACAGTACAAGGAAAATATATAGAAATTGTTTATTTCACACACCTCCAGATGTGTATTTCACACTGCAAAATATTTTCTGTGGCCCTAAATGGCGTTTTTTGGAAGAGCACAACACAACCACAGTATTTAACCACGTAATCGCACAGCTATAGAAGTGCAGAGAATGCTATTCAAAAAAAATTTTGTTTTTTTTAGTATAGCACTGTACAAGAAGAATATATAGAAATTGTTTATTTTACACACCTCCAGATGTGTATTTCACACTGCAAAATATTTTCTGTGGCCCTAAATGGCGTTTTTTGCCAGACCACAACACACCCACAGCACGTAACCGCTGAATCGCACAGCTACAGAAAATGCTATTCAAAAAAAAAGGTTGTTTTTTTTAGTATAGCACAGTACAAGGAAAATATATAGAAATTGTTTATTTCACACACCTCCAGATGTGTATTTCACACTGCAAAATATTTTCTGTGGCCCTAAATGGCGTTTTTTGGAAGAGCACAACACAACCACAGTATTTAACCACGTAATCGCACAGCTATAGAAGTGCAGAGAATGCTATTCAAAAAAAAATTTGTTTTTTTTAGTATAGCACTGTACAAGAAGAATATATAGAAATTGTTTATTTTACACACCTCCAGATGTGTATTTCACACTGCAAAACATTTTCTGTGGCCCTAAATGGCGTTTTTTGCCAGACCACAACACACCCACAGCACGTAACCGCTGAATCGCACAGCTACAGAAAATGCTATTCAAAAAAAAAGGTTGTTTTTTTTTGTATAGCACAGTACAAGGAAAATATATAGAAATTGTTTATTTCACACACCTCCAGATGTGTATTTCACACTGCAAAATATTTTCTGTGGCCCTAAATGGCGTTTTTTGGAAGAGCACAACACAACCACAGTATTTAACCACTGAATCGCACAGCTATAGAAGTGCAGAGAATGCTATTCAAAAAAAAAATATTTTTTTTTAGTATAGCACTGTACAATATATAGAAATTGTTTATTTTACACACCTCCACATGTGTATTTCACACTGCAAAATATTTTCAGTGGCCCTAAATGGCGTTTTTTGGAAGAGCACAACACAACCACAGTATTTAACCACTGAATCGCACAGCTATAGAAGTGCAGAGAATGCTATTCAAAAAAAATGTTGTTTTTTTTAGTATAGCACTGTACAATATATAGAAATTGTTTATTTTACACACCTCCACATGTGTATTTCACACTGCAATTTATTTTCAGTGGCCCTAAATGGCGTTTTTTGGAAGAGCACAACACAACCACAGTATTTAACCACTGAATCGCACAGCTATAGAAGTGCAGAGAATGCTATTCAAAAAAAATGTTGTTTTTTTTAGTATAGCACTGTACAATATATAGAAATTGTTTTTTTGTCACACACCTCCAGATGTGTATTTCACACTGCAAAATATTTTCTGTGGCCCTAAATGGCGTTTTTTGCCAGACCACAACACACCCACAGCACGTAACCGCTGAATCGCACAGCTACAGAAAATGCTATTCAAAAAAAAAGGTTGTTTTTTTTTGTATAGCACAGTACAAGGAAAATATATAGAAATTGTTTATTTCACACACCTCCAGATGTGTATTTCACACTGCAAAATATTTTCTGTGGCCCTAAATGGCGTTTTTTGGAAGAGCACAACACAACCACAGTATTTAACCACTGAATCGCACAGCTATAGAAGTGCAGAGAATGCTATTCAAAAAAAAAATATTTTTTTTTAGTATAGCACTGTACAATATATAGAAATTGTTTATTTTACACACCTCCACATGTGTATTTCACACTGCAAAATATTTTCAGTGGCCCTAAATGGCGTTTTTTGGAAGAGCACAACACAACCACAGTATTTAACCACTGAATCGCACAGCTATAGAAGTGCAGAGAATGCTATTCAAAAAAAATGTTGTTTTTTTTAGTATAGCACTGTACAATATATAGAAATTGTTTATTTTACACACCTCCACATGTGTATTTCACACTGCAATTTATTTTCAGTGGCCCTAAATGGCGTTTTTTGGAAGAGCACAACACAACCACAGTATTTAACCACTGAATCGCACAGCTATAGAAGTCCAGAGAATGCTATTCAAAAAAAATGTTTTTTTTTTTTAGTATAGCACTGTACAATATATAGAAATTGTTTTTTTCACACACCTCCAGATGTGTATTTCACACTGCAAAATATTTTCTGTGGCCCTAAATGGCGTTTTTTGCAAGAGCACAACACAACCACAGTATTTAACCACTGAATCGCACAGCTATAGAAGTGCAGAGAATGCTATTCAAAAAAAAAAATGTTTTTTTTTTTAGTATAGCACTGTACAATATATAGAAATTGTTTTTTTCACACACCTCCAGATGTGTATTTCACACTGCAAAATATTTTCTGTGGCCCTAAATGGCGTTTTTTGCAAGAGCACAACACAACCACAGTATTTAACCACTGAATCGCACAGCTATAGAAGTGCAGAGAATGCTATTCATAAAAAATGTTGTTTTTTTAGTATAGCACTGTACAATATATAGAAATTGTTTATTTTACACACCTCCACATGTGTATTTCACACTGCAATTTATTTTCAGTGGCCCTAAATGGCGTTTTTTGGAAGAGCACAACACAACCACAGTATTTAACCACTGAATCGCACAGCTATAGAAGTTTAGAGAATGCTATTCAAAAAAAATGTTGTTTTTTTTAGTATAGCACTGTACAATATATAGAAATTGTTTATTTTACACACCTCCACATGTGTATTTCACACTGCAATTTATTTTCAGTGGCCCTAAATGGCGTTTTTTGGAAGAGCACAACACAACCACAGTATTTAACCACTGAATCGCACAGCTATAGAAGTGCAGAGAATGCTATTCAAAAAAAATGTTGTTTTTTTTAGTATAGCACTGTACAATATATAGAAATTGTTTTTTTCACACACCTCCAGATGTGTATTTCACACTGCAAAATATTTTCTGTGGCCCTAAATGGCGTTTTTTGCAAGAGCACAACAACCCCAACAGTATATAACCGCTGAATCGCACAGCTGCAGAGAATGCTATTCAAAAAAAATTTTTTTTTTTTTTTTTAGTATAGCATAGTACAAGAAAAATATATAGAAATTGGTTATTTCACACAACTAGAGATATACACTGCAAAATATATTTTTTGCCCAAAAATAGGTCTTTTTTGCGCACAACAAAGTGCCTTTTTTTTTTTTGCAACAGCGCAATAAAGTGCCTTTTTTTTTTGGGGGGGCCCAAAAATTGGTCTTTTTAGCAAAAGCAAAATAAAGTGCCTTTTTTTTTTTTTCTGCCCGAAATGGGTCTTTTAGCAAGAGCACAATACAGCCACAGTATGGAATAGGTGTATCACTCAACGTAATGCAGTGCTGGTGCACTGAGCTTGCAACACAAACAGATAAACCTATGCAGATCGCTGAGCTATTATATCTCTCAATCTGGACTCCTATCTAAATCTCTCTCCCTGAAAGCACAAACAGGATCCTGCCCCTACACTACACTACACTGTCTCTCTATCTTTTCTATCAGTAGATTGCAGAATCAGGACTAACTCCTATCATATAATTCTCTCCCTCACAGCAACAGCAGCCAGGATCCTTTCCCTACACTGTCTAAAAGCAGAGTGACGATCTGTGCTGTGTGCCTCTTGCTTATATAGAAGCTGGTCACATGCTGGGTCACATGTTGCACTGACCAATCACAGCCATGCCATTAGTAGGCATGGCTATGATGGCTTCTAAGGGCACACCAGCTAATCAAATGGTGATTGGCTGGCCCCTGAAGCATTTCTAACTGCGCCATTAAATTCCCGAATCCGAACCCGAACCCGGACTTTAGCGCAAAATCCGGGTCCGGGTCCGGGGTCGGGAAAACGGCAAAATTCGGTACGGACCCGAACTTTACAGTTCGGGTCCGCTCAACACTAGTTAGTATACAAAAAATACAAGACTGTATCATTAAGACCACAGTTTAGTGCAATACATCTATACACATTGATAAGATCCAAGTGTGATAAGTGCACGTTAGCTCCAGATAGAAGCTCCAATCTGCAGCTGCAGATACCTATCTCTGCCAGATAGCAACACAGTCCAAAATTAGTATGCACACAGACAGTAAAAAACAGTCTTCTTCATAAAATTCAAAAGTAAACGTTCTGCTCTTCATTTAGATGTCAGTGTCCCCCACATGTGTCCCCACTCACCAGATCCTTTAACCCCTACAGGGGTAAACAGCTCAAAGGGATATCCGGATCACACGTCCACAGGGGAGATATCAGCTGGGCTAGTTCTTCCTATAATTTGTGAAGTTCCATGGAAGGGAGGATTCCCAATTACCTCATAGGTGCAGACAAAAAGAGAGAGAGGCTTCCATAGTGCCATAGTGCAGATGAAAAATACTTCCGGCTTTATTAAAAAAATATATTTAAAAACATACAATGCAGCAAAGTCTGCAATAGACAAGCTACACGCCAAAGGAACAAACAAAAATGAACAGCACAGCAGTCCTCAATTTGGTCAGTACCAGCTGGTAACGCTGCATGCGTTCCAAATGCGTTCCAGCAGTACTTCCGGATCAGCGTGGTATGCGTATGACGTAGCTCCGTCTTACGCGTTTCGTCATAGGACTTCGTCTAGAGGCGGTACCACGCTACGCTATCTCCACGCTTAAGAAGGGAGAGCGTCACTCTAAGCCCACCCACTCCTTCAGGGCTGCCAAATCAGGCCTTAGTATCACGGTTCATCACCGGCCAATGGGCTGGTCATGCTACAACGAGGGGAGGCATCTCCACAGGAGCAATTTGATGTGTGTTCCCCCGGGTCATACTGTCTACCGTGACGCTCTTCCAACTACAAAGTTATAATATTATAGAGGGACTGTGAGATATAAATTATAAAATATGACAGGTTTAAAATTGTTGCATTGCTATCCACACTTTAACATGTTTACAGCACTCCATAAATCACTCCATATGTTTTCTATCTATGTATTTCGCCTAGGCAGATGCATGCGCCCTCTATGGTGAAAATACATCACTACACTAATTGCACTGTATAAACCCAGCTATTACCTTGTAAAAGTGTAAAATTCATCCCCTCTAATTTAAATATACATCCAGCCTCTGCGATCAGATGGCTATACTATATTTGGTATTCATATCTAGATGTAAAATATATAGAGAAAATGAGCTATAACATATGGGTGAATTATATAACTGAATTGTATCTACAATGAGCGCACATATACCGCCCTACAATTCACTCACCATAGTCTGTCATTAAGTCTAACTTAGGTTAGAATTGTGCGCCCTCTCTGGTGATAATGTATACTACACTATCTGTATAGTACAAACCCAGCTACTGCCTTGTAAAGCTTGTAAAGAAATCCACATGTGGGTGTACCAACTTCGATGGTGGATATGCTGAACAGCCCAACTTCTATGCAATAGGTAATATATATAGTGTGGATCCAAAGAAGTTAAGAATTACAAAATAAAATGTTGTAGTGGAAAATATAAAAAATATAAAAAATATATAAAAAAATGTTCTTATTCTTGAAATTATTTTTCAAGACCTGTACTTAAACGTGGGGTACGCCTGTATATATATATATATATATATATATATATATATATAATTTTTTTTATAACCTAACCCTGCTTTAAACTTCTCCACAACTTTATCCCTGACCTATAGAATAGAGAACTGGCATATGTGATGGATGAGAGTGTCTCAGTCCAACCAGTGAATATATATATATATATATATATATATATATATAAGAAAAAGGATGCCCAAGGGACTTTGTGGGGACACAAACCACAGGGTATAAAATATACACAATTGGGGGTGTGGCTTGGCGCGCGAAAGGAATGGTCGCACATTGAGAGAGCTCCAGCACACACACAGACTTTCCTTGCCTAATTTCAAACCTCCCAATCTCAGATGCCAGGCAAACGGTTCTATACCTCCCGCAATCTCACCCGAGATGAGGATCTGCATCTTAACAGCTTTCTGGAAAGACAGGAGGATATGGGGATTGATTTTGTGAGGGCACACAGAGCGCACCGACCATGGGGCCCAGATACCGCCCCACCAAGGGATATAATTTGCTGCCTGCAGGACTTTATCCTCAAAGAATCAGACTATGTGTAAAGCCAGGAGAAACGAGCAGATTGTATTTAATGGAGCAAACATAATGCTGTTCCAGGATCTCTCACAAATCACTCTGAAAAATCATAGAGCACCACGCCCCCTGCTGGAGAAACTGAGGGAAAGAGATTTGAAATACACCTGGAGGTTCCCATTTGCACTGACTGTATCCTGGAACGGTCAACAACATATCTTGCGCACATCGTATGACTTACAGGTTTTCTGTGAGGCTCTAAACTTGGGCCACGTAGCCCCCCCGGACTGGTACTCGGATTTCACCTTGGCCCCTTTGGAAAAAAGCCCCCCGACATCCCCTTTCTGCACACCGGATAAAAGACAAACCAAGAAGCAGAACGATCTTCCAAAACAGGGTAAACATTTAAGTGGATTCTTGGTTCCCAGAACCAAACCCAAGTGAATGCTATTGGAACATGACATAGTACTGTGGCTGGTAGATCATGGGTGAGCTTGTTTGGTGTCTGATGTTCATACCTCTTGGAATATCCTGGGAAGGTGAGTATCTACCAGCCACAGTACTATGTCAAATAGCATTCACTTGGGTTTGGTTCTGCAAATTTTCTTCACTGTTTGGGTATTTGTTTTTATTAATTCATGGTCTTTTACCACCACTATCTGCACATTATTAGGGCAATATTACTTTCATGATAGGTTTTCCAGCTGGTATTCACTCGCCAAAGGGTCATTTGATGTCCACCAATTTCACACTATTTTTTGATAATTTACACTTATCTGTCTCCTTTTTTAATAAATCACAAATTGTATTCATTTTTTATATTTATATGAATTCCACCCCAAGGTAGACACCCAATGAGGTCCACATATTATTTATTGGACCCATACACAACCCCTTTCTGGGAAAGTGCCCCATTTCCCTCATATTGTTCAGACTTTATACTTTCACTATAAGCCACTTCTGGCACACATTTAATTTTTTTTTCATTATGTATTTGCATGCGCCTATACCGGGTTGTTTTTAGCACTATTACACGTGGGGTGTGATGTTTAGGAGTTTGCTACTCGGTACAGGTACTTTTGGACCCCTTCATTGAGGTTTACTGTTGCTGTTTTCCAACTTTCAGTATTTGCACACCTTTGACCATCGTGACACCTGGTCATTTCTTTGGATGTTTGCCTGCCTGGCTGACCCCCTCCCCTCCACAGCCCCCGGGGAGGACTATAAAGACCGTTTGCGGATCTTCTTTTGTTTTCCTTTATCTTCATTTCTAATGGGGAGACTTGTGGGAACCAAGAATCCACTTGACTGTTTTCCCTGTTTTGGAAGTTCTTTGGGACTAATATACACAATTGAAAGTTTTGGTTTTCCCTCTCCCTTTTTTGCCTGTTTCCTGCCAACCGCCCCCCCTCCCATTTTTCCCGTCTCCCCTCTCATTTTCCCTCCCATTTTCCTCCCCCCTTTCCCTTCCCTCTCCTTCCCTTTCTGCTCTGATTCTTAACAACTATGTCACTGTAACAGGAGCGCTCGGGGAACCCAGAATCTCTTGGACAGTATGGGATACCCTTGCTCCAGCTTCCCCAATGCCTCTTATGTGTCAACCCCCCTGTGTCTCCCTTAGGGGCACAGGGTGAATGAAAACCCCCACTATAATCTGTGATTGTGTGACAGGGGGTCACTCTAGGCACAGGGTGAATGGAAAACCCCCACTATGACCTATGATAGCCACATTCAATGCTGTTTATACATTGTATCTAGATTGGGTGTGTACTGTGGTTGGGGGTTGTGTAATCCTTGCTGTGATGAGGTGTGATTGCATTCTATTGTGAATTAAGTCTGCTACTGTGATGATGTGGATTGGAGCTGGTCGACCGTCTGGCTGCATATTATGGGATGTTGAAGTGTCTTCTGTGAGGAGGGGGGGAATCACCCCTCCTGCTAAGACTGTTTACTGAAGGAGAAGTTTGAACACACCTGACCTGTATCACCATTGTCATTGGCCAGTTTAACCCGCCCTGTTCCACCAAGGATGGGAGGGAAGGGTTTTTGAAGAGAAATGTGTTACCATGTGTTTTTGAAAATAAAGTCTTTCTCTGTTTTGGAACTTGAAATACAGAGCATTGTCTCGTATCTCTGGAAGGATTAATCCTATGGGAAGTGGTCGCCTGGCTGTGGAGGGTCGATAGTGGTTGTGTGTTCAGAGGGGGAATATTCTAAACGTTAAACCCTTTCATATTGGGGGGTATCGTTACATTGGTTGGCAGCAGCGGGATTTTCCCTCAAGTTACTTGGACACTCCAAGCCACCACAGTGAATGACCAGCTATGCAGCCTGCAGGAAAGCCACACTGAAGGACCTACTTGAGAGCCGTGGAGGCACCGGTGATGCAGGATCCCGGTCAGTTGAAGACTTGTTTCAACAACGACTGCGACAGCGGTTGGCATTGTACAGTGCTAGCCCATCAGAGACCGCCATACAGGAAGCCATTAGAGAAATCGAGCGGCAGGATGGGTGGCAACATGAGCAGAGAATGGCGGAAATACGGCAATCGGAGACAACACCTAAAGAAGCAGCACCAGCTGAAAGGAGAGGAGAGATACAGATACCAGCCGCCATGGAAGAGGAATTCAGAAGGAGGTTGCGAGAGATGCAGATACAGCATAGAGGACCAGTATCAGAGGAGGTCCTGCTGGGATGGTCTGATTGCGAACTCTGGAAGAAAGCGCTAGCTCTCGAGCAGCAACACCAGGGAAAGGTTCTCCCCTCCATCCATGTAAGGTACTGGTTGCAGTATGAAGTACGAATGCTGTTATTGGGAGAACAACCGAAGCAGGAGTGGACAGCTGAGTTAAGCAGGCTGATCCGGGCAGAGATGCGGTTTGACGAGAGCTACAGAGCCCTCCGGTGGTATGTAGCCGAAGAGTGCCCATGGTCAGCGGATAACAGCCCCACGGAAGGCTTTGACTATGATGGCCTGGGATTGTTGTATTGGAGGCTGTCCAGTGACCCTGACTTTGGGAGTGATCAGGAGTGGCGTTTGGAGGAAATAATGGAGCACAGAGAGCGAAAACTGAATGTCTCGGAAGGGCACTGGGCAGAGGAAGATTTGGAGTTTCTGGCCGTTCAGGAATGGGAGCTGGAGATCGCCTACAGACAGATGCTAGAATCTGCTCAGCAGCAGGGTGGTGCTACCTTTGCCTGGGACTATCAGGAAATACCAGTTGGCAACTATGAAACCCTGACTGAAGAATCGGCAGTGGAAAATCTGAAGATTGCCATCCCTAAAGCCGAAGTGGATGATGTGGAGTTCCAGGGAGCTAGGGCAGTTGGCTCATCTCCCCAGCCACAGATTACAGAAGGTATGGACTTAATGGGCTGTTCAGAGGGTGTTATGGATTATGCATCGCCTGCTCAAGTACTGGCAGCAGGACAAAGTACTGCAGACCCCTGCTCTACACCCGTGGCAGTTTTGGAGGCCCGAGTTGAGAAGGTGATGGTTCCTCTTTCCGAGTGGATTTCAGAGATGCAGGGAGGAGAAGTAGCCATTTTCCCTCCCCAACAGTTAGCCAGAGCAGATGGTGTGGAGTCCCCAGCAGAAGTGCTGGCAACAGGGCAGAGTGCTAGCAACCTCTGCCCAGCACCGGAAACAACTGTGGAGTTTCAGGGAGCCGGGGCAGTTGGCCCCTCTCTCCAGCAACAAGCTGAGGTAGTAAAGCTTTTAACCCCAACTAAATTACTGGCAGTAGGGCAGAATGCTACTGGCCTCTGCACACAATGGCAGCTTGAGCTGATATCGGTGGATGGGACTGCGGTCTCCACTCACAGCAACCCAGCAGAAGAGCTGGCAACAGAGCAGAGTGCCGCGGGCCTCTGCTCTCAACTAACAGAAGAGGGAGTTACTGTGGTACTGGATGGGACTTCGGTCTTCACTGACCCAACCCCAGAAAATGATGTAACACTGAGACCGGAGGATGTCAGCCTTGCTTTGCAAACACTGGGGGATTTTCACCTACTACAAGTGGATGGGACTTCAGTCACCACTTGTATACTCCAGGGAGGCTGGGCAGTCGGCCCAGATCCCCAACAGCATGACGGACTGAGCCCAGTCACCCTGTCTTCTCCCCAGCGGCGGGTATGTTCTCTGAGAGAGGCAGAGGTTGGCTGGGTAAGTAATGCTTTACTTGGAGCAATTGATTTGGGGTACTGTGGGGATACAGGCATTAGAAGAATAGAACTATGGACTAACTTCGGAGTCAACCCATCTGTGGTCCCCTCCTGTGTTCGTCCCCTGCCGAAAGGGGAGAGATGTAACGGGAGCGCCCGGGGAACCCAGAATCTCTTGGACAGTATGGGATACCCTTGCTTCAGCTTCCCCAATGCCTCTTATGTGTCAGCCACCCTGTGTCTCCCTTAGGGGCACAGGGTGAATGAAAACCCCCACTATAATCTGTGATTGTGTGACAGGGGGTCACTCTGGGCACAGGGTGAATGGAAAAACCCCACTATGACCTATGATAGCCACATTCAATGCTGTTTATACATTGTATCTAGATTGGGTGTGTACTGTGGTTGGGGGTTGTGTAATCCTTGCTGTGATGAGGTGTGATTGCATTCTATTGTCCATTGTGAATTAAGTCTGCTACTGTGATGATGTGGATTGGAGCTGGTCGACCGTCTGGCTGCATATTATGGGATGTTGAAGTGTCTTCTGTGAGGAGGGGGGGGGGGGGGAATCACCCCTCCTGCTAAGACTGTTTACTGAAGGAGAAGTTTGAACACACCTGACCTGTATCACCATTGTCATTGGACAGTTTAACCCGCCCTGTTCCCCCAAGGATGGGAGGGAAGGGTTTTTGAAGAGAAGTGTGTTACCATGTGTTTTTGAAAATAAAGTCTTTCCCTGTTTTGGAACTTGAAATACAGAGCGTTGTCTCGTATCTCTGGAAGGATTAATCCTATGGGAAGTGGTCGCCTGGCTGTGGAGGGTCGATAGTAGGGATGAGCTTCGTGTTCGAGTCGAACATACGTTCGACTCGAACATCGGCTGTTCGATCGTTCGACGAAGATCGAACGATTTGGGCCGTTCGCGCCAAATTCGAGTGACGCGAACGGCCCACAATGCACTACGCCATCGCAGTGTCATCCAGGCGCTGTGATTGGCCAAGCATGCACTGTGACCCCGCATGCTTGGCCAATCACAGCGCCGGCAGCGAGGAGAGCAATGATTGGCCACAGGCAGGATGCCTGTGGCCAATTATTGCTGAGGGTGTTTAGTACACGCCCCACACTATAAAAGGCCGCCAGCACGGCGGCCTAGTGTAGTGTGTTCCGGAGCAGGGATAGAGCAGCATAGGCAGGGACAGTGACTGTTATTTCTTTCTTGCTTAACCTGGATTCCTTTAGTTTAGGGAAAGAGAAGGATAGGTAGGGAGAGTGTCAGTGTGTTTTGTGCTTGTGCTATAGTGTGCTTAAAAAAAACATTTATTCTAGGGACAGAAAACTGTAGGTAGGGACAGTGTCAGTTTCTTTCACTCTGCAAGTCCTTGTTTCCAGGGACCTGGAAGGACAGTGAGTGAATTGTCCTTGTGCTATATTGTGCTTAAAAAAACATTTATTCTAGGGACAGAAAACTGTAGGTAGGGAGAGTGTCAGTTTATTTCACTCTGCAAGTCCTTGTTTCCAGGGACCTGGAAGGACAGTGAGTGAATTGTCCTTGTGCTATATTGTGCTTAAAAAAAAACATTTATTCTAGGGACAGAAAACTGTAGGTAGGGAGAGTGTCAGTTTCTTTCACTCTGCAAGTCCTTGTTTCCGGGACCTGTAAGGACAGTGAGTGAATTGTCCTTGTGCTATATTGTGATTAAAAAAAACATTTTTTCTAGGGACAGAAAACTGTAGGTAGGGAGAGTGTTTTTTTTCTTTCACTCTGCAAGTCCTTGTTTCCAGGGACCTGGAAGGACAGTGAGTGAATTGTCCTTGTGCTATATTGTGCTTAAAAAAAAACATTTTTTCTAGGGACAGAAAACTGTAGGTAGGGAGAGTGTTTTTTTTCTTTCACTCTGCAAGTCCTTGTTTCCAGGGACCTGGAAGGACAGTGAGTGAATTGTCCTTGTGCTATATTGTGCTTAAAAAAAAACATTTTTTCTAGGGACAGAAAACTGTAGGAAGGGAGAGTGTTTTTTTTTCTTTCACTCTGCAAGTCCTTGTTTCCAGGGACCTCTAAGGACAGTGAGTGAATTGTCCCTTGTGCTATATTGTGCTTAAAAAAAACATTTATTCTAGGGACAGAAAACTGTAGGTAGGGAGAGTGTCAGTTTATTTCACTCTGCAAGTCCTTGTTTCCAGGGACCTGGAAGGACAGTGAGTGAATTGTCCTTGTGCTATATTGTGATTAAAAAAAACATTTATTCTAGGGACAGAAAACTGTAGGTAGGGAGAGTGTCAGTTTATTTCACTCTGCAAGTCCTTGTTTCCAGGGACCTGTAAGGACAGTGAGTGAATTGTCCTTGTGCTATATTGTGATTAAAAAAAACATTTTTTCTAGGGACAGAAAACTGTAGGTAGGGAGAGTGTTTTTTTTCTTTCACTCTGCAAGTCCTTGTTTCCAGGGACCTGTAAGGACAGTGAGTGAATTGTCCTTGTGCTATATTGTGCTTAAAAAAAAACATTTATTCTAGGGACAGAAAACTGTAGGTAGGGAGAGTGTCAGTTTATTTCACTCTGCAAGTCCTTGTTTCCAGGGACCTGTAAGGACAGTGAGTGAATTGTCCTTGTGCTATATTGTGATTAAAAAAAACATTTTTTCTAGGGACAGAAAACTGTAGGTAGGGAGAGTGTTTTTTTTCTTTCACTCTGCAAGTCCTTGTTTCCAGGGACCTGTAAGGACAGTGAGTGAATTGTCCTTGTGCTATATTGTGCTTAAAAAAACATTTATTCTAGGGACAGAAAACTGTAGGTAGGGAGAGTGTCAGTTTATTTCACTCTGCAAGTCCTTGTTTCCAGGGACCTGTAAGGACAGTGAGTGAATTGTCCTTGTGCTATATTGTGATTAAAAAAAAACGTTTTTTCTAGGGACAGAAAACTGTAGGTAGGGAGAGTGTTTTTTTTCTTTCACTCTGCAAGTCCTTGTTTCCAGGGACCTGTAAGGACAGTGAGTGAATTGTCCTTGTGCTATATTGTGATTAAAAAAAACATTTTTTCTAGGGACAGAAAACTGTAGGTAGGGAGAGTGTTTTTTTTCTTTCACTCTGCAAGTCCTTGTTTCCAGGGACCTGTAAGGACAGTGAGTGAATTGTCCTTGTGCTATATTGTGCTTAAAAAAAACATTTATTCTAGGGACAGAAAACTGTAGGTAGGGAGAGTGTCAGTTTATTTCACTCTGCAAGTCCTTGTTTCCAGGGACCTGGAAGGACAGTGAGTGAATTGTCCTTGTGCTATATTGTGATTAAAAAAAACATTTTTTCTAGGGACAGAAAACTGTAGGTAGGGAGAGTGTTTTTTTTCTTTCACTCTGCAAGTCCTTGTTTCCAGGGACCTGTAAGGACAGTGAGTGAATTGTCCTTGTGCTATATTGTGCTTAAAAAAACATTTATTCTAGGGACAGAAAAACTGTAGGTAGGAGAGTGTCAGTTTATTTCACTCTGCAAGTCCTTGTTTCCAGGGACCTGTAAGGACAGTGAGTGAATTGTCCTTGTGCTATATTGTGATTAAAAAAAACATTTTTTCTAGGGACAGAAAACTGTAGGTAGGGAGAGTGTCAGTTTATTTCACTCTGCAAGTCCTTGTTTCCAGGGACCTGTAAGGACAGTGAGTGAATTGTCCTTGTGCTATATTGTGATTAAAAAAAACATTTTTTCTAGGGACAGAAAACTGTAGGTAGGGAGAGTGTTTTTTTTTCTTTCACTCTGCAAGTCCTTGTTTCCAGGGACCTGTAAGGACAGTGAGTGAATTGTCCTTGTGCTATATTGTGCTTAAAAAAACATTTATTCTAGGGACAGAAAACTGTAGGTAGGGAGAGTGTCAGTTTATTTCACTCTGCAAGTCCTTGTTTCCAGGGACCTGTAAGGACAGTGAGTGAATTGTCCTTGTGCTATATTGTGATTAAAAAAAACATTTTTTCTAGGGACAGAAAACTGTAGGTAGGGAGAGTGTTTTTTTTTCTTTCACTCTGCAAGTCCTTGTTTCCAGGGACCTGTAAGGACAGTGAGTGAATTGTCCTTGTGCTATATTGTGATTAAAAAAAACATTTTTTCTAGGGACAGAAAACTGTAGGTAGGGAGAGTGTTTTTTTTCTTTCACTCTGCAAGTCCTTGTTTCCAGGGACCTGTAAGGACAGTGAGTGAATTGTCCTTGTGCTATATTGTGCTTAAAAAAACATTTATTCTAGGGACAGAAAACTGTAGGTAGGGAGAGTGTCAGTTTATTTCACTCTGCAAGTCCTTGTTTCCAGGGACCTGTAAGGACAGTGAGTGAATTGTCCTTGTGCTATATTGTGATTAAAAAAAACATTTTTTTCTAGGGACAGAAAACTGTAGGTAGGGAGAGTGTTTTTTTTCTTTCACTCTGCAAGTCCTTGTTTCCAGGGACCTGTAAGGACAGTGAGTGAATTGTCCTTGTGCTATATTGTGATTAAAAAAAACATTTTTTTCTAGGGACAGAAAACTGTAGGTAGGGAGAGTGTTTTTTTTCTTTCACTCTGCAAGTCCTTGTTTCCAGGGACCTGTAAGGACAGTGAGTGAATTGTCCTTGTGCTATATTGTGCTTAAAAAAAATATTTTTTCTAGGGACAGAAAACTGTAGGTAGGGAGAGTGTCAGTTTCTTTCACTGTGAAAGTCCTTGTTTCAAGGGACAGAGAAGGACACCTGAAGGTAGCCCTTATTGCTTTTTTCCCATCTCCCTGCAGCCCATCTATTAGAATGTCTGGAAGGCAAACAAGGAGAGGCAGACAGTCAGGAGGCAATAAAAGAGGGCAAGCAGGCTCTGTGTCTGGGGGCAACAGTGCTGGTCGTGGACGCGGTGCATTGTCATCAGCACATGGCCATGGGACACGCTTGTCCTTCTTTTCGGCAGCTGGACATGTTGAGCCACATCATGCCGAAGACTTGGTAGAGTGGATGACCAAGCCCTCCTCCTCCTCCTCATCCTCTCTCACCCAGGCTCAGGGTACTGGAAAAGCAGCTGCCAAAGCGTCGTCTTCCCTGGTATCAATGTCAGACAAATCATCAGTCACTCCTTCCCTAGACCCACCATGTCCTCCTCCTGAGGAGTCCCCCGAACTGTTTCAGCACAGTGTTGGGTACATGCTCCAGGAGGATGCCCAGCGTTTCGAAGGGTCTGATGATGAAACCCAGCTAGAGGAAGGCAGTAGCGTGAGAGCAGACAGAGGGGATGCTCAAGAAGGACACCAATCTGGCAGTCATGTTCCAGCAGCTGCAGCATACTGCCAGATTGGCTCCAGTGATGAGGAGGGAGGGATGATGAGGTCACTGACTCCACGTGGGTGCCTAATAGGAGAGAGGAGGAGGAGGAGGATGAGGAGGAGGCACATCTCCAACGAGGCAGGATGCCCTTTGGTGGCCAGCGTAAGGGCAGTACACCGACGGAATCACACCGCAGAGCTCCGCCTGTGCAGGGCGCTGCCTCTGCCCGTCATTCAAAAAGTTCTTTGGTGTGGGCCTTTTTTGAGGCTAGTGCATCAGATCGCACAGCTGCTGTTTGCAACATATGTCTCAAGCGTATATCGCGTGGCCAAAACATCAGCCGCTTGGGTACCACATGCCTGACCAGACATATGTTGACCTGCCATGCAGCTCGTTGGCAAGCCTACCTCAAAGACCCACACCAAAGAACAAAGCGGACCTCTCCTTGCACCGCATCAGCTGGGATCTCCAACCCCACTATAACTTCAGTCCTCTCTGAAACATGCACTGAGAGGAATGAAGGTGTAATTAGGTGTGTCACAGCCAAGTACTTGCGCCCACTCTGCTAGCAGTACACCGACGTCCGATTCTAGCAGGCAAATTTCCCTGCCCCAGCTGCTGGACCGTCGAAAGAAGTTCACTCCCAGCCATCCACATGCCCAGCGGTTGAATGCTAGCTTGGCTAAATTGCTAGCGCTTCAACTGCTGCCTTTTCAGTTGGTAGACTCGGCCCCCTTCCGTGAGTTTGTGCAATGTGCGGTTCCTCAGTGGCAGGTTCCCAAACGCCACTTTTTCTCACGGAAGGCTATTCCGGCTCTCTACCGGCATGTGGAAGGCAATGTCTTGGCCTCGCTGGACAGGGCGGTCAGCGGTAAGGTGCATATTACCGCTGACTCATGGTCCAGCAGGCATGGACAGGGACGTTACCTTTCTTTCACGGCCCATTGGGTCACTCTTTTGGCAGCTGGGAAGGATTCAGGACAAGGTGCAGTAGTGTTGGAGGTTGTCCCACCGCCACGCCTCCAAAATGCTACTACTGGTTGTGACACACCTCTCTCCTCCACCCCCTCCTCTTCTTCTTCCTCCATGGCCTCTTCCTGTGGTTTGTCCTATGAACCAGCGGTGCTCCGTAGCCGTTCACGGGGCTACGCAAGTACGCAGGCAAAAAGATGCCATGCCGTGCTTGCGCTGGTGTGTTTGGGGGACAGAAGCCACACTGGGGCAGAGGTCCTGTCTGCTCTGCAGGGCCAGGCCGAGAGGTGGTTGACGCCACGCCAGCTTAAGCCAGGAATGGTGGTTTGCGACAATGGCACCAACCTCCTCTCCACCCTCCGACAGGGACAACTGACCCATGTGCCCTGTGTGGCTCACGTCCTTAACCTGGTGGTGCAGCGCTTCTTGGGCAGGTACCCGGGCTTACAGGATGTCCTGAGGCAGGCCAGGAAAGTCTGTGTGCATTTCCGCAGATCTTATAATGCCAGTGCTCGCCTGGCTGAGCTGCAAAAGGAGTTGAACCTGCCCAAGAACCGCCTTATATGTGACATGCCCACCAGGTGGAACTCAACGTTGGCCATGCTGCAGCGGCTGCACACGCAGCAGAGGGCCATCAATGAGTACCTGTGCGACTACGGCACCAGGACAGGGTCAGGGGAGCTTGGTTTTTTTTCTCCACGCCAGTGGGGCATGATCAGGGATGCATGCACTGTCCTGGCACCATTTGAGGAGGCCACGAGGATGGTGAGCAGTGACAGTGCATGCATCAGTGACACTGTACCTCTTGTCCACCTGTTGGAGCACACGCTGCGTGGAATAATGGACAGGGCACTTGAGGCAGAACAGAGGCAGGAAGAGGAGGACTTCCTTGCCTCTCAAGGCCCCCTTTACCCAGACAGTGTTCCTTCTGTCCCACCCATCGCACAGGAAGAGGAGGAGGAGGAGGAGGATTGTGTCAGCATGGAGGTGGAGGCTGGCACTCAGCATCATCAGCAGCAGTCTTTTAGGGATGATTTACAGTCCCAAGAAACCAGTGGACTTGTACGTGGCTGGGAGGAGGTGGCTGCGGATCATGTCGTCCTTAGTGACCCAGAGGACTCCGGAGCGAATGCCTCAGCAAACCTACGCTGCATGGCCTCCCTGATCCTGCAAAGTCTGCGGAAGGATCCTCGTATTCTTTGGATCAAGGAGAGGGACCATTACTGGCTGGCCACTCTCCTTGATCCACGGTACAAGGGTAAGGTTGCGGACCTTATGTTACCGTCGCAGAGGGAGCAGAGGATGAGACAACTCCGGGAGGCCTTGCAGAAAGGTCTGTGCAACGCGTTCCCAGAGACTGGGAGGTTGCAAACTCCTGGTCCTGGACAACGAGTTGCTGAGGCTTCGGCCAGTCAAAGAAGGAAGCGGTGGGGAAGGTGGCCGTCTGACCGATGCGTTCAGACAATTCTTTAGTCCGCAGCCCCAAAGTATGATCGGTTCCAGCAACCATCGCCAGCGTCTGATAAACATGGTGCAGGAATATCTAGGGGCAAGGTCAGACTTGGACACCTTCCCCACCGAAAATCCTCTGGCTTACTGGGTCTTGAGGATGGATCACTGGCCAGAGCTTGCACAGTATGCAATTGAGCTACTGGCCTGTCCTGCATCCAGGCGTTCTTTCGGAACGCACATTCAGTGCTGCTGGAGGATTTGTCACGGATCACAGGGTGCGCCTGTCCACCGACTCGGGTTGATCGACTGACTTTCATCAAGATGAACCAGTCTTGGATCACCACCAGCTACCACACACCTGATGCTGATATAACAGACTAATTGATTTTAACATGTCACATCCCTTCAAGACTGATGCTGATGCTGAGTGCCTGTGCTGTTATGTTGACTGGCTATCCTCCTCCTCCGAGTCCTCAATGATACGATTGATGATGATAGCTTGTAAGATCATTTTTGTTTATGGGTGCCGCCACCAGTGCCTAACGCCCAATTTTTCAGCCCCTGTTTAACAGGGGCGTGTAATTACAATTTTTGAAGCAATACTTTGCAACAGGGCTCATTGCTGTGCTCCAAGTACAGTATCTGTGAGGAGTTGCAGTGTTGTGCCACCAGTGCCTAAGGCCCAATTTTTCAGCCCCTGTTTAACAGGGGCGTGTCATTACAATTTTTGAAGCAATACTTTGCAACAGGGCTCATTGCTGTGCTCCAAGTACAGTATCTGTGAGGAGTTGCAGTGTTGTGCCACCAGTGCCTAAGGCCCAATTTTTCAGCCCCTGTTTAACAGGGGCGTGTCATTACAATTTTTGAAGCAATACTTTGCAACAGGGCTCATTGCTGTGCTCCAAGTACAGTATCTGTGAGGGGTTGCAGTGTTGTGCCACCAGTGCCTAAGGCCCAATTTTTCAGCCCCTGTTCAACAGGGGCATGTAATTACAATTCTTGATCTAATAATTCACAGCAGGGCCCATTGCTGCACCCACCAAGAGTAACTGTCAGGGCTTACAGTGTTGTGGCACCAGCACCACCATCAAAGGCCCAATTTTTACTACCACTGTTCAACAATTATATGTAATTAAAATTCCTGATATAATAGTTGACAGCAGGGCGTTCCAGCACCAACCAAGAGTAACTGTGAGTGCTTACAGTGTTGTGCCAACACCAACAACTAAGGGGCCTATTTCTGCAGAGTATATACGGCAGGTCCCTACTTTCAAACATCCAACTTACAAACGACTCCTACTTGCAAACGCAAGAAGACAACAGGAAGTGAGAGGAAATCTACCACTAGGAAGGAAAATTCTCTCCTGTAAGAATAAATATGGGAGAAAGGTGTCTCCTCTGTACTGATGCTTTATCAGCAATCCTTGTTTCAAGAAAAACACCACATTTCAAAAACAGTTGTCATTGGGACGGAAAGTGAGGTGAAATGTTCTGAACAGGGGCACAGACAGCAAAACAAATGTTACAGGGGTGATAACCCTTACCTATGTTTTCCAAAAAGTTTAAAAATAGATTTTTGGTCTGGAGCTACACTTCAACAATGTACCTGTTCAAAATTACAAACAGATTCTACATAAGAACAAACCTACAGTCCCTGTCTTGTATGCACCGCCTGTATAGGGCTGTTCAGAGTATATAGGGCCTTTTTTATTTTATGTGCGGGGTTCCCCTTAATATCCATACAAGACCCAAAGGGGCTGGTAATGGGCTGGGGTAGGGGGGGGGGGTCATGGGGTAGCTATGCCATTTTTCTTAAAGAATTTCATCCATATTACCGGGACCAGACATTACATTAAAGCCGCAAGCAGTTTTAAATGGCTTTTTTTTCCTTTAGAAGTGTCATTTTGTGCAGGGACAGTTCTAAACACGGGAAACACGTGGCACTTCACAGGCATACTTTAGACACCCCCCAGGTACGATATTTAAAGGAATATTTGACTTTTTTTTTTTCACTTTATGCATCATTAAAATGACTGCTCCCGAAAAACGACCGTTTTTAAAACTTCTTTTTGCATTGATACATGTCCCCTGGTGCAGAACCCGGGTTCCCAAACCCTTTTTAGGACAATAACATGCATAATAGTTGTTATAATTAGCACTTTAGAATTCGAACGTTCGCATCCATTGTATTTAATAGGGTTCTAATGTTCGTTCGAACTTTCGGTCCGTTCGCGGGTTCTGGTGCGAACCGAACCCGGGGGTGTTCGGCTCATCACTAGTCGATAGTGGTTGTGTGTTCAGAGAGGGAATATTCTAAACGGCGTTAACCCCTTTCATGTTGGGGGGGGTGCCGTTACAGTCACTAATTTCAGATGTTTATATATGTATCTCCTGAGGAAGCGAGCATTGTCTCACAAAACGCATAGAGCAATTTATCATATATACATTTACACCTTGGACTGTCAGTTAAACCTTGATTTATGTAACTAGGAAAACTCATGCAAATGTGTATGTACTTATGTCTATCAAAGTTATTTTTATTTGTATGTATTAAAAGTGTTTAAATGTTCAATAAAAATTGTGTATATTTTATACCCTGTGGTTTGTGTCTCACAAAGTCCCTTGGGCATCCTTCTTCTTTGTATATATACATATCGGGACTGAGAGTCGACACTCTTATGCCCCACATACGCCAGTTCTCTTTTGCATGGATAATATATTGGTGGAAAACACCTGGCATATGTAGAGTAATTCTTTAATTTTTTCATTTGATTTTTAATTGTAACCATTGCAATCATTGCATTTATGCTTTCCGTTTGTGAAGTGTGATATAGTGGGCAAAGTCCATCTTATCAGTCTATTCACAGTTTATAAACTTTTTATATTTGTGATATTCAATATATTTGAATGTTCATATTTGTTTAGTTTTTTTACATATTCCTTTGTTTGTCTGTACAGAGACTATGTTGGGTTTCTCTTCCCCCTTTTTTCTTTGTCCCCCTGAGGTTGAGGTGTTCTTTTGTCCGGGGGCTGCTAGCCCCTTTTTGCTGCACGGCCATCCTGCCTGGGGTGGTCTTTTGCTTTATGCATTGGCATTAGTCTCCTTTCTGGGTGTCCCCGGGTGCCCGTGTAGCATCATGCCTCATTTTGGTTTCACAGTCGGGGATGGAGGGCTTCTGCGCATGTGCGAATCCTAGAGGGAGTGGCGCGATGTATAGTGACACGGGATCACTCGCGCACGTGCACAGTGATTGATTCCCTCTGAAGCAGCGCAGTGCGATGACCCCTCGCTCTATGCGCCTTTAACATTGGCCATGTTCGCGTGGCGGCAATTTTTTCGCCGCCTGTGGGAGATTACCACCATTGTGACGCTGGGTGGGGCGGGGTCCGACCAGCTTTCAGGCTATTTAGTCAACCTCCATCAACTAGTTATCACAACAGTCAATCAGGTGTGAGCTTGTTTGGTGTCTGGTGTTTATACCTCTTGGAATATCCTGGGAGGGTGAGTATCTACCTTCCACTGTACTATGTTATGTTAAAATATCATTCACTTGGGTTTGGTTCTGCTCATTTTCTTCACTGTTTGTGTATTTGTTTTTATTATTTCACTGTATTTTACCACCACTATCTGCACATTAGTAGGGCAATATTACTTTCATGATGGGTTTTCCAGCAGGTATTCACTCACCAAAGGGTCATGTGATGGCTACCAATTTCATTCTATTTTTTGATAACGGACACTTATTTGTCTCCTTTTTTACTAAATCACTAATTTTATTCATTTTTTATATGTACAGTATATGAATTCTACCTCAAGGTAGACACCCAATGAGGTCTACATATCATTTATTGCACCCGTGCACAATCCCCCTCTGGGAAGGTGCTCCATTTCCCTAGCATTGTTCAGACTTTATACTTTCACTATTAGCCACTTCTGACACACTTTTGTTTATTTATTTTTTATATAATTTTTTTTTATTTTATTTCTTTTTTCATTATGTATTTGCATGTGCCTATAACAGGTTGTTTTTTGCACTGTTAAATGTGGGGTGTGATGTTTAGGAGTTTGCTACTTGGTCCAACTGTCAGTATTTGCACACCTCTGACCATCTTGACACCTGGTAATTTCTTTGGACGTTTGTCTGTCTGGCTGGCCCCCTCCCCTCCACAGCCCCGGGAGCACTATACAGACTGTTTGGGGATCTTTTGTTTTCCTATATTCTAATTTCTAATGGGGAGACTTATGTAAGTTTTGGTGTTCCCTCTCCCTTCTTTGCCTGTTTTCTTCCCCTCCCCTTTCCCCTCCCCTTTTCCTCCCCCCCTTCCCTTTCTGCTCTGATTCTTAACAACCCTGTCTCTAATTTCAGATGTTTATATATGTATCTCCTGAGGAAGCGAGCATTGTCTCACAAAACGCGTAGAGAAATTTATCATATTGTTAGACGTTTGAAGAAGAAATAATAAAAATGTTGTTTTATTTTATTTTTTTATGGAATAGGCCCCAAAACAAGGTCAACCTCAGGTTAGACCAATGAGTTGTTTTTCTTTCAAAACAGAAAATCTAGCTTAGAGATCTGTAAATAGATTGCCTAATAAACTGGGTATATAAAAAGTATATTTTATGGTCTCTAAACAAGATTCATTTGAGAAGCCTTGAAGTAGCAATAATGCTTTGTAACCCCAGCAAACTAAATTGTTTTTTCCCAGGTGAGACTGGTCATTGTCAAACAAAGTCTTACGAGAAAACTTTGGGGAATGTTTACCCAGCTGAACACTCCTAAGGATTGTAAATAGTTAGTAAATATAGGGTTTGTCTTCTACCATGGAGCAATTCAAATACATCACCTATCATTTATGGACATTCTATAATGAATATCATAATATGCCTAATATGCCTAAAAGGAATGATTACATTTTGGTTATATGTTTAGGGCAATCGTTTATTGAAAATTGTACCATCTATGCATATATCTAACATGGTATGAGTATAAGATTTTAACTTTATGTATTATATCTCATGAAGTAGAGTAGGGATGAGCTCGGTGTTCGAGTCGAACATAAGTTCGACTCGAACATCGGCTGTTCGACTGTTCGGCGAACATCGAACGATTTGGGCCGTTCGCGCCAAATTCGAGTGACACGAACGGCCCACAATACACTGCGCCATCGCAGTGCAATCCCGGCGCTGTGATTGGCCAAGCATGCACTGTGACCCCGCATGCTTGGCCAATCACAGCGCCGGCAGCTAGGAGAGCCATAATTGGCCACAGGCAGTTTGCCTGTGGCCAATTATAGCTCAGGGGGTTTAGCACACGCCCCACACTATAAAAGGCCGCCAGCGCAGCGGCCTTGTGTAGTGTGTTCCGGCGCAGGGAAAGAGTTACATAGGCAGGGACAGTGTCAGTGCTATTTGTACCTAAAACTTGTGTGTAGGGAGAGAGAAGGATAGGCAGGGAGAGTGTCAGTGTCATATTCTTTTCTAAACCTTGTGTGCAGGGAGAGAGAAGGATAGGCAGGGAGAGTGTCAGTGTCATATACTTTGATTAACCTTGTGTGCAGGGAGAGAGAAGGATAGGCAGGGGACAGTGTCAGTGTCATATTCTTTGCTAAACCTTGTGTTCAGGGAGAGAGAAGGATAGGCAGGGGACAGTGTCAGTGTCACATTCTTTGCTAAACCTTGTGTGCAGGGAGAGAGAAGGATAGGCAGGGAGAGTGTCAGTGTCATACTTTGATAAACCTTGTGTGCAGGGAGAGAGAAGGATAGGCAGGGGACAGTGTCAGTGTCATATTCTTTGCTAAACCTTGTGTGCAGGGAGAGAGAAGGATAGACAGGGAGAGTGTCAGTGTCATATACTTTGATAAACCTTGTGTGCAGGGAGAGAGAAGGATAGGCAGGGGACAGTGTCAGTGTCATTGTTGCTAAGCCTCCTGCACATTATACACCTGAAGTTAGCCCGTATTGCTGCTTTTTCCTGGTGTGTTACACCAACAGGCATTTGCAGCACTTACAGCGGGCGGAGTGTGCCTCCTGATCATATTACACCTGAAGTTAGCCTGTATTGCTGCTTTTTCCTGGTGTGTTACACCAACAGGCATTTGCGGCACTTACAGCGGGCGGAGTGTGCCTCCTGATCATATTACACCTGAAGTTAGCCTGTATTGCTGCTTTTTCCTGGTGTGTTACACCAACAGGCATTTGCGGCACTTACAGCGGGCGGAGTGTGCTTCCTGATCATATTACACCTGAAGTTAGCCTGTATTGCTGCTTTTTCCTGGTGTGTTACACCAACAGGCATTTGCGGCACTTACAGCGGGCGGAGTGTGCCTCCTGATCATATTACACCTGAAGTTAGCCTGTATTGCTGCTTTTTCCTGGTGTGTTACACCAACAGGCATTTGCGGCACTTACAGCGGGCGGAGTGTGCCTCCTGATCATATTACACCTGAAGTTAGCCTGTATTGCTGCTTTTTCCTGGTGTGTTACACCAACGGGCATTTGCAGCACCTACAGCAGGCGTAGTGTGATTCCTGCAAAATATACTCCTGAAGCTAGGCCTTATTGCTGGTTTTCCCATTTCCCTGCAGGCCATTAGAATGTCTGGAAGGCAAACAAGGAGAGGCAGACAGTCAGGGGCCAATAAAAGAGGGCAAGCAGGCTCTGTGTCTAGAGACAACAGTGCTGGTCGTGGACGCGGTGCATCGCCATCAGCACGTGGCCATGGGCCACGCTTGTCCTTCTTTTCGGCAGCTGGACGTGTTGAGCCGCATCATGCCGAAGACTTGGTAGAGTGGATGACCAAGCCCTCCTCATCCTCCTCATCCTCTCTCACCCAGGCTCAGGGTACTGGCAAAGCAGCTGCCAAAGCGTCCTCTTCCCTGGTATCAATGTCATCATCAGTCACTCCTTCCCTAGACCAACCATGTCCTCCTGAGGAGTCCCCCGAACTGTTTGAGCACAGTGTTGGGTACATGCTCCAGGAGGATGCCCAGCGTTTCGAAGGGTCTGATGATGATACCCAGCTAGAGGAAGGCAGTAGCGTGAGAGCAGAGAGAGGGGATGCTCAAGAAGGACACCAATCTGGCAGTCATGTTCCAGCAGCTGCAGCATACTGCCAGATTGGCTCCAGTGATGAGGAGGGAGGGGATGATGAGGTCACTGACTCCACATGGGTGCCTAATAGGAGAGAGGAGGAGGAGGAGGAGGATGAGGAGGAGGCACATCTCCAACGAGGCAGGATGCCCTCGGGGGGCCAGCGTAAGGGCAGCACACCGACGGAATCACACCGCAGAGCTCCGCCTGTGCAGGGCGCTGCCTCTGCCCGTTATTCAAAAAGTTCTTTGGTGTGGGCCTTTTTTGAGTCGAGTGCATCAGATCGCACAGCTGCTGTTTGCAACATATGTCTCAAGCGTATATCGCGTGGCCAAAACATCACCCGCTTGGGCACCACATGCTTGGCCAGACATATGTTGACCTGCCATGCAGCTCGTTGGCAAGCCTACCTTAAAGACCCACACCAAAGAACAAAGCGGACCTCTCCTTGCACCGCATCAGCTGGGATCTCCAACCCCACTATACCTTCAGTCCTCTCTGAAACCTGCACTGAGAGGAATGAAGGTGTAGAATTAGGTGTGTCACAGCCAAGTACTTGCGGGCACTCTGCTAGCAGTACACCGACGTCCGATTCTAGCAGGCAAATTTCCCTGCCCCAGCTGCTGGACCGTCGAAAGAAGTTCACTCCCAGCCATCCACATGCCCAGCGGTTGAATGCTAGCTTGGCTAAATTGCTAGCGCTTCAACTGCTGCCTTTTCAGTTGGTAGACTCGGTCCCCTTCCTTGAGTTTGTGCAATGTGCGGTTCCTCAGTGGCAGGTTCCCAAACGCCACTTTTTCTCACGGAAGGCGATTCCGGCTCTCTACTGGCATGTGGAAGGCAATGTCTTGGCCTCGCTGGACAAGGCGGTCAGCGGTAAGGTGCATATTACCGCTGACTCATGGTCCAGCAGGCATGGACAGGGACGTTACCTTTCTTTCACGGCCCATTGGGTCACCCTTTTGGCAGCTGGGAAGGATGCAGGACAAGGTGCAGTAGTGTTGGAGGTTGTTCCACCGCCACGCCTCCAAAATGCTACTGCTGGTTGTGACACACCTCTGTCCTCCACCCCCTCCTCTTCTTCTTCCTCCATGGCCTCTTCCTGTGCTTTGTCCTCGGAACCAGCGGTGCTCCGTAGGCGTTCAAGGGGCTACGCAAGTACGCAGGCAAAAAGATGCCATGCCGTGCTTGCGCTGGTGTGTTTGGGGGACAGGAGCCACACTGGGGCAGAGGTTCTGTCTGCTCTGCAGGGGCAGGCTGAGAGGTGGTTGACACCACGCCAGCTTAAGCCAGGAATGGTAGTTTGTGACAATGGCACCAACCTCCTCTCCGCTCTCCGACAGGGACAACTGACCCATGTGCCCTGTGTGGCTCACGTCCTTAACCTGGTGGTGCAGCGGTTCTTGGGCAGGTACCCGGGCTTACAGGATGTCCTGAGGCAGGCCAGGAAAGTCTGTGTGCATATCCGCAAGATCTTATAATGCCAGTGCTCGCCTGGCTGAGCTGCAAAAGGAGTTGAACCTGCCCAAGAACTGCCTTATATGTGACATGCCCACGAGGTGGAACTCAACGTTGGCCATGCTGCAGCGGCTGCACACGCAGCAGAGGGCCATCAATGAGTACCTGTGCGACTACGGCACCAGGACAGGGTCAGGGGAGCTCGGGTTTTTTTTCACCACGCCAGTGGGGCATGATCAGGGATGCATGCACTGTCCTGGCACCATTTGAGGAGGCCACGAGGATGGTGAGCAGTGACAGTGCATGCATCAGTGACACTGTACCTCTTGTCCACCTGTTGGAACATACGCTGCATGGAATAATGGACAGGGCACTTGAGGCAGAACAGAGGCAGGAAGAGGAGGACTTCCTTGCCTCTCAAGGCCCCCTTTACCCAGACAGTGTTCCTTCTGTCTCACCGATCGCACAGGAAGAAGAGGAGGAGGAGGAGGAGGATTGTGTCAGCATGGAGGTGGAGCCTGGCACTCAGCATCATCAGCAGCAGTCTTTTAGGGGTGATTTACAGTCCCAAGAAACCAGTGGACTTGTACGTGGCTGGGAGGAGGTGGCTGCGGATCATGTCGTCCTTAGTGACCCAGAGGACTCCGGACCGAATGCCTCAGCTAACCTACGCTGCATGGCCTCCCTGATCCTGCAAAGTCTGCAGAAGGATCCTCGTATTCTTCGGATCAAGGAGGGGGACCATTACTGGCTGGCCACTCTCCTTGATCCACTGTACAAGGGTAAGGTTGTGGACCTTATCTTACCGTCGCAGAGGGAGCAGAGGATGAGACAACTCCGGGAGGCCTTGCAGAAAGGTCTGTGCAACGCGTTCCCAGAGACTGGGAGGTTACAAACTCCTGGTCCTGGACAACGAGTTGCTGAGGCTTCGGTCAGTCAAAGAAGGAGCGGTGGGGAAGGTGGCCGTCTGACCGATGCGCTCAGACAATTCTTTAGTCCGCAGCCCCAAGGTATGATCGGTTCCAGCAACCATCGCCAGCGTCTGATATACATGGTGCAGGAATACCTAGGGGCAAGGTCAGACTTGGACACCTTCCCCACCGAAAATCCTCTGGCTTACTGGGTCTTGAGGATGGATCACTGGCCAGAGCTTGCACAGTATGCAATTGAGCTACTGGCCTGTCCTGCATCCAGCGTTCTTTCAGAACGCACATTCAGTGCTGCTGAAGGATTTGTCACGGATCACAGGGTGCGCCTGTCCACCGACTCTGTTGGTCGACTGACCTTCATAAAGATGAACCAGTCTTGGATAACCACCAGCTACCAAACACCTGAAGCTGATATAACAGACTAATTTATTTTCAAATGTCACATCCCTTCAAGACTGATGCTGATGCTGAGAGACTGTCCTGTTATGTTGACTGACTATCCTCCTCCTCCTCAATGATCCGATTGATGATGATAGCTTGGAAGAACATTTTTGTTTCTGGGTGCCGCCACCAGTGGCTAAGGCCCAATTTTTCAGCCCCTGTTTAACAGGGGCATGTAATTACAATTTTTTATGCAATGCTTTGCAGCATGGCTCATTCCTGCACTCCAACTAGAGTATCTGGGAGAGGTTGCAGTGTCGTGGCACCAGCACCAGTGGCTAAGGCCCAATTTTTCAGCCCCTGTTTAACAGGGGCGTGTAATTACAATTTTTGATGCAATACTTTGCAACAGGGCTCATTGCTGTGCTCCAACTAGAGTATCTGTGAGGGGTTGCAGTGTTGTGGCACCAGCACCAGTGGCTAAGGCCCAATTTTTCTGCCCCTGTTTAACAGGGGCATGTAATTACAATTCTTGATCTAATAATTCACAGCAGGGCCCATTCCTGCTCCCACCAAGAGTAACTGTGAGGCCTTACAGTGTTGTGTCAACACCACCACCACCACCACCACCAAAGGCCCAATTTTTCAGCCCCTGTTCAACAGGGGCATGCAATTACAATTCTTGATCTAATAATTCACAGCAGGGCCCATTCATGCGCCCACCAAGAGTAACTGTGAGGGCTCACAGTGTTGTGGCAACACCAACATGTAAGGAGCAAATTTCAGCTGAGTATATACGGCAGGCCCCTACTTTCAAACATCCAACTTACAAACGACTCCTCCTTGCAAATGGAAGGATACAACAGGAAGTGAGAGGAAATCTACCCCTAGGAAGGCAAATTCTCTCCTGTAAGAGTTAATATGGGAAAAAAAGTGTCTCCTCTCCACTGATGCTTTATCACCAATTCTTGTTTCAATAAAAACCCCAAATTTTCAAAAAACATTTGTCATTAGGACGGAAAGTGAGGTGAACTGTTCTGAACAGGTGCACACTGCACAGACAGCAAAACAAATGTTACAGGGGTGATAACCCTTCCCTATGTTTTCCAAAAAGCTTAAAAATAGATTTCTTGGCTGGAGCTACACTTAAACAATGTACCTGTTCAAAATTACAAACAGATTCTACGTAAGAACAAACCTACAGTCCCTGTCTTGTATGCACTGCCTGTATACGGCTGTTCAGAGTATATAGGGCCTTTTTTATTTTGTGTGCGGGGTTCCCCTTAATATCCATACAAGACCCAAAGGGGCTGGTAATGGGCTGGGGTAGGGGGGGGGGGGGGGTGATGGGGTAGCTATGCCATTTTTCTTAAAGATTTTCATCCATATTACTGGGACCAAACATTACATTAAAGCCGCAAGCAGTTTTAAATGGCTTTTTTTCCTTTAGAAATGTAATTTTGTGCAGGGACAGTTCTAAACACGGGAAACACGTGGCACTTCACAGGCATACTTTAGACACCCCCCAGGTACGATATTTAAAGGAATATTTGACTTTTTTTTTTTCACTTTATGCATCATTAAAATGACTGCTCCCAAAAAACGGCCGTTTTTAAAACTCTTTTTTGGATTGATACATGTCCCCTGGTGCAGAACCCGGGTTCCCAAACCCTTTTTAGGACAATGGTTATAAAAGAAAAATTTGCGCTAGGTGCAAATTATTAAAGTGCAATAAATGAATAAATCCCTAAAGGAAAACCTGCTGCTAAACACCAAAAAAAAAAACCCCTGATATAAGGTACAACAATATAAATATACAAAAAGGTGTAGCGCTGGATGAGCCAAACTGTGTATGGCTATACAGTGAAAAAAATATATAATATAAGAAAAAGTATCAAAAACATGAGTGAATACTACAAATAAACAATTTAAAGTTCATGTGTGTCAGTGAAAAATCTTTTTGTAAAGAGTTACATCATGACCCACAAGATGGTGTTGTGTGGAATAGATTCAAATAGGTGCAGTATCCGGAGGTTCCACCGGGTGTCAGGATGTGATTGTTATCTATGTGTAGCGACCTCACCCCCTCTACATGTTTATCGGTCATCCGATGGCTCTCGTCTAGGGGTACCTGGGTTTCGAGAGTGAGGTGCGCCACGGCCCATGTCCTCCCCATGGCTGTGGTTGAGGTGAAGGCCAATTTCAATATCTTCCTCGGGCCAAACGTGCATTGGGTTGCGGAACTTAGCCCTGCTATGCTGGAATCTCCCTTTGCTCCCATTAACAGAGTCCATACAACGATCACAGTCCAACTCTCAGTTTTATTTCATAGCTCCACAACAACAGGGTAATGGCAGGATACGGTGGGATGAGCAGGCCGAGGCACTATCCTGATTGTAGTCCCTACACCCCCTGTGCTATGACCAAGGGTTGCAGGAGTCTTGATTAGAACAACTTCGCTGCGCTGGGGCCCCTATCAGGGGAAGATGACCCTCCAAGGGAGTTACCGGAGGCCCGTCCGTCACCGGGTTGACGCTGCTCCGGAATCTTCAGACGGGTGACCTCCCCGGCCTCCTCACCTCAGATGCGGGTCCCCTCGCAAGGGGCACCCTGGAATCACTTCACCCTCGCGGGAACCAGTCGAAGTCACCAGGTCCCAGGCCCACGACATAGTACCTCACCCCAGGCTGAAGGTGCCTGGGATGGACTCCAACTTCATTCCGGCCAAGCCTAGGGGCCTGGGCCGGAACCCCGAACCGCCCGCACCCAGGCCTAAGGTGCCTCGGTGCGTGAAGAGATGATCCTCGAAGACCTCGTGGTGAGGGCGTCTCCCCCTTTTATCTCCTCCCATCGACACCACGGTGGGTTCCCCGCCCCAGCCGTACCATCTCCGGAAAGGGACAAAAAGTGTAGCACTGCGGTAGTGATTCTGCCTGGAGCCTGTAGGTACCCCGCCACCCACAGGCCAAGGAGAATATTGCACCACCCAATCCTCCACGAATAACAAAAAGGGGTCTAAACCCTGTCACAATTAAACACCTGGGTCACACTACCCCCAGGTGTATCCCACTAAATCTGAAGACCCCGCTACATATGTATAGACCTCTGCATTGAGAATTCAATGCACAGGTCCACTCTATCTGCTCCGTCTGTCAATCTGAGGCCTAACCAATGAGAGAACCCTTTGCGGGCCCTTTGGCTATAAATAGCGTGTGCGCGCTTGCGTGGGCGTGCCCCTGATGACGTCAGATTTGACAAAACGACGTAGGGCGACACGTGCATGCATTGCGCACGCGCGAACGGTCGTTTGATTGACAGAATACGGAGCTTTTTATTCCTTGAAAGGAGTTTTTTAACCAGCATTTTAATATCTCAGGACTTGTTACTTTGAGGTTCTGTATCGCATACTTTGTGAAAATAAACCCCTTTTTTATGGATGAACGCTACACTATGGAAAGTTTTTCTTTCTCTTTTGGATTTTATCCTACTTACTGAGGAACATCCACTCTGATCTGCAAAGAGTGTGTCTACTCCCAGTTCTGGCCAGGTGTTCAATCAACGTCTCTGGAGACTCTCCCATTGTGGATGAAGCGTTCCTGCAGAATCATCCTGCCTTCCATGGAGTAAAACATCACTCTACTGAGCCTGTTTTGACCCCCCTGAGAAGGGTGGTCGCAGGCTGTCTGGTAAGCCTTCATTCTTCACCTTGGTGGTGGGATCTTTACTAAGTGTTGGAGCATTTTGCCTATGATTTTCATTGGATACCTGCACTCTGTAGAACTCTTATCACCTTTAAATAGAGGAGAAGATTTCATATATTTTTCACTGACACACATGAACTTTAAATTGTTTATTTGTAGTATTCACTCATGTTTTTGATACTTTTTCTTATATTATATATTTTTTTCACTGTATAGCCATACACAGTTTTGCTCATCCAGCGCTACACCTTTTTGTATATTTATATTGTTGTACCTTATATCAGGGTTTTTTTTTTTTGGTGTTTAGCAGCAGGTTTTCCTTTAGGGATTTATTCATTTATTGCACTTTAATAATTTGCACCTAGCGCAAATTTTTCTTTTATAACCATATTTTGTTTTTTGTTTTTTGATATATTTAATTTGCAGCTGGTGTATCCGTCATGGATATTTTTGATTATAGATCACAGGGGGTTATTAACACTGCAGGTGTTTTTGATGGTAATGATGATTCCAGAGATGATCTAGCAGGTTGTTTTCTTAGATTAAAGAATCTCACCATCACTGAGGTTCATACTAGGTGGGATGTTGCTTATTTAGAGGAGTATGTGAAGGCAGACATGGTCCCTAGGAGCCTCAGGTGGGATGTAAATCCCCAGAAAGATGATAATGAGTTGGCCGAGTGGTTCAAATACTTCAATGAGGCAGGTGTCAACTTTTTGCAGTTTCTTATAGCAAAAAAGAAGCGCAAGTTGGCAACTTTGGACTGCGAGATCAACATCATTAAAAATAAATTAATCCCTTTTAAAGCAGAACAGGATTATTTGCATAGATCTGAGGCTCTTAAAGCAGTATTAATTAGAGAAGAATCTGAACAAAAATCTAAGAAAAAGAAAAAGTATAACAGAGACGTAAAAGACTATAGGGAGAATATAGTTTTTAGATGGCAGGTTATACCACCTCCTGACCCACCAGTGGGGGACAGTGCAACTGGCTCTCAACCAATTGGTGTTGTTCAAAGGAGTGGTATACTAAGAAACGAACAAGGTGCATTTTCTAGTGTTTCTCAGATGCCTCGTCCCTCCCCGGATCCACGGAGAGGGAGAAATAATCCACAACAATATTACCAACAAGGAAGAGGTAGGGGTAGTAGAAGGAACCCTTCCCTTATCCCAATCATCATTCCCCTCCACCTTGGCGTCACCGGGATGCATATCCCAATCAACAGAACTATGGAAACCACCAATCCCCTCGTGTTGATAATGGAAGCCGTAATGCTTTAAGCACTAGGAACAGATTTGCTCCACTCACTAGCGATGAGGGGGTATCTGGCTTGGGTGTTAACCAAGGGGCTTCCTGTTCCTCCCAAAGTCAACAACCGGAGGGTCGCTCAGGTTGGGATTTTCGGCAGGCCGGCAGGAACAGGAACAAAAGAAATGGGGACGCAAGAGAGGGTGCAGAGGGGGGAGGAAACTTCACTCCAAAGAGAAGGAAATACTAGACTGTGCTGGGATTATCAATCTCAGCACAAAGGAACTATCCAAGGAGGAATTAATTACTTTGAATAAAGGGCTAAAGTTTGCCCCTCCACGGAACCTCAACAAGTTCCAAACTTTCATAGATATACAAAAATATACCAGAAAGTTAAATATTAAACGATACATCATGAGCAACCCCACTAGGCAACCAGTCAGGGAGGCCTCTGTTGTTTTGCATTCAGGGATGTCAAACGCATCCCTCTTCAATCCCCCTATTCACTAGGCACTGAACTTGACTGTATTTCGAGATCTGGTGTTAGGGGATTTGAACAATCTAAATGTAAAACCGGTACGAATCCAACATGATCTCAAATTGGGTATGGAGTCCCTATGTAATAGGAGGGATGTGGTCGTGCGACCAGCTGATAAAGGGGGTGCCATTGTTGTTCTGGACAAGGACTCCTACTTTGAGGAGATGTCCAGGATAGTGATGGACCCTCTGACTTACTCAAGTTTACCCATGGATCCCACTATACAATATAAGAAGGAGTTGAGAGCTCTAGTTGATAAGGGACATGATATGGGTATTTTAAACCCAAAAGAAAGGGAACATTTGGTGCCCTTGGCGCCTAGATTGCCGGTGATGTACATATTGCCTAAAATCTACAAAACTTTGATTAATCCTCCGGGTAGGCCCATCATTAGTGGTATAGACTCTATTACTTCACGTATTGGCAAGTATATTGATTATTACTTGCAACCACTGGTGATGGGCACCCCGTCCTTTCTCAAAGACACCAAGCACGTGATTAACCTGCTTGGTGAGATTGAGTGGAAGGCCTCCTACTTGCTCATTACGGCAGATGTTGCATCCCTCTATACAGCTATTTCTCATAATCTAGGTCATGAGGCGGTGCGACATTTTCTTTATCGCGACTCCGGCATTTCTGTCACGCAGTGCAACTTCGTGATGGAACTGCTGGACTTCACGATGAAGCATAATCATTTCTGGCATAGTGGTACTCACTATCTCCAGATTAGGGGTGTGGCCATGGGGGCCAAGTTTGCCCCCAGTATGGCCAACCTCTTTATGGCAAAGTGGGAAGAGGACGTGGTACTTTGTGATAGGTCACCTAATCTTATTTTTTGGAAAAGATTTATTGATGACATCCTTTTTGTCTGGGATGGTGACACTGAATCAGTCAATTCCTATCTGTCTTTCTTAAATAGTAATGACAGGGGAATTATTCTTAGTTATGAGATTAGTCCCATTCAGATTCATTTTCTGGATCTCAATATTTCAATAGAGGACAATAGGATTGTCACGTCCACCTTTTTTAAACCGACGGACAGGAACGGTTATATACCACTGGACTCTTGTCATCATAGTTCCTGGCTGTCGGCGGTTCCAAAGGGTCAGTTTTTGCGCTTAAAGCGCAACTGTACCGATTTGGAGCAATATCATAAGGAGGCACAAATCCTTAGATCTAGATTCATAGTCAAAGGTTATGATATTGCTAAACTGGATTCTATCATTGCTGAGGTTGGTCTCAGAGATAGACAGACTCTTCTGTGTGACAGACCCCGAGAGGTGGAAAACAGGGAGGATTTTGGCCTAGCCTTTCTGACCACATATTCAAGCCAACACTGGGCCATTAAAAGAATCATTAAAAAATATTGGTCGGTGTTAAAGAATGACCGAGTGTTGGGGCCTCTGTTGTCCAACAGCCCAAGAGTGCTCTTCAGGGGTGCTTCCATCCTCAGACATTCAATAGCACCAAACGTACCTGATCCCCCAACTCGTCCGACTTTTTTGGGGATCTGAAGGGATTCTATCCCTGTAGGAGATGTAAAGTTTGTAGGGTCAATGCTCTCCAGGGTAGAAGAATTACTGATTTCACTTCATCTGGAACAGGAGTGACATATCCCATTAGGTCCCTTATAACCTGCACTACTAAATGTGTGGTGTACCTCTTGCGGTGCCCATGCGGGTTGGAATATGTCAGACGGACTATTAGGAAACTCAGTATAAGATTGGGGGGAGCACATTACCAACATAAAAAATGGTTTTGACAAACATAATGTGTCAAAACATTATGATCTTGTACACAATAGAAACCCAAAAGGTACTATCTTTATTGGTCTGGAAAAATATGTGCCCCATTGGAGAGGTGGAAATGGTAGAAGAAGCATATCCAGATCTGAAACCAGCTGGACACATAAATTAGGCTGTCACACACCGGGAGGCCTTAATGTGGAATGGGACATGAACTGCTTCATTAATAATGGGTGATTTATTATTTTGATGTCCCTTCTAGGGTTGAGCGAACCCGAACTGTAAAGTTCGGGTCCGTACCGAACATTAGCTTTTTCCCAAACCCGAACCCGGACTTTGCGCGAAAGTCCGGGTTCGGGTTTGGGAATCTAATGGCGCAGTTAGAAATGCTTCAGGGGCCAGCCAATCACCTTTTGATTAGCTGGTGTGCCCTTAGAAGCCATCATAGCCATGCCTACTAATGGCATGGCTGTGATTGGTCAGTGCAACATGTGACCCAGCTTCTATATAAGCTAGAGGCACACAGCACACACGTCACTCTGCTTCAGAATAGATAGGGAGAGGATCTTGTCTGCTGCTGCTGCTTTTAGGGAGAGATTGAAAAATACGTGAGTTAGTCCTGATTCTGGAATCTGAGGGAAAAGATAGAGAGACAGTGTAGTGTAGGGCCAGGTTCCTGTTGGTGCTTTCAGGGAGAGAGATATATTATATAGGAATAGGAGTCCAGATTCAGAAATATAACTCAGCGACCTGCATAGGTTTACCTGTTTGTGTTGCAGTACAGTCTTTTTACACTGCCATGAGCCCAGTGTCAGAGAAAATCTACCTTTTATCTGCAAGCTCAGTGCACCAGCACTGCATATATTACGTTGAGAGATACACCGTTTCCATACTGTGGGTGTATTCTGCTCTTGGAAAAAGATCCATTTAGGGCAACAAAAAAAAAGGCACTTTATTGTGCTCTTTTCCAAAAGACCCATTAAGGGCAAAAAAAAAAAAAAAATTTGCATTTTATTTTGCTCGTGCAAAAAAAGACCCGTTTAGGGCAAAAAAAAATAAAAAAATGCACTTTAATGTACTCTTGCAAAAAGACCCATTTAGGGCCACAAAAAATATTTTGCAGTGTGTTATACATATGTGGAGGCGTGTGAAATAAACCATTTCTATATATTTGTCTTCTACTGTGCTATACTAAAAAAACAACATTTTTTTTTAATAGCATTTTCTGCAGTTCTGTAGCTGTGCGATTCAGCGGTTACGTACTGTGGGTGTGTTGTGGTCTTCCAAAAAACGCCATTTAGGGCCACAAAAAATATTTTGCAGTGTGTTATACATATGTGGAGGTGTGTGAAATAAACAATTTCTATATAGTTTTCTTCTACTGTGCGATACTAAAAAACAACATTTTTTTTTAATAGCATTTTCTGCAGTTCTGTAGCTGTGCGATTCAGTGGTTACGTACTGTGGGTGTGTTGTGGTCTTCCAAAAAACGCCATTTAGGGCCCCAAAAAATATTTTGCAGTGTGTTATACATATGTGGAGGTGTGTGAAATAAACAATTTCTATATAGTTTTCTTCTACTGTGCTATACTAAAAAAACAACATTTTTTTTTAATAGCATTTTCTGCAGTTCTGTAGCTGTGCGATTCAGCGGTTACGTACTGTGGGTGTGTTCTGCTCTTCCAAAAACACCCATTTAGGGCAAGATCCTAAATTTGGAAAATATGAGGAGAAGGTCAAAGGGACGTGGTGGCCCTGGTCGTGGTGCTGCTGGTGGAGCTCCTGTTGCAGGGAGAGGACGTGGTGGATCTGTGCCAGATACACGCACAAGTGAAACACCTTCCTCAGGTGCGAGTAGGCGATCGAGCCTGCTGCGGTATTTTGTCGCGCCTAATGAGGCTGTACGATTTATATGTATGTTTAGGCCAGGACAAGTACAGGCGATAGTAGATTGGGTTGCTGACAGTGCCTCGGGTTCCTTCACATTGTCTCCCACCCACTCTTCTGATGAAAGATCAGAGTTGGCACCTGAAACCCATGTCCATCAGTCTTTCACCTCACCCCCTTGCAAATCAGCCAAGCAGTCTGAGCCCCAAATCATGCAGCAGTCTCTTCTGCTTTTCGATGACTCTGTTAGCAGGGTTTCCCAGGGCTATCCACCTAGCCCTGCCCCAGAAGTGGAAGAGATTGAGTGCACCGATGTCCAACCACTTATGTTTCATGATGAGTACATGGGAGGACCATCGCAGCACGTCTCGGATGATGACGAAACACAGGTGCCAACTGCTGCTGCTTTCGCAATTGTGCAGACAGACAAGGAGGGCAGGGGTGAAGACTGGGTGGAGGACGATGAGGTCCTCGACCGCACATGGAATCAACGTTATGCAGGTGACCAGTGTAGTTTGGAGGAAGAGGCGGTGGTCGCACAGAGCCACCAGCACAGAAGAAGAGGGAGCAGGGTGCAAAAGCGGAGCGTCCGTCCCCTAGACAGTATGTCTGCTACTGCCCAACGCAGCAAGGGACCGAGCACACCAAAGCCAGGTCCAAGGAGTTCCCTAGCGTGGCAGTTCTTCACACAATGTGCTGATGACAAGACACGAGTGGTTTGCACGCTGTGCAATCAGATCCTGAAGCGAGGCATAAACGTTCTCAACCTGAGCACAACCTGCATGACCAGACATCTAAGTGCAAAGCACGAGCTGCAGTGGAGTAGACACCCCAAAAACCAAGAAAGGTCTCTGGCTCCTCCTGCTTCCTCTTCTGCTGCAGTCTCGGCCTCTTCATCCACCTCTGTAGTGACAGTGGCACCTGCCACCCCGCAAACAGAGGATCTGCCAGCAACACTACCACCTGGGTCACCAACCATCTCCACAATGTCCCATGGAACCGTTCAGCTCTCTATCTCCCAAACATTGGAGCGGAAGAGGAAGTACCCCCCTAGCCACCCGCGATCCCTGGCCCTGAATGCCAGCATTTCAAAACTCCTGGCCTTTGAAATGCTGTCATTCCGTCTGGTGGAGACGCAGAGTTTTAAAAGCCTGATGGCATTGGCTGTCCCACAGTACGTCGTGCCCAGCCGCCACTACTTTTCCAGGCGAGCCATCCCTTCCCTGCGGGGACAAAATCAGGTGTGCACTGCGCAACGCCATCTGTGGCAAGGTCCACCTAACTACGGATGCGTGGACCAGTAAGCACGGTCAGGGACGTTATATCTCCCTAACAGCACACTGGGTAAATGCAGTGGCGGCTGGGCCTGAGGCAGATAGCAGTTTGGCGCATGTCCTTCCACCACCGAGGATTGCAGGGCGCTTCAGTTTGCCTCCTGTTGCTAACTCCTCCTACTCCACTTCCTCATCCTCTACCGCCTCCTCATCCGGTCAGCGTAACACCTTCACCACCAACTTCAGCACAGCCAGGGGTAAACGACAGCAGGCAGTTTTAAAACTTTCCTGTTTGGGGGAAAAACCCCACACCGCGCAGGAGTTGTGGAGGGACATGGAACAACAGACCAATGAGTGGTTGCTGTCAGTGAGCCTCAAGCCCGGCCTGGTGGTGTGCGATAATGGGCGAAATCTCGTAGCAGCTCTGGGCCTAGCCGGTTTGACGCACATCCCTTGCCTGGAGCATGTGCTGAACTTGGTGGTCCAGAGGTTCCTTAAAAATGACCCCAATATGCCAGAGCTGCTGCAGAAAGTGCGGGCTGTGTGTGCGCACTTTCGGCGTTCTCACCCTGCTGCTGCTCGCCTGTCAGCGCTGCAGCGTAACTTCGGCCTTCCCGCTCACCGCCTCATATGTGACGTGCCCACAAGGGGGAACTCCACCTTGCACATGCTGGCCAGACTGTGCGAGCAGCAGCAGGCGATAGTGGAGTTTCAGCTGCAGCAATCACGCGTGAGTCGCACCACTTCACCACCAATAACTGGGCCTCCATGCGAGACCTGTGTGCCTTGTTGCGCTGTTTCGAGTACTCCACCAACACATCCAGTGCCAATGACGCCGTTCTCAGCGTTACTATCCCAGTTCTATGCCTCCTTGAAAAAACGCTTCGGGCGATGATGGAAGAGGATGTGGCACAGGAGGATGAGGAGGAGGAGGAGGAAGCGGGATCATTTCAAAGGCTTTCAGGGCAGTCTTTCACAAGTGGCTACGAGGGTGGGTTCCTGCACCAACAAACGCCAGGTACACAATTGTCCGGCAGAAAGGGCACAGTTCTGGAGGATGACGAGGTGGAGGAGGAGATGGAGGAGGAGGAGCCATTTTCACAGCAGGGTGGCACCCAGACCAGCTCGTGGCCATCACTGGTGCGTGGCTGGGGGGATATAGAGGACACAGACGATACACCTCCCACAGAGGACAGCTTTTCTTTGCCTCTGGGCAGCCTGGCACACATGAGCGATTACATGTTGCAGTGTTTCCGCAATGACCGCCGAGTTGCCCACATTTTAACTGGTGCTGATTACTGGGTGGCCACCCTGCTGGATCCCCATTACAAGGACAACGTACCGTCCTTAATTCCCTCACTGGAGCAGGATCGTAAGATCGCGAGTACAAGCGCACGCTGGTAGACGCGGTGCTGGTGGCATTCCCACCTGACAGCGGGCGTACGGTGGAAGCACAAGGCGAAGGCAGAGGAGGAGGAAGAGGTCGACAACGCAGCCGGGGCACCGGCAGCACCTCAGAAGGCAGGTTTAGCATGGCTGAAATGTGGAAAAGCTTTGTCAGCACGCCACAACAACCAGCACCACCAGCTGAGATGGAACGTCTTAGCAGGAGGCAGCATTTCACCAACATGGTTGAGCAGTATGTGTCCACAGGCCTACACGTACTGGATGACGGGTCTGCCCCCTTTAACTTCTGGGTCTCCAAATTGGACACATAGCCTGAGCTTGCCCTTTATGCCTTGGAGGTGCTGGCCTGCCCTGCAGCCAGTGTATTATCTGAACGTGTATTTAGCACGGCAGGGGGCGTATCACAGACAAGCGCAGCCGCCTGTCTAGAGCCAATGTGGACAAGCTCACGTTCATTAAAATGAACCAGGCATGGATCCCACAGGACTTGTCCGTACCTTCTGCAGAATAGACATGTATACCGGTCTTGTGACAAAAAACTGTCCGGCCATCGGATTGTGTCCGGCCCATACTGCGAAGGCGCAGCGCTTGCGCAGTACAGAGGACAAGGAGATTCACAAAATCTCCGAAGATTAACGGCGCCTGCACAGTGAGTGCAGGTTCAAGCCCCACCATCCAAGTGGACATACGGTAGCACATAGTAACAGGGCCCCTCATGGGCTCGGTTCGATCGCCACGCTTCGGGCACGGCCTCACTTGGCTCGGCTTGAACCACGGATGGTGTGGCCTTCATCTGAACTCACCACGCAGGCGCCGTTCGTCTTGGGAGATTTTCGAAATCCCCTTGTCCTACATACTGAGCAAGCGCAGTACAAGGTGGACACTATTTGACGGGGGACAGAATTCGACACATCACCGGCCTTACCCAGCCATTGTTGTATTTTTGAACCAGTGTTGGCTACCTCGTCCTCCTCCACTGCCGCTTCCACCTACACAGCCACATCCACCGCCACCTCAACCTCCTACTCCATATGGACCTCGTCCTCCTAGGTCAAGATTATAATTTTTATTTAATTTTTTTGTAGCGCACAGATCCTTTCCCCCTTACCTGCCTTTATGTTGTTGGCTCCTCGCAGGAGGGAGAAAGGCACACCGCACTACCAGCCCGTACCCTCCTATATAAAGAGGTTGAGCGGTGTACTTGACGGGCCGTGTCCACAGCCGGAGTCAAAACTCCTCCAGAGGATGATTCTCACCTCTACTGTAGGTAAAGGCAAGTCCTTTAATTCCCAGTAAAGTCAATGTCCACACCAGCTGAAATTACAACTCTTATTCTCTCATGGCAAAATAAACTCTACTCGGATAGAAAAGGTTAGAGCAAAGAAACAGGACAGCTTAAGGTGTGGAGGAGGTCCAGGCACAAACGTAGCACATTCACTTCACTGCTTAGGTTTCTCAAACAGTTTTAGGTGCACGGTCTCTGCCACAGACCTTGAGGTTGGTCTCTGCCACAGACCGGGTGTACAAGGCCCCTGCCACGGACCTGGAGAACTTTGGTCTCTGCCACAGACCAGGGTATATAAGGCCCCTGCCACGGGCCGGGTGAATAAGGCCTCTGATACAGTCAAGATGACCTTGAGCTTCTCCTTCTACGAACCTAGCCCATATCAAGGGGAAGACATCTCTCCAGGGAGTCAACAGACCCTTCTTTCACCGTGACTCCCGCATCGGTCCATCAGAATGATCCTCCCTTCCCTGGAACATGGTCCCCTACACGAGGCGGCACCCTAAGACTCCTCGACCCTTAGCGGACTCCAGACGAAGGCTCTGGACTCCAGGCTTTACTCCCGCACCTAGGCCTCCATACCCAGGGCAGCAGGAACTCCAGGATAGTACCTCACCCAGGCTAAAGGTACCCGAGATGGAACAGGAACACATGCACCCAGGCCAAAGGCACCTGGGCGTGGACCCCACTGGACATCAGCCCCCAGGCCAAAGGTCTGCCCCTTTTATATGCTCTCCCGGCATGCACAGCAGGTTCCCCGCCCCGCTGTACTACTGCCAAGAGGGGACACAAAAGGCACAGCACTGTATCGGCGGTTCAACCCTAGCCTACCATGGCAGCGCCACCTGTAGGCCGCAGGGAACTGCACACCAATACTGTCCCCCGAGGACAAAATGGTCCATGAATCCTACAGAATTAGGGTGTTTGAGCCTATTTACCACTCAAACACTTCCCTTAAATTTAGCACCCCACTACATTTTTATTTCAAAGTATTTTATTTTCCCACTAGCTTATCCATTAAATTGAATAATTTATTCCAGAAAGGGCGTATTCTGGGGAATTCCCACCATATGTGTGGCATCGTGCCGTTGAGTTTCTGAGGTTCTTAATGACTTCCCGTACCTCTTCTGCTGAAAAGGGGGCCTCCAGCATATTTTTTTTTTTATGTTATTTTAAGTTATTTCCCTATCCACATTTGTTTGCAGAGCACTTGCCATGCTCTTAACAACATTTTGCTGCCATTTGCAGCCCTCTAGCCCTTTCCATTACTTTTTTAGAGCCTTTTTAGTCCTTAGAAGTCCGGGTCCCCATTGACTTCAATGGGGTTCGGGTTCGGGTCCGCGTTCGGGTTAACCACTTAAGCCCCGGACCATTTGGTAGCTAAAGGACCAGAGGTGAATTCAGAATTTTGTACTGCGCTGCTTTAACTGTAAATTGTGCGGACATGCAATGTTGTACCCAAACGAAATTTGCGTCCTTTTCTTCTCACAAATAGAGCTTTCTTTTAATGGTATTTGATTGCCTCTGCGATTTTTATTTTTTGCGATATAAACGGAAAAAGACCGAAAATTTTGAAAAAAAATGATATTTTCTATTTTTGTTATAAGAAAAATCGAATAAACTCAATTTTAGTCATACATTTAGGCCAAAATGTATTCAGCCACATGTCTTTAGTAAAAAAAATGTCAATAAGCGTATATTTATTGGTTTGCGCAAAAGTTATAGCGTTTACAAACTAGGGTACATTTTCTGGAATTTACACAGCTTTAAATTTATGACTGCCTATCTCATTTCTTGAGGTGCTAAAATGGCAGGGCAGTACAAAACCCCCCCAAATGACCCCATTTTAGAAAGTAGACACCCCAAGGAAATTGCTGAGAGGCATGTTGAGCCCATTGAATATTTTTTTTTTTTGTCCCAAGTGATTGAATAATGACAAAAAAAAAATTACAAAAAGTTGTCACTAAATGATATATTGCTCACACATGCCATGGTTATATGTGGAATTGCACCCCAAAATACATTCTGCTGCTTCTCCTGAGTACGGGGATACCACATGTGTGGGACTTTTTGGGAGCCTAGCCACGTACGGGACCCCGGAAACCAAGCACCGCCTTCAGGATTTCTAAGGGTGTAAATTTTTGATTTCACTCCTCACTACCTATCACAGTTTTGAAGGCCATAAAATGCCAAAATAGCACAAAACCCCCCCCCCAAATGACCCCATTTTAGAAAGTAGACACCCCAAGGAAATTGCTGAGAGGCCTGTTGAGCCCATTGAATATTTTTTTTTTTGTCCCAAGTGATTGAATAATGACAAAAAAAAAAAATTACAAAAAGTTGTCACTAAATGATATATTGCTCACACATGCCATGGTTATATGTGGAATTGCACCCCAAAATAAATTTTGCTGCTTCTCCTGAGTACGGGGATACCACTTGTGTGGGACTTTTTAGGAGCCTAGCCGCGTACGGGACCCCGAAAACCAATCACCGCCTTCAGGATTTCTAGGCACAAATTTTTGATTTGACTCCTCACTACCTATCACAGTTTCGAAGGCCATAAAATGCCAAAATAGCACAAAACCCCCCCAAATGACCCCATTTTGGAAAGTAGACACCCCAAGCTGTTTGCTGAGAGGCATGGTGAGTATTTTACAGCTCTCATTTGTTTTTGAAAATGAAGAAAGAACATTTTTTTTTTTTAATTTTCAAAACTTTGTGACAAAAAGCGAGATCTGCAAAATACTCACAATACCTCTCAGCAAATAGCTTGGGGTGTCTACTTTCCAAAATGGGGTCATTTGGGGGGGTTTTGTGCCATCTGGGCATTCCATGGCCTCCGAAACTGTGATAGGCAGTGAGAAGTGAAATAAAAAATTTACACCCTTAGAAAGCCTAAAGGCGGTGATTGGTTTTTGGGGTCCCGTACGCGGCTAGGCTCCCAAAAAGTCTCACACATGTGGTATCCCCGTACTCAGGAGAAGCAACAGAATGTATTTTGGGGTGTAATTCCACATATGCCCATGGCATGTTTGAGCAATATATCATTTAGTGACAACTTTGTGCAAAAAAAAAAAAAAATTGTCTTTTTCCGCAACTTGTGTCAACATATAAAATATTCCATGGACTCGACATGCCTCTCAGTATATAGCTTGGGGTGTCTACTTTCCAAAATGGGGTCATTTGGGGGGGTTTTGAACTGTTCTGGCATTTTATACACAACATTAGGAAGCTTACATCCACTCTTCTAACCACTTGAAGACAAAGCCCTTTTTGACACTTTTTGTTTACATGAAAACATATTTTTTTTTGCAAGAAAATTATGTTGAACCCCCAAACATTATATATATTTTTAAAGCAAAGGCCCTACAGAATAAAATGGTGGGTGTTGCATTTTTTTTTCTACACAGTATTTGCGCAGCGATTTTTCAAACGCATTTTTTTGGGGAAAAAATACACTTTTTTTAATTTTAATGCACTAAAACACACTATATTGCCCAAATGTTTGATGAAATAAAAAAGATGATCTTAGGCCGAGTACATAGATACCAAACACGACATGCTTTAAAATTTCGCACAAACGCGCATTGGCGACAAACTACATACATTTTTAAAAGCCTTTAAAAGCCTTTACAGGTTACCCCGTTAGATTTACAGAGGAGGTCTACTGCTAAAATTACTGCCCTCGATCTGACCTTCGCGGTGATACCTCACATGCATGGCGCAATTGCTGTTTACATATGACGCCAGACCGACGCTTGCGTTCGCCATTGGGCAAGAGCAGGGCAGAACAGGGGTGCTTTTTTTTTTTTATTATTAATTTTGCTTTTTTATTTTTTTTAAACTGTTGCTTCCATATTTATTTATTTTTTTATCATTTTTATTGTTATCTCAGGGCATGTAAATATCCCCTATGATAGCTATAGGTAATGACAGGTACTCTTTTTTGAAAAAACTGGGGTCTATTGGACCCTAGATCTTTCCTCTGCCCTCAAAGCATCTGACCACACCAAGATCGATGTGATAAAATGCTTTCCCAATTTCCCAATGGCGCTTTTTATATCCGGGGGGGTCATTCCCTCCCACTGCTTGTAAAAGCAGTCCAGAGGCTAATTAGCCACTAGGATTGCTTTTACATGAAAGCCGGCCGCTGGCTGAAAAGAATGATACCAAGATGATACCTAAACCCGCAGGCATCATTCTGGTATAAACATTCAAAGTCCAGCAACATACCAGTACGTTGCTGGTCCTTGTTGGACATGTATTGTAATCTTTTTTTTCATGCAGCCTGTTGGCTGAACGAAAAAAAAAGATTGATCGGTGGGTATGCCCACCATTAGAATACCGCCCTTCATCCACCCACTTCTAATGATGGGCATACATGCACCATTTATATATGCCGAAGCATGGGGGCATCTTCCCGCAAACGTTATGCCGCGTACACATGGTCAGACTTTTCCACGGGCAAGCCTCCGTCGGAATTTTGACTGTATGTACGCGGCATTAGGAGCAAAATCGCTCCTCCGCCCCTGCTGCCCCCAATGCTTCGGCATATATGCTTTTTTTTTTTAACTGTGGTGGCGAAATCACCTCCTACAGCACTGGAGTCACAGGGATCAGGCCTGTCTCTGCGAACGCTGCAGTTATGTGTGTTGTGTTTTGCAAGTGACAGTGATCGATTCGATACTGCACTTGGGTGGCCTGGGCTGGACGGAGGGGCAAAACGCAGGTGCTAGCAGGTATCTGGGCTGATCCCGCTAACACTGCGTTTTTGGGAACCCTAAACTGCTGGGGGACGCTAGTATAGATCTGATCAGATCAGATATTGATCTGTTCAGATACTATACCACTAAGGGGGGTGTATGCTTCACGCGTGGGTGTTAGCGTTACTGGCACTAACCTGACGCTGCCTGGGGTGTGACGCAGACCCTCTCTGACGCTAAAACCTAATTGATATCACCCGCCGGGCGATCAGGGGGTTAAACCTTTATTGGGTTATATACGGCGGGTGCCCTGACACTATAAAAAGCAAACTAACTAACTAACCAGCGTCACCCGTAACACTTATATGATGATCACTGGTGAAAGGGTTAACTAGGGGCAATTAGGGGGTTAAAACCTTTATTAGGTAATATATGGGGGTACCTGACGCTATATAAAAACCTGATGGCGAACCTAAAATAAAATTACTGGCTACCGATCTGCATCACCGACGCTAAGACAGCGATCAGAAAAATTATCGCTTAGTGACAGTGGTGATAGGGGGGTGAAAGGGTTACTTGGGGGGCGATCAAGGGGGTTAAACCTTTATTAGATAATATATGGGGGTACCTGACGCTATAAAAACCTGCGACGAACCTAAAAAAAATACTGGCTACCGATCTGCATCACCGACGCTAAGACAGCGATCAGAAAAATGATCGCTTAGCGACAGTGGTGATAGGGGGTGAAAGGGTTACCTGGGGGGCGATCAAGGGGGTTAAACCTTTATTAGGTAATATATTGGGGTACCTGACGCTATAAAAACCTGCGGCGAACCTAAAAAAAATTACTGGCTACCGATCTGCATCACCGACGCTAAGACATCGATCAGAAAAATGATTGCTTAGTGACGGCGGTGCTAGGGGGTGAAAGGGTTACCTGGGGGGTGATCAAGGGGGTTAAACCTTTATTAGATAATTTATGGGGGTACCCGACGCTATAAAAACCTGCGGCGAACCTAAAAAAAATTACTGGCTACCGATCAGCAACGCCAACGCTAAAACATCGATCAGAAAAATTATCGCTTAGTGACCGTGGTGATAGGGGGTGAAAGGGTTACCTGGGGGGCGATCAATGGGGTTAAACCTTTATTAGGTAATATATGGGGGTACCCGACGCTATAAAAAACCTGCGGCGAACCTAAAAAAAATTACTGGCTACCGATCAGCATCACCGACGCTAAGACATCGATCAGAAAAATGATCGCTTAGCGACGGCGGTACTAGGGGGTGGAAGGGTTATCTGGGGGGTGATCAGGGGTTAAACCTTTATTGGGGGGGTTAGGGGGCTACACTGGACCTAAAACTAAATGTACTGACACTTTTACAGTCACAAATGTCACTGATTGCAGTGATCACTAAATAAATGGTCACTGCAATCAGTGACACTGTGACTGGGGGGTGATCTGGGGGTGTCTGGGGGAGCCTGGGGGGGCGATTTATGTACCTATGTGTCCTGGTGTCAGTGTAGTGTTGTGTGCACTAACCTGCATCTTCTCCTGTACGGCGCTCGGTATATGTGAGCGCCGCAGGAGAGATGACATCACTTCCTCCAGCCTGTGTAAACAAGTACACAGGCAGGGGAAGCTCTCATTCGCCGGGAGCGATCGAGAGGGGGTGGCCGGAATCGAACGGCCGTCCCCTCATGCCGGATCGCTCCCGAAGGTAAAACGACCGCTCACTGTAAAGAAGGGGGGTCCGATCGGACCCCCCAACTATACAAAGGCAATCACGTACATATACGTGATTCTGCCTGTCGGTGCCATTCTGCCGACGTATATTTACAGTGGGCGGTCGTTAAGTGGTTAAAGTTCGGTCCCGAACCCGAACTTTTTTCCGAAGTTCGGCCGATCCCATCGAACCCGAACATCCAGGTGTCCGCTCAACTCTAATTGCAATATATTTTTGCACTTTGGCACTTTTCATCACGTGGACACTTTAAATAATGGATAAGGCAATAGTTGTATGATTTGCAATAAGAGTAGTGATGAGCCGAACACCCCCGGGTTCGGTTCGCACCAGAACCCGCGAACGGACCGAAAGTTCGAACGAACATTAGAACCCTATTAAATACAATGGATGCGAACGTTCGAATTCTAAAGTGCTAATTATAACAACTATTATGCATGTTATTGTCCTAAAAAGGGTTTGGGAACCCGGGTTCTGCACCAGGGGACATGTATCAATGCAAAAAGAAGTTTTAAAAACGGTCGTTTTTCGGGAGCAGTCATTTTAATGATGCATAAAGTGAAAAAAAAAAAGTCAAATATTCCTTTAAATATCGTACCTGGGGGGTGTCTAAAGTATGCCTGTGAAGTGCCACGTGTTTCCCGTGTTTAGAACTGTCCCTGCACAAAATGACACTTCTAAAGGAAAAAAAAGCCATTTAAAACTGCTTGCGGCTTTAATGTAATGTCTGGTCCCGGTAATATGGATGAAATTCTTTAAGAAAAATGGCATAGCTACCCCATGACCCCCCCCCCCCCCCCTACCCCAGCCCATTACCAGCCCCTTTGGGTCTTGTATGGATATTAAGGGGAACCCCGCACATAAAATAAAAAAGGCCCTATATACTCTGAACAGCCCTATACAGGCGGTGCATACAAGACAGGGACTGTAGGTTTGTTCTTATGTAGAATCTGTTTGTAATTTTGAACAGGTACATTGTTGAAGTGTAGCTCCAGACCAAAAATCTATTTTTAAACTTTTTGGAAAACATAGGTAAGGGTTATCACCCCTGTAACATTTGTTTTGCTGTCTGTGCCCCTGTTCAGAACATTTCACCTCACTTTCCGTCCCAATGACAACTGTTTTTGAAATGTGGTGTTTTTCTTGAAACAAGGATTGCTGATAAAGCATCAGTACAGAGGAGACACCTTTCTCCCATATTTATTCTTACAGGAGAGAATTTTCCTTCCTAGTGGTAGATTTCCTCTCACTTCCTGTTGTCTTCTTGCGTTTGCAAGTAGGAGTCGTTTGTAAGTTGGATGTTTGAAAGTAGGGACCTGCCGTATATACTCTGCAGAAATAGGCCCCTTAGTTGTTGGTGTTGGCACAACACTGTAAGCACTCACAGTTACTCTTGGTTGGTGCTGGAACGCCCTGCTGTCAACTATTATATCAGGAATTTTAATTACATATAATTGTTGAACAGTGGTAGTAAAAATTGGGCCTTTGATGGTGGTGCTGGTGCCACAACACTGTAAGCCCTGACAGTTACTCTTGGTGGGTGCAGCAATGGGCCCTGCTGTGAATTATTAGATCAAGAATTGTAATTACATGCCCCTGTTGAACAGGGGCTGAAAAATTGGGCCTTAGGCACTGGTGGCACAACACTGCAACCCCTCACAGATACTGTACTTGGAGCACAGCAATGAGCCCTGTTGCAAAGTATTGCTTCAAAAATTGTAATGACACGCCCCTGTTAAACAGGGGCTGAAAAATTGGGCCTTAGGCACTGGTGGCACAACACTGCAACTCCTCACAGATACTGTACTTGGAGCACAGCAATGAGCCCTGTTGCAAAGTATTGCTTCAAAAATTGTAATGACACGCCCCTGTTAAACAGGGGCTGAAAAATTGGGCCTTAGGCACTGGTGGCACAACACTGCAACTCCTCACAGATACTGTACTTGGAGCACAGCAATGAGCCCTGTTGCAAAGTATTGCTTCAAAAATTGTAATTACACGCCCCTGTTAAACAGGGGCTGAAAAATTGGGCGTTAGGCACTGGTGGCGGCACCCATAAACAAAAATGATCTTACAAGCTATCATCATCAATCGTATCATTGAGGACTCGGAGGAGGAGGATAGCCAGTCAACATAACAGCACAAGGCACTCAGCATCAGCATCAGTCTTGAAGGGATGTGACATGTTAAAATCAATTAGTCTGTTATATCAGCATCAGGTGTGTGGTAGCTGGTGGTGATCCAAGACTGGTTCATCTTGATGAAAGTCAGTCGATCAACCGAGTCGGTGGACAGGCGCACCCTGTGATCCGTGACAAATCCTCCAGCAGCACTGAATGTGCGTTCCGAAAGAACGCTGGATGCAGGACAGGCCAGTAGCTCAATTGCATACTGTGCAAGCTCTGGCCAGTGATCCATCCTCAAGACCCAGTAAGCCAGAGGATTTTCGGTGGGGAAGGTGTCCAAGTCTGACCTTGCCCCTAGATATTCCTGCACCATGTTTATCAGACGCTGGCGATGGTTGCTGGAACCGATCATACTTTGGGGCTGCGGACTAAAGAATTGTCTGAACGCATCGGTCAGACGGCCACCTTCCCCACCGCTTCCTTCTTTGACTGGCCGAAGCCTCAGCAACTCGTTGTCCAGGACCAGGAGTTTGCAACCTCCCAGTCTCTGGGAACGCGTTGCACAGACCTTTCTGCAAGGCCTCCCGGAGTTGTCTCATCCTCTGCTCCCTCTGCGACGGTAACATAAGGTCCGCAACCTTACCCTTGTACCGTGGATCAAGGAGAGTGGCCAGCCAGTAATGGTCCCTCTCCTTGATCCGAAGAATACGAGGATCCTTCCGCAGACTTTGCAGGATCAGGGAGGCCATGCAGCGTAGGTTTGCTGAGGCATTCGCTCCGGAGTCCTCTGGGTCACTAAGGACGACATGATCCGCAGCCACCTCCTCCCAGCCACGTACAAGTCCACTGGTTTCTTGGGACTGTAAATCATCCCTAAAAGACTGCTGCTGATGATGCTGAGTGCCAGCCTCCACCTCCATGCTGACACAATCCTCCTCCTCCTCCTCCTCCTCCTCTTCCTGTGCGATGGGTGGGACAGAAGGAACACTGTCTGGGTAAAGGGGGCCTTGAGAGGCAAGGAAGTCCTCCTCTTCCTGCCTCTGTTCTGCCTCAAGTGCCCTGTCCATTATTCCACGCAGCGTGTGCTCCAACAGGTGGACAAGAGGTACAGTGTCACTGATGCATGCACTGTCACTGCTCACCATCCTCGTGGCCTCCTCAAATGAGGACAGTGCATGCATCCCTGATCATGCCCCACTGGCGTGGAGAAAAAAAACCAAGCTCCCCTGACCCTGTCCTGGTGCCGTAGTCGCACAGGTACTCATTGATGGCCCTCTGCTGCGTGTGCAGCCGCTGCAGCATGGCCAACGTTGAGTTCCACCTGGTGGGCATGTCACATATAAGGCGGTTCTTGGGCAGGTTCAACTCCTTTTGCAGCTCAGCCAGGCGAGCACTGGCATTATAAGATCTGCGGAAATGCACACAGACTTTCCTGGCCTGCCTCAGGACATCCTGTAAGCCCGGGTACCTGCCCAAGAAGCGCTGCACCACCAGGTTAAGGACGTGAGCCACACAGGGCACATGGGTCAGTTGTCCCTGTCGGAGGGCGGAGAGGAGGTTGGTGCCATTGTCGCAAACCACCATTCCTGGCTTAAGCTGGCGTGGCATCAACCACCTCTCGGCCTGGCCCTGCAGAGCAGACAGGACCTCTGCCCCAGTGTGGCTTCTGTCCCCCAAACACACCAGCGCAAGCACGGCATGGCATCTTTTGCCTGCGTACTTGCGTAGCCCCGTGAACGGCTACGGAGCACCGCTGGTTCATAGGACAAACCACAGGAAGAGGCCATGGAGGAAGAAGAAGAGGAGGGGGTGGAGGAGAGAGGTGTGTCACAACCAGTAGTAGCATTTTGGAGGCGTGGCGGTGGGACAACCTCCAACACTACTGCACCTTGTCCTGAATCCTTCCCAGCTGCCAAAAGAGTGACCCAATGGGCCGTGAAAGAAAGGTAACGTCCCTGTCCATGCCTGCTGGACCATGAGTCAGCGGTAATATGCACCTTACCGCTGACCGCCCTGTCCAGCGAGGCCAAGACATTGCCTTCCACATGCCGGTAGAGAGCCGGAATAGCCTTCCGTGAGAAAAAGTGGCGTTTGGGAACCTGCCACTGAGGAACCGCACATTGCACAAACTCACGGAAGGGGGCCGAGTCTACCAACTGAAAAGGCAGCAGTTGAAGCGCTAGCAATTTAGCCAAGCTAGCATTCAACCGCTGGGCATGTGGATGGCTGGGAGTGAACTTCTTTCGACGGTCCAGCAGCTGGGGCAGGGAAATTTGCCTGCTAGAATCGGACGTCGGTGTACTGCTAGCAGAGTGGGCGCAAGTACTTGGCTGTGACACACCTAATTCTACACCTTCATTCCTCTCAGTGCATGTTTCAGAGAGGACTGAAGTTATAGTGGGGTTGGAGATCCCAGCTGATGCGGTGCAAGGAGAGGTCCGCTTTGTTCTTTGGTGTGGGTCTTTGAGGTAGGCTTGCCAACGAGCTGCATGGCAGGTCAACATATGTCTGGTCAGGCATGTGGTACCCAAGCGGCTGATGTTTTGGCCACGCGATATACGCTTGAGACATATGTTGCAAACAGCAGCTGTGCGATCTGATGCACTAGCCTCAAAAAAGGCCCACACCAAAGAACTTTTTGAATGACGGGCAGAGGCAGCGCCCTGCACAGGCGGAGCTCTGCGGTGTGATTCCGTCGGTGTACTGCCCTTACGCTGGCCACCAAAGGGCATCCTGCCTCGTTGGAGATGTGCCTCCTCCTCATCCTCCTCCTCCTCCTCTCTCCTATTAGGCACCCACGTGGAGTCAGTGACCTCATCATCCCCTCCCTCCTCATCACTGGAGCCAATCTGGCAGTATGCTGCAGCTGCTGGAACATGACTGCCAGATTGGTGTCCTTCTTGAGCATCCCCTCTGTCTGCTCTCACGCTACTGCCTTCCTCTAGCTGGGTTTCATCATCAGACCCTTCGAAACGCTGGGCATCCTCCTGGAGCATGTACCCAACACTGTGCTGAAACAGTTCGGGGGACTCCTCAGGAGGAGGACATGGTGGGTCTAGGGAAGGAGTGACTGATGATTTGTCTGACATTGATACCAGGGAAGACGACGCTTTGGCAGCTGCTTTTCCAGTACCCTGAGCCTGGGTGAGAGAGGATGAGGAGGAGGAGGAGGGCTTGGTCATCCACTCTACCAAGTCTTCGGCATGATGTGGCTCAACATGTCCAGCTGCCGAAAAGAAAGGACAAGCGTGTCCCATGGCCATGTGCTGATGACAATGCACCGCGTCCACGACCAGCACTGTTGCCCCCCAGACACAGAGCCTGCTTGCCCTCTTTTATTGCCTCCTGACTGTCTGCCTCTCCTTGTTTGCCTTCCAGACATTCTAATAGATGGCCTGCAGGGAGATGGGAAAAAAGCAATAAGGGCTACCTTCAGGTGTCCTTCTCTGTCCCTTGAAACAAGGACTTTCACAGTGAAAGAAACTGACACTCTCCCTACCTACAGTTTTCTGTCCCTAGAAAAAATATTTTTTTTAAGCACAATATAGCACAAGGACAATTCACTCACTGTCCTTACAGGTCCTGGAAACAAGGACTTGCAGAGTGAAAGAAAAAAAACACTCTCCCTACCTACAGTTTTCTGTCCCTAGAAAAAATGTTTTTTTTAATCACAATATAGCACAAGGACAATTCACTCACTGTCCTTCCAGGTCCCTGGAAACAAGGACTTGCAGAGTGAAATAAACTGACACTCTCCCTACCTACAGTTTTCTGTCCCTAGAATAAATGTTTTTTTTAAGCACAATATAGCACAAGGAGAATTCACTCACTGTCCTTCCAGGTCCCTGGAAACAAGGACTTGCAGAGTGAAAGAAAAAAAACACTCTCCCTACCTACAGTTTTCTGTCCCTAGAAAAAAATGTTTTTTTTAATCACAATATAGCACAAGGACAATTCACTCACTGTCCTTCCAGGTCCCTGGAAACAAGGACTTGCAGAGTGAAATAAACTGACACTCTCCCTACCTACAGTTTTCTGTCCCTAGAATAAATGTTTTTTTTTAAGCACAATATAGCACAAGGACAATTCACTCACTGTCCTTACAGGTCCCTGGAAACAAGGACTTGCAGAGTGAAAGAAAAAAAAACACTCTCCCTACCTACAGTTTTCTGTCCCTAGAAAAAATGTTTTTTTTAATCACAATATAGCACAAGGACAATTCACTCACTGTCCTTCCAGGTCCCTGGAAACAAGGACTTGCAGAGTGAAATAAACTGACACTCTCCCTACCTACAGTTTTCTGTCCCTAGAATAAATGTTTTTTTTAAGCACAATATAGCACAAGGAGAATTCACTCACTGTCCTTCCAGGTCCCTGGAAACAAGGACTTGCAGAGTGAAAGAAAAAAAACACTCTCCCTACCTACAGTTTTCTGTCCCTAGAAAAAATGTTTTTTTTAATCACAATATAGCACAAGGACAATTCACTCACTGTCCTTCCAGGTCCCTGGAAACAAGGACTTGCAGAGTGAAAGAAACTGACACTGTCCCTACCTACAGTTTTCTGTCCCTAGAATAAATGTTTTTTTTAAGCACACTATAGCACAAGGACAATTCACTCACTGTCCTTACAGGTCCCTGGAAACAAGGACTTGCAGAGTGAAAGAAAAAAAAACACTCTCCCTACCTACAGTTTTCTGTCCCTAGAAAAAATGTTTTTTTAATCACAATATAGCACAAGGACAATTCACTCACTGTCCTTCCAGGTCCCTGGAAACAAGGACTTGCAGAGTGAAATAAACTGACACTCTCCCTACCTACAGTTTTCTGTCCCTAGAATAAATGTTTTTTTTAAGCACAATATAGCACAAGGAGAATTCACTCACTGTCCTTCCAGGTCCCTGGAAACAAGGACTTGCAGAGTGAAAGAAAAAAAACACTCTCCCTACCTACAGTTTTCTGTCCCTAGAAAAAATGTTTTTTTTAATCACAATATAGCACAAGGGACAATTCACTCACTGTCCTTCCAGGTCCCTGGAAACAAGGACTTGCAGAGTGAAATAAACTGACACTCTCCCTACTTACAGTTTTCTGTCCCTAGAATAAATGTTTTTTTTAAGCACAATATAGCACAAGGACAATTCACTCACTGTCCTTAGAGGTCCCTGGAAACAAGGACTTGCAGAGTGAAAGAAAATAAACACTCTCCCCTACCTACAGTTTTCTGTCCCTAGAAAAAATGTTTTTTTTAATCACAATATAGCACAAGGACAATTCACTCACTGTCCTTCCAGGTCCCTGGAAACAAGGACTTGCAGAGTGAAATAAACTGACACTCTCCCTACCTACAGTTTTCTGTCCCTAGAATAAATGTTTTTTTAAGCACAATATAGCACAAGGACAATTCACTCACTGTCCTTACAGGTCCCTGGAAACAAGGACTTGCAGAGTGAAAGAAAAAAAACACTCTCCCTACCTACAGTTTTCTGTCCCTAGAAAAAATGTTTTTTTTAATCACAATATAGCACAAGGACAATTCACTCACTGTCCTTACAGGTCCCTGGAAACAAGGACTTGCAGAGTGAAATAAACTGACACTCTCCCTACCTACAGTTTTCTGTCCCTAGAATAAATGTTTTTTTTAAGCACAATATAGCACAAGGAGAATTCACTCACTGTCCTTCCAGGTCCCTGGAAACAAGGACTTGCAGAGTGAAAGAAAAAAAACACTCTCCCCTACCTACAGTTTTCTGTCCCTAGAAAAAATGTTTTTTTTAATCACAATATAGCACAAGGACAATTCACTCACTGTCCTTACAGGTCCCTGGAAACAAGGACTTGCAGAGTGAAAGAAACTGACACTCTCCCTACCTACAGTTTTCTGTCCCTAGAAAAAATGTTTTTTTTAATCACAATATAGCACAAGGACAATTCACTCACTGTCCTTACAGGTCCCTGGAAACAAGGACTTGCAGAGTGAAAGAAACTGACACTCTCCCTACCTACAGTTTTCTGTCCCTAGAATAAATGTTTTTTTAAGCACAATATAGCACAAGGACAATCACTCACTGTCCTTCCAGGTCCCTGAAAACAAGGACTTGCAGAGTGAAAGAAACTGACACTGTCCCTACCTACAGTTTTCTGTCCCTAGAATAAATGTTTTTTTTTAAGCACACTATAGCACAAGCACAAAACACACTGACACTCTCCCTACCTATCCTTCTCTTTCCCTAAACTAAAGGAATCCAGGTTAAGCAAGAAAGAAATAACAGTCACTGTCCCTGCCTATGCTGCTCTATCCCTGCTCCGGAACACACTACACTAGGCCGCCGTGCTGGCGGCCTTTTATAGTGTGGGGCGTGTACTAAACACCCTCAGCAATAATTGGCCACAGGCATCCTGCCTGTGGCCAATCATTGCTCTCCTCGCTGCCGGCGCTGTGATTGGCCAAGCATGCGGGGTCACAGTGCATGCTTGGCCAATCACAGCGCCTGGATGACACTGCGATGGCGTAGTGCATTGTGGGCCGTTCGCGTCACTCGAATTTGGCGCGAACGGCCCAAATCGTTCGATCTTCGTCGAACGATCGAACAGCCGATGTTCGAGTCGAACGTATGTTCGACTCGAACACGAAGCTCATCCCTAAATAAGAGCATTTATTATGTAATAAGGTATCACAATTTTAGGTTAAGACAGCGCGGCACTCTACTCTATATCTCAATTTGTTATGCACGATCATATGAGACATGATCAGTGCGAGCAGCTGCCTTGATTAATTTATAGGCATCATATGGTAGCTTGCAAGAATTTCTCTGTTTAGATTTACATATAGTCAAACTCAATCGGGCTGGTGGAGCCATACGATGAATAGTAGTGACATCAGTGGGATAGGAGACGCCGTAACGATGCCTGATCGAGTTTGCTGACTATTTGTGAATATTTGTGAATATTTGCCAATTTTGTATGCATATTTTGTAAGTGCAAGCCTTAAAGGGGGGAGCAGTTTGAAACAAAATAAAACGTTTACGCTATGGTGTTTCCTCCTTTTCTCTTTGAATGACTCCCTGATTGAGAGATCCAGCTGTCTGGTATCAATGGGACTTAAAGAGGAAATATCCCTGGAGAGATTGTCCATATAACATTATGCGCAGTGTTCAAGTATTCTCTGGTAAGAGTTTTATAAGTATCTGCACATCCCCCCCATTTCTCTGCACACTTGGAGGTGTTGGTGACAGCAACCTTGTTTCACTGTATCGAAAAATTATCGGACTTTCTCACCTGCTTCAGTGTGTTTTATACAGCAACCCTTTAAAAGCACGTTACGGATTAAAAATAAATGTGTATATATCTGTACTTCTGATTAGCACATAGTTAATATCATAGTGTGCACAGCGCTGCCTGGGTCTGTTGGACTTTGTTGTGTTTTATTTGTTGTACTTGCCTTTGGGTTAGTTGTATGGTAGCGGCTGAAGCCTTAATTGGCTTTTTTCTTTTTACACTCAGATAGGATGTGTATGTTTAAGGCCTCATGCCCACGGACGTTTTTACAGCCGCGTTTTTGAGCGTTTTTTACAGCTTAAAAACGCCTGTCCATTTTAGTCTATAGCTTCATGCCCACCTAGACATTTTTAAGCTGCAAATAGCATAGACGTTTTTAAGCTGTAAAAAAAACCCAGGACCAGTGCGTTCCTCAGCGTCAGAATTAGGCAGAAAAAAACGCGAGTGTCAAAAAACGCGCAAAAACGCGCACTAACGCGCACTAATGTGCAAAAACGCGCACTAACGCGCGGTCGCGTTTTTAGCTCCGACGTTTGTTTTTTTTCAAAAAAATTAAAAAAATAAAAAAATAAATATTTACAATAACATGGACAGGCGTTTTTAAGCTGCAAAAAACGCAGCTGTAAAAAGGCCAGTGGGCATGAGGCCTAAATTTCACTGCCACATGAGCGCTTGTTTATTAGGAACAGGACGTTTTTCTTTTTTGTTTGATCTTAAAAATATTATCTTTTAAAAATTACTCATTCATAATTACCGTGCAGAAAAATCATTCTCATAAGCACGACAATATATACATTTACACCTTGGACTGTCGGTTATACCTTGATTTATGTAACTATGGAAACCCATGCATATGTGTATGTACTTATGTCTACGAGAATAATTTTTAATTGTATGTATTAAAAGTGTTTAAATGTTCAATAAAAATTGTGTATATTTTATACCCTGTGGTTTGTGTCTCACAAAGTTCCTATGGGGATCCTTCTTCTTCATTGTATTTATCCCTGACCTGTCTGGTGTATTCCTTGGCCTTCATGATGCTGTTTGTTTACTAAGGTTCTCTAAAACCTCTGAAGGCTTCAACAGAACAGCTGTATTTAGCCCACGTTCACACTGAGGGCCGGTTTCAAATCGTGCGAGTTCACCTGAACTCGCACAATTTCAAACTGGCATTTTAGTCCAACTGTGCGGGTACCTGCACAGATGTCTACTGAAATCGCCCCCAAAGTCACCAAAAGTAGTGCAGCAACTACTTTTGGGAATCGGTGCAGCGCCGCAAAGTCAGCGTTGCACCGATTCGGACAGTGTCAGTGATCTGACATGTAGAAATGGCCCGATGTGAACATGGACTTATACTGAGATTAAAATAACCTTACAGGTGGACTTTATTTACTAATTCTGAAGGCAATTGGTTCCACTCAATTTTAGTTAGGGGTATCAAAGTAAATGGGGCTGAATACAAATGCACGCCACACTTTTCAGATATTTGTTTGTACAAAATTTTTTAAATCATTTATCATTTTCCTTCTACTTCACAATTATGTGCCACTTTGTGTTGGTCTATCACATAAAAACCCAATAAAATACATCTACGTTTTTGGTTGTAACATGACAAAAGGGGTATGAATACTTTTTCAAGGCACTGTATATGAAAGGTTTTTTTCTGCCAAGGGAACTGGCATTTTTTTTTTAAGTCCAGTGTGCATGGAGCCTTATACAGTTTATTTATTTATTTTTACAAGAAAATAAAAAGCTTTTATTAAAATTTCCTGAAAGGTTCACTTTAACTTTTTTTGACACAAGACTAGGTATTCAAAGTGGACATAGCTTCACCCTATTCAACCATGCCAAGTGAACAATCACATTACAAACTAAATGTTCATTATGCAAAATGTACTTGCTCTACGTCTTTGTAACTCAACCCATTGCATACTGTATTATTCAAGTGCACAACAACTTCTCTGTTTTAGAAATGTTACATCAGTAACTGTTACATTGTGTTGGGAAATATATATGTCTCTGATCAGAATTCTACATAGTACGTGGATGACAGCGGTCGTGTAAAATCTAGAGTACCATTCATCTGTATTTGCATCATCAGTGATACATTGGTCTGGAAACAATTCCGTAAACCTATAAAAAAATAAGTAAATTAATTTTCCATTAATATGCACACTATTAGATGATATTATTATCATTTACAATTTGTATTTTCAGGAAACCCAAAAAGAGGAAGGTTTTATTACATGAAGCAAATGAGCAAAGCCTTATGCCCTGTACACACGACCAGTTTTCCCGTCAGAAAAAAAAACAACGGTTTTCCCCACAGAATTCCTCTCAAGCCTGCCTTGCATACACACGCTCAGACAATAGTCCGGTGAACTTTTGACTGCCAAGAACGCGGTGACGTAAAAGACTACGACGAGCCGACAAAATCAAGTTCTATGCTTCGGAGCATGCGTCAAATTGTTTCCGAGCATGCCCGTTTTTTTTCCCGTCGGGAAAAGCATACAGACGAACGGTTTTCCCGCTAGGATTTTTTCCTGATGGGAAAAAAGAGATCCTGCTCTCTTTTTTTGATCGGCAGTTTTTCCGTCTGAAAAACTGCGATGGAGCACACACATGGCCGGAATTCCCCGCCAAAAGCTCTCATAGCAGTTTTTCTGACGGGAAAAGGCTACAACTAAGTAAAGATATTGTAGTGTACAGAATAAAACCACTGGTCATTGGCCAAGCCCCTCCTCTTCCTCCTCACAGGATTTGAATGACAGCAGCAAGAGCCAATGGCTTCCACTGCTGCCTCCATATCCAGTGAGGAGAGAAAGCAGTACTGCTGCTTTCGTGCACATCACTGATTTGAGGTAAGTATTTAGGGTGGGCTGGGGGGTTGAAACTGATCACAAGATTTTTATCTTAATGCAGAGAATACATTAAGGTAAAAAACCTTCTGCCTTTACAACCACTTTAAATATACTTCTGCTGCTCTGCAAAGAAGGTTACAGCTGATATGATATGGTAATTTAATTCCAAAATTAGATTACTGAAAAAATGTATTCAGCTACAACAAAAAAACTGAAGAATTGCGTTTGTCAGGACCCGAAGACAGCAGATGTATAAAGCAGAGCTACAGATTGAAATATGAATAATGCAGTTTCCATGTACATATCACACAGTGATTCATATTTTATCCTAGACAAAAAAATGATATAATAAGCCATTTTTGAAAATAGGGAACACAGCACATTATATTCCAGTCTATTTGGTTTTACATTTTTGGCAGGGGAATACTGACACATTTCCATAACCCCTAGGTTTAGTTACTAATTCTTCTGGAAATATGATACTTAGGCCCCCATCCCCCCGAAAAGTAGATTTATCACACTTGAAAAACAAATACCTGTGTGCCTGTAAGCTTGTAAAATATTTTGCTTCGCTTAGCCTGCACACATGCTCACTTTTTTTTTCCAGAGTACCTAAGACCCCTTTCACACTGAGGTGCTTTGCAGGCGCTATAACGCTAAAAATAGCACCTGCAAAGCGCCCTGAAAGAGCCGCTCCTTTCACTCCAGTGTGAAAGCCATAGGGCTTTCACACTGGAGCGGTGCGCTGGCAGGATGGTAAAAAAAGTCCTGTTAGCCACATCTTTGAGGTGCTGTAGGAGCGGTGTATACACCGCTCCTCCTTCTTGGCCGCTAGCGGGTGTTAAAAGCGCCCTGCTAGCAGCCAAATAGCACAGCGAAAACAACGGTAAAGCGCCCCTAAAAATAGCAGAGATTTACCGCCGACGCCCCCTTTTTTTTCAATTCAGTCATTTTTTTATTGTTTCTTCTGCAACAAATACAAATTAACATTTCACATTCATAAAAAACAGATACAGTTGGCATACACATATTACCTCTTACATTATATCCCCCCAACCCCCATAAAAAAATTGTCTCCTTTATTTGATATTTTAGTGATTCTCTCTCCGTCCCCTGTACTCACCCCCCCTCCTCCCCTCTGTCTCCTCGCACCCTCGTTTAGCAAGGTCGCTCATCGCTCAAGGTCCCAGACCTCCAACCAATCTTTCCAAATAGCTTCAAATTTTCCTTGATTATTTAAATAGATTTCCTGGCCAGCCTCACGAGACAGTTGCGGAAGAAAAAGTCCCGCCACCGTTCAAAATCTCTGCATGCGTCCGGGTCACGTACAGGACATAGATCCCAAGCAATGACCAGTCCAGGCCGCAAAGCTAATCAGACTGCTATGGCGGCAGAACAAAATGTGACAAGAGGCCGTCCCGACGAGGGCCTCTGCTGGGCGTGTTCAGCGCCATCCGCCCCAGGAAAACTCTTATGTGCAGAATACATCAGAGATGTAGCCACAGTTAGAGAAACTGAAGCACGCAGAATAAAGGACTATATTCAGGAGGCGGTGACGGAGAGTATACAGTCGGCCTCAGGCGTAAGTGCTTCAGGGACTAAGCCTAGAGTCAGGAGCGCATCCAAGCAAAGGCGTGACTCATCACCGGTGCTTGAAGCGTCGTCAGAAGATTCTTCAGACTCAGAGGAACCGTCTGAATATTTATTCAACTTCCAATTCATAGAGCCTTACATTGCAGCAGTAAAGGAGGCCATAGACTGGAAACAAGACATCTAGCCACCGGAAAAAATGTAAAGATATTTTCCTAACCGGAAAAAGCAAGGGGAAACCTTCCCGTTCATGACGGAGGTCCGAGAGTTGTTTTGAGGAAGAATGGGAAAAGCCAGAAAGAAAGACAAATGTACAAAATCGCTTTTTAAGGCTATACCAATTTAAGACTCCAGAAGCTGCCTTTTGGGAATCACAGCCAGACATAGATGCGGCCTTACAATGTTTGGCAAGGCAGGTGGCAAGGCAGGTGGCCCTGCCATTGCAGGATTCTACAACCTTCAGAGACCCGATGCACAGGTGCACAGACACAGATCTAAAGAAGATCTATTCATCTGCTGGTGCAGCTTGCCACCCAGCCATAGCCCTAACCTCAATCTCCAGGGCTCTGAAGGTCTGGGTCACAAATGTGCAGGTCTAATGTGAAGACGGGCAGAATCATTTTGGCAATGGAGGAATTTGACCTCTCAGCCGACTTTCTGGCAGAAGCCTCTATGGACTTAGTTAAACTGCTCGCGAGAATCATGACTTTTGCAGTAACAGCGAAAAGGGACTTATGGTTACGTCATTGGGTAGCAGAAAGTACCTCGAAACTGGGACTTTGTAACATTCCATACAATGGCAAGATGCTATTCGGCGGTACCCTAGAAGAGGCTATCAAACAAGCTACTGGAGGGAAATCTGGTCTGCTACCACAGAGACCCAAAAGGAAACAGCAAACCACCCGGTCAGGCCAATCAGATTTCAGAAGGGCGCATGAGGCCAGGTCATATAGACCAGGCCGAGAATATACGAGACCCTATTAGAGGGGCTAACAGAATGTTTTCTTCAGAACATAAAGACCAAGGCCGCGCAGACCGCTAAGAAACCAGAGAAGTATTTTTGACGGGTTACCCGCCCGTCCTCCCCAGGTGGGTGCCAGTCTGGCATCCTTTTGGAAGGTATGGGCGGAGAAAGTCAAGGACCAATGGGTATAGAAAACAGTCAAGCAAGGATACAAAATAGTATTTAGAGAAAAACCGCCGGACATCTTTGTCCAGACAGAATGGCCGCAAGGCCAGAAGAAATATGTAACCGAATTACTTCAGAAAAATGCAATTTTGCCGGTACCTCTAGAACAGCAGAGAACATGAGTTTACTCTTCAATTTTTCTGATACCCAAAGCTTCTGGAGATCTCAGATCGGTCTTAGACCTAAGATCTTTGAACCACTACATCGTTCCCAAGACATTCAAAATAGAATCAATATTTACAATTATATCAGTTCTGCAACAAGGGGACTGGTTAATATCAATTGATTTAGCAGATGCCTACCTGCATGTCCCAATCAGCAAGAATCACCAAAGATACCTAAGATTCATGGTAGGGGAAGACCATTTTCAGTTCAAATGTCTACCCTTCGGGATAAGCACAGCACCTCGAGTCTTCTCCAAAATCTTGCTAGCTATCATCGCCGTTATACGTTTGAAGGGCATAACATTTTTCCACTACCTAGACGACATCTTGGTAGTGGCCCGTGCAAGTGAGGAGTTAACGGCACAACGTGAGGTGGTGCTGAAGATTCTATCCAAATTCGGCTGGATTGTCAACAAGCAGATGGAATACCTAGGGCTTGTTTTCAACACAAGCTAAGCTAAGGGCGTGTCTCGCTACCGTCGCTACCAAGACGCAAAATAGCCGCGCTAGTAGCCTGCGTAAACAGCGTGATGGAGTCCTCGTCGCTGTCAGCAAGGGACTGTATGACGCTTTTATGAATGTTCACCTGTCACGTACTTGGCGGTAGAGCCTGATATGCAGAGGATGGCCTCCCTTACACCCCTGACTCGAGGCCCCTGATAAAGTAGACAGGAGGCGCGGGAGTGCAGAGTCGCATGGGTGCCTGGCAGGATCGCTGATGATGGAGCCGGACTGGGATCCCAGAAGAGACTGCAGAGGAACACCGGTGCAGAAGAAGACCAGGAGCCGCGGTCAGTGGAAGGCAGGTACTGGCTTGGTACAGGAACTCCACAGGCAGAGGAGCCGATGCGACAGCAGGTGGGATGGGAGCTCAGCAGGGCTCCGAAGGGCTGCAAGGATGGCAGGTGCAGGCTGGCCGGGTCACACACTGGCGGACAAGTCTATGATAGGAGCATAGACTGGAGGGAAGTCGGGATACAGGCCGGTTTAGTATCAGGCTGGCAGCAAGGTAGCAGAAGGAGCAGGCAGATGCAAAGTCAACAAGCCGGGTCAGGTGCGGGCAGAAAGCAGGAACGTCAAGGACAAGCCGGGTCAGATATCAGGAACAGGTATCAGATACTGGAACGTAGGGTACACAGAACGCTGTAGAACAGACAGCACTGAGTCTGGGTACTGACCCAGTTTAATTAGCCTGCTTGGCGCCAAGGCCTGTCACTGAATGCGCGCGCGCGCGTGCGCGTGCGCACATACGCGTGCCATTGGCGTTCTAGCAATAGCTGAGGTTCCTGGCCGTCTTCCACGGCCACCATCTTGAGTGCTGGCATGCCCTTCCTGACATCACCACAGCGGTCCCAGCTGTCCCCTGGGCAATATTCCATACAAGGGCATTCCAGACGTCCTTTCTGAACCAATGGGATGGCGTATAACGCCACCAAAAGATCCTCATACCAAGACAGATCCGCCAGGGCTTGGCGTGTTGGATAGCACCAGGAAATCTGTCAAGAGGCATGCCCGGGAGATTGGATTCAGATTACCTCGGATGCCAGTCTTCGAGGCTGGGGCGCTCACTGCCTCAGCAGACAGGTTCAAGGCGAATGGAGCAGGATGGAGACCAGACACTCCAACCTTCTGGAGTTACAAGTAGCATATCTAGCCCTGCGGGCATTCGAGAACCTGGTTCACGGAGCTCGGGTCAAGCTGATGTTGGACAACCGAACGGCGGTTGCTTATATAACCAAACAGGGCGGAACCAAGAGCTTGCCGCTGCTGCAGTTGGCAACCAAGATATTCATCTGGGCCAAAGCACATGTGGAAGCCTTGACGGCAGCCTACATTCCGGGCAGTCAAAACTACATAGCAGACCGTCTGAGTCTGGATTTTCCCAACAAGAACGAGTGGACACTCAACAAAGACTACCTGAAAACAATCTTTTACAGGTGGGGTACACCCTCGGTGGATCTGATGGCGACCCCATGGAATGCGAAAATACCTCGGTTCATGTTAAGGTTCCGCTGCAATGAAGCGCTAGCTCAAGACGCCTTCTCAATTCCGTGAAATTTTCCCCTAGTCTACCTTTTTCCATCGGTACCCCTGGTAATGAAGACCCTATTGAAGATTGCGAGGGAGAATGTCCATGCAATTTTAATCCTGCCCTTCTGGCCATGGAGGCCATGGTTCCCACTGCTCCTGCAGATGGCGGCAGTTCCCCCAATATGGCTTCCACTGAAGAGAGACCTTCTACAGTAGGGCTAGTGGTATTATCCCAACTCAGGCAGGCTGCAACTAATGGCATGGCTGTTGAATCAGCCAGACTGCAGTCGCAAGGCATCTCGGAAGAAGTAATCTCGACACTACTGAAGTCTTGAATAGTCACAACTAATGTCACTTACACCAGGATTTGGAAGAGATTTACAGCATTCGCTTTGCAACAAAATTTCTCCCCATTGTCCGCAAACATTGCGCAGGTACCGGACTTTTTAGAGTCAGCTCTAAAGATGGGCTTAGCCTATAACACCATATAGGAACAGGTGTCAGCCTTGGCGTGCTTCACAGGTCACAAGTGGGCAGACGAACCACTAATAAAACAATTCTTAGAGCAGCCAAAAGAATGAGACCTCCAAGGAGGTCCCTGTTCCCAGCCTGGGACCTGGGAACCGCACTAAGAGCTCTGCTCCTACACCCATTCATGCCCGCTTTGGTTCTTGACAGTCAAGCTGATCTTTCTTACAGCCATAACGTCAGCAAGGAGAGTTTCAGAACTGGCAGCTCTATCTTGCAAAGATCCCTTTTGTATCATCCTCCCGGACAAAGTGATCCTAAGGCCCTCACCGGCCTTAACCCCTAAGGTAGTTTCCAAGTTCCATGTAAATTGGGAGGCGGTCCTACCTAGCATCACACAACTGCCCAAACAAGCGGAGGAGCTAGATCTCAGACCATTGGACATGGTAAACTTGTTCTCAATTTACTTACACAGCTCTCTGCAGATGCGCAAACTGATACTCTGTTCGTCCTGCCATCAGGGCCTAGAAGAGGACAAGAGGCATCAGCAAGAATCATAGCTACCTGGATCACCAAGGTGATAAGTCTTACGTATGAGAAACAGGGGCTGATGCCTCCACAAGTTATTAGAGCTCATTCTACAAGAAGGGTGGCAGCCTCATGGGCAGCTTCTGCTAAGATACCGATTGAAGACATATGCAGGACCGCTAGTTGGAGCTCCTGCGAAAACTTCGCTAAACATTACAGTTTAGATGTCACAGCATCAAATTGCATCAAATTTTGGGAACGCAGTGGTGTCGGCACCCTTTCAAGCAAAATAAAATATTCACTAAAGCAGCATTTTCAGTTGTTGTTTGAGTCTTATATTTTTTCCCACCCTATATCAGCTAAATTAAATCCCATTGTGTGCTGACGTGAGGCTGGCCAGGAAAATGGAAAATTGTTATCAATACTTACTGTAATTTTCCTTTCCTGGCCTGTCCTCACGTCAGCACAGCTCTTTTTCCCTCCCTATAAGCCTGTCGTCCGCTAGTTGAGTGGAACAAGGGCGGGGGAGGAGGGGCTACCTTTTTATCAGATAAGAGAAGATGGTACTGAGAGACTGGAGGAAGGGGTTAACCCATTGTGTGCTGGCATGAGGACAGGCCAGGAAAGAAAAATGACAGTAAGCATTGATAACAATTTTCCATTTTCTCCTTTACTGTAGTTTCCCTTAGTTGTGTTCTCCATTCCTCTAATGTCGGGGGATATATGGAGATCCATTTCTGCGCTATCAATTTTCGTGGCAAAAACAGGCATCTCGCCATTGCACTATAGATGTTTGCTGATATATTAGGTTTATTTACTATATTTAACAGACATATTCTTGGGTCTGATAATAGTTTTATACCAAGTGTATTATTAATATTTTGAATTATATCCTCCCAATATCTTTGGAGTTTGGGACACCTCCAAAGCATGTGTATAAGATTAGCTGGGGCGTCTCTACATTGAGGACATAGGGGAGATTCCCTTCGTTTCCACCTAAATAGTTTTTCCGGGGTATAGTATGACCTGTGTAAAATGAACAATTGTGTTAGTTTTTGGGTCGTGGAAAGTGAGACTTCTAAGATCGCAGAGAGAGCCTCCGGCCACTGTACATCTGACAGTGGGCCCAGATCTCGTTCCCAATGTAGCCTGGCCGGGGCCACTCCTTTTTTTTTTAACTTACTATTTAGTATCTCATAAATTTTTGATATTAAAGCAGAGTTCCAACTACAATCTAATTTTTTTTTTTTTTAGAACATCCTTTCACAAGCGCTTACAATGTAATTTTCAAACTCACGTCTCCTATTAAAATCATCCCCCGATGTCCGGTTTCATCCTCTAGAATAACTTTGATGACTGTGTTCTGGGCATTGTCATTTTGCTTGTGGGCATGTGAAGCCCAGAAGCATCCTGTTCAGGGATATGGTGCTGCTGAGAGACCAGCATGCACCTCCCGTTCTGTCCCCGATCTCGCGCATGCGCATTGAGGCAATGTCGGAGCGTCGTCAACTACGCAGGTTGTGATGGCAACGAAGATAACAAACAATAAAAACAGAAGATTGAAGTTTTAAAATATCGTCTGCCAGGCTGCATTGCTCATTTTAAAATTAGATTCTAATTAGATCTAAGATTAGATCTGGCTTTTATCCCGTCACTTCCGGTTTGGAAGTACCGCGATTCTAGCCCTCAGCGATGCCCACTGACTCCTGGGAAATGATGACACACATCTCCCAGGAGCAGTAGCGAGCGGAGGCGCAAAGGGAAGTGACGAAAGGAACCGAGGTGATGAAGGAGGAAGATTTTGAGGGATCACATAGCAACAGCCATTTAAAGGTGAGTAAAAAATAAATAAATCCAAATGTTTTTTTTTTTATTTCATGCACATTAATGCCATATTTTTTTTTGGGTGGAACTCCACTTTAAGCCCTGTTTTTTTTTCTTCCTTTTTGAGCAGTAATTTTATTTTGGAGCTGTTTAGCTTAAATTCAGACGTGTGTGCCTGTAGCCTGTACCATGAGCCATGTCTAAGCTGCAGAAACTGGAAGAACCTCTGTCTTGGTATCTCAAACTTCTCAGACAGCTGAGAGAATGAGTTTATATTACCATTCCAAAACAATTGCTCAATATATCTAAGACTTGTTTCTGCAATTCTACATAGTTTCCATTATTCTAGATTGTAGTGTTGGAGGTATAACCTGTAATATTTGTAATATCCTTCATTTCCTGCAATACATTAGCAAATAATTTACCTGAAACAACATTTTTATCTTTTTGCATAATTTTAGCCTCCAATGTGGACAGCAATGTATACCCATTACCCAACGGCAGGAGTAGTCTCTGTATGGGGTCCTTTTCCACAGCCTCTGTCCAGCCAAAAAACTGTTGTAACTGTGCTGCTAAAAAGTAGTTATTTGGCTGTGGAATAACAAGTCCCCCCTCATCTTTGGCTTTGGCGCCACCCTTTGGGCTGCTTTTGCTGATCCTCGTGTTAGTAAAATTTGGTGAGAGATGATTCACGCTTTTCAGCCTCGTGCTCTTCAGTCCGTTACAGCGTGACGAATGTGCTATCTCTATTACGAACGCTAGTTTTACCAGAACGAGCGCTCCCGTCTCATACTTGATTCTGAGCATGCACATTTTTTTTCACGTCGTTAAAGCCTACACACGGCCGTTTTTCACGACGATGTGAAAAACGACGAGAAAAATTAGAGCATGTTCCAATTTTTTCATGGCCATTTTTCACGTTGTGAAAAATGCTCTGAAGCCCACGCACGATCATTTTTAATGACCATTTTTAAAAATGGCATTTTTCTCGTCATGAAAAACGGTCGTGTGTACGCGGCATCATGCCGCGTACACACGATCATTTTTCACGTCGTGAAAAATGAAATTTTTTGTTTTCACAAGAAAAACGACCGTGTGTGGTCTTTTTGTAATTTTTCACGACGTGAAAAACGGCATTAAAAACAACGAGAAAAATTAGAACATGTTCTAATTTTTCTCATCGTTTTTCCTGACATTTCTTCCGCGGCAGTGTTTCCCATAGGGAAACACTGCCGCGGAGCCCATAGACGATCGTTTTTCTCGTCATTTTAAAAAATGACGAGAAAAATGACCGTGTGTGGGGAACAAGCTGTTCCCTCGTTTAAAATGTCATTATTCACGGCGGTTTTTTAACCGCCGTGAATAATGATCGTGTGTACGCGGCAAGAGTTGTTAGTTTTATCCAAGAGTGTTTTTTCCTCCAAATAAGTTCACGAAAGAGGGATTCTATCCTGCGGAACCAAAACATTGCTATCCACATTGGACAATTATGAAAAATATACAATAATTGTGGGATCCAGATAATTTTGTAATGGGAGTTTGCACCAGCTCCGTGTTTTTTCTTTAAATAGATTTAAATATTAATAATAAATAAAGATTTAAATAGTAATTTAATAATAAATAAGATTTAATAATAAATAAAGATTTAAATAGTAATAATGGTCCAAGATTCAAGTCTATATAGTCCCCCACTTTTCGTGTTACCTCGATTCCTAAATACCTGATTTTGTGATTAATTTTAATTTGTTTTGCGCAGTCTGGAAGAGAGATGTTGTCATTATGTAATGGCATCAACACCGATTTCTCCCAGTTGATGCAAAACCCTGAGATCCGTCCGAATGTGAGTACAAGGGTCATAAGTTCCCCTAAAGATTTTGTAGGGTCGCTCAGGAAAATGAGAGCATCGACTGCGTATAAAGCTACCGGTATTTTGTCCTCCCCTTGGACTGTCTGACCGCAGCAGCCAATGGTTCCACTGCCAGTGCAAACAAGAGAGGGGATAGAGGGCAGCCCTGTCTAGGACAGCGAGAGAACTAGAGACATTGTTCCTTTGATCTTTAACCTAGCCTTCGGCTCTTTATATACTGTATTTATTGGCATATAACACTCACTTTTTTACCCTGAAAATAGAGGGTAAACTGTGACTGCGTGTTATACGCAGGGGCTGTGGAAAGTTTTTTTCCTTAAATTTCCCTCTTAACGTTAGGGTGCGTGTTATACGTCGATAAATACGGTAATATTTTTAACCAGGCCAAAAAGCCTGGACCTATCCCAAAGGCAGTCAATACTATCCATAGGTACTCCCATTCTACCATATCAAATGCCTTCCTAGCATCCAAACAGCTGAGTCTTTAAAGAATATGCTAACCCAACATTTCATATTCTTGATTAGGGATGAGCCGAACACCCTCCGGTTCAGCAGAACATGCGAGCAGGCAAAAAATTAGTTCAAACACGCGAACACCATTAAAGTCTATGGGACACGAACGTGAAAAATCAAAAGTGCTAATTTTAAAGGCTAATATGCAAGTTATTGTCATAAAAAGTGTTTGGGGACCTGGGTACTGCAATGTAAAAAATGACGCTACATCCGCCATGACAGCTCTTAAATAGCTGAGGGCGGGGCCACCCGTGACGCCCTCAGCTATTTAAGAGCTGTCACGGCGGGTGTAGCGTCATTCGACGAGAACCTCATATGAGGAATCAGTAGCAGCGTTTTATTTTACTTTTTTCGGTATCCTTGGGTCGAGAATGGATTACATCACTGGAATTTTTTTTCTTTTTTTAATAAAGGACTTGTCCGAAGCTGTCTCTTGTGTTTTTTAACATTTGTGACACATTTTTTGGTGAAATGGTAGGGGTACAATGTACCCCGTTACCAATTCACATAGGGGGGGCCGGGATCTGGGGTTCCCCTTGTTAAATTCCGATAAACCCCCTGCCCACAGACCCCCACAACCACCGGGCAAGGGTTGTGGGGATGAGGCCCTTGTCCTGGGACCCCAAAGCATCCTGCCCATGTTGAGGGCATGTGGCCTGGTATGGTTCAGGAGGGGGGGCGCTCTCTCGTCCCCCCTCTTTTCCTGCGGACTGCCAGGTTGCGTGTTCGGGTAAGGGTCTGGTATGGATTTTTGGGGGGACCCCACGCCATTTTTTTTATTTTGACGTGGGGTTCCCCTAAAAATACATACCAGACCTGAAGGATCTAATATGGATTTTGAGTGGGACCCCTACGCCATTTAAAAAAAAATTGGCACAGGGTTCCCCTTAATATCCATACCAGACCTGAAGGGCCTGGTTAATGATTTGGGGGGACCCCCAAGCAATTATTATTTTTCTTTTTGGTTTGGGGTTTCCCTAATGTTCATACCAGACCCAAAGGGCCTGGTATTGGACTGCCGTTTTTTTCAATGAGTTTTATGTATATTGCCGGGACCCAACAATTCATTATAGCTACGATCAGTTTTAAATTACTTTTTTTCCTTTAGAAATTTTATTTTGCTGCAGGGACTGCTCTAAACACGGGAAAAATGCGCCACTTTACAGGCATACTATAAACACATTTCCCAGGTACGAATATTTCACTTTTATTGTTTCACTTTAAGCATTATTTTAAATCACTGCTCCCGAAAAACAGACGTTTTAAAACTTTTTTTGCATTGATATATGTCCCCTGGGGCAGGACCCAGGTCCCCAAACACTTTTTATGACAATAACTTGTGTAGCGGACCCCCAAAATTGGGGTCGCTATTCTTTAAATTTAAGGGTAGCCTGAGCAATAGTTTAGCTCAGGTTCTTCTATTTTGCTTAGTATGGACTCTGCTCTGCTGTAATGTTGCCTGGAGTATAGTTCCCCTTGACCTGCAGGTGGCGCTGTTGCCCAGGTCTTGGGAAGAACCACAGGTGGCGTTGCGGTGTGATTGGATGTCCTCTCTCGGCTACCGTGCGGTGGGCGGGTTCTGCCTGCTGTGCATGCCGGGAGAGGGTACATAAAGGGCAGGCGCCATGATCTGGGGTGGTGTGCTGGGGGGATTCCAAGGAGGACCCCTGGTGGCGAAGTCGCGCCCTTTGGCCCTGCTGGCCGGGGGGTGCGTGAACTGGTCGAGGAGTCTCGGGCACCTTTAGCCCGAAGCTATAGAGTTCCAGGTTGGCCCAGTACCTTCAATTGGGTCTACAAAACCAACCACTGGAGTCCCAGGGAACCCAAGGGAGGGTGGCCCGCTCTGAAACAGAGGAAACCGGGGGAGGACCTGTCCGATGGATCGGTGAAGGAAGTCATGGTCTCGGGGAGGCCTGGTTGCCTATCAGAGGGAAGGATTCGTGAGTTGCAAGATAGCTCCTGTAGTGTGCCCCATTGGCACCTATGGTCTCTAATAATCTACAGGCGTTAGGAAGTTCTAAATTCAGGAACCGAAGGATTCTGTGGCAGAGGATCTCCTGAACTCGTCCATGAAGGGGACTTAAACTGAGTGTCATGTTCGTGCTTCACTCCGGCTGCTAGAACTGTGAGAAGGATCTATCCGGGTGAGCAATACCCACTCAGGCTTGAGTGGAGAATAGGGTGACTGGGTGCCACATGCCTGAACCTAATTCCATACTAGAATCTATTGCTGTCTTCAACCTTTCTCACAAAGTTATTCCAAGCAAAAGAAAATAAACTCATTTGTTGGAGTTTAATTACTGTCTTTACATTGGCCTTCTTTCTGGGAAGAATAGACTTTTCCCTACATTCTAGGGACGAGAACCAACGTAGGGAGGTAACTCGCTGCAGGACCCAAAATTGCAAGAACACAGCTCAACCTCTTATACTAGGAGGATACGGGCATGTGGCATGGTGTGCCTTTTTGCTCCTGCAAGTGAAGGTAGGCAGGAAAAAGGGTCTGTGTGCTACACGTGGGGGCTCGTCCGGGATGTTTTGCAGCTACCCCCCTGGAAGTTGGACTAACTGGACTTAGAAGGCCTGTACTGGACTTATCTAACTACGTAGTTCGTGGGCGTGCCTCAAACATAGAAATGCCCGCAAAGCTACGTACAGCGAGGAAAAAGGGGAAGGAGCCCCCGCCAACTTGTGTGTTGCACGTGGCGCATTGGCGCCAAGGGAACAGTACGAGCTGGATCATTGGAGGAGAAGTAAGATGGCCGCTGCTCCATGGACTTCTGTTACGTCGGGATCTCGGATGTTCCAAAACCCCCCAACCTTGGACATTGCTTCCCTCACTGCCCCCCTGATGGATGCAGGGATCCGGCTGAAGCCTAGGGGCCGATTCGCTCTCTATGTCTGCCGAGATGCGGAGGCCCCGGGCATGCTCTGTCCCAGATGTCAAGGACTGGCGGTGCAACTGCAGCCTTTTGGAAGGTGCACCATCTGTGGAGAGTTCCTCTTCGAAGTGGACCAGCCTACGGAGAAAAGCTGGGTCTACCAGATCAACTACATTATGGGTACCATCACTTCTTTTTTTTTTTTTTCAAATCAATCATTTTATTATTATTTAAACATATCACATCTCTGATATCACATAAAACAAATAGGTATTCCGAATTAATCAAGGGGTAAACCAATCATATTTCCATAAATACATAGATCTACATGGGACCGGACCATGCATTTTAATTAACCTTCACAGTTTTATAATGCAAAATTATTACCCCTTTACCCTCATTTGGAGCCTGATTCCTCAAACCAAAATAAAAGGAGAACACAATACTCTTCTCGTCTATTGACGTATAGTCAGGCTTCTCTCCTCTACTATCTCTTCCTAATCCAGATCCATATCTGTCTCTATAATTACATTAACCACCTATCAGTTGTTCCAGAGAAAAAAAACAAAAAACATCACTACTCAAAAACAAAACCAAAACAACAAAAAAAAAAAAAAAAAAAAAAAAGGGGGGGGGATTTAGGATGTGGTATGGTGCACGTTCCCCTATGGAGACCTCCAGGTGTCTCAACCAATGCCAAAAACGCCAATTACTCAGGCACTTCTTAACTACCCCTTTAGTTATTTCAATCCCTATCAAGAAGGGTTCTTCCCTCTTCTGAAGCTAGGAAAATATTCCAGGAACACCAGGTCTTAGAATAGCGTTCCTGCTGGTGGCGTGCCGAGAGCACTAAATCTTCTAGTTGACTTATTTCTTTAACTTTACGTATCCACATTCCAATCGTCGGTGGTACCGATGATTTCCATCTCAAAGGGATGCACGTCTTGGCAGCATCTAACAGGTGACCTATGCTAGATTCGCTATATTCTTTCCCTGGTATCTGGTTGGCATGTAAAAGAAAGAACGCCGGATCCTCCGGTATCCTTTGGTCTGAGCAGGTTTGAAGAATTCGTCTGACTTCCCTCCAAAAGTTCCTCAGTTTAGGGCAACTCCAAAAAATATGTAGCATAGTGCCTTTATCTTCCTGGCATCTCCAGCACAGATCTGAGGTGTCAGGATAGATTTTCTTTAATCTCACTGGTGTTCTATACCATCTGGTAAGGATCTTGTAATTAGTTTGTTGCGTTTTAACACAGATTGAAGATTCATGTGTGAATCTGAAGATATGCTGCCGTTGCCCCAAGCTGAAAGATTCCCCCAATTCCCTTTCCCAGTCCTGAATGCATTTCAGAGAATAAGTCTCTGACAATGTCGTCAGTATTTCATAACTAGCCGCTAGAGAGTGGGATATTTTCCCCTCCTCTGCGCATAGTTTCTCAAATCTATTGAGCGGTCTATCAAATTGTCTTGATAGTGGGAGGGTATTCAGGAAATGGGTAATCTGTACAGCATTCCAGAGCTTAAGTCCAAAGTTACCTCCTTGATCAGTCAATTCCGCAATTGTCAGCCATCTTCCCCCTTTTATATAGTTTAATGCCTGTATATACCCCTTTTTCACCAGGTGTCTAAATGCAACATCCTCATACCCTGGTGTAAACAGGGGATTCCCCAATATCGGGTACAGAGGGGAAGTGGTAGGTATTATACCAGCGATAGGAAGTATCCTTGAACAAAGTTTAGCCGTATTTCCTATCAGCGGATGTTTAATCACCTCTTTAGGTAAAGAGGGAAGGCACCATGGCACTCTACCCAAGGGTATCGGAATTTGACCCTGTTCGATCTGCACCCAAAGCTTAGTATCCCTATGTCTATTCCAATCAATGACCCTGCTCATATGTATTGCTTTATGATATCTCTGTATATCTGGGACCGCTAGTCCCCCCTTTCTTTTAGGTAACATTAATTGTTTCCGTTGTACCCGGGGGTACTTGCTTGCCCAGATAAAATCAAAAATTAGTTTCTGGCACTGCTTGAAGTAAGTTGGTGGGATATATATGGGTAATGCTTGTAATAGATACAAAAATTTAGGGAGAATGCTCATCTTAATGATGTTACAACGTCCCAGCCAGGTATATAGGCCAGCCTTCCATTTATTTAATAGTATCTTAATTTCTTGCAGAAGTGGGGGAAAATTTAACTCATAGATCTTAGTTATGTTCAATGGGATTAGAGTACCCAAATATGTTAATGCTTTATTAGTCCACTTGAACTTGAAATTTTGTTTGAGTTGCTCAACCCGGGTTTGTAGTAGATTAACCCCCATTGCCTCTGACTTGCTAAAATTAATCCGAAGATTGGAAAGCCGGCCATATTTCTCGAATTCGCTCATCAAGTTGGGAATTGCAATCAAAGGCTTTGTAAGGGAGAATAGCATATCATCGGCATACGCCGAGATTTTGCTTTCAATGTTCCCTATATGTACCCCTGTAACGTCCTGATTTAAGCGGACCATGCACAAAAACGGTTCCAGTGTCAGGGCGAATAGGAGTGGCGATAGGGGACACCCCTGCCGTGTCCCATTTTAAAATGGGGGAAAATCTCCAATAGTATACCATTTGCCCGTACCTGGGCCCTTGGACCCGAATAAATGGAAGAAATCCATTGTAGCATCCTACTCCCGAAACCTCCCTGTCGTAGGGCCGCTAGCATAAAACTCCAACTCACCCTGTCGAAGGTCTTCTCCGCGTCTGTGTTTAAAAACACACATTGTAACTGTGTTACATTTACTACCTGTAGTAAGTTGATAACTTTGGTAGTGTTATCACGTGCCTCTCGTGTGGGGACAAATCCCACTTGATCAAGATGTATCAACTTAGGGATATACTTTTGGATCCTATTTGCTAAAATTTTAGTGAAAAGCTTAAGATCGAGGTTAAGCAAGGAGATTGGTCTGTAGCTTCCACACGAAGATGGATCTTTTCCTTCTTTTAGGATTACTGAGATATGGGCCAACAAGGTGTCTTTTGCCAATGTTGCTGTTGACCCTAGTGCGTTGAATAGCTTAAGCATATATTGAGATAGGGATGGGAGAAGTGTTTTATAATATTGGGCCGTCAGGCCATCCGGCCTTGGTGCTTTACCCAGTTTAGTAGTATTTACAACTCTTTGTAATTCTTCTATAGTTATGGGTTTTTCAAGATCTTCCCTGTCTTCCTCTATCAAATGAGGTATAGCTGATGTTGAAAGGTACGAATCTATCTGCTCCTGTGTAGGAGGTAGTGATGAGCCGAACACCCCCGGGTTCGGTTCGCACCAGAACCCGCGAACGGACCGAAAGTTCGTACGAACATTAGAACCCTATTAAATACAATGGATGCGAACGTTCGAATTCTAAAGTGCTAATTATAACAACTATTATGCATGTTATTGTCCTAAAAAGGGTTTGGGAACCCGGGTTGTGCACCAGGGGACATGTATCAATGCAAAAAGAAGTTTTAAAAACGGTCGTTTTTCGGGAGCAGTCATTTTAATGATGCATAAAGTGAAAAAAAAAAAGTCAAATATTCCTTTAAATATCGTACCTGGGGGGTGTCTAAAGTATGCCTGTGAAGTGCCACGTGTTTCCCGTGTTTAGAACTGTCCCTGCACAAAATGACACTTCTAAAGGAAAAAAAAGCCATTTAAAACTGCTTGCGGCTTTAATGTAATGTCTGGTCCCGGTAATATGGATGAAAATCTTTAAGAAAAATGGCATAGCTACCCCATGACCCCCCCCCCCTCCTACCCCAGCCCATTACCAGCCCCTTTGGGTCTTGTATGGATATTAAGGGGAACCCCGCACATAAAATAAAAAAGGCCCTATATACTCTGAACAGCCGTATACAGGCGGTGCATACAAGACAGGGACTGTAGGTTTGTTCTTATGTAGAATCTGTTTGTAATTTTGAACAGGTACATTGTTTAAGTGTAGCTCCAGCCCAAAAATCTATTTTTAAACTTTTTGGAAAACATAGGTAAGGGTTATCACCCCTGTAACATTTGTTTTGCTGTCTGTGCCCCTGTTCAGAACATTTCACCTCACTTTCCGTCCCAATGACAACTGTTTTTGAAATGTGGTGTTTTTCTTGAAACAAGGATTGCTGATAAAGCATCAATACAGAGGAGACACCTTTCTCCCATATTAATTCTTACAGGAGAGAATTTTCCTTCCAAGGGGTAGATTTCCTCTCACTTCCTGTTGTCTTCTTGCGTTTGCAAGTAGGAGTCGTTTGTAAGTTGGATGTTTGAATGTAGGGACCTGCCGTATATACTCTGCAGAAATAGGCCCCTTAGTTGTTGGTGTTGGCACAACACTGTAAGCACTCACAGTTACTCTTGGTTGGTGCTGGAACGCCCTGCTGTCAACTATTATATCAGGAATTTTAATTACATATAATTGTTGAACAGTGGTAGTAAAAATTGGGCCTTTGATGGTGGTGCTGGTGCCACAACACTGTAAGCCCTGACAGTTACTCTTGTTGGGTGCAGCAATGGGCCCTGCTGTGAATTATTAGATCAAGAATTGTAATTGCATGCCCCTGTTGAACAGGGGCTGAAAAATTGGGCCTTTCGTGGTGGTGGTGGTGGTGTTGCCACAACACTGTAAGCCCTCAGAGTTACTCTTGGTGGGTGCAGGAATGGGCCCTGCTGTGAATTATTAGATCAAGAATTGTAATTACATGCCCCTTTTGAACAGGGGCTGAAAAATTGGGCCTTTCGTGGTGGTGGTGGTGGTGGCGTTGCCACAACACTGTAAGCCCTCAGAGTTACTCTTGGTGGGTGCAGCAATGGGCCCTGCTGTGAATTATTAGATCAAGAATTGTAATTACATGCCCCTGTTGAACAGGGGCTGAAAAATTGGGCCTTAGGCACTGGTGGCACAACACTACAACCCCTCACAGATACTTTACTTGGAGCACAGCAATGAGCCCTGTTGCAAAGTATTGCTTCAAAAATTGTAATGACACGCCCCTGTTAATCAGGGGCTGAAAAATTGGGCCTTAGGCACTGGTGCCACAACACTCCAACCCCTCACAGATACTGTACTTGGAGCACAGCAATGAGCCCTATGGCAAATTATTGCTAAAAAAATTGTAATTACACGCCCCTGTAAAACAGGGGCTGAAAAATTGGGCCTTAGCCACTGGTGGCGGCACCCATAAACAAAAATGATCTTCCAAGCTATCATCATCAATTGTATCATTGAGGACTCGGAGGAGGAGGATAGCCAGTCAACATAACAGCACAGGCACTCAGCATCAGCATCAGTCTTGAAGGGATGTGACATGTTAAAATCAATTAGTCTGTTATATCAGCATCAGGTGTGTGGTAGCTGGTGGTGATCCAAGACTGGTTCATCTTGATGAAAGTCAGTCGATCAACCGAGTCGGTGGACAGGCGCACCCTGTGATCTGTGACAAATCCTCCAGCAGCACTGAATGTGCGTTCCGAAAGAACGCTGGATGCAGGAAAGGCCAGTAGCTCAATTGCATACTGTGCAAGCTCTGGCCAGGGATCCATCCTCAAGACCCAGTAAGCCAGAGGATTTTCGGTGGGGAAGGTGTCCAAGTCTGACCTTGCCCCTAGATATTCCTGCACCATGTTTATCAGACGCTGGCGATGGTTGCTGGAACCGATCATACTTTGGGGCTGCGGACTAAAGAATTGTCTGAACGCATCGGTCAGACGGCCACCTTCCCCACCGCTCCTTCTTTGACTGGCCGAAGCCTCAGCAACTCGTTGTCCAGGACCAGGAGTTTGTAACCTCCCAGTCTCTGGGAACGCGTTGCACAGACCTTTCTGCAAGGCCTCCCGGAGTTGTCTCATCCTCTGCTCCCTCTGCGACGGTAACATAAGGTCCGCAACCTTACCCTTGTACCGTGGATCAAGGAGAGTGGCCAGCCAGTAATGGTCCCTCTCCTTGATCCGAAGAATACGAGGATCCTTCCGCAGACTTTGCAGGATCAGGGAGGCCATGCAGCGTAGGTTTGCTGAGGCATTCGCTCCGGAGTCCTCTGGGTCACTAAGGACGACATGATCCGCAGCCACCTCCTCCCAGCCACGTACAAGTCCACTGGTTTCTTGGGACTGTAAATCATCCCTAAAAGACTGCTGCTGATGATGCTGAGTGCCAGCCTCCACCTCCATGCTGACACAATCCTCCTCCTCCTCCTCCTCTTCCTGTGCGATGGGTGGGACAGAAGGAACACTGTCTGGGTAAAGGGGGCCTTGAGAGGCAAGGAAGTCCTCCTCTTCCTGCCTCTGTTCTGCCTCAAGTGCCCTGTCCATTATTCCACACAGCGTGTGCTCCAACAGGTGGACAAGAGGTACAGTGTCACTGATGCATGCACTGTCACTGCTCACCATCCTCGTGGCCTCCTCAAATGGTGCCAGGACAGTGCATGCATCCCTGATCATGCCCCACTGGCGTGGAGAAAAAAAACCAAGCTCCCCTGACCCTGTCCTGGTGCCGTAGTCGCACAGGTACTCATTGATGGCCCTCTGCTGCGTGTGCAGCCGCTGCAGCATGGCCAACGTTGAGTTCCACCTGGTGGGCATGTCACATATAAGGCGGTTCTTGGGCAGGTTCAACTCCTTTTGCAGCTCAGCCAGGCGAGCACTGGCATTATAAGATCTGCGGAAATGCACACAGACTTTCCTGGCCTGCCTCAGGACATCCTGTAAGCCCGGGTACCTGCCCAAGAACCGCTGCACCACCAGGTTAAGGACGTGAGCCACACAGGGCACATGGGTCAGTTGTCCCTGTCGGAGGGCGGAGAGGAGGTTGGTGCCATTGTCGCAAACCACCATTCCTGGCTTAAGCTGGCGTGGCGTCAACCACCTCTCGGCCTGGCCCTGCAGAGCAGACAGGACCTCTGCCCCAGTGTGGCTTCTGTCCCCCAAACACACCAGCGCAAGCACGGCATGGCATCTTTTTGCCTGCGTACTTGCGTAGCCCCTTGAACGCCTACGGAGCACCGCTGGTTCCGAGGACAAACCACAGGAAGAGGCCATGGAGGAAGAAGAAGAGGAGGGGGTGGAGGAGAGAGGTGTGTCACAACCAGTAGTAGCATTTTGGACGCGTGGCGGTGGAACAACCTCCAACACTACTGCACCTTGTCCTGCATCCTTCCCAGCTGCCAAAAGAGTGACCCAATGGGCCGTGAAAGAAAGGTAACGTCCCTGTCCATGCCTGCTGGACCATGAGTCAGCGGTAATATGCACCTTACCGCTGACCGCCCTGTCCAGCGAGGCCAAGACATTGCCTTCCACATGCCGGTAGAGAGCCGGAATAGCCTTCCGTGAGAAAAAGTGGCGTTTGGGAACCTGCCACTGAGGAACCGCACATTGCACAAACTCACGGAAGGGGGCCGAGTCTACCAACTGAAAAGGCAGCAGTTGAAGCGCTAGCAATTTAGCCAAGCTAGCATTCAACCGCTGGGCATGTGGATGGCTGGGAGTGAACTTCTTTCGACGGTCCAGCAGCTGGGGCAGGGAAATTTGCCTGCTAGAATCGGACGTCGGTGTACTGCTAGCAGAGTGGCCGCAAGTACTTGGCTGTGACACACCTAATTCTACACCTTCATTCCTCTCAGTGCATGTTTCAGAGAGGACTGAAGTTATAGTGGGGTTGGAGATCCCAGCTGATGCGGTGCAAGGAGAGGTCCGCTTTGTTCTTTGGTGTGGGTCTTTGAGGTAGGCTTGCCAACGAGCTGCATGGCAGGTCAACATATGTCTGGTCAGGCATGTGGTACCCAAGCGGCTGATGTTTTGGCCACGCGATATACGCTTGAGACATATGTTGCAAACAGCAGCTGTGCGATCTGATGCACTAGCCTCAAAAAAGGCCCACACCAAAGAACTTTTTGAATGACGGGCAGAGGCAACGCCCTGCACAGGCGGAGCTCTGCGGTGTGATTCCGTCGGTGTACTGCCCTTACGCTGGCCACCAAAGGGCATCCTGCCTCGTTGGAGATGTGCCTCCTCCTCATCCTCCTCCTCCTCCTCTCTCCTATTAGGCACCCACGTGGAGTCAGTGACCTCATCATCCCCTCCCTCCTCATCACTGGAGCCAATCTGGCAGTATGCTGCAGCTGCTGGAACATGACTGCCAGATTGGTGTCCTTCTTGAGCATCCCCTCTGTCTGCTCTCACGCTACTGCCTTCCTGTAGCTGGGTTTCATCATCAGACCCTTCGAAACGCTGGGCATCCTCCTGGAGCATGTACCCAACACTGTGCTCAAACAGTTCGGGGGACTCCTCAGGAGGAGGACATGGTGGGTCTAGGGAAGGAGTGACTGATGATGAGTCTGACATTGATACCAGGGAAGAGGACGCTTTGGCAGCTGCTTTGCCAGTACCCTGAGCCTGGGTGAGAGAGGATGAGGAGGAGGAGGAGGGCTTGGTCATCCACTCTACCAAGTCTTCGGCATGATGTGGCTCAACATGTCCAGCTGCCGAAAAGAAGGACAAGCGTGTCCCATGGCCATGTGCTGATGACAATGCACCGCGTCCACGACCAGCACTGTTGCCCCCAGACACAGAGCCTGCTTGCCCTCTTTTATTGCCTCCTGACTGTCTGCCTCTCCTTGTTTGCCTTCCAGACATTCTAATAGATGGCCTGCAGGGAGATGGGAAAAAAGCAATAAGGGCTACCTTCAGGTGTCCTTCTCTGTCCCTTTACTTAAGGATTTCTAAATATGGTTGAGGATGATTGCTTTTGCACAGAATAGCACAACGACAATTTCCCTGACTGTCCAAAAAACAAGGATTTCAAAGATGGTTGATGAGGAATGCTTTAGCACACTATAGCACAAGGAGAATTTCCCTCACTGTCCTTCCCTGTCCCTAGAAACAAGGATTATCACAGTGAAAGAAACTGACACTCTTCCTACCTATAGTTTTCTGTCCCTAGAAAAAATGTTTTTTTAAAGCACACTATAGCACAAGGAGAATTTCCCTCACTGTCCTTCCCTGTCCCTAGAAACAAGGATTATCACAGTGAAAGAAACTGACACTCTTCCTACCTATAGTTTTCTGTCCCTAGAAAAAAATGTTTTTTTAAAGCACACTATAGCACAAGGAGAATTTCCCTCACTGTCCTTCCCTGTCCCTAGAAACAAGGATTATCACAGTGAAAGAAACTGACACTCTTCCTACCTATAGTTTTCTGTCCCTAGAAAAAATGTTTTTTTAAAGCACACTATAGCACAAGGAGAATTTCCCTCACTGTCCTTCCCTGTCCCTAGAAACAAGGATTATCACAGTGAAAGAAACTGACACTCTTCCTACCTATAGTTTTCTGTCCCTAGAAAAAATGTTTTTTTAAAGCACACTATAGCACAAGGAGAATTTCCCTCACTGTCCTTCCCTGTCCCTAGAAACAAGGATTATCACAGTGAAAGAAACTGACACTCTTCCTACCTATAGTTTTCTGTCCCTAGAAAAAATGTTTTTTTAAAGCACACTATAGCACAAGGAGAATTTCCCTCACTGTCCTTCCCTGTCCCTAGAAACACGGATTATCACAGTGAAAGAAACTGACACTCTTCCTACCTATAGTTTTCTGTCCCTAGAAAAAATGTTTTTTTAAAGCACACTATAGCACAAGGAGAATTTCCCTCACTGTCCTTCCCTGTCCCTAGAAACAAGTATTATCACAGTGAAAGAAACTGACACTCTTCCTACCTATAGTTTTCTGTCCCTAAAAAAAATGTTTTTTTAAAGCACACTATAGCACAAGGAGAATTTCCCTCACTGTCCTTCCCTGTCCCTAGAAACAAGGATTATCACAGTGAAAGAAACTGACACTCTTCCTACCTATAGTTTTCTGTCCCTAGAAAAAATGTTTTTTTAAAGCACACTATAGCACAAGGAGAATTTCCCTCACTGTCCTTCCCTGTCCCTAGAAACAAGGATTCACACAGTAAAACACACTGACACTCTCCCTACCTATAGTTTTCTGTCCCTAGAAAAAATGTTTTTTTAAAGCACACTATAGCACAAGGAGAATTTCCCTCACTGTCCTTCCCTGTCCCTAGAAACAAGGATTCGCACAGTAAAACACACTGACACTCTCCCTACCTATAGTTTTCTGTCCCTAGAAAAAATGTTTTTTTAAAGCACACTATAGCACAAGGAGAATTTCCCTCACTGTCCTTCCCTGTCCCTAGAAACAAGGATTCGCACAGTAAAACACACTGACACTCTCCCTACCTATCCTTCTCTTTCCCTAAACTAAAGGAATCCAGGTTAAGCAAGAAAAAATAAATGTCACTGTCCCTGCCTATGCTTCTCTTTCCCTGCTCCGGAACACACTACACTAGGCCGCCGTGCTGGCGGCCTTTTATAGTGTGGGGCGTGTACTAAACACCCTCAGCAATAATTGGCCACAGGCATCCTGCCTGTGGCCAATCATTGCTCTCCTCGCTGCCGGCGCTGTGATTGGCCAAGCATGCGGGGTCACAGTGCATGCTTGGCCAATCACAGCGCCTGGATGACACTGCGATGGCGTAGTGCATTGTGGGCCGTTCGCGTCACTCGAATTAGGCGCGAACGGCCCAAATCGTTCGATCTTCGTCGAACGATCGAACAGCCGATGTTCGAGTCGAACGTATGTTCGACTCGAACACCGAGCTCATCCCTAGTAGGAGGGTTTATCTGTAAATTATACAAAGACTCGTAGAATTCCTGTACTATTTCTTTGGGTTTCGTAACTCTACCTTGGCTAGATGACATGAGATGTGGGATGTAATTCCTTAATTTCTGCTCACATAGAGTCCTAGCTAATAATTTCCCACACTTATCCCCAGACTCATATGAGAATCTTCTACAAACCCGTAGTGTAGCTTTAGCTTTAAAATAAAGTAGTTCAGAGATTTGTATTCGCTTATTACTAAGAGCTCTCTCTAGAGAAGGAGATCGAGCCTGTTTATGTCGGGTCTCCAGTATAGCTAGTTCTTCAAGAAATAGTTTTAACTGCTCTGTACGTTTTCTCTTAATCCTAGCCCCATGTTTTATTAGTACTCCACGAATAACCGCCTTATGTGCTTCCCATATAATGCCTGGATCACAATCTAGGGTATCATTGGTAGCGAAATAGAATTTTAATTCCTTGATAACATCCTCTAAGACAGTTTGGTCTTGTAATAGGCTTTCATTCAATCTCCACTGTTTTAACCTAATCCTCTGGGGATCTCCCAGGGTATATCTCATAAATATCAGTGCATGATCTGACCATGTGATTGAACCTATATCAGCCTTCTGTACCGAGTGTAATTGAGCATGTGGGACAAGGAAGTAATCTATTCTCGAGTACGATTTGTGAGGAGTAGAATAGAAAGTATAATCCCTTTCAATAGGGTGTAACAGGCGCCAGATGTCAATCATTTGATTTCTGTGAAAAATTTGCGCTATACGATTACGCATGCTAAGGGAGATTGATGATAGCCCAGAGGTGGTGTCTTCTGTTGGAACTAGTGGTATATTAAGATCCCCTCCTAAGATCAAATGTCCTTCAGTAAACTCCATCAATCGCTTGAACACCTTACCTAGGAAAGTATCCTGATGCTCATTCGGGGCGTATAGTGTTGCTAACGTTACCCCTTGCTCTCCCACCTTACCCTTCACCAACAGATAGCGTCCTGTCGGATCCCTATCTATATCTATACAAGACCATGGTATTCTCTCTGAAATAAGAATAGAGACCCCCCTAGACTTAGCCGTTTGGTTAGGTGAATGATAAACCATTGGGAAAAAGTGACTTTTTAAAATTGGTATTTTATCGTCTCTAAAGTGCGTCTCCTGTATAAATGCAAATTCCGATTTCAGACGTTGCAAATCATGTAAAAGGACCCGTCTTTTCTCTGGGGTATTTAGCCCTTTGGCATTGAGTGAGATCACATTTAAGGCCTCCATATCCTTCCGGGATGGGGAAGAAGGGAAAAAAAAAAAAAGAAAAAAAAAGAAAAGGAGTGAGGGGGAAACGGAAACAAAAAAAAAAAATCCCTAAAACTAATAGTTATTTGTCACTATAAAACCGGACACTCACCGAATAGCAGTATTTGAGCGTCCGCCTATTTGGGGGTATAGGTCCAACCAGGACAGTCATAGAGCTCTCCAGGTACCTCCCCCCTCCCGACCTACCATTAACTGAATAAAGGGTACCGATGGGGGAGTTAAGAGGATAGAGAGAGGCAAGTAGAATCCATAACTTTATTGTCAAACTATATAAGGATTAGCTGTGGAGATCCCACCACTATACAATATATCCCTCCTCAGAGTCTCTATACTGTGAGGTGGGATTCCCTTTTCTAATTACCTCTCTCCCTCCTCCACCTCCCCCCTCCCATTCCCCAGCCCACTGCGCGGCCCCTACCTTGTTCCTATATTCTCATATCCCCTCCTTGCATCTTCTCTACTCCTTCCTCTCCCGGAGGGCATATCCCAATACATATTAAGGCAAACACCCTAGTCCTCCCTCTCCTTCCCCCCCCTCCCCCCCCCGCTCTTTGGTTACTTGTAATTGCGTACTGTTGCTCGTCTCTTTCTGTCCCATCCCCTCCCTCCCTACCCCCCCCGGAGGGAGTCCGGGGCAGGGAGGGCAGGGAGGGGAGGACCCCTCTGGGGAGACACAACAAAAGAAAAAAAAAAAAAAGGGGAATATAACGATATTTACCCATGTTTGCCTATTATCACCACTTGTATTCATTACCTTATTTATTTATCATTAGTGTGTGAAGTGAAGATAAAAATAAATAAATAAATAAATAATTTATAACCCCTAAGACCGAAACAACCCCCAATGAAAAAAAGGAAAAAGAGTGCTTAAAATTGTGTTCTCTCCAACTACTTTATTACTTAAAAAAAAATCAATGTGCTCATTTATTCCTCCCAAGAAACATTCCCTATGTAATGTGATCCTAGTATCTTAATATGTAGGTCCCAACAGGCCCACAAAAAAAAAAAGAAAAAAAAAAGAAAAAAAAAAGAGTGGGCGACTTGCATCAAGAAGGAATAACAATCCGCCATTCCTATTAAGGAAGAGGGCAAAAAAAAAAAAAAAGGGGCCTCTATTTACTGTGTAATTTGTGTCCATTTATACCTTGTCCAAAAAAAAAAAAAAAAAAAAAAAAAAAAGGGTTCCCCCCATCAATCCAGTGGGGATTTTAAAGCAACCATCTTCCAAATATAATACCATCACTTCTGTGAAAGAAACCTGTACTCCCACAGTTAAGCCCACGCGCACCGTGTTGGCTGACACGGATGTGGCCAATAGCGATGACTCAGCTGCTGCAGAACCATCGGCGGATACCGGAGCGGATGCTGTCTCCGCCACAACTGAGACCCCCATTCCGCCCGCCAAACGAAAAGTGGGCTATGTTAAGGCCTCCCGCGGCCGCGGTCAAAGCCTGCCTCAGTGCCTGCCTGAACCGGAACTCCAAGCCGGAGGGACCTCCAGGAGATCCACGTCAGGGGACGGTAAGGAGGCTGGGGGAACTGTGACATTGAGTTTGCCGGGGAAGGGGAAGAAGCTCAAACCCCACACCACTGAGGATGCGTGGACAGCCAGCCCGCGGAAACTCTCTATTTTTGGGGACAATGTGTCTGTGTCCACCACAAACTATCTGCCGGCAGAGGAGTATGACACCTCCGATCTGGAATCATCGTCAGATGTGGGGGATGACTATGAGATTGATGAGGTTTACATTAAAAAGGGATGGGACAAAGTTCCAGTGACTTCACCCCGCAGCCTTAGGGAACTCTCGCCAATGGACTCTGGGGAAACTACACCTAGAGTGGAAGCCCCTGCCCTAAGGGAAGAAGTCATACCCACACCCGCTCTGCCTGCCCCTGCATTGTCCGCACCTACTGCTACGGAGGGACGTCCGCCGTTGCGGCCACCCTTGCCACAGTTGGAGCCAGTTCAAATAACAAGGTCCCCGGATGCTATTGTTCTTCCTGGAGCAGGAGATCAGGCGACCATGCCACCTTTAGCCCGGTTACAGTGGCTCCTAAATAGGAAAGTTGCTGCGGAATACGGGTGGGATTACCCCTACGTCCCCAAAGAGTTGCTCTTTGAAATCGAGGCCTACAGGGAACGGTGGTACAGGGATTTCATTTGGGATCATTTGGAAGTGCACAGAGGCCGCAGGTACCTAAAATGTTCTGTTATCATGGCAGATCGTTATAAGGGGTGCCGTAAGGAGTGGAGCTATGGTCGGCACATCCATGCGGATCGTGTGGTAATTTGCTGCAAGGAGAAAGAGGATACCGTGTACTCTATAGAGACCCTAGATAAACAATGGAAGACTCTTGTCCTCCCGGATCCTCAGTACTACTTGTGAAATGGAACTTGTGTGTGTTTTTTTTTTCTTATTCCATTTCACAGGAACAGCCTGCCTTGAACTGACTTATGACTTTACCCCTTGCAGCAGGGGAAACTACTCAACTGAAGAATTGGAGAGTTGTTGTTTTTTTTTCCTTCTCTCTACCTCTCTCCTCAACTCTGCCAAGAAAATACGTTTTTTTTCTTCTTTACTGAACTATGGGGTAGTTTTAGTCAGGGCAAAAGTGAGAACCATTGTGGTCAAGATAAAGAGTTCATGAGAAATACATGTATGCCCACGCGCAGCATTGAAGTGTATAGGTTTAAGTTGCCACTAGGTGGTGGTGTTTTGTAGAAAATTTCAGCGAGGCTAGGCTTAGCCGTGCAAACCTAAATGTATATATATATATCCAAGGATAATCATCTCTCCCCGGGGAGGTGGTTTCCTTCTGCCAATTTTAGATGTAGAATTGTATATTGAGTTCTTTTCTCTCCCTCTGCAGGTGACCTGCGATCAACTCTACCGGAGGATGGGTTGAGTAGATATGTTAGGAGGGGTGGGATTGTAATTTGTGATATTGTATGTTTTATACAAAATGTGATGTATATTGTATATGCTCTTTCTCTCTCTCTTCCTACTCTATTCCCAAATTGTTGGTTCAGGCACCATAAAAAAAAGGGAATATTTTTATGTACATAGTTGGAAAAGACTGGAACCCACTCAGGATTGAGGGGTCTTTCTGATCTCTTCCAGTCACTGGGGGCAGTGGTTTTTCAAGGGGGGGGTATGTGTAGCGGACCCCCAAAATTGGGGTCACTATGCTTTAAATTTAAGGGTAGCCTGAGCAATAGTTTAGCTCAGGTTCTTCAATTTTGCTTAGTATGGACTCTGCTCTGCTGTAATGCAATGTAATGAGTAAAGTTCCCCTTGACCTGCAGGTGGCGCTGTTGCCCAGGTCTTGGGAAGAACCACAGGTGGCGTTGCGGTGTGATTGGATGTCCTCTCTCGGCTACCGTGCGGTGGGCGGGTTCTGCCTGCTGTGCATGCCGGGAGAGGGTACATAAAGGGCAGACGCCATGATCTAGGGTGGTGTGCCGGGGGGATTCCAAGGAGGACCCCTGGTGGGCGAAGTCACCCCCTTTGGACCTGCTGGCCGGGGGGGTGCGTGAACTGGTCGAGGAGTCTCGGGCACCTTTAGCTCGAGGCTACAGAGTTCCAGGTAAGCCCAGTACCTTCAACTGGGTCTACAAAACCAACCACTGGAGTCCCAGGGAACCCAAGGGAGGGTGGCCCGCTCTGAAACAGAGGAAACCGGGGGAGGACCTGTCCGATGGATCGGTGAAGGAAGTCACGGTCTCAGGAGGCCTGGTTGCCTATCAGAGGGAAGGATTTGTGAGTTGCAAGATAGCTCCTGTAGTGTGCCCCATTGGCACCTATGGTCTCTAATAATCTACAGGCGTTAGGAAGTTCTAAATTCAGGAACCAAAGGATTCTGTGGCAGAGGATCTCCTGAATTCGTCCGTGAAGGGGACTTAAACTGAGTGTCATGTTCATGCTTCACTCTGGCTGCTAGAACTGTGAGAGGGATCTATCCGGGTGAGCAATACCCACTCAGGCTTGAGTGGAGAATAAGGTGACTGGGTGCTGCGTGCCTGAACCTAATTTCCTACTAGATTCTATTGCTGTCTTCAACCTTTCTCCCAAAGATATTCCAAGCAAAAGAAAATAAACTCATTTGTTGGAGTTTAATTACTGTATGAACATTGGCCTTCTTTCAGGGAAGAATAGACTTTTCCCTACATTCCAGGAACGAGAACCAATGGAGGGAGGTAACTCGCTGCAGGACCCAAAATTGCAAGAACACCGCTCAACCTCTTATACCAGGAGTATACGGGCATGTGGCATGGTGTGCCTTTTTGCTCCTGCAAGTGAAGGTAGGCAGGAAAAAGGGTCTGTGTGCTACACTTGCATATTAGCCTTTAAAATTAGCACTTTTGATTCCTCCTGTTAATCTCCATAGACTTTTAAATGGTGTTCCACGGCTTTCGAATTTGCCGCGAACACCCCATAATGTTCGTTTTTGACGAACGGGCGAACACCCGATGTTCGAGTCGAACTTATGTTCGACCCGTACATCGAGCTCATCCCTATTCCTGATACATAGTTGCCAACATTGTAAAAAAAATTATAGGGACATTTTTTTGCCTGTAGGCGGGGTCTTATTATAATTAGGGGGCAGGGCATTCATTTGTAGGTGTGACATAGTGGGAAAAGAAAACATGCGAAGAAATGGGCGTGGTTTAAGTGGAATATTGGGCGTGGCTCAAAGGGTGTGTGGTTAGAGTCCGAGATGAATGAAGGAGAGAGAGAAAGAAAGAGATAGGGAGGGAGGGAAGGAGAGAGAAGGAAGGGAAAAAAGAGATGGAGGGACAGCAGGCCCAGATCCTACACCACAATAGAAATATATGTATTCCAGAAAGTTTAACAATCAGCAGATAAAGATACTCCAAACACCTGATGTTAGCGCTTCAATGATCTCGGCACCATGGTTATTATGGTGTCAGGATGATTAAAGCGCATTATTTATATTATTACATTGTAATATAAAATTAAATCATTCAACTCACCATAATGCGGAATCAGTGGGAGCCCTGAGCGTGTCACTTGCAATATTGCCTGCCACCAGATGCCATCAGGTGCCCCCAGCAGAGTCCCTCCTTACATCAGGTCCCCCCAGCAGAGCCCCAGTCCTTAAATCAGTGTCTCCAGCCCCAGTCCTTACATCAGCGTCCCCAGCCCCAGTCCTTACATCAGTGTCCCAAGCAGAGCCATAGTTACCCCCCCTGTACAAAGTTACCCCCCTCCCCCTGTACATAGCTACCCCCTCCCCCTTGTTAACCCCCTGTACATAGTTACCCCCCAGTACATAGTTACCCCCTCCCCATAGTTACCCCCCTGTACATAGTTACCCCCTCAACCTGTACATAGTTACCCCCCGTACATAGTTACCCCCCTGTACATAGTCCCCCCTTGTACATTGCATCCTCCATGTAGACAATGCCCGCTGTTTCCATACATATCTATAGTGGAGATATTTCAGTAATGGCGGGGGTTACAGCTGATATTCGTGCGTCGCTGGCCCAGGCTGTACACCAACATCCCCGCATAACATACAGACGGCAGAGCTGGTAAAACTCCCACAAAAGCCATGTGTTCAGTGGAGAGGGGAGGGGCCTCCGATTTGTGAAGCCAATCGGTTTTAGTGTACAAGAGAATAGTCTACTTGTACACTGAAGAGAGAACCTGCTTGGCTGCCCCTCCCCTCTCCACAGAACACACAAGGAAAGACACCTCGCGGCGGTGGCGGCGGGCATTTTTTGTAGCCGGGACAAAAGCAAAATCCTTGGAATTTAATCGGGACAAACTCCGATCGGGACGAGGGTCCCAAAATTGGGATTGTTCCTGGGAAAATCGGGACTGTTGGCAAGTATGCTGATATGTGCCTGCTGTACCATGTGCATGTGTTAAAAAGTATCCTGTTCTCTTTGATTTGCTTAATTTTTGTAAAATACCTGGTGTTTCTGCCAGTCCCTCTGTTTTCCTATTAAAAACTGATCACACTAGGCATGAGAGCACAGCGTGGTCAGTTCTCTAGCTGTGCTGTTACCTCAGCCTGCTCTTCACCAATGACCAGACTTCTGCTGACACTTGGAAGGTTCAATGTGCTGCTGCTTCTCCTCCCCCAGCTCTCCAAGATCCTTATGCAGCTGAAAAAGGAGGGCATGTGATCACTTATAAAAAAGGAATTTATAATGTTTCTTATATTAAATAGTGGGTATAGAAAATAATTACCCCCTTTAAAATAATTACATTTGGCTGCTTTTTGTTTTTGTGTTATCCAGCTGTATTTGTATATTAGTATATTGTATAACATCCAAGTGAAGGATATACAGTAACACCAACATGTCTGAAATTCTTTAAAAAAAAAATCAAAAACAGAATCAATGAGTTGGAAAAAGAATCACCCCCTTTTGTCAGTATTTTGTTTCACCATCTTTTGCTTTAATTACAGCCTTTAGTCTGTTGGGATCTCTACTAACTTTGCATATCTAGACTTTGCAATATTTGCCCACTCTTCTTTGCAAAACTGCTTAAAGCGGATGTCCACCCAGAAAAAAATGTTACTTTAAAAATCCTAAAAAAAAAGAAAAAAATTAATAGAAAAAATAAATAAATTATACTCACCCGAAATGCCTGTTGCTATGCGGAAGTCCCCTAATGTGCCTCTACTGTGCCTCTTCCTTGTCCTCGGATTGAGAACTTTCATTTCCTCTTCTTGTGAATGGGGCGCGCTGCCTTCTGGGAACTGTGTGTATCCCAGGAGGCAAGCCGCCCATTCACAAAGCGCCGTGCGAGTTGCGCATGCGCAGTAGGAAACGGGCAGTGAAGCCGTAAGGCTTCACTGCCTGTTTCCCTTAGTCAGGATGGAGGAGCCGTTACCTGCCAGCAGCGATCGATCGCCGTGGCGGGACCGACATCGCAGGTGAGTAGGACAGGTAAGTGTCCTTATTAAAAGTCAGCAGCTACACTGTTAGTAGCTGCTGACTTTTTTTTTTTTTTTTAAACTGGCTGCACCTCCGCTTTAAGTTCAGTTAAATTTGATGGTGTCCGTTTGTGGACTGCAGTCTTCAAGTCATTCCACAGATTTTCAATGGGGTTTAACCCTTTCCCGTCGAGCGTACGCATATATGCTGCCTCGGCTTTCGGGGGTTATACCGGGATGATGCCCTCAGCTGCAGGCATCATCCCGGTACCGTTGTTTAGAGCCGGCGATTGGCTATCCAGGCATAACAACCGATGCGTCTAAAAGCCGCTCGGTTGTTATACCGGAGGAGCGGGAGGGGACATGCCCCCTGCCGCCGCCTCCTGACGCTCTGACAGGCCTCCCGTCCCACCGGGAGACCCGATCTACGATCCGCCGCCTCCATTGCCTAGCCCCAGACTGTAACAAAGCCGTAAATGGCTTTGATTCAGTCTCCGCAATGTAAACACGAAAGCGACGTCATGACGTCACTTCCGGGTTACTCGGCTGCCAATGGCGCCGGAACTAAATAATACACGGTATTCAGAATCGCCGTTTTTGGCTATCTGAATACTTTGAAGTACAAAGGAGTAGGGATGAGCTTCGAGTTCGAGTCAAACTCATGTTCAACTCGAACATTGCCTGTTCGCCCATTCGCCGAACAGCAAACAATTTGGGGTGTTTGCAGCAAATTCGAAAAGTCTATGGGAGAAATCTAAAGTGCTAATTTTAAAGGCTTATATGCAAGTTATTGTCATAAAAAGTGTTTGGGGACCCGGATCCTGCCCCAGGGGACATGTATCAATGCAAAAAAAAGTTTTAAAAAATGCAGTTTTTTCGGGAACAGTGATTTTAATAATGCTTAAAGTGAAACAATAAAAGTGAAATATTCCTTTAAATTTCGTACCTAGGGTGTGTGTATAGTATGCATGTAAAGTCACGCTTGTTTCCCTTGCTTAGAACTGTCCCTGCACAAAGTGTCATTTCTGATGGAAAAAAAGTCATTTAAAACACACTCGCGGCTATAATAAATTGTCGGCTCCCGGCAATACATAGAAAAGTCATTGATAAAAAAAAAAGCGTGGGGGTCCCCCCAAATTCAATTACCAGGCCCTTCAGGTCTGGTATGGATATTAAGGGAAACCCTGCCGCAAATTTAAAAAAAAAATGCGTGGAGTTCCCGCAAATATCCATACCAGACCCTTCAGGTCTGGTATGGATTTTAAGGGGAATTCCACCCCAAATGTAAAAAAAAAATGGCGTGGAGTTCCCCCAAAAATCCATACCAGACCCTTTATCCGAGCACGCAACCTGACTTTGATTCTCGGATTATCCCTTGGACTTTTGCTTGTCTCGTTGCTGACCCCACCTGGCTCGTTCTTGACTACGATTCCTGGATTATCCCTTGGACCTGGTTTACCTTGCTGCCGACCCTCCCTGGCTTGTTCTGACTATGTTACCTGGATTGTCCTTTTCCCTCCTGGGTTCCTGTCTTCAGCCTACTAACCGTGAGTTGTTGCTGGGGGTTGTGGTTAGGCTATCTGCACCTTTCTTTGTGGTTTCTTATTCCCTGGCTGCAGGAGATCTCAGCCGTCCCCCCACCTGACACCGGGATAACAAGACTACCGGTCAGGAAAGCGGAGGGACGGTTGTAGTTTCCTGGCAGACCTGACATTAGGTTACTGTCACGCCATGTCCAGGATTTGATCCCAGGGCCTGGTGTTCATTGTCTGTTTTTCTATGTCCTGAACCACCAGTGAACTGATATTATGCCAGCATCCTAGTTATGTTCTTTGTCACTAGAGGGGATGTTTGCTCCACCCTGGGACCAGCTGCCAGCAGTCTTCTCATTAGTGTCCCTATATATTCCCGCTTCACCTTCCTGTCCGTGCCTTAGGATAGGTTCCTGTTTATGGATGCTCTTAGTTTTTGGTTACCTACTTGGCTCGTTCTTGACTTTGATTCTCGGATTATCCCTTGGACTTTTGCTTGTCTCGTTGCCGACCCCGCCTGGCTCGTTCTTGACTACGATTCCTGGATTATCTCTTGGACCTGGTTTACCTTGCTGGCTTGTTCTGACTACGTTACCTGGATTGTCCTTTTCCCTCCTGGGTTCCTGTCTTCAGCCTACTAACCGTGTGTTGTTGCTGGGGTTTGTGGTTAGGCTATCTGCACCTTTCTTTGCGGTTCCTTATTTCCTGGCTGCAGAAGATCTCAGCCGTCCCTCCACCTGACACCGGGATAACAAGACTACGGTTGTAGTTTCCTGGCAGACCCGACACAGTCTATAAACAGGGTGAGGAGGAGTTCATGGACCAAGAATTGGTTGCTCCAGCGGGACCAATTCTGTCATATGCCTCTGCGGGAGACCCAGAAGAATAATCCTGATGACTTCAGAAATTTTCTTAGGATGTCTGACCCTGTTTTTCAGCATCTGTTGGCTTTGGTGTCCCCCTATATCACCAGGCAGGACACCGTTATGTGGGAAGCCATCACTGCTGAGCAGAGGCTCATTGCCACGTTGCGATATCTGGCGACTGGGAGAAGTCTGCAGGACCTCAAGTTCACAACAGTTATCTCCCCCCAGGCTCTGGGACTCATTATCCCAGACACCTGTTCTGCCATCATCCAAGTCCTGCACAAGGACAATATTAAGGTAAGTTTTCTCCTTTAACATCACATTCTATGTAATTCATGTATGCTAATGTATTGTATTTCTTTCATCCTTCCCTAATTACCATGATTGTAATATGCTGTGAATGTCCCCTTTGTCCCCATGCATGCTGTAAGCTTGTAATGCCCCTTTTTTGTCCTACATGCATATTTCCCTTCACTAACCTCTCCAGCATGCTATCCTGGGCCCAAACACCCCTAGCCTAGACACTTATCAATGTATTTTGTCAGCTCCATTGTAGTGCTTTACCCTCCCCCCCTGAACACCCCCTAAAATGTTTCCAAATGTATATTTTCACGTATTTTATATATTTTTTGGGTTCATCTAGCCCCCGCCCATAATTTTTTACAATGGGCCATCAGGGGTGATGAATCTGATAATTGGGCCTTCTATTTTAGTATTTAAAAACACATTAAAATAAAACTTATAATGGTGATGGCCAAGAATGTTTGTTTGTGTAATCTACTAGCAATGTTATGTGCAAACGTTCTAATATATTTTTATCTTGTTTGACTCCACAGCTTCCTTCCACGCCACAGGAATGGCAGACTGGCATCCCATTTTGCCACACGGTGGGACTTCCCCAACAGCGGAGGGGCAATAGATGGGAAGCACGTCCGCATCATGCCACCACCCCGGTCTGAGTCCTATTTCTATAACTACAAGGGGTTTCATAGCATCGTGCTGATGGCGGTGGTGTCAGCACAGTACGAGTTCCTCTATGTGGACGTGGGGAAGAATGGCCGGATGTCTGATGGGGGAGCCTTCAGCCAGACGGAGTTTGCTCTTCGTCTCCAGAGTGACGACCTTGCATTGCCACCGGATGCAGGGAATGTGGAAGGACTCCCCTTTGTGTTTTTGGCTGATGAAGCCTTTGGACTGGGACCGCATCTCATGAGGCCATTTCCCCAGAGGACCCTGACCCCGGAGAGGAGGGTATTCAACTACCGGCTGGCCAGGGCCCGAAGAGTTGTGGAGAATGCTTTTGGGATAATGGCCAGCAGGTTCCGCCTTTTCATGACATCAATCAACTTGGTGGAGTACAAAATGAACTATATAGTGTTCTGTTGCTGCGTGCTGCATCATTTTTTGCGCATCAAGTCCCCAAATTATATGGCCTTAATTGGACCTGAGGCTGGACTTTCGGGGGACAATCTTTTGCCGGGCCTTGAAGCTAGCCTTCCTGGCTTGCCCCCCCAAAATGCCCGTGAGGTTCGCCAGAAATATGTTGAGTATATCACGGGTAGGGGGGAAATTCCCATGCCAGGCAATGTTTAAAAGCTTTTTTACCAACAAAAAAAAACTGTCTCCTAGTTTTTCCTAGTGCACTTGTAGTGCCAAGTGTAATTTCCTTTAGTAAATACCAACCATTTCACTGGTAACACCAAAAATATACACAAAAAAGGTTATATCGGATTTGATAAAGAAGCTACACTTTGTTGTTGTTCAAAAATTTTACTCTGTGCACATGCACACATGGTAAATATAAAAAATTTTGTGTTATAAAAGATTATTATATTTTTTTGGTGGCCATAAACAGGCCATTTTTTTTGGTAATAAAATACAAAACTCTCATTACCATACAACAAAATACAACATTGTAAACCTCTAGGCAATATCCGACATTTTATTTTAGGAAAAATGTCTCTATCTGTCCTTCATAATATGGGGTGTTGTCACCAAGCCAAAATTTGAAGATGCACACAATTTTTAGGGGTTTTAAAAAGGAGAATTTCCCTCCTGATCCCTATTGTCAACATGTGCTATCTGCCATCATGGGTGATCAATGGACGTGTTTTGGGGGTGCAACCCCTTCTTCCTTTCACCTACTTGAGATGTGAGGAAGGGGTTGCACCCACAAAACACGTAAATGGATATCCCCTGATGTCAGATGGCACATGTTGACACACTGTGTGCATCTTCAAATTTTGGAATAAAGTGCAACATTTTAGAATAATAAAACATATAAAACTAGAAAAAGGGGGATTTTGTGCTTCATTCAATTTGCCCCAAAACATCAATGATGTCCTTAAATGTTTGCTCCATAACATTCATCCTTTTCTTCATTATGTCCAGTTCACTACTACACTCCATAACTTGCTGGATGATTCTTTGGGCACTATCACTTGAGAAACAAAGACTTTCTTCCTCAACAACATGTTCATCCCCTAAAAAAATGTAAAAAGGGTATTATAACTCTGCAGGCCTGCATCTCTTACCTGAAGCTGTGGTGACAGACACTGACCTGTTGTGGTGGCAATTTCCACCACGTCATCCACTTCTCCTTCCTCCATTTCTCCTTCCTCCACTTCTCCTTCATCCACATCCTCAGGTTGGGGTTCTTGGTGAGGTTGGGGTTCTCTCTGTGGTGTGGGGTTCCTGTGCTCCCTGGAGTGGTGTCCTCCCAGTCTTCTCTCCCTTATGAGAATGAAACAAAAGGTATACTTAGCAAACAGATATTTGAGGGAAAAAATAGGAACATGATACATTGCTTGAAAGTGGGCTACAAGTGTCTTTTTGGGTAGAGTTACAAGCTGAAAACATAATTGTAAAAAAAAGCCACATCTTGATTATTCACCTTTTTGGGACAAGTTTTACACATGGAGACACCCCAAGAATACACTGAAGCACCTGTGTGGGACACCCTAAAAAGGTTGTTCTGGTGGGCCACACTATAGTGCTCCAGAGTGCAGATGTGTAAACAGCTGCTGAGTGTCCTCTCCTTTACACTGATTCGAGTTTGCATTTCATTCTAGTTCCAAACACATCTAGACAACAATGTAATAACACTTCTGGAATAAAAACAGGCATGTCTAAATAATTTAAACCCTGTATCTTCTCAAAACATTGTATGTAGCGGGTGAAAGATGTGTCTGTAACGACCGATTACTGTGCCCACTAAATTTGTCGAGATGTCATTTTCTAAAGGTCCAACAGTAAAAAGCAACAACATGGAGCAACATGCAAGTTCTGAAATACAATAATAGGAACACAGGTGAAGTACTTACTTTTTTCTAGCATTCTCTTAATACTCCTTAACTGCTCTGGCTCCCTCAGTTTCAGGTCAGATCACCTCTTTCTAAGCTGCTCCTTTGATCGTCGTACCCCAAAATTCTTCTTCAGACTTTTCACTACTTTCTTCATGATTTTGGCCTTCCTTAGATTAGGGTGTGTATACAGCCCATGCTTGCCATCATAATCCGACTTTCTCAATATGTCCGCCATCTCCGCAAAGGACATATTAGATGCCTTGAATCTCCTTCTTGATCGTGAGGTTTCACGCTCCGGGCTTGTCTCATCGTTATTAGATGAATTACCAGACACCTGCTGTGACTCCGCCATATTGTCTGCGCGCCGAAAAAGAAGGGGTGGGGAAAAGTCGATAATGTGAACGTCATGGGCGGGCGACGTGTGCGGAGTTTCACGCATGCGTAGTGTATATAAAGCAAACACACATGTGACGTTGCTACGTTCTGTGTGCGAAGAGAGGAGGAAAAGTGACAAACGTCAGACCGAAGGTATGATTTTTATACTTTGAGAAATCGTTGGCCTATACTGCATAGAGATTGTTTGAGGATATATATGGGGATAAAGATTTACTTGATTTTAGACTGACTGACATTACTAATTTTGTCTTGTGTTTTGTCTTGCGCTGGAGAGCCTGCTCCCATTTGTGCAGACAAGAATACCCACAGCAACCACACAACAGGTGGACAGTAAAATTGGGAGCTTGAGAGGCACATACAGGACTGAGCGCTTTAGGGTCCTGGCTTCTCAGAGGTCAGGAGCAGGAACAGCAGATGTATATGTCCCGAATTTGTGGTACTACAGCAGGATGTCCTTTCTGAATGACCACATTGAGGCAAGGCCATCACTCTCCACTCTTCCCCCCAGATTTCCCTGCAGCCAACCTGAGCCTTCTCTGGAGCAAGAGGAGGATGCCATCCTGGAAGAACCTGATTTGGACATCTGGAGCCAGGTATAGTATTTTATAAACATTTATTGTGATAAAATTAATGCAGCAAAAAAGATGTTAATATGGAAAGGAAAAAAAAAAAATATTTGATGAAAAAGTGTTTTAAATATCAATAGACAGTAGTGGGCCAAAAAGTTGGGGAGATGAAAACTGCTGTGGTCATAATGATAGTCTTTTCTATTTATTTCCATTCAATTTGCAACAGTCATGAGCTGAAAATTGTGTGTGATTGATGAACCAAAAACTCAAACTATGTTCCTTTTTCATACACAGGATGACATCAAACAGGATGAGGGTCAGGAAAGTGTTAGGCAGGAGGAGGCAGGGCCCACTGTGAGCCAGGAGGAGGCATTTCCCACTGTGAGCCAGGAGGAGGCATTGCTCACTGGCACACAGGAGGAGGCAGGGCCCAGTGGCAGACAGGAGGTGGCCGGGCCAAGTAGCAGGACCAGATCGCAAGTGCCTCCCATCCGCCTTACAAGAAGAACCAGGAGGGAGAGGAGCACCAGCGAGGCAGCAATGGCCCTGATAAGAGGCACATGCCACCCTCCAGGAGCCAACAACTACAGAAGAGGCCTATGCCGGCCTAGTTGGGGCAAAATTTAAAGCAATGAGCATGGAACAACGCCTCCTATGTGAGCCCCTACTGCTCAGCTTAATAAACAAGGGGGTGATGGGGAGAATTACCCCCAATACGGCCATATGTGAGGTTGCCCTGCTTTCACAACCTCAAACTCCTCCTCCATATCCTTCTTCTTCTTCTCCACCACCTCCTTCTCCTCCTCCTGACACGAGTACACCTCCAGTGGCACAGTCTCCAGCCACACGCAGAAGGAAGGCTGCAGGGAAGGCTACCAAGAAGACCAGGAAGTGATGGCCTTGCTTCAATGTGGTCTGACAGAAGGCAGCCTGTTGTAGTACCACAGACTTGGGACATGTATCTCACCTGCTGCTGTTCCTGACCTCTGGGAGTTCAGGACCAGATTGTGCTCACAACTGGATGTGCTTCTCAAGGTCCCAATTTTAGTGTCCACACAGAGTTGATGTGTGCTCTGGGGTCCCAAGGATGCACAAATGGCAGCAGGGTCTCCAGCGCTGCCTTTATTTTTTGTAGTTATATACCATAATAAATGGATTTTTTACGGTTAATACTTGCCTATGTGTTTTTCTAAAAATAAAACAATTAGCTTTGGAGTAGGCAGATACATTTATAAAAAATAATAAAATAAAAAGGGACAGATAACACAAAACAATCTCCTTGAAGGTCAAAAAATACAACATAATATAATTAATTAGGTAAACTTGACACAACACAATTAAAATTCTAATCATGGAGATCACTAGAAATTAAAAAATCATTTAAAATGAAGATCTGTATTAAAAAAAAAAAAAAAATCATATTAAAGGGGTTGTTCCACCGGAAAAAAAAAATTTCAAGCCAGCAGCTACAGCTACAGCAGCTGCTGGCTTTTAATATTTGGACACTTACCTGTCCTGGAGTCCAGCGACGTCCGCAGCAGAGGACGAGCGACCGCTCGTCGCTCTGCTGCTCCCTCCGCCATCCTCGCTGAGGGAACCAGGAAGTGAAGCCCTGCGGCTTCATGCCCGGTTCCCTACGGCGCATGCGCGAGTCGCGCTGCGCCGTTCTGATTGGTGCTCCTGTGTTCTGGGAGCCGAGTGTCTCCCAGAACACCAAGGGAAGCCTGCGGGAAGTGACGTAACTCCCGCAGATTCCCGGAGACAGGACTCCCGGATCTGGGTGAAAATACCTGTCTTAGACAGGTATCTTCACCCCCTCCCCCCTGAAAGGTGTCAATTGTGACACCGGAGGGGGGGAGGGTTCCAAATAGCAAAAGTTGCTATTTAGGGTGGAGCTCCACTTTAAAGGAGATCTTGCTCTATATAATACAAACAATTCTTCATGAGATCCGCATGAAAAATGTTTCAAAAAGTTAGTCAGAACATCTGCATTAAAACAAGTTCATTATTTTTCATTATTGTACCATTCTAAAGAAGATTTAAATGCACAACATTTAAATGATGCAATAATTTACAGCGTGACGAATGTGCTATCTTCATTACCAACGCTCGTTTTACCAGAAGGAGCGCTCCCATCTCATACTTGATTCTGAGCATGCGCGTTTTTTTAAGACTCGGAAAAGCATACACACGACCGGTTTTCTCGTCGGGAAATAGACCGATGAGAATCCCGACGAGAAAAACAAGAATCCTGACGAGAAAATAGAGAGCAGGGTCTCTATTTTTCTCGTCGAGATTCCTGGCAGCTTTCTCGACGAGAAACCATACACACGAACGGTTTTCATCGGCAAGAAAGCTCTCCAAACAGTTTTCTTGTCGTTTCTTGCCAAGAAAACCGGTCGTGTGTACGAGGCCTTAGTCATGAAAGGGTTTTGGTTTAAGTCTGTTTTGACTAGGCCATGCAAGGACATTCACCTTGTTCTCCTTCAACCACCGTGTTGTCATTTTTGCAGTGTGCTTTGGATCATTGCCATGTTGGAAGGTAAACCTTCTTCGCATTGACAACTTTTTGGCAGAGGGCAGCAGCTTTTCCTCAAGATTTTGATGGTATTTTACCCCATCCATTTTTTCCTTCAATCCTGACAAATGCTCTAATCCCTGCTAAAGAGAAACACCCCCATAACAGGATATTACCACCTCCATGCTTTACTGTAGGAATGGTGTTAGTTGGATGGTGAGCTGTATTGGATTTCCGCCAGACATACAGTGCCTTGAAAAAGTATTCATACCCCTTGAAAATTTCCACATTTTGTCATGTTACAACCAAAAACATAAATGCATTTTATTGGGATTATATGTGATAGACCAACACAAAGTGCCACATAATTGTGAAGAGGAAGGAAAATGATAAATGGTTTTCAATTTGTTTTACAAAGAAATATGTGAAAAGTGTGGCGCGCATTTGTATTCAGCCCCCCTGAGTCAATACTTTGTAGCACCACCTTTCGCTGCAATTACAGCTGCAAGTCTTTTTGGGTATGTCTCTACCAGCTTTGCACATCTAGTGAGTGACATTTTTGCCCATTCTTCTTTGCAAAATAGCTCAAGCTCTATCAGATTGGAGGGAGAGCATCTGTGAACAGTAACGTTCAGGTCTTGCCACAGATTCTCATTTGGATTTAGGTCTGGACTTTGACTGGGCCATTCTAACACATGAATATGCTTTGATCTAAACCATTCCATTGTAGCTCTGGCTATAGGTTTACAGTCGTTGTCCTGCTAGAAGGTGAACCTCCGCCCCAGTCTTTTGCAGACTCTAACAGATTTTCTTTTAAGATTGCCCTGTATTTGAATCCATTCATCTTCTCATCAACTCTGACCAGCTTTTCTGTCCCTGCTGAAAAAAATCATCCCCATAACATGATGCTGCCACCACCATGTTTCACGTGGGGATGGTGTGTTAAGGGTGATGTGAAGTGTTAGTTTTCCGCCACACATAGCGTTTTGCTCTTAAGCCAAAAAGTTAAATTTTGGTCTCATCTGACCAGAGCACATTCTTCCACATGTTTGCTGTGTCCCCCACATGGCTTCTCGCAAACTGCAAATGGGACTTGTCATGGCTTTATTTCAACAATGGCTTTCTTCTTTCCACTCTTCCATAAAGGCCAAATCGGCTGCTTCTCTGATTAATGCTCTCCTTACCCGGCCTGTCAGTTTAGGTGAACGTCTTGTTAGGTTTGCAGTTGTACTGTACTCTTTCCATTTACGGATAATGAATTGAACAGTGCTCCGTGAGATGTTCAAAGCTTGGGATATTTTGTATAACCTAACCCTGCTTTAAACTTCTCCACAACTTTATCCCTGACCTGGCTAGTGTGTTCCTTGGCCTTCATGATGCTGTTTGTTCACTAAGGTTCTCTAACAAACCTGAGGGCTTCACAGAACAGCTGTATTTATACTGAGATTAAATTACACACAGGTGGACTCTATTTACTAATTAGGTGACTTCTGAAGGCAATTAGTTCCACTAGATTTTAGTTAGGGGTATCCGAGGAAAGGGGGCTGAATACAAATGTATGCCACACTTTTCACATTTTGTTGTAAAAAAAAAATTGAAAATCATTTATCATTTTCTTTCCACTTTCACAAATATGTGCCACTTTGTTAATTGGTCTATCACATAAAATCCCAATAAAATACATTTACGTTTTTGGTTGTAACATGACAAAATGTGGAAGAGTTCAAGGGGTATGAATACTTTTTCAAGGCACTGTATCCTTTGGTGTTGAGGCCAAATAATTTCATTTTCGTTTCATCTGACCATAACACCTTTTTCTATGTGGCCTCAGAATCGTCATTGCGTGTTTTGGCAAAGTTCAATCATGACTGCATGTGAAGTTTAAGGAGTGGCTTTTTTTCTTGCAAGCCTCCCATACAAGCCACATTTGTGAAGATTTTGTGATATTGTTGTCACATGCACACAATGACCACTCTTTGTCATAAATTCCTGCAACTGCTTCAGAGTTGCTGTGGGCCTCTTGGTAGCCTCTCCGACCAGTTTCCTCCTGGCTCTTTCATCCAGCTTGGAGCAAAGTGCTGATCCAGGGAGGGTCTGTGTTGTACCAAATACCTTCTACTTCTTACTAATAAACTTCACTGTGCTGCTAGGCATTGATAACACCTTTGCAATCTCCTAACTTGTGCCTATCCACAACTTTATCCTGGAGATCCCAGGGACAGTGCTTTGCCACCCATAGTTGGTTGTTTGCTTCAGTTGCACTACCATGCACTGAAATGCTCCAGGAAAGCTCTTTTCATGCTCTTTTCATGCATGTAATTATGATTGATCACAGTTGAAAGTCAAAATACTTTGCGTGCGATTGAAAAGGTGATTAGCTACACCTGATTGAATTTACAAGTCATTTTTAGGAGGGGGTAATCCTTTTTCCAACTCTGCGATTCTGTTTCAGAATTTTTGTTATTTTTTTCTGACATGTTGGTGTTATATCTTTGACTTGGATGTTACAAGTTGCACTGAGTAAATATAGTACAGCTGGATAAAACAAAAACTGTGTCTGTCTTCATCTCAGGTTGCAAAGCAATATGTGATTATTTTAAAGGGGTAGGGGGAGTGATTATTTTGTATACCCATTATATATATATTACACACAGTATATATATATATATATATATATATATATATATATATATATACACAAATATTTTGCCTTTCATTTCTATTTTAAACGGAATGTTTTTTTTTTAAATGTGAAGGTTTTTATAATGTGTTTCCCCGAAAAAAAGCCCAGGTTTTATATTAATTTTAGCACCCAAAAACACAGTAGGGCTTGTTTTCGGGGTAGGGTCTACCATGCAATGTGCTCTTCTCCTCTCCCTCCCTGCCTGTCAGGAATCCCCAGTGTGAACATAGTAAAGTGGTTGTAAAATGCTAGAATCCTCTCTATTACAGGATTATATAATGTAAAAGGTGTGTGTTTCTGTAATACAATTCTGCAAATACCTTCTTATAGCGCCGCTCGGTGCTTCCATAGCCCACCAGAGCTGTCTTCCACCGTTTCGAACACTGCCGAGGGAGGGGGGGCAAGATACCCCGCTGACAGCTGGGAGAAAAGGAGATAAGCTGAGCGCCAATCGGCGCTGTACCGAGGGTATTTGATTCAATTATATTACAGAAACACACACCTTTTACATTATATACTACTGTAGGAGAGTGGATTCTACCATTTTACAACCACTTTAAACCAGGGCTTATATTCAGGGTAGGGCTTATATTGCAGTCCTCCCTGAATATTAGGGTAGGTCTTTTTTTCAGGGAAACACAGTATATTTTAACTGTAGGTAAGTCATAATCTTGTCATCAAAACAGTATAAGTAACCCCTCAAAAATGCCATAATATATTAACAAACATTTAGTGTCTAAAAACTTGATATGGAAAAAGTTTTATTTTTTTTGTTAAATTACTATTACATTCATATTATATCTATTTTAACTTGAAACATATGTAATTTTGATGTGCCTTACTGTATTCTATATGATACCATACCAAATGCTGTTATGCGTTTTCAGAAACATCCATAAGCTGTTTATAACGGCTGTAAAAGATGAGTATGTAAAGTTAAAAATCTTAATATTACAACATTATACATTCAAACTAAATTCGCCATTGAAGATAATGACTTACTATGATTGGGTAGATTTCTTTTCTGTGGAGAAAAAGTAAATAATATGTTACTAATGAAAAATTTGAATCGCTGAAAAAATATATTCATACCCCTTTAAATTTTCCACATTTTGTCATGTTTTATTGGGATTTTATGTGATAGACCAACACAAAGTGCCACATAATTGTGAAGTGTAGGGATGAGCCGAACACCCCCCGGTTCAGTTCGCATCCAGAACATGCGAACGGACCTAAAGTTTGCGCAAACTTTCAAACACCGTTAAAGTCTATGGGACTCGAACGTTGGAAATCAAAAGTGCGAATTTTAAAGGCTATTATGCAAGCTATTGTCCTAAAAAGGGTTTGAGGACCTGGGTCCTGCCCCAGGGGACATGTATCAATGCAAAAAAAAGTTTTAAAAACGTCAGTTTTTTCGGGAGTAGTGATTTTAATGGTGCTTCAAGTGAAAAAATAAAAGTGAAATATTCCTTTAAATATCGTGCCTGGGGGGGGTGTCTATAGTATGCCTGTAAAGTGGCACGCGTTTCCTGTGTTTATAACTGTCCCTGTACAAAATGAAATTTCTAAAGGAATAAAAGTCATTTAAAACAGGCAATATGGATGAAAATCATTGAGAAAAATGGCATGGGTACCCCACTCCCCCCAGCCCATTACCAGGCCCTTTTAGTTTTGTATGGATATTAAGGGGAACCCCGCACCCAAATTAAAAAAAGAAAATGCTTGGGGCCCTATATACTCTGAACAGCAGTATACAGGCGGTGCAAACAAGACAGGGACTGTAGGTTTGTTCTTAAGTAGAATCTGTTTTTGATTTGGAACAGGTAAATTTTTTAAGTGTAGCTCAAGCCAAAAAATCTATTTTTAAGCTTTTTGGAAAATATAGGGAAGGGTTATCACCCCTGTAACATTTGTTTTGCTATCTGTGCCCCTGTTGAGAAGATTTCATCTCACTTTCTGTCCCAATGACAATTGGATTTTGAAAATTTGGGGTTATTAGGGAAACAAAGATTGGTGATAAAGCATCAGTGTAGACACCTTTTTCCCATATTAGCTCTTAAGGAGAGAAATACCCTTCCTAGGGGTAGATTTCCTCTCACTTCCTGTTGTCTCCCTCCGTTTGTAAGTAGGAGTCGTTTGTAAGTCGGATGTTTGAAAGTAGGGGCCTGCCCTATATACTCTGCAGAAATTTGGGCCTTAGGTGTTGGTGTTGCCACAACACTGTAAGCCCTCACAGTTACTCTTGGTGGGTGCAGGAACGGGCCCTGCTGTGAAATATTAGATCAAGAATTGTAATTACCTGCCCCTGTTAAACAGGGGCAGAAAAATTGGGCCTTAGCCACTGGTGGTGGTGCCACAACACTGCAACCCCTCAGATACTGTAGTTGGAGCGCAGGAATGAGCCCTACTGCAAAGTATTACAGCAAAAATTTTAATTACATGCCCCTGTTAAACAGGGGCTGAAAAATTGGGCCTTAGCCACTGGTGGCGGTGCCCAGAACCAAAAATGTTCTTACAAGCTATCGGCATGAGCATTGAGGAGGAAGATGATAGTCACTCAGCATTACAGGATAGTCACTCAGCATCAGCATAGGCAGCCTTGAAGGTATCTTACATTAAAAAAAAAAAAAATTTGGTTACATCAGCATCAGGTGCTTGGTAGCTGGTGATCCAAGACTGATTCATTTTTATGAAGGTCAGCCGATCGACCAATTCGGTGGACAGGCGCACCCTGTGATCGGTTACAAAGCCTCCAGCAGCACTGAATGTGCGTTTCGAAAGAACGCTGGATGCAGGACAGGCCAGTAGCTCAATTGCATGTCTGAACGCATCGGTCAGATGGCCACCTTCTCCACCGCTCCTTCTGTGACTGACCGAAGCCTCAGCAACACGTTGTCCAGGACCAGGAATTTGTAACCTCCCAGGCTCTGGAAACGCCAGCCAGTAATGATTCCTCTCCTTGATACCACAAATCCGAGGATCATTTCGCAGGCTTTGCAGGATCAGGGAGGCCATGCAGCGTAGGTTTGCTGAGGGATTCGGTCCGAAATCCTCTGGGTCACTAAGGACGACATGATCCGCAGCCACCTCCTCCCAGCCACGTACAAGTCCATGGGTTTCTTGGGGCTGTAAATGATCCATTGAAGATGCTGAGTGCTAGGCTACACCTCCATGCTGACAAAATCCTCCTCCTACTCGTCCTCTTCCTGTGTGATCGGCGGGCCAGCAGGAACACTGTCTGGATAAAGGGGGCCTTGAGAGGTAAGGAAGTCCTCCTCTTCCTCCCTATGTTCTGCCGCAAGTGCCCTGTCCATTATTCCACGCAGCGTGTGCTCCAACAGGTGGACAAGAGGGACAGTGTCACTGATGCATGCACTGTCACTGCTCACCATCCTCATGGCCTCCTCAAATGGTGACAGGACAGTGCATGCATCCCTGATCATGACCCACTGGCGTGGCAAAAAAAAAACAAGCTCCCCTGACCCTGTCCTTGTGCCATATTGGCACAGATACTCATTGATGGCCCTCTGCTGCGTGTGCAGCCGCTGCAGCATGGCCAACGTTGAGTTCCACCTGGTGGGCATGTCACAGATTAGGCGGTTCTTGGGCAGGTTAAATTCCTGTTGCAGGTCTGCCAGCTGAGCACTGGCATTATATGACCAGCGGAAATGCACACGGACTTTCCTGGCCTGCCTCAGGATATCCTGTAAGCCCAGGTACCTGCCCAAGAACCGCTATACCACCAAGTTAAGGACGTGAGCCAAACAGGGCACATGGGTCAGCTGTCCCTGTTGGAGGGCGGAGAGGAGGTTGGTGCCATTGTCGCAAACCACCATTCCTGGCTTAAGCTGGCGTGGCGTCAACCACCTCTGAGCCTGCCCCTGCAGAACTGACAGAATCTCTGCCCCAGTGGGGCTCCTGTCCCCCAAGCACACCAGCTCAAGCACCGCATGGCATCTTTTTGCCTGCGTACTTGCATAGCCCCTTGAACGCCTACGGAGCACCGCTGGTTCTGAGGACAAATCAGCAGAGGAAGAGGCCATGGAGGAAGAAGAGGAGGGGGTGGAGGAGAGACGTGTGTCAGAATCACCACTAGTAGCATTTTGGAGGCATAGTGGCAGAAACAACCTCCAACACTACTGCACCTTGTCCTGCATCTTTCCCAGCTGCCAGCAGAGTCACCTGATGCGCGGTGAAAGACAGGTAACGTCCCTGTCCATGCCTGCTGGACCATGAGTCAGCAGTAATATGCACCTTACCGCTGACCGCTCTGTCCAGCGAGGCCAAGACATTGCCTTCCACATGTCGGTAGAGAGCCGGAATCGCCTTCCATGGAAAAAAGTGGCGTTTGGGAACCTGCCACTGAGGAACCTCACATTCCACAAACTCACGGAAGGGGGAAGAGTCTACCAACTGAAAAGGCAGCAGTTGAAGTGCTAGCAATTTAGCCAAGCTAGCATTCAACCACTGGGCATGTGGATGGCTGGGAGCGAACTTATTTAGGCGGTGCAGCAGCTGGGGTAGGGAAATTTGCCTGGTACAATCTGATGTTGGTGTACCGATAGCAGATTGCCCGCAAGTACTTGGCTGTGAAACACCTAATTCTACACCTTCATTCCTCTCAGTGCAGGTTTCAGAGAGGACTCAGGGTATAGTGGTGTTGAAGATCCCAGCTGATGAGGAGCAAGGAGAGGTCCGCTTTGTTCTTTGGTGTGGGTCTTTTAGGTGTGCTTGCCAACAAACTGCATGGCAGGTCAACATATGTCTGATCAAGCATGTGGTGCCCAAGCGGGTGAGGTTTTGGCCACGTGAGATACGCCTGAGACATATGTTGCAAATTGCAGCGCTGCGATCTGATGCACTCGTCTCAAAAAAGACCCACACCAAAGAACTTTTGGAATAACGCGCAGAGACAGCAGCGCCCTGCACATGCGGAGCTCTGCAGTGTGATGCTGTCAGTGTGCTGCCCTTAAGCTGGCCCCTGGAGGGCATCCTGCCTCGTTGGAGATGTGCCTCCTCCTCCTCCTCCTCCTCCTCCTCCTCTCTCCTACCAGGCACCCACATAGAGTTCGTGACCTCATCATCCCCTCCCTCTTCATCACTGTAGCAAACCTGGCAGTATGCTGCAGCTGGGGGAACATGACTGCCAGATTGCTGTCCTTCTTGGGCACCCCCTCTCTCTGGGCTCACGTTACTGCCTTCCTCTAGCTGGGTACAATCATCGGAGCCTTCAAAACGCTGCGCATCCTCCTGCAGCATGTACCCAACACTGGTCAAACAGCTCGGGGGACTCCTCAGGAGGACATGGTGGGGCTAGGGAAGGAGTGACTGATGCCATTGAGCCGAGGGAAGAGGCCGCTTTAGCAGCTGCTTTGTCAAAGTACCCTGAGCCTGGATGAGAGAGGATGAGGAGGATGAGGTCGGCTTGGTCATCCACTTTACCAAATCTTCGGCATGTTGCGGCTCACGTGTTGATGAGGATGCACCGTGTCCACGACCAGCACTGTTGCCTCTAGACACAGAGCCTGCTTGCCCTCTTTTATTGGCTTGTGACTGTCTGCCTCTCCTTGTTGTCCTTCCAGACATACTAATGGCCTGGCCTGCAGGGAGATGTCGCTGCACAAAGCTGGGATGTGTGTGTATGTGTGTGTGTATATATATATATATATATATATATATATATATATATTAAACTGCAGCTAGCAGAATCAACTGCCTGCCTGTAGTATTATTAGTAAGAACACCAGCAATTGTATACAGGTAGCTTTAGGTGCACTGTGCCAAGGACACAGTACACTAAATGAAAATACTGCAGCTCCCTGCCTGTATTTGTATTAGAACACCAGCAATTGTATTCAGGTAGCTTTAGGTGCACACTGTGTAAATGACACAGTACACTACATGAAAAAATTCCAGCTCCCTGCTCGTATTAGTATGAGGACACCAGCAATTGTATTCAGGTAGTTTTAGGTGCACACTGTGCAAAGGACACAGTACACTAAATTAAAATACTGCAGCTCCCTGCCTGTATTAGTATGAGAACACCAGCAATTGTATTCAGGTAGCTTTAGGTGCACACTGTGCAAAGGACACAGTACACTAAATGAAAATACTGCAGCTAGCACAATCACCTGCCTGCCTGTCAGTATATTATGAAGAGAATAACAGGAACGGATCTAGCTAAACTGAATATAGTGTGTGTATGTGTGTGTATGTATATATATATATATATATATATATATACACACACACACACGTAGCACACACCTTTCCTGCTTACCTCTGCTAGCAGGTGGGACACACGATGCCACATGCCCAGTGTCCTCCTGGTTTAAGAGGGTGAGCGGTGTTATCTATTTTTGGGTCTTGCAGCAAGTTACCTCTTTCCGTTGGTTCTTCACCCTAGAGTGTAGGAAGAAGTCTATTCTCTCTCTCAAGGAAGACCAATGTCCAGACAATATCAAACCCAATAAAAAGGTTTACTTTGCTTTGGTTAAGAACTTGACAGGAAAAGTTGGAGATAAAGAGGAGTGAACAGGGAGGAAGGTTCAGGCACGCGGCACTTAACTATCACTCGTCGCCACTCAGGCCTGAGTGGGTTTTGCTCACCCGGTCACGGTCCTAGCAGCCGGTGTGGAGCATGGAACATTCACCTGTAATTTCCTAGGGATACGATCAAGGGACAGCTTCCAAATCTTGAACTTCCCAGCACTTGTAATATTTAAGTCCTTAGGTGCCAATGGGGCACATTACAAGGCTTGTGGTGGATTATGGAATCCTTCCCTCCGATAGGTAACCAGGCCTCTCCCGAGACAGTGACTTCTCTCACCGATCCCCTTGGGTAGATCCTCCCATGGTTGCCTCTCCTTCAGAGTGGGTCACCCCTCACTTGGGTACCCTGGGATTCCTCTTTTAGTGTAGACCCCAGCCAAAGGTGCTGGGCCTACTTACAGTGATGCAGCTTCAGGCTAAAGGTGCCTGGGGCTTGTAAACACACGCACCCCTGGCCTGGAGGGCCGGAAGGCGCAAACTGATCCCCAAATAATGACGTCTGCCCCTTATGTATCCTCTCCCAGCATGCACAGCGGGTAAACTACGCCCACTGCATGGCTGCCGAGAGAGGACACCCAATAACGCTGCAACGCTACCTGTGGTTTGACCTGAGCCTGGGGCTGCAGTGCCACCCACAGGCCACAGGGAACTATACTGCCAGGCAACATTACCTCAGACCAGAAGCCAATTTTTGAAGAATTCAACAGCCTGAGTCCAACTATGGGCTCAGGCTACCCCTTAAATTTAGGCATAGCGACCCCTAATTATGGGGAGGTCCGCTACACACACAACAACTAGAATGCATATATATCCTCTACACCAGGGATATGCAATTAGCGGACCTCCAGCTGTTGCCAAACTACAAGTCCCATCATGCCTCTGGCTCTGGGTGTCATGCTTGATGCTGTCAGAGTCTCACTTTGCCTCATGGGACTTGTAGTTTGGCAACAGCTGGAGGTCCGCTAATTGCATATCCCTGCTCTACACACTGTAACTGCAGCTTCTCTCTCTCTCTCTCTCTCCCTCTCTCCCTCTCTCCCTCTAACCGCCGCAACACACTACACAAGGCCGCCACGCAGGCGGCCTTATAGTGTGGGGCGTGTACTAATCCCCCTGAGACATAATTGGCCAAAGCCACCCTGGCTTTGGCCAATTATGGCTCTCCGTTCTTACTGCGCTGTGATTGGCCAAAGCATGCGGGTCATAGTGGATGCTTGGCCAATCATTAGCCAGCAATGCACTGCGATGCCGCAGTGAATTATGGGCCGTGACGCGCCACTCGAATTTGGCGCGAACAGCCCACAATATATTTGAAAATTTACGAACAGTCGAACAGCCGATGATCGAGTCGAACATGAGTTCGACTCGAAGCTCATTCCTGTTCACCATATAGGCTGATGTTCGGTAGGGAAGCTCGACTGCCAGTGGACTTAGCATTTGGCACCTCTTTAGATCACACCTCGATAGTGTCACACAGAGGATATGTGGACGTCTGAGGAAGAGTCTGAGGAAAAGCCCAGGCTGCCTCAGACACCCGGAGCCAGCGAAACAAGCGAAACTTTGACCTAAAGGTGAGAGTGCATGATTTGCAGCCTGGTGACAGAGTATTGCTGAGGAACTTGGGCATCCCTGGGAAATACAAACTGGCTGATCGAAGGAAGTCGCAGCCCTACATCATCTGTAAGCAGTTGTCAGGACTGCCAGTATACCAGATTCGCCCAGAGGGAAGCACAGGCCCACTAAAGACTTTGCACCGGAATCATCTGCTACCTTTATCAGAAGCAGTCCGTATACCTCCACAACCAAATTAACAGCCTACTCAAACCATCTCTCAGCAATCACTTCCAGTAACCAGGTCCCAATCCTTGCAACCAAACATGGATGCAGAAGACAGTGAGGATGAAGAAATGGGCATGGATTGGCTGTGACAATCAACGCTGGCAGAGACTGGCACTTCCCGTTCTCCCAGAGAAGCAGATGCAGGAACCCATAGGCCTGAGGCTCCAGAGTTCATCTCACAGAGACAACCCTTGGCAAGCCAAGGAAACTTTCCGAGTTCCCCAACTGTAGAGGACATAGAAGCTCTTCAACCTTCTACAGCATCAGAGGAAGAGGCTACTATACCTGAAACGCCTGAGCCCAAAGAGCAAAGAGGAAAGCGAACAATTTACCCACCAAAAAGGCTAACATACGATACTTTAGGTGAAAGTTCTGAAGAAGCGATCCTCACATCTCCGAGAATGCACAGCCTGACGATCCTTCCCACTACAGTTTTAGTGGAGGGCGACTCCAACTCACCCCCTGACACATCTAGGTGGGCCATCCCAATATCGGTGGCTTGTGGGCAAGACAAGATCACCTCTTATGATAAATGGTGGGAGGTTCTCTTGCCAGGTTCATACGTGCATGCAAATGGCTTGTTTTCTTACATGTACTAACCTGTTTTTGCCTCCCGTTGTATTTTTGAAAGCATGTAACAGGTTGTGGACATTATATGTTGATAGACTCTGTCCTTCCTTTGGGACCAAAGGTTCTTTGGTGGGGGGAGTATGTAGCAGGGATTTTTGTAATGCAATTTCTCCGTTTGGCCACAAGATGGAGACAGAGAGATGCTGACTTGTTCTTCCAAAAAAGCTCACTGAGGTAAAAGAGGAGTTGAGACTGAAGAGAGAGAGAGAGACTCTGGCAGCATTAGAGGGGGAGAAAGCCAAGCTTTTCCAGAGACTGCCTGGAGATGGAGGAGTGAGGACGCCTGAGGGGAGCCAGGAGCAGAGACAGCCACGTGGTCCACTATTATTTAGTCCAAGGACCCTACTCAGCAGCCCAGCACCACTCAGCTCAGCATAGACGACCCACACCTTTCAGGGATCGGGATACCCATCTTGGTATCGGGTCAGCCGCTACCTGTTCCTCTTGCGAGTTTCGCTATCAGTCATATCGATCGGCCATCAGCAAGAGATCCAGTGCTTTACAACATCACTAAGAGGCATCAGGAACCTGAACAAGCACTTGGGATTATCGTTGTCATCGCACCTAGGATTGGTGAGAGGGTACAAACCCAAATCCTTCTTGGCACCATACTGACACTGCATGCAGACATCAATTTCCCTTTTAAGTGTCACGGGATGCTTGTTTGGAAACTACCATCTCTAGTAGTTTGCCCCTTTTTAATCTCTACGGAACATACTAGGGGATTACTGTTCCATGCAAGCTTGTTTAAATCTACAAGGGCCCCACCATTTGCTAGATGAAGACACTAGTATTCTTCACCTCAGGACCTGCAACATTACAGAACTGTGTCTACTGTACTTGTGTAATCCATTCTTTTCTTTGCATGTTTGCCTCTCAAGGGTGTTTGCGGCCCAGAAGGTGCTGAGAAGTTGCCAAGTCTTCTCTCCCCCCTCTCAGCGCATGTGTCAAGGGCATATAGATTACTGCCCTTCCTTACCTGCAGTTGCTAAAATTGAAGGTTGTCTTTTCTAATGTATTTTGCCGCGTACACACGATCGGTTTTTCTGATGAAAAAAGACAGATGGACTTTTTTCATCGGACAAACCGATCGTGTGTGGGCCCCATCGGTCTTTTTTCCATCGGAAAAAAAAAACGATAGCATATTCCGATCGTCTGTGGGGAACTCCATCAGAGAAAAATCCACGCAAGCTCAGACTAAATTACAAGACGGGAGTGCTCGTTCTGGTAAAACTACCGTTCGTAATGGACATAGCACATTCGTCATGCTGCAAATTTTTGCATCGTTAAATGTAGCGCATTCTTTTCTTCTTTCTATAAAAGGTTTTCCCCCCAAAAAAAATTGTTGCGGATATTCACACAGTTCTGACAAAATTATTTATTTGAGATCTCATGAATCTTTGTATTTTATTTTAAAGGCAGGATTCCAAAAAATTTTTTATTTTTTTTGTTTTGAATCAAGATCTCCTAATTTTTTTCTGGCCTTTTAATATTTTATATTGATGTCCATATTTTTTTATGGTCAAGTTATCACAACAACATTATTATCTCTTTTTTTTTCCCCTCAAGGAGGTTGGTGTTGGTGTCCCTTGTTAATTACACATTGTATTTATGAAATGTACCTTCCTACTCACAAGAAAAACACATAGGCAACTATTTAAATTAAATCAAATATCCACTTATTCTGGAAAACAAATAAAGATGAAGGGCAACAATTAAGAAATTAGTGGAATATATGCTGAATTTGGACCCCAAAGGCAGACATGAAGGCAAATAAAATCAATAACATGAGGAGTCCCTCGAATTGGGATCACAATCTGGTCCCCCGAATCGCAGAAATCAGGAGCAGCAGCAGATGTCATACATGTCCCCAGGCTGTGGTACTCCAAAAAACGGTGTCTTCTGGCAGAGCAGCTTGAAGCCAGGGAATCACTTTCTGGTCTTCCTTGTAGCCTTCCCTCCATGCTTCCCTGCAGCATTCCTTCCACGGCTCCCTCAACGCCCCCTTGCAGGCTGTGGCTCTGGTGGTGGGAATGTGGCAGGAGGAGAAGGATGGGCCAGATCACAAAGGTGTGTGGCCTCTGTCAGCTGGCCTCTCCCCGCCCTGTAATGGGCCATAGATATAAGCTCCTCACAGAGAGCACGTTGGCCCTCCTCCACTTTAAGGAGTCTATCGGCCATTTAGCACCCATAGGACTCGACTGGGTTGAGGGGGGCCCTCATGATCTCAACTGCTTCCCTTATTATTTTCAGGGATTCCTCCTCCACCCGAGTCAACCTCCTGGGCCTTTTCGGTCTCACCTGGAGGGGAAGCACCTGTGACTGTGTGCTGCCACTTGGCCTGGGCACCTGCTGCCTGCCACTTGGCCCGGCCTCCTCCTGGCTGCCACTCACCCCTGCCTCCTCCTGGCTGCCACTCCCCCCTGCCTCCTCCTGGGTGCCACACTCCAGAGCCTCGTCCTCCTGGCTGACCTCATCCTGTGTATAAAAAAGGGACATAGTTTGAGTTTTTGGTTCATCAATCACACACAATTTCCAGCTCATGACTGTTGCAAATTAAATGTTAATAAATAGAAAAGACTCTCATTCTGACCCCAGCATTTTTCATTCTTGCCCCCCTCGGCTTATACTCGAGTCAACTTTTTGCGCCTGATCTCCCGGAATATGGGGAGCCAGTACCGGCCGGCCGTAGGTCCTCTTGACCCCATACTTGGCACACATGTAGCCCCACTATTCCGGTACAAGTGTGCAAAGTTTCTTGTCCAGAGGACCTACGGCCCGGGAGCACCGATTTTTCAAAACCGGGCACCCCTTCCATAGACTCCCATGTTAAACGGTAATTTCTCTGGTGACTTTGGGGACCCGGTACCAGCCAGTCATAGGTCCTCTGGACCCCAAACATGGCACACATGTAGCCCCACTCTTCCTCTACAAGTTTGCAAAGTTTCTTGTCCGGGGGACTTACAGCCGGGGAGCACCGATTTTTCAAACCTGGGCACCCCTTCCATAGACTCCCATGTTAAACGTCAGTCTAGGCATGGACACAGTGAGGCATGGGCACAGTGAGACATGGACACAGTGAGGCAAAGTGAGGCACAGTGAGGCATGCAGATGGACACCCTAGGCTTATACTCGAGTCAATACGTTTTCCCAGTTTTTGTGGTAAAATTAGGTGCCTCGGCTTATATTCGGGTCGGCTTATACTCGAGTATATACGGTATGTGGATTGTATATTTTTGGTGTGGGGGAGATATGTTCCCCTGAAATAATTCTGATGTTGTTAATGTGTGTTGTTTGTTCACTTTGATTTAATTGTCTGCTGCATTTTTTTGGCCAAAAATTGCTCAAGATGTTGAGTCTGTAACTGTTTCAAATTGACCATGTTTTTTATTTTGCCTTCCCTTTTGTTTTGTTGAACAATAAAATTTGATGCAAAATTTTGATGTTTGTTTTGTGTTTTCTTTGCAACAAATGTGACAGCTGATTGGCATGTCAAAACTTGTCTAATCTGGTGCCTTCATGGTAGTATATGGATTGTATTGTGTGCTGCCATGGAGCGTCACCAGGAAATGAAATACAGAGCGGTAAGTATTCAATTTTCCTTTTTTACTGCAGTGGTTCTCAGCCTCAGTCCTCAAGTACCCCCAACAGGACATGTTTTGTGAATTTAGCTTATCGAGAATTGCTGTCCAAAAATCAAAACCATTGACTGTGATTTAAAGCACATGTGCAAGATGAAGGAAAACCTGCAAACATGGCCTGTTGGGGGTACTTGAGAAGCACTGATTTAGAGCACTGCACTTAAAAATAGCTCAAGGCCATACAATTCTAATTGTGGGCATTTTGAGGGAAACAAAGTAAGTGTTAGAACCCCTGCGTGTGGTTTTTTTTTTAGATATTTTTTTTGTAGTTTGGCCTTTGTCTCCTTTTCTTAACATTGGCTTCACTTCCTGTCACACAGCTAAACAGGAAGTGAAGGTAAAACCCTACCAATGGCTTTTCTTGGGGACACACAGATCAATCTAACTAGTGTCCCCATTAAGCAAATTGCACTCTAGCACTTTGTTGTGTACACCCCAAATCATTGGGTAGTTTGGGGTTTAGTAAAGACAAATCCACTCTGCAGTAAAAGTGTAGCTGCTGAAAATCTGAGGGAAAGTACTGGTGATTGGATGTTACAATCATGTAAAACCAAAGATGTTTTTTTTTGGCTTGCATGTCCCCCTCAGATATACAGCAAGTGCACTTGTAGTGCAAAGTAGATTTGCCTTTAGTAAATAAACCCCACAGTCCAAACTACCTAATAATTTGTGGTGTACCCCGCAATATGCTGGAGTGCAATGTGCATAATGGAGAAAGTATTTAGACTGACCTGTGTGTCCCCAAGGAAAGACATTGTTAGGGATTTTCCCTCACTTCCTGTGTGGCTATGTGACAGGAAGTGAATTATTTGGAAGGATAAAGTGGCCAAATTATTTAGTTTAACTTTTCAAAGACTCATTCCTAAGTTGAATTGTGATGCATGTCAATGGCCCATTTTGACCCTCTTTAATCACTTGAGATCAGCGCTATAACTGATCGACGGCCACAGCATGGTCCTCAATTGCCGGGAGTCCGTCAATAAATGTCCTCCCCTTTGCGCGCGCTGTGGTCACAGAGTCACTGAGACGCGGGTGATGACAGATCCGAGTAAGGGGCCGATCCCTGCCCTTTACCATGTGATCAGCTGTCAGCAAATGACAGCTGATCACGTGATGTAAACAAAAGCTGGGTAATGGTTTTTGTTTTCTCCTTGTGCCGACAGCGTGAGCATAAAAAAAGGCAATCACAGGCTTATGTGCAAGGGACATGGGGCCCGAAGAGGAAGAGGCAATTCTGCATCATCTGTGACAATTAGTAGCCCCTGCCAGTGCCACCTATCAATGCCCACCACTGGTGCCAATCAGTGGCACCTAGCAGTGCTGCCAGTGCCTATCAGTGCACATCACTGCCAACTATCATTGCCACCTAGCAGTGCCACTTCTCACTGCCCACCAGTGCCAAATAGCAATGCCACCTCTCAGTGCCCACCCTTGCCACCTTATCGGTGCCCATCAGTGCAGTCTCATCAGTGTACATCAATGAAGAAGAAAAATTACCTTTTTAAAAAATATTAACCAGTTTCCTACCGCCCACCGTCAAATGACATCCTTGGCTTTGGGCGGTGACATCTGAATGATGCCTGCAGTTGCAGGCATCATTCAGATATCATTCTTTTCAGCCGGCGATTCTGTGCACAATAAAAACGATCATAGTGGCAGTTCCGCCGCTTGATCGTTCTAATAGGCGGGGGGAGGGGACGTTCCCCCCCCCCCTCTTGCCGCCATCCGGTGCTTCTCCGGGCTCTCCCGTGCCATCTGGGGCTCGGAGAACGATTTGGAGATGACTGGTGACCAGATGGTCATCAGTCATCTCTATGACCGTCGGAGGCGCGGGCACGACGTTATGACATCACGCCGTGTTTCCGTATGTTAACCAAGCCGTGATCTTGGCTGTCAGCATGAGATTGGTGATTTTTTTGGAACAATATCATGCTTTCCAGCCTGGAGGAGAGATGCGGGGTCTTATTGACCCTGCATCTCTCCATAAAGAGGACCTGTCACACACATTCCTATTACAAGGGATGTTTACATTCCTTGTAATAGGAAGGAATAAAAGAGATCCCAAAAAAAAAAAAAAAGAGTAAGAAATACAAAAAAGTAAAAAAAAAAAAAGAAAAAACGCCCATGTCCTCGGTAGCTCGCGCTCAGAAGCGAACACACACGTAAGTCCCGCCCACATATGTAAACGCCGTTCAAACCACACATGTGAGTTATTGCTGCGTGCGTTAGAATGAGTGCAACAATTCTAGCACTAGACCTCCTCTGTAATGCCAAAATGGTAACGTGTAAAAAAAATTTAAGCATCGCCTAGGGAGATTTTTAATTACTGAAGTTGGTGTCATGCCATGTGTGTGCACAATTTTAAAGCGTGACGTGTTAGGTATCTATTTACTCAGCATAACAACATCTTTCACATTATACCAAAAAAAATTGGCCGTAACTTTACTGTTTTGTAATATTTTAAGTGAAACAAAAGGCGTTTGAAAATTTATTGCGCAAATACCGAGCGAGATAAAAATTTGCAATGACCACCATCTTATTCCCTAGGGCAGTGATTCTCAACCAGGGTTCCGTGGAACCCTAGGGTTCCTCCAGAGGTTGCTAGGGGTTCCTTCAGCATTGGGCAATTTCTGCCTCTCAGATAATTTCCTACTGACACCATTGATCTTTTTATCTATCTGTAAGGAGGTAATTCTTCCCAATGACCACAAGTGTAAGGACCATTCTTCCCACTGACCATTACACTAATGTATCATGAGTTGTAGATTTACATATTTTAGCAGGGGTTCCCCGAGACCGGAGAACTATTTCAAGGGTTCCTCTGTGTTGAAAAGGTTGAGAAAGGCTGCCCTAGGGTGTCTGCTCCAAAAAAATATATAATGTTTGGTGTTTTGAAGTAATTTTATAGCCATAAATTTATGATTTTTACATGAAGGAGAGAAGTGCCAGAATAGGCCCAGTGCTGAAGTGGGTAAAATATCCATTTATTTATTTTTTAAACTCGGTCTTTTGTATTTATAGAAAAAAAATAAAAATAAAACACAAAGGTGATCAAATAGCACCAAAAGCAAGCTCTATTTGTGTGCCAACAAATAAAACATTTTCATTGGGTTACAGTGTTGTATGAGCGCGCAATTGTCATTAAAAGTGCATCAGCGCTGAAATGTGAAACTCGGTCTGGGCAGTGCGCAAGTGGTTAATATAAGGCTACATGCACACGGACGTTTTTCCAACCGCTTGTTTGGGCGTTTTTTGCAGCTTAAAAACATCTCTCCATGTTAGCCTATGGCCTCGTGGCCACCATGGCGTTTTGGAGCTGTAAATGGCATAGGCGTTTTTAGGCCCCATGTAGACAGGACGCTGGTGCAAAGTGTTCTGAACTGAGGTTGAAAGTGGCGTTTAGAAAGGCGCGCTTTGTGGCGTTTGCATGCCGTGTTTTACCACATTTGCGTGTATATGATAAGGAGCCGCCCTAAGCTCCAAAAACAGTATTATTTACGATTTTAGCTATTTAGCGAGACCAGAGTGATATGAGCAGCTGAGAGCAGCAGTGTAGTTGTATTTAGCGTGCCACTTGCCACATCACTTGCCACAAGTTGTGGATTGTCCACTTGCCACGTCAGCTGCCCCAAGTTGTGGATTGTCCACAATGCAATGGAAGCAATTTTTATTTATATATATATATATATATATATATATATATATATATTATGGTTTTTCCTCATTTGCCATAAATTTGGAGTATATCAATGTAAAAAAAAAGGTCACCTTTAAAAACGCTTCTAAACTAAAATGCGGCTAAACGCTGGTACCGTGTCTGAAACGTGGAAATCTTTGGCGTCTGAAGGCATTTTGAGGGTTTGTGAAAAACGATTTTAAACGCAACTGCAGATTTTTTTTGCAAGGACAAAAACAGTGTTTTGGATGTAATAGAATTCAATGGACCCGCATCCAAAACGCAAGTACCGCAATTTTGCGGTGATTTTTTGTTTGACCTGTTTATGGCTGGTTGTTAAAGGAAATGTAAAAAAAAAAAAAACGGCTCAAAAAACAAAACCAAAAAAAAAACAGCGTGGGGTCCCCCCACAGGTCCATACCAGGCCCTTGGGTCTAGTATGGATTCAAAGGGGACCCCCCCCCCAAAAAAATGAAAAAAAATATGGCGTGGGGGTCCCCACAGAGTCCATACCAGGCCCTTCAGGTCTGGCATGTATTTTAAGGGGAACCCCACACCAAAAACAAAACAAAAAATTGCGTGGGGTCCCCTTAGAATACACACCAGACCCTTTATCCGAGCACTCAACCTGGCAGGCCGCAGGGGAAAAGGGGGGGACGAGAGAGCGGCCCCCCTCCCTCCTGAACCGTACCAGGCCGCATGCCCTCAACATGGGGGGTTTGGTGCTCTGGGGCAGGGGGGCGACCTGCGGCCCCCCCACCCCAGAGCACCCTGCCCCCATGTTGATGAGGACAAGGGCCTCTTCCCGACAACCCTGGCCGTTGGTTGTCGGGGTCTGCGGGCGGGGGGCTTATCGGAATCCGGGAGCCCCCTTTAATAAAGGGGCCCCTGGATCCCGGTCCCCATCCTATGTGAATGAGTATGGGGTACATCGTACCACTACACATTCACCTGGTGGAAAAAAATTGCAATAAAAAAACCACACAGCTTTTTAAAGTATTTTATTGCACAGCTCGGGGGTCTTCTTCCGACTTCGGGGGTCTCCGGTGTCGTCGCCGCGCTCTCCGGTTTTCTTCTGCCGGGCCACCGCTAACTTCTTTAGCTCTTTTGCTAGCGGAGGCCCGGTCTTCTCCGTCGTCTTCTCCCCTCTTCTTCTCTCCGGTTCTTCCTTTCTTCTGCCAGGCCTCCGCTAACTTCTTTTAGCTCTTTTGCTAGCGGAGGCCCGGTCTTCTCCGTCGCCTTCTTCTTCTCCCGCTATCCGGTTCTTCTCCCGCTTCTTTCTTCTGCCGGCCCCTCCACTAACTTCTTTATCTCTTTTGCTAGTGGAGGGGCCGGTCTTCTCTGTCGCCTTCTTCTTCTCCCGCTCTCCGGTTCTTCTCCCGGTTCTTCTCCTGCTTCTTTCTTCTGCCGGCCCCTCCACTAACTTCTTTAGCTCTTTTGCTAGTGGAGGGGCCGGTCTTCTCCGTCGTCGTCAACGTCTTCTTCTCCTCCTCGATGTTAACTCGTCGCTTCCTCTCGCAGTAATGTTAAATTTTCGGTCCGTAGAGATTAATATAGGCTTCTCATGACGTCACAGTCACATGTTCCCATGACATCACACTCACATGCTCCGGGGCCATGTGCCCCGGAACATGTGACTGTGACGTCATGAGAAGCCTATATTAATCTCTGCGGACCGAAAATTTAACATTACTGCGAGAGGAAGCGACGAGTCAACATCGAGGAGGAGAAGAGAGAAGAAGACGCCAACGGCGACGACGGAGAAGACCGGCCCCTCCACTAGCAAAAGAGCTAAAGAAGTTAGTGGAGGGGTCGGCAGAAGAAAGAAGCAGGAGAAGAACCGGGAGAAGAACCGGAGAGCGGGAGAAGAAGAAGGTGACGGAGAAGACCGGGCCTCCGCTAGCAAAAGAGCTAAAAGAAGTTAGCAGAGGCCCGGCAGAAGAAAGGAAGAACCGGAGAGGAGAAGAGGGGAGAAGGCGACGGAGAAGACTGGGCCTCCGCTAGCAAAAGAGCTAAAGAAGTTAGCGGTGACCCGGCAGAAGAAAACCGGAGAGCGGCGGCGACGACACCGGAGACCCCCGAAGTCGGAAGAAGACCCCCGAAGCTGTGCAATAAAATACTTTAAAAAGCTGTGTGGTTTTTTTATTGCAATTTTTTTCCACCAGGTGAATGGGTAGGGGTACGATGTACCCCATACTCATTCACATAGGGTGGGGGGCCGGCATCTGGGGGCCCCCTTTTTAAAGGAGGCGCCCTGATTCCGAAAAGCCCCCCGCCCGCAGACCCCGACAACCAACAGCCAGGGTTGTCGGGAAGAGGCCCTTGTCCCCATCAACATGGGGGCAGGGTACTTTGGGGTGGGGGGGCCGCAGGTCGCCCCCCTGCCCCGAAGCACCAAACCCCCCATGTTGAGGGCATGCAGCCTGGTACGGTTCAGGAGGGAGGGGGGCCGCTCTCTTCCCCCCCTTTTCCCCTGCGGCCTGCCAGGTTGCGTGCTCGGATAAGGGTCTGGTTTGGATTTTGGGGGGACCCCCACGCCGTTTTTTGGCTTAGGGGGTTCACCTTAGAATCCAGACCAGACCTAAGGGCCTGGTATGCTCCTGAAGGGGAACCCATGCCGGTTTTTTCATTAAAATTTGGCCTGGAGTTCCCCTTCATGATTCATACCAAACATGGGACAGCGAGGCTGCCGAGGACCAGCGCGATCACATCGCGCTGGACACATTCTCGGCCGGCTAGTCGCTTCTAGGACACGACTTGAGCGGCTGCTGCACGCTCAGGTCGTGTCCAGATCGCCTCGCAAAGTCGCGCTGTCCCTGTGTCAGCCGGCACACGAGTCGCCCGCAAGTCGGATCCGACTTCCCGGGCGACCTCTATTCAAATCAATGGGCTCCCATAGGGAACCATTCATTTTCAATAGAGCGCCGCTGACATTTCTATTTACTATAACAGTGCGCCGCTGCTTCCTGCGCCCAGTGAAGGAGTTATCCGGCGCACCAATTAAGGTTAGAACCAGCGCAGCGCACTGTTATTAGTAAATCAGCCCCAGTGTGTCAACATGTGCTATTTCCCATCAGGGAAAATCAATGGACGTGTTTGGAGGGTGCAACCCCTTCCTCGGAACTCAAGTAGGTGAGAGGAAGGGTTTGTACCCCCAAAATATGTCCATTGATCCCCCATGATGGGAGATAGCACATGTTGACATTTGGCATGGGATCAGGAGGAAAATCCCCATTCTGACGCACAATTTGTGTGCATCTTCCAAATAGGATTCCCATTGATAAAGTCTTTAACGACGAAACATGTCTGGGTGTGGACTGCACGGTAACTTTTTGTGAACTCTGAACGTAGACACCACCACCGAGGCTGATACGACTCTGGCTGGGAAGGAGAGCGAGCAATTGGAGGGTGAGATCTGCTGGTTATTCTGGGCCCGCCGTGACCGCAATTCCTAGTACGCCATTGCAAGCCTCCTTCATTCATTTCTGTTGCTTTTTATTTGAAGTGCCTGTTTGAATTTTGAACAATGTGAGTACGATGGTTGAAGATGTGTGTGCAATTTTAAAATAAATTGTTTTTACTTACTTCACCATTGGAAGCACTTATTCATCTTTAACATGTGGAGTGTATTCTCTTGCAAAAATTCCGGTGGATTTGTCTATTAACTCCGGTTGGGTATCAAGCTTTTATGCCGAACATGAGAGTGTGAGGCATATCTATCTGGTGAGTTTTTTTCCTTTGGGAGTGGATTCACAGACACAAGTGGTGTGGTGAAGGAGCATAATTACATTTTCAAGATTAAGCATATTTGTTGGAAGCACTCAAGTTTTCATCACCTGGATTTCTTTATCACTTGTACTTTGCTTTATGAACTTTTCATAGTTGCCAACATTGCAAAAAAAAATCCGGGACACTTTTTTTGCATTGAGGCGGAGCCTTGCTATAATTAGGGGGTGGGGCATTCGTTTGTAGGCGTGTCACACTGTAATGAAAAATGGTTGTGGTTTCCACGCGATAGTGGGTGTGGCTTAAATGGGCGTGGCTCAGAAGGGTGTGGTTAGAGTCCGAGATGAAGGAAGAAAGAAAGAAAGAAAGAAAGAAAGAAAGAGAAAGAAAGAAAGAAAGATAAAGAAGCCAGATCCTACACCACAATAGAAATGTGTATTCCAGAAAGTTTAACAAAATTGGCAGATAAAGATACTCCAAAACACCTGTTGTTGGCGCTTCAATCATCCCGGCACCATGGTTGTTATGGTGTCAGGGTGATTGAAGCGCATTATTTCTATTATTACATTGTAATATAAAATTAAATCATTCAACTCACCATAATGCCGAATCAGTGGAAGCCCTGAGCGTGTCACCTGCCACGTCGCCTGCCACCAGATGGCCTCCCCAGCAGTCCGTCCTTGCATCAGGTGCCTCCCCAGCAGTCCGTCCTTGCATCAGGTGCTTCCCCAGCAGAGTCTGTCCTTGCATCAGTTGCCTCCCCAGCAGTCCGTCCTTGCATCAGGTGCCTCCCCAGCAGTCCGTCCTTGCATCAGGTGCCTCCCCAGCAGTCCGTCCTTGCATCAGGTGCCTCCCCAGCAGTCCGTCCTTGCATCAGGTGCCTCCCCAGCAGTCCGTCCTTGCATCAGGTGCCTCCCCAGCAGAGCCCCCTCCACACTTGTGGACAAGGGTCCAAAAATCATGATTGTCCTGGGAAATTCGGGACTGTTTGGCAACTATGCACTACACTGATTACCCCGCCACCCACTTCACCGATTACCCTGCCACCCACTACACTACACTGATTACCCCGCCACCCACTACACTACACTGATTACCCTGCCACCCACTACACTACACTGATTACCCTGCCACCCACTACACTGATTACCCCACAACCCACTACACTACACTGATTACCCCACCACCCACTACACTACACTGATTACCCCACCACCCACTACACTACACTGATTACCCCGCCACCCACTACACTACACTGATTACCACGCCACCCACTAAACGACACTACTCTGATTACTCCGCCACCCACTACACTGATTACCCCACCACCCACTACACTACACTGATTACCCCGCCACCCACTACACTACACTGATTACCCCGCCACCCACTAAACTACACTACACTGATTACCCCGCCACCCACTACACTGATAACCCGCCACCCACTACACTGATTACCCCGCCACCCACTACACTGATAACCCGCCACCCACTACACTGATTACCCCGCCACCCACTACACTGATTACCCCGCCACCCACTACACTGATTACCCCGCCACCCACTACACTGATTACCCCGCCACCCACTACACTGCTTACCCCACCACCCACTACACTACACTGATTACCCCGCCACACTAATTTCTACACTACACTGCAATAGTACGGTACCTGCGGTGCGTGAGGATGTGCTGGTGGTCCGAGGGGTCTGCCAAATGGAGTGAGCCAGGACCATCACAGTGTCCCCAGCCAGCGGAGCCCCGGTCCTTCCATCAGTGTCCCCACTCGTCGGACACACGGGGGCGGGGTGGAGGGTTGTTGGCAGCGGCGGGTGCTGATAGGCGTCAGTGTCCCCAGCCAGCGGAGCCCCGGTCCTTCCATCAGTGTCCCCGCTCCTCGTCGGACACACGGGGGCCGGGCGGAGGGTCGTTAGCAGCGGTGGCGGGTGAAGCATGCTTCCTTGTGTTCAGTGGAGAGCGGGGAGGAGTCGCCAATCCCTGCAGCCAATAGCCTTCAGTGTACAATAGAATATTTATATTTGTACACTGAAGAGAGAAGCCGATTGGCTGCCCCAGTCTCTGCACTGAACACAAGGGGAAACAGTAAACAATCATGGCGGCGGCAGCGGCCATTTTTGTGTAGCCGCTGCCGTTTTTAGCCTAAAGCATTCCCGAATTTACCGGGACAAAACGGGACAAAAAGAATTGGGCTTGTCCCGAATCGGGACAAGCCCAATTCGGGACAAGGGTCCAAAAATCGTGCTTGTCCCGGGAAATTCGGGACTGTTGGCAACTATGACTTTTTATTCATGAATATTGTTTTATGGACTTTTATTTATGATTCACTGCACATATATTTCATTACTTTTGTTGCTTGATTATAGGTTTTAGATACATAGGACTACTATATTTATCATTTGTCCACTTTCACTTGGTGGAATATTATTTATATACACATTATAGTATTTTTGATTTGTTTTTCACTTGTTAAGACTGTTTTTGCATAAACAGAGCGCTACTACTTCTTCTTTCTATGCTTAATACCATTTTGAAAAATATGTTCTTGTTTACAGTGACAATTGTGGTTAGTTACTAAAGACAAAGCCATTTGGCACTACAGGTGTACTAGGAGAACCTGGGAGACAGATTCAAGAAACACAAGCAAGAATGAGAAATCAAGTTTTTTACAGATTTTACTTTTTTTATTTTTAAAAGTTATAAAATCAGAGATTGTCTGGCATAGCAATGGCCCCCCTACCCGTAAAGTAATCAACATATTTATCCCGCACTTCACGGGCACTTTGGGGGGCCAAGCCAATACGGCCAGTATCCAGGCCCGTCAGGGCATTGTCTGCAAGTCCGGCCTCTGGCCCAACAGAACTCAGATAAGTGGGTGCATTTCTGCGTAAATAGTTGTGCAGTATGCAGCAGGTAAAAACAATATGATTGATGTTGTATTCTGCCATATGGATAGAGGTAAGAAACAGGCGGAACCGGCTGGCCATTATCCCAAAGGCATTCTCAACAACCCTCCGGGCTCTGGCCAGCCGGTAATTAAAAACCCTCCTCTCCGGGGTGAGGGTCCTCTGGGGGAATGGCCTCATCAGGTGGGGTCCCAGCCCGAAAGCTTCATCCGCGATAAAAACAAACGGAAGGGGGGCGTGTCCGGACGTGAAGCAGGGAAGACGTGCTGCTACAGAGCTCCTGGCATCCAGCGTTGATCTACCTCCATCCTTTGCCCAATTTGCACTATTTGGGCCCTGGTCTGCCTGCATCAATCCCTGGTCATTCCCTGCTGCTGCCCCGGAGGTTTTTTTTTGTTTTTTTTTACTCTGAGTACCTTGCTCCGCTTTGGGCCTGTGACTGGCTCCACGCTCCCAGGGCCCTCCGCCATCTTGGGGCCTGTGGATCCCCTGCCACTACCAGCATCTGAAGGCCGCGACCTGTGAGGCACATACACCATCCAGCCTCGGTTGTCGCCCACACTGCAGCTGGTGGTCACAGACGAAAATCGCTTCTAGCGGTGTGACCTGTCGACTTGCGGCCTACAATCGCGGATGCGGCCTGGCCTCCGGAGCGCAGTGAGTACCTAGCGGTCCGCATCGGACTTCAGCCCACTAGCATCCAGGCTCTCTTACCACTAGCTAGACCCCAGTTCACCCGCCACACCACCCGTGGCCGTCAGCGCCGCACCCTGCCTCGCCCTGTACTCGAGTCCGCGGCTTTGGCCTATTCACGGAGGTGCGGCGGCCATCTTGCTACACCCGAGGACAGTGTCATATCCCCTCCACGGCCCCTCCGGCCCCTCACCGCTCGGCTTCCTTGATTCATGGTGAGCCGGGAGTCCCCTGTCACTTGCTTGCTCTACAGGGATCTGCTGGGGCCATATACAGATACTCTCTGCTTACACCCTCCCAGGTCCACTAGGTGCTACGGCGGCCATCTTGGTGCACCTCACCCCAAAGACTATACACAACAGGGATTTAACCGGCCTCCGCTAAGAGTGGCACTGAAGTCCGCTTTGCCTATGCCCACAAACTATTACTGACCTGCCTGAACCTGGGCTGCTGACGGTTATAGTTTATTTACGGCCATTATACCCTCCTGGTCTCTGTCTAGCACATCCTTAAGTCGCCTACGCCTAAAATATTTGCTTCCCCTGCTGGTCTGGTGCCGCTGAACCACACATGGCACTGATGGCAAGCACTTAAATCAAGCCCCGTTCAGCTCTCGGCCTCATACACAACTAGCAATGCCTTCTAAGGGATCAAGTTCCCGTTCATCAATAAACAAACGTTCTGCAAAATCCTCAACCTTACATCAAGCTACTGTCGGATCTATCAAAAGATTCCTAGCTTCGGAGCGCGAAAGCCCCAGCACTCGGGTTAACAAGACCAGAGCCTCACGATCTCTTATATCCCCAGCCTCACGCGCGGCCTCCGCCCGTGAAAGCTCTCCGGCCTCATCCTGCGGCTCGGAGTTGATGGAGGACCCCGGCTCCCCCACAGGTTCTGACATGTCTTCTTTGTTGAGTGAACTCAAAAAAGAAATGGCGGGTATGTTTCACAATATGGAAAAATCTATCAAAAAGGAAATTTCCGCGGTTAGGGCGGACATGGCACATTTGCTCGTCAGAGTTGAGGAGACAGAACAACGCCAAGACTCACAAGAGGTGGCCATTAAAGAACTGCAAGAGACTGTTACTCAATTAGCATATGCTCACAGAGCCTCATTATACAAGCTCGAGGACCTCGAAAATCGCAATCGTAGAAATAACCTACGTATAAGAGGACTGCCAGAAGCGACCAGAGATAACGACCTGGAACCCTCGATCCGTGGCATCCTTAATACCATATTAGGCAACTCAGTTACTGACCCTCTGCGTTTTGACAGAGTTCACCGCGCTCTGAGACCTCGTAACTTCTCCTCTGACCAACCCAGGGATGTGATTTGTCGCCTCCACTACTATGAAGACAAAAACGCCATCATGATCAAACTGCGGAACACTCCTAAAATTGACTTTGATGGAGCTACCCTTAGCATCTTTCCTGACATAGCCAAGGAGACCCTTGATCGCCGCAGGGCTTTAAAACCTCTTTTGGAGCATCTGCGGGGTGACGGGACTACTTACAGATGGGGTTTTCCTGCATGCTTAATTGCTACTAAAAACGGTCGCTCTTCAACTCTGCGGTTCCACGAAGACCTACCTACCTTCCTACAGGATCTCAATTTGCCGCACACGGAGTTACCGGGCTGGCAGAATACTATACCCACCTTTTCCGCTTCCTGTTCCCCTCGTTGGCGGAAAACCCCAGCCAAGCAAGGGCGTGTCTCCAATCCTGGCTCATCTCAGAAAAATGGATGAGGCGTCTTACTGCCCACACTCACCTTCCTTGACTATACCTTGGTTATGATGGTATCATCTTTTAGGCCAAAGGTTTAATTAACCCTATTAATCATCCTCTGTTTTCGTTTTTTGTTGAGGACCTGTTGTTATGTCTATGTGCATATTTGTCCTGACCATTGCTGGTATCATAAATGTTTCTTACTATTTTACAGGCCGTTAGCTGACGGGGCTTTATGCTCCTAATCCATGCCTCCACAAAGGAGTCCGTTCTCTGCCCCTCTCCTCTTGGGGTTGGTGGGAGTTGGCAATTTATCTTTTCTTCTTGATCTTTGTCTGCAACCCTTCCTGGTTTATAAAAAGTGTGAAAATACTGCGCTGTCTAAATAAAATGTAAAATATATGTGATAACTTAATATCTATGCAGCAACCAAAAAATCTGGGACACACACAAATAACAGATATATAAAGAAAGAACTAAGGCTGCGCAACTGAATACAAAAAGTAAAAAAACAAAATTATGTTATAAAAACACAATATGATATCATTTGTATATGACGTGAATAAACAATATAACTTATGGAGTAAGGGATGTTGTTCTATGTACGTCTCTGGGTAATAGATGGTACTTAAACTGTATTTCTTGATATTGACACGCAAAAAAAAAATTCAAAGATAGTCCATAAGTAACAAAAAGTCCCCAGAAGGAAGAAATAAAGGATTCCAAAACTCTTCAAAACTGCATAAGTGACTTCAAAAATGAAACACCATAGAAGGAGTGATGATATGACAGGAGAGAAATCCACCACCTTGTCCCTTTCAGGCTGCTTACCAGAAATTTTGATCCCTGAAAGAGATCAATCTGAATAGGTGGCTGTTATCCCCGCCAAGGGCTCTAATTGGCTCTCTCTGTGCTCTCTGTTCGTCTAGGTTCCAGTCTGTTAGTCCACCAGGCAGCTCCGTGAGTCACATTTAGGGTAAAAGAGAAAACCCCATAGCGTAATCCAGTATATAAAAACGTTTATTATAATAAAAATGCACTTACAGCATGTTGAAGTAAAAACAGCAGTGGTTTAGTGTGCGGCCGGCCGGCTCTCACTACCCGTTGCTTCCGGGATTCGTATCGTGGTGACGTCAGCATGCCGCTCCTCCCTACGTCGTTTCGACAAACCTGTCGTCATCCAGGGGCACGGGCGGCGTGCTGATCCACCACCATTATGTATGCTGTGAACGATAGCTGGGGACCGCCCAGAACCTAGTTCCCAGCGTTCCAGCTACGGGCGTCGCCATTTTGAAAATGGGCAAACTGCCCTTAAGTTGCTAACCGTTTGTCTTTAATCTCCCTGTCGGATCACACTCCGACATAGAGATATATATGGTCACGGCCGGAATCTCCTTTCACCGTGATTGAACCCATTCAGTGAAAATACTTATTACTATAACCGTGACACCAATGAAATCCGCCAGGGTCTGAGCTCTCGGCATCTACATTACACAAATCGCCATATTTAAAATGGGAAAAAATGCCCTTACTACCTATTCTCTGACTGGCGTCAATAATCTAAGTCATCAATCAGAAATATACACACGGAAGGGATCAATTGGTGACCAGCTGAATCCCTGAAGGTGAAACTTGCATTCAAATAGCGTGCACGTTCCACTTTTATGTATCATATAGGTACAGACACATATGGATTAAAATTACCAAAGTGCTGTACACTGTTTGGACATGCAAGGATTCACTCCCTTATTCACCCTTTAGAAAACATATGTCCCAACATATACATATATTGATGACTTATAAAAATTAATTCATTCTTATTAAAAACTGTTGTGTCATATATAGGATGGATATAATGTGACCACCATCTTGTGGACAAATTCATGATTACATGCACTAATTTATAGTGCGTGACAAACCATAACCATCCACATGTGGAATGTCTTTTTGTTTGGGAGAAGGAACTACAAAAATATATGGAACAAAGGGATTTCTTAAAAAAAGGATATTAAGAATCAGATATTTCGACGAATTTAATCTATCTATTGGATTCTATAAATGGATGTATCTATCCCAAAAAAATACATATGAGTGCCACCAGAGCACACCCAAACGTATTGATGGAATAAACACAAATTTGATGTATACTTAAATGACCCCATGAACGTCCCAAGACGAGCATGGGTAAATGGACCCCATCGTTGAAACTGTGTACAACTAGAGTATTTAGTCTCTGTGTTATGGGTCCCCTGAAGATAACAACAATGATGGAATAGAGATGTACCGAGAGCTCAGATCCAGTTCACATTGCTATACAAAAAATGATAATGACACCTAGCTGTTATCGATGAATGCATTAACATCAATGTCGATATTAAGCCCGTACGGGGTGTAGCAGCGGACCCTATGAATCCAGCTCATTTCCATACGGGAAATTTCCCTGATTAGAGAACCGCCCCTTCAATGAGGACTATACCTATCAATTCCTATAAAGGAAGTGCCCTCTGGGTTGCGCTGATGGTATAAGTCATAATGCTTGGATACAGAGTGATATTGGAAGCCACTCCTAATGTTGGCTAAATGTTCTCCAAGTCTTACTTGCATGGTCCTTTTAGTCCTACCTATATATTGCTTCCCACAGGGACATTGTAAAAGATATACAATGCCTGTGGAACTGCATGTGACGAAAGTGTCGATCTTATGCGTTTTTAAGGTACTGCTAGATATAAATACTTCCGTCTTTTTGGACCTGATTTTATTTATGGAGCACACCTGGCACCGACGGCATTGGTGGTACCCCGATAGTTGTTGAAAAAAAGAGACTTTTTTAGGTGGAGGGTCAACCACATTGGGTGCCACTCTATCCCTTAGGGAGGGGGCACCCCTGAAAATCACTTGTGGGATTGTTGGGAGGAAAGTATTAATAATACGGTCATTCCCTAAAAGGTGCCAGTGTTTCCGAATGATTCTTTTTATCATATAATGTTGTGTAGAGTATGTCGTGATAAATGGTATACACAATTGTTGTGGTTTCTTTTTTGGGCCATTTGTTAACAAAGATGATCTTTCTATGTCCCCCACTTCCTTTAGAATGTCTTCCAAGGTTTTCTGATCATAGCCCTTTTCTAATAATCTATCTTTCAAGATGTTAGCCTGGAGAAAATAATCAGACTTTTCAGAACAATTTCTCCTCATGCGGACAAATTGGCTTTTTGGCACCGACTTCAGCCAAGAGTCCTTGTGACAACTGTCACTCAGTATATAGGCATTGCGGTCAGTTTGTTTAAAATACGACATCGTTTTGAAACCCACTTCATTCTTGATGATTGTGAGGTCCAAAAAATGTATCCGCATTTGGCTAGCTTCATACATGAAACGTATGCCTCTATCGTTCTGATTGATCTCTAGAAAGAAAGCTTCCAGCTGTGGAACGGTGCCATCCCAAAGGAGGAGGACGTCATCTATATACCTAGCCCAAAACTTGAGATGTGGGTTTCGGTCTTTAAAGATGACGTCCTCCTCCCATTTGGCCATGAAGAGATTGGCCAAACTGGGGGTGTATTTAGCCCCCATGGCCACCCCCCGTTCCTGCTTGTAAAAGTTGTGACTGAACCAAAAATAGTTATGTTTTGCCGCATAATCTAGAAGCTCCATAATAAATTCTTGTTGTTCCTCCGTTGTTGTTGAATGGAGGTTAAGATAATATTTGACAGCTGATAACCCCAAAGAGTGGGGAATTATAGTGTACACTGATGTCACATCAGCTGTGACCATCCACGTGTGTTCATTGGGATGTTGATCTGCTAGTAAATTGATTACGTGTTTCGTATCTTTCAGATACGACGGCATTTTCAACACTATTGGTTGAAGGAAAAAGTCTATGTACTTGCCCACCCGGGATGTGATGGAATCAATTCCGCTAACTATCGGACGTCCCGGGGGGCAAGTCAGACTTTTATGTATTTTAGGCAAGCAGTACAGGATAGGTACCCTTGGTGCCTTAGGAACTAGAAAAAGCTGTTCTTTTTCACTCAGAATCCCCAATTGTGCACCCTTAGTTACCAAATCCTCCAAGGTCTTTTTATATTTGAGGATTGGATTTCCAACCAAAAGGGTATAGGTCTCCTGATCGCCAACTATCCTGGATAATTCCTGAAGATAGTCGTCCCTATTAAGGATCACTATCCCACCCCCTTTATCTGCTGGGCGTATAACCAGTTGTTTGTTGTTACACAAGGTATCTAAGCCCTGCTCCAAATTCTTTTCCATTTTTTTGTTGGTTGTTTTAACAGATTCCAGATCACGCAAAACCACATCGCGAAATACTCTCAGTGATGGTGCTAGGGTACCTGAAGGGTTAAAGATGGAAGCATTGGACAATTCTGTGTATTGATAATTGTTCAACGTTAGTCCCCCCTGACGTGTTGGAATACTAGCAAAATGTCTTTTAATATTGATTCTCCTCACGTACTTATGTACGTCCATGTATGTTTCGAATTTATTGAGTTTTCGAGGAGGAGCAAATTTTAAACCCTTATTCAAAAGGGCTGTTTCAGATTCCGTCAGGGTTTGGGAACTAAGATTGAAAATACCTTCACCCGTTAAGCTCTTGTTTTTTTTAGATTGTGCTCTCCTCCCCCCTCTTGTTCCTCTTTGTTTTCTATGGGCCTCTTTATGCCCTGATTGGCCTTGGAAAAACCCCAATGATGTTGTTCTAGCGCTTTCCCACTCTGTCTCCTTGACCGATCCCTAGTGGACCATGTGAGCTCCTGCTCCTCCAGGTCATACTCATTTTGTTTCTGATATGCTGGTCCATCCCTATCTCTAAGAGGGAAAAAAGGGTTGGAAGGTTCTCCCCTATTGTTATACTCCCAATCTTCTCTATGTCTCTCATAGTAGGTCCTTTCATCGCGTCTAGGACTCTGATAGGGTGGTCTATCATAACCATAATTATTATATGGACCTCTATCTGTCTCTCTCCAAGATCCTGGAGGATCTCTATAAACTTGATGTTGGTTATTGTTATATTGTTGTTGACCATAATCACGGTCATCTCTCCTCCCTCCACCATATTGTTGATTCCAACTGGTATTTCTTGGAGTTTGTCCTCCCTTAGGGGGTACCTGTGTTCGTTTAGGTGATTGGTAAGACACCCGCCTTCCTTTCTTCCCCACTTTACCATTGGTTGGTTTTTTAGGAGTTTTGTGTGAGACTTCCCTAATGGGCAAATATTGTATTGCCCCTATAGAGGCATCTGGAGCATTATCTCCCTGTAAAATAGCCTCCATTCTTGTTTCTTGTTTGTCCAGCTCCTCATTAGCCAATTTCTTTTGCCATTCGAAGACGAGATTGGCTTGGTAATCCCCATAGTCCCTATTATATTTCTTTCTTTTTTTACTTTTTTGTTCCTTCTCCTCCTTGTCCAGTAATTTTAAAAGATTAATGGTTCGCTCCTTGTATTCTTCCCCTTCTTTATGGGGAAGGAGACTGTCTTTAAGGGTTTTAATCTCCCCGTCTAGTCTGGTAAGTTTGCTGTTTTTTCTCCCGACTAGAAAACGTAGAAAATTGACCCCCGCATCATTAAAATACCGGAACCAACTTTCCAACTCTACCTCACCCTTCTGGGGACATACCTCCCATCGTAAGCTTCTTGGAACCATACTTAATTTAATGTACGTCTCCAAAAAGCTATATCCCATTGGGTATGTACCTCGGAAATGGTCAGATTTTTAGGTCTGACAAATAACCCCCCCAAGTCTCCTTCCTTGGTGTCAAAGGTCTCAAAAACACCTTGGGTGTTGACCACCTTCGAGGCCCGATATTCAAAGATATCCATTATTACTCCAATGAATGATAAAGATATTGAAATTAAATCTTACTTGGTGTAAACATAAAAGATTTACACGTGAATGTAGTGACAAATACCCTGAAGGTATATGAATGTTTTAAATCTATAAAACAATATATCACCCAAAAGGTGACAGACTGCTGCAATATATATGTATCTCAAAAGTGGAATATAAAAAGTGTGAAAATACTGCGCTGTCTAAATAAAATGTAAAATATATGTGATAACTTAATATCTATGCAGCAACCAAAAAATGTGGGACACACACAAATAACAGATATATAAAGAAAGAACTAAGGCTGCGCAACTGAATACAAAAAGTAAAAAACCAAAATTATGTTATAAAAACACAATATGATATCATTTGTATATGACGTGAATAAACAATATAACTTATGGAGTAAGGGATGTTGTTCTATGTACGTCTCTGGGTAATAGATGGTACTTAAACTGTATTTCTTGATATTGACATGCAAAAAAAAAATTCAAAGATAGTCCATAAGTAACAAAAAGTCCCCAGAAGGAAGAAATAAAGGATTCCAAAACTCTTCAAAACTGCATAAGTGACTTCAAAAATGAAACACCATAGAAGGAGTGATGATATGACAGGAGAGAAATCCACCACCTTGTCCCTTTCAGGCTGCTTACCAGAAATTTTGATCCCTGAAAGAGATCAATCTGAATAGGTGGCTGTTATCCCCGCCAAGGGCTCTAATTGGCTCTCTCTGTGCTCTCTGTTCGTCTAGGTTCCAGTCTGTTAGTCCACCAGGCAGCTCCGTGAGTCACATTTAGGGTAAAAGAGAAAACCCCATAGCGTAATCCAGTATATAAAAACGTTTATTATAATAAAAATGCACTTACAGCATGTTGAAGTAAAAACAGCAGTGGTTTAGTGTGCGGCCGGCCGGCTCTCACTACCCGTTGCTTCCGGGATTCGTATCGTGGTGACGTCAGCACGCCGCTCCTCCCTACGTCGTTTCGACAAACCTGTCATCATCCAGGGGCACGGGCGGCGTGCTGATCCACCACCATTATGTATGCTGTGAACGATAGCTGGGGACCGCCCAGAACCTAGTTCCCAGCGTTCCAGCTACGGGCGTCGCCATTTTGAAAATGGGCAAACTGCCCTTAAGTTGCTAACCGTTTGTCTTTAATCTCCCTGTCGGATCACACTCCGACATAGAGATATATATGGTCACGGCCGGAATCTCCTTTCACCGTGATTGAACCCATTCAGTGAAAATACTTATTACTATAACCGTGACACCAATGAAATCCGCCAGGGTCTGAGCTCTCGGCATCTACATTACACAAATCGCCATATTTAAAATGGGAAAAAATGCCCTTACTACCTATTCTCTGACTGGCGTCAATAATCTAAGTCATCAATCAGAAATATACACACGGAAGGGATCAATTGGTGACCAGCTGAATCCCTGAAGGTGAAACTTGCATTCAAATAGCGCGCACGTTCCACTTTTAAGTATCATATAGGTACAGACACATATGGATTAAAATGACCAAAGTGCTGTACACTGTTTGGACATGCAAGGATTCACTCTCTTATTCACCCTTTAGAAAACATATGTCCCAACATATACATATATTGATGACTTATAAAAATTAATTCATTCTTATTAAAAACCCTTCCTGGTTGCCTGCTCCCCTCATCCCCACTGGGACCACCGCAGACCGCTGCGTGATTTTGATACCATTCCCAATCGTTATAATGGTTGTTCTACTGTTCTTCATGTATGTCTTATTTCCTCTTTCTCTTTTTTTCTGACTTTTCTCCTTCCCCTTCTCTCCTTCCCGCCCCCCCTCCCTTCTCTGTTTTGTTGGCACGCTTGGCTATATGTTTTATTGATCCACTCTTTGCTGATGATATGGCTACTCTGAAGATTCTCTTGTACAATGTTAGAGGCCTCTGTCCCCGCAAAGAGACATAAAGTGTTACGGGAATTGAAGAACTCTGCTTGCTCTATTGCCTTCCTCCAAGAAAGCTATTTGACCCATACAACGTCAGTTAAATTATACTCACAGTATTTTCCACAATGGTATTATAGCCTGTCTGACATTAACAAAGCCAAGGGAGTGGCTATTGGACTCAGCAAGAGTGCTTCATTTCGGTTTTCAGACATGTTAGCGGATGATCATGGTCGCTTCCTTTTTGTAAAGGGGTTTATAGGCAATACTAGATGTACTCTAGCAAACATTTATTGCCCCAACCACAATCAACCTGTTTTCTTTAATCAAATACTCACGAAACTATCCCATTTTGCTGAGGGTATGATAGTTTTGGCGGGAGATATAAATATACCTATGGATCCCATTATGGATACCTCCCAAGGCCGCTCGGGTATCCCATTTAAAAGATTAGCTCAGGTCAAAAAAAAACTCCTAGATCTTCAGCTTATGGACGTTTGGCGTCTCATGCACCCTAAAGAAAAGGACTACTCCCACTTCTCTAAAACGCACAACTCTTATGCCCCGTACACACGATCGTTTTTCATGCCGTTAAAAATGCCATTTTAAAAAATGGCCATTAAAAATGATCGTGTGTAGGCTCCAGAGCATTTTTAACGACGTGAAAAACGGACATTAAAAATTCCGGACATGCTCTCTTTTTTCACGTCGTTTTTCATGTCGTTTTTTTGAACGACGTGAAAAACGATAGTGTGTATGCTTTCACGACGTGAAAAAAAACGCACATGCTCAGAAGCAACTATGAGACGGGAGCGTTCGTTTTGGTAAAGCTAATGTTGGAAATGGAGATGGCACATTCGTCACGGTGGAATTAATAGCATCGTTTTAATGCAGCGCATTCCGTTCTTCTTTTGACATTGAGAGTTTTATGCCAAACTTGTTTCTAAAGTAATTCCAAATTGCTCTAATGATTATAAAATATTATTTATAAGCCGCACCTCCCTCCTAAATAATACTAATAATAATAAAATAAGTTAATTCTCCTTTTTTCTTTAAATTTGATATTATTTTTGGTTATTTTTTTTTGGCCTTTTTTTAAGTATTTTGGCTTAAATTATTCTTGTGTAAAGTTACCACAACAACCTTCCAAATGTGTCTCATTTGGCCTCAGGGAGGTTTGTGTCCCCTGATAATAACAATAATATAATTTGAGATGTCCCTGCCTGCTTCCTAGCAAGCTCTCTTTTGAAATACAAATCACATAGTCAAGTATTTAAAGGGCACTCAATTTTTTTTTATTTCAGAACATTAACAAATTAAAGTGGAAGGCAGCACTGGAGAGCCTGCTTGCATTTGTGCATCCCTTTGACCCCACAACAACCATACAAGATGTCCAAAACAAAATAGAGATTAGATCCCCCCAAAAAATGAGCCCAATCTTGTCTTGAGCTCCCAGAGGTCAGGAGCCACAGCAGATAAGTCCTATATGTCCCCAGTCTGTGGTACTACAGCAGGCATTATTTTCTTTTCTTCCTTGTAGCCTTCTCTCCAGCCTTCTCTGCAGCCTTGGTTGGTTTCTTCCTTGGAGGCTGGGGATCAGGAGGAGAGGTTGTGGCAGGAGGAGTAGTAGGAGGAGGAGGAGGAGGTGGAGGAGTAGGGACAACCTCCGTTATGTCCGTGTACCTAGTGAGTTCACCCAGCACGCCCTTATTGATGACTTTCAATAGCAGGGTCTCACTGAAAATTTTTTGCTGCAACTCCATTTGCCCTAGTTTGTGGGCGAGGACTGCGGCAAATCCCTCTTCAACAGAGGGTGCCTCTCTGAGGGCCGCTGTTGCCTCTCTGAGGAAGGCCCTGGTTTCCTCCTCCACCTGCCTACCTCTCCTTGGCCCTCGTGGTTTAACTACCAGGGGAGGCATCTGGGCTCTTGTGCTGGGCCCAGCCTCCTCCTGGGTGCCACTGGGCCCAGCCTCCTCCTGGGTGCCACTGGGCCCTGCCTCCTCCTGATCCCCAACATCACCCTCTTCCTGGCTCTGCTCTGGCTGTAAAAAAAGAAAGGGACATTATTTATTTTGCCACATCATCATTCACAGACATTGTTCACCTCTAGACATTGTTGAAATCAATGCCAAAAGTTATGTCCTTTTCATTGATTACGCATCCTGGTTTTGTTGTCTTGGACACATAAAATTAGGCCACTACTGTATCTTGCTCTTCACAAACTTTATTGGTAGAAGTGTACATACCTTTAACAATACTAACATCTATTTAAAATCTACAATTTTGTACGATAGAAATATAGATAGCAAAACTTTACCTGGCTCCATATCTCCAAATCTGCCTCCTCAAGGCACTGATCTTGATCCTCAGAGGAAGCCAGAGCAGGGTTGACAGGAAGGCTGGAGGACTGGCTGCAGGGAAGGCTGGAGGGTTGGGTACAAGGAAGGCTGGATTGACCTCTGGGGGGAAGGGTGGAGAGAGATTCCCGCACTTCCAGCTGGTCATCCAGAAAAGCAAGCTTACTGTAGTACCACAGACTGGGTTTATAAACCTTATCTGCTGGTGCACCTGACCTCTGGGACCTCAGGACCATAGTCCTCTGGGTCCTGTATGTCCCTCTGATGGTCCCAATTTTGTTTTTGACATCTTGGAGAGTTGTTGTGGGTATCTTTGTTTGCACAAATGCAAGCAGGCTCTCCAGTGCTGCTTTCCTGGCGTCTTTATTTTTATTACCGCCACTTTTGGTTTGCCATAATATAGGGAGCTCTTGCCATTTGTCGATGAACTCCCCCATGAAGTCTGGGTTTTTAAAAGTATTCATGATATCTGTAAAAGCGATAAACCAAAAAAAATATATATTTCAGGCAACATTCCTCAACTGTGCATTGTCTACATATTTTGAGCACACAAATCTCCTCGTCTGATGAACCTCAAAAAGTAAAATTGTTAGGTACCTTGGTCACGACGTTCGTTGCTAACTCTCTCTCCCGAAAAATGAACGTATTTCCCAGACATGGATCTTCACTTTATATACACAGCGCATGCGTGAAACTCCGCACGCTTTCCCCGCCCCTGACGTTCAATATTGTACTTTCCCCGCCCCTTCTCGCTCGTAGTGCTGAACAAAACATGGCGGAGACACAGGTGGCTGAGATTACCTCTACAGAGGATGAAATTACAGAGGAGCCCAAATCAAGACCCAGGAGATATAAGGCATCCAACATGTCATTCGAGGAAATGGTGGAGATGGTTGCCATTTTAAAGAAGGAGGATTATGATGCCAAGCATGGTCCGTATAAAAGGCCTAATCTGGTCAAGTCCAGAATTATGGGCAAAGTGGTCAAAAGTCTCCACCAAAAATTTGGGGTGTGCAGAACGAAGGAACAGCTCAGAAAACGATGGTCAGATCTGAAGTTGCGGGAGGCCGACCAATATAAAAGAATCAAGAAAGTTATATTAAAAAGTAAGTTGTTTTTTTTGAGTTTCCATGGTACATATTATTTTCTTGTATTCTGTCGTGTATTTTTAACTTTCATATAGTACACTGAAAGATACCATCTTTTTTAGGTTCGTCCGCATAGTAAACGGACGTATTAAACCTCTTTCTCCGTACAGTTCCTCAAACAATGTTTTCGGATCATCCAGTGTGAACACCCATGTTTTTTGGTTTATTTGGGGGAGTACATTTGGGCCACACTTATTTTTGGTGTGCTAATCCAAAGGAGATTTGTTCATTTGGAAAAACGATATGCATGGTAATGTTAAAGGGAGTGAATGCTCAGCAGCTGATGAAACATCTGAACGCAGTAGTACAAGTGTGGGCCTAAAGCCAAAAAGCTTGAGGGAGTCACACACAGGTGATCCAGTGTAGATACTTTGGGGTGTTACAATGTTTCAAATTTGTTTACAAAATGTATATGCTCTGTTTTGGCCTATGTATCCAATCATTTGTCCCGGTTGGCACAGGGGTTAAAAATTAAAATGGAGCATGCTTCAAAAGAATGATTAAAAAGTTTTTTTTCATGTTTCTTATTTTAGCAAAATTGAGTCGCTACTAATGAAACTATTCCTTTTATTTCAATCTCCCTAGGGATTCGAAAAGCTACCTCAGATGAGACGAGAATTGCAATACCTACAACAATACCCCCAGAACCCCAGGATGGAGAGGAATGTGATGTTGTGGAAGTTGAAAGTGGCACCACCACAGGTCAGAGAGAAACCAGACACATGCATGTTAAATAGATGTAGGCCTACATATTCTATCCTACATATTTCTTTTTACATTTAGGTGCAGTTCTGGCCGAAGACCCCAATAAGTTGTCACATCACAGTGCCCAGATCCTGATCCAATACCTGATGGTCTGCTGTCGTGACCTCGAAAAAATTAAGGGAGATTTGCTAGAGATCAGGGCAAATACAAAGCGGGTGGAGGAAAGGCTCCAAAATATCATGGCTGTGCTTGGGCGTGTCTAATGTTTTTACACCAAATAACGTTTTACTTGCAGAGATTTCTATTTTTTTGTGGTTATTTTACCCTTTAATGACTAGCACATGTTTAGCTTTTTCAAAATTTGGAGAACTATAGTTTGTTTATGCATGGCTGGTCATGCGTTTTAATACACCTGAAATTAAGGGAACATCCACATTTCTATGGAAGTTGCCCACCTAAACAAAAAAAATAAAGGTATTTTTACATAACAAATCATTGTGGCTTCATTATGTAAATGTGGTGCTGAGTGAACTAATCAATGTTTGGTGTTTACACTGACAATGAAGGCTAATTAAAAGATTTTTTAATCCACATGGCAAAACAAATGCACTAGGTAAACCTACCAGAAACATCAAACATTATACAATAAAAATGACAAACCAATCTTTACTTTTTTAAAAAGTTTTATTTTTTTGGTCTAAAATTATTAGAGATTGTCTGGCATTTCAATGGCCCCCCTACCCATAAAATAGTCCACATATTGGTTACGGACCTCACGTCCGGTTGGGGGGGGCCAAGCCAGGACGGCCAGGTTCCAGGGCCACCAAAGTTTCGGCATTGATTAAAGAGGCCTCAGGCCCACTCAAAGATATATAACTCGTTGAATGCACCCTTAGGAAATTATGCAGCACACAGCACGTCATAACCACATGGTTCCATTTGTATGGGACAAGGTGGATGGAGGTAAGGAAGAGGCGAAATCGGCTGGCCATGATCCCAAACGCATTTTCCACCACCCTTCTGGCTCTGGCCAGCCGATAATTGAAAACCCTCCTCTCAGGGGTGAGGGTGCGTTGCGGGAATGGCCTCATCAAATGGGGTCCCAGGCCAAACGCCTCATCCGCCACAAACACAAAAGGTAGTCCCTCCACATTCTGCTCCGCGGGTGGCAAGGCCAGCAGATCCAAAAGGAGCCATTCTCCAAACTCCGTCTGGGCAAAAACTCCTCCATCAGACATCCTGCCATTCTTGCCAACGTCCACATAGAGGAACTCGTAGGTGGCCGACACCACTGCCATCATCACGACGCTGTGGAACCCCTTATAATTATAATAAAAGGATCCCGAATGGGGTGGTGGGACGACCCGAACATGTTTGCCGTCGATGGCTCCTCCACAGTTCGGAAAGTTCCATCGCTGGGCAAACTCGGAAGCCACATTCTGCCATTCATGTGGCGAAGAAGGGAACTGTGGAATTAAAGAAATAACAAATGAATACTTGGAGCCAGAAACATTGAAAGCTGATTTCATACACACATTCATGGCCAACATTGGTAGAAACTGTTAAAAACATAAAAAATTGGAAGCAAGAAAAAAAAAAAATTATGGGGGGGGGGAAGGGTTGAAGATGAGTTGGGAATATCACACATGAAGGCTGTAGCACTCTGTATTGAAGTTAACAAAAATGAAACATTCCTAGGCCAAATTTAGGGTGCGTTTTGGGTAAAGCACTACGATGGAACATATATTAAAAAACATGGAAATGACTAGGCAAGGTAGGTATGGCCCCAGGATAGCATGCTGGAGAGGTTAGGTAAGCCAAATTTACAGGTAGGCCTCAAACCCCAAACTTTAAATAATAAAACATGGGGAGAAAGGGGACATTCCCTGCAGCTAAGAATCATGTGAATTAGGGACTGCAAATAAAGCTAATTAAAAATATCCCAAAATAAAAACCATACAATGTGAATTTTTGAAGAAGAACACTTACCTTAATATAGTCCTCCTGCAAAACCTGAAGGATGGCAGAACAAGTCTCTGGTATAATGATCCCCAGAGCCTGGGGGGATATGCCTGTGGAGAACTTAAGGTCCTGCAGGCTTCTCCCAGTAGCCAGGTATCGCAACGTGGCGATGAGCCTCTGCTCAGCACTGATGGCTTCCCGCATAACGGTGTCCTGCCTGGTAATATAGGGGGACACCAAAGCCAACAGCTGCTGAAATACGGGGTCAGACATCCTGAGAAAATTCCTGAAATCATCAGGATTATTCTCCCTGATCTCCCGCAACAAAGGCATGTGACAGAATTGGTGCCGCTGGAGCAACCAATTCTTGGTCCATGAACTCCTCCTGACCCTGCTCATGGCATGGAGTCGGGATACAGCATGAACCCCTGCACCAACTACAGCACGAACTCTACGACGAGTACGTAGCCGCAACATGGCTAGATAACGGTTGGCTGAACAGAACGTACTAGAAGAACGCACGGAAGAACAGCAAGGCCTATGAAGAACAAGCTGAAAAACACGAACGTGCAGAGCAGGCCGCACTGAATAAACAGATACGAACTGACTACAAGCAGTGCTAAACAGATACGAACCCACAGGCGCAATCTGAACTCCCGAAAACGATCTTCAAAGCACGAAGACTGAAAAGCGCGAATCGTCTCTCACCAAACTTTTACTAACACGCGGAAACACGGAATTAGCAAAAGCGTCCCAAAGGGTGGCGTCATTCGAACGGAACTTCCCCTTTATAGTGCCGTCGTACGTGTTGAACGTCACTGCGCTTTGCTTGATCGTTTTTTTTAATGATGGTGTGTACGCAAGGCAGGCTTGAGAGGAAACATGAAAAAAAACGAGGAGAAAAACGTTGGTTTAAAAAATGACATTAAAAACGATCGTGTGTACGGGGCATCACTCTAGAATTGATAACATCTTCCTTGATCACTTTCACCTGCCTTTTCTCCGCTCAGCCCACATTGGTGTTGCTACCCTCTCCGACCATGCCCCTGTTTCCATTTGCTTGGACGTGCCCGATCTGCCTCCTCGCCCCAATAACTGGAAGCTCAATGACTTTCTCATTTCTAATCCAACAGAGGTCTCCATGTTATCTAATACCTTGGCTCAATATTTCAAAGAAAACACAACCTCGGACACCTCCCCCTCTGTTTTGTGGGAGGCACATAAGGCCTCCATGAGGGGTATTCTTATTGAATTGGGCGCAAGGAGAAAGAGAGAGCACGGGCAACAGCTTAAACAGGTCCTACAGCGGATTGCTGACCTAGAGAAAAAGCATAAACTTTCTTTACATATCTCACATCTCGAGGCCCTCGCCCTTCAGAGAGAGGAGCTTAAAACTCTCCTCAATCTTGAAACCAAGCGGAAATTTCATTCTGTTTCCCAGAAAATATACGAATGGGGTAATAAACCAGGTAGACAGTTGGCTAGATCCCTCACGGCCTGAAAAACTCTATCCTTCATTCCCAAAATAAAATTACCAACAGGAGAACTAGTCCACACCACCCCTCAAATTTCGAAAGCCTTCCGGGAGTTTTATGCTGACCTATACGGTGTGGAGGGTGGACTGGCCTCTCTACCACTGTCGGAAAAACGTAAACGTATACTCTCTTATCTCAGAGAGGCCAGCCTCCCCAAGTTGTCGAAGTCAGCACTCGCTGGATTAGAAGCTGATTTTTCCACTGAGGAATTTCAACACGCTCTTAAATCCTCCCCCTCAGGTAAGGCCCCCGGCCCTGATGGTTTCACCGTTTTATACTACAAAACCTTTAGTGACATCCTTCTTCCTCATCTTACGGCATATGCAAATTCCATCTCCCTCAAATCTGGCCTTCGTCCGGAATCACTATCCGCTCATATTACTGTTATCCCCAAATCTGACAAGGATCCCACTCTGTGCAGTAGTTATAGACCTATTTCCCTCTTAAACATCGACACTAAACTCTATTCCAAGGTTTTGGCTAACAGGCTACTTCCCTTTCTATCCCATTGGGTTTCGGCTGATCAAACTGGATTTATCCCTAACAGAGAGGCCAGGGACAACTCGCTACGCGCTTTGTCCCTGATCCACTATGTGCGTAGGTGCTCCCGGTCCACCCTCCTCCTTTCTACGGACGCCGAAAAGGCGTTTGACAAGGTGGACTGGGACTACCTCAAAACCACTCTCCGCTATTTCGGTTTGGGCCCCAGAATGTTTCATTGTATTTCTTCTCTCTACTCTGACCCTACTGCGCAGATTCGGATTAATGGCTCCTTGAGCGACCCATTTACACTACATAATGGAACAAGACAAGGATGTCCTTTATCTCCTCTCCTTTTTGCTATCTCTCTGGAACCCTTTCTGGCCACAATTAGACATAATAGAAATATACATGGCATTCAAGTTGGTTGTAGATCCCATAAATACGCAGCCTATGCTGACGACATCCTATTTTTTATTCAACAACCACGCATTTCATTACCTAACTTGATGTCGGAATTCTCTACCTTCCAAATGCTATCCAATTTTAAAATTAATCTGTCAAAATCTGAAATTCTGAATATTTCGGTACCTCAACCAGTAGTTGATCAGCTGAAGCCCCTATTTCCCTTTCGCTGGGAAACCTCACGCATGAAATACCTTGGCATATACTTAACTCCTCACCTCCACTCCCTTTTTAGATATAACTATATTCCTCTTCTTAATAACATAAGAGCTGACCTCAGAAAATGGTCCTCCCTCTCACATTCATGGCTAGGGAAGGTGAACATAGTTAAGATGAACATACTTCCCCGCGTTCTCTTTATCCTTCAAATGATTCCCTTAAAGATTCCTGTAGGCTTCTTTACTTTATTGCAGACCATGGTTACCCGCTTTATTTGGAGGGATGGTCACCCCAGAGTCTCTAGGAAGGTCCTATTTTGGACCAAGCGCTCTGGGGGACTATCCCTGCCCGATTTTAGGACTTATTATCATGCTGTCATTCTGTCACGTATAGCAGATTGGAAATATGCCTTTGCTTCTAAACTCTGGGTACAGCTGGAATATGCCCTATGTGACTCTGACCTTTCCTCTGCTCCGTGGATACCACGATCTTTTAGAACCCTCGGCCACAATACCTCACCTATTACCGTATCCTCTCTAGACATCTGGGATGGCCTTCATAGGAAATTCTTATGGCCTTATAACTCCCCGCTAACTCCTCTCCTGAATCATAACTACTTTGTACCAGGATCCTTATACCCGGGTTTCCAATCCTGGTCGCCTGGAGGCCCCCTCCTCTTGCACCATGTTTTAAACTCCAATACACTTAAACCTTTGTCTGAACTACTAGGCCATGGACCATCAAAGTTTATGGATAAGTGGAGATATAATCAACTGAGCTGCTTTCTTCAAACACTCCCCCAACCACTACGGGGAATCCAAGATCTGAATGGCATTGAACATGTGTTCCTTCATAAGGATCCCCCTCTCCACGGTATTGCCCTATTTTACAAAGCGCTTATCAACTTACAAAATCCTACCCACCCGCAGTATCTGACCAGTTGGGAGCGTGACCTGGGTGTTGTTCACACAGATAAGACAAAGGATAAAGTTTTACTTCTTACGCATACCTCCTCTCTAGCTTCTTCCATGGCTGACTCTAACTTCAAACTCATCACTAGATGGCATCATACACCTGTTAAATTAAACTGCATGTTCCCTTCCAACTCCCCGCTATGCTGGAGAAATTGCGGACAGGAGGCCACCCATGCTCACATCTGGTGGTTCTGCCCGATCATTCGCCCTTACTGGTCCGCGGTAATAGACCTTATTCACCAGATCACTGAGATCAAGTTACCTTTGGATCCTTGGACAGTGCTCTTCCATGCTACCTCAATGTCAATAGGTAGATATAAACGCTCGCTGATTCCACATCTTCTTAACACGGCTAAGGCTCTCATTCCTGTGCTTTGGGGTCAATCTACATCTCCGTCCACTAAGTGTTGGCTGCAAAGAGTCTCTGACGTTTACCTCATGGAAGACCTCACCCACATTGCGAGAGACACTACCAAACAATTTACTCTAACCTGGGCCCCGTGGTCCTCCTTCCTATCTACCCAATGTTATAAGGACATAATTTCTTCTTCCCCCTGAACAACCCAGGTCCTTGATGTCTCACTCTTATGTATGTAAATGCTGTGGATTTTATTTCTATATAAGGATTAAATTCAATGTTAGCACATGCCAAATATTAATTTTTTGCTGCCATGTGTGCCAACCCCCTTCCTTCTTCTCCCTCCCCCCCATCCCACCTTCCTCTCTTGCACTTCTCTCTCCCTCCCCCCTTTTGTTTCTCTTTTTATGCTTTTTATATTGTTATTTTAATTTGGTTTGCTGGGTCACTCTTAATGTCTCTACTATACTCATGAGTGATTATTTTCACACGTTCGCCCAGTGTACCCCTCTCTGTTCCAATGTACTTCATTTGATTGAGGTGCTTATATATCTTTCTCAATAAAAATATATTGAACAAAAAAAAAAAAACAAAAAAAAACAAACGGAAGGCCCTCAACATTCTCATCATGTGGTAGTGCCAGGCCACCACTCTGGAGACGTCTGGCAAATTCCGTCTGTGCGAAGACTCCCCCATCCGACATCCGGCCATTCTTCCCCACGTCCACATACATGAATTCATAGTGTGCCGACACCACCGCCATTAACACAATACTATTAAACCCCTTGTAGTTGTAATAGTACGACCCCGAACAGGGTGGTGGCACTATGCGGACGTGTTTCCCATTGATTGCCCCTCTGCAGTTAGGAAAGTCCCACCGCTCTGCAAAATGGGATGCCACAGTCTGCCATTCCTGTGGCGATGAAGGAAACTGTGGAGTCAAACAAAAAAAAATATTAGGACTTTTGCACATAACATTGCAAGCAGATTACACAAAAACATTCTTGCCCGACATCAGTATAACATTTGTTTTTTGGGGAGTAGTTATAGACACAAATAGAAGGCACAATTATCACATTCCTCACCCCCTCTGATGGCTCATTGCACACATTTTAGGGGGGGGATGGGCCTACCAAAAATAAAAATACACCACTCTGCCTGATTGTAATGAGAAGCAAAACATTTGTACACATTTTAGGGGGGGTGGGGGGGGTTCTAGCTGAGTTTGGGCCTACAAAAAAAAACACTACACCACTCTGCCTGATTGTAATGATAAACAAAACATTTGGACACATTGGAGGGGGGGGGGTAAAGCAATACAATGGAGTTGACAAAATATCTTGTTAAGTGACTAGGCTAGGGGTGTTTGGGCCCAGGATAGCGTGCTGGAGAGGTTAGTGAAGGCAAATATGCATGTAGGCCCAAAAAAGGGTACAGCATGCATGAGGACAAAGGGAACATTCACAGCATATTACAATCAGGGTAATTAGGGAAGGATGAAAGAAATACAATACATTAGTAAGCATTATATACATAGAATGTGATGTTAAAGGAGAAAAATTACCTTAATATAGTCCTTCTGCATAACTTGTATGATGGCAGAACAGGTCTCTGGAATAATGACCCCCAGAGCCTGGGGGGAGATGCCTGTCGTGAACTTATTGGCCCTGCAGGCTTCTCCCAGTCGCCAGGTATCTCAAGGTGGCGATGAGCCTCTGCTCGGCAGTGATGACCTGGCGCATCACAGTGTCCTGCCTCGTGATATAGGGGGACACCAAATCCAACAGACGGTGAAAAATGGGGTCTGTCATCCGGAGATAATTCCTGTAGTCATCAGGATTATTCTCCTTGATTTCCCGCAGGCATATGACAGAATTGGTCCCGCTGGAGCAACCAATTATTGGTCCATGAACTCCTCCTCACCCTGTTCATGGACTGAACTTGGGTCAAAGTATTAACCGCAACACCAAGCGCATACGCAGCACGAGCTCTACGATGAGATTGTACTTCCAACATGGCTTTAAACCGGTCGGCTGGTCAGAACGAACTTAAACAGAACGCACCGAGGAACAGCAAGGCCTGTGAAGAACGACCTGAAAAACAGTAACGAGCGGCCAAGAAGGCACTGCAAAACACAACCGACCTGACTGCACGCACTGAAAGACAAATACGAACCCACAAGCACAAACTGAAACGCAGAAAGCGATCTGAAAGGCACAGAGACTGAAAAGCACGAATCGGCTCTCACCAAACTTTTACTAACACGCGGTAACACAAAATCAGCAAAAACAGCCCAAAGGGTGGCGCCATTGGATTTGAACTTCCCCTTTATAGTGCCGTCGTACGTGTTGTACGTCACAGCGTTTTGGACGGTCGGAATTTTGACTGATGGTGTGTAGGCAAGACTGATGAAAGTCAGCTTCATCGGAATTCCGATGGAAAAATCCATCGGATTTTATTTCATCGGAAATCCGATCGTGTGTACAGGGCATAAGTTATTTGTAGCAAGTGTGAGGGGGTTAGCTCGGCAGCGGGTGTGTGTGACCCCCGGGATGGGCTCCCCACACAAAAACAGGCCCAGCAGACGGAGGTTGTGGTTTTCAAAATCAAAAAAGGTGCGGTTTATTTTCTATTTACAGTGACAAAAACACAGCAAAGCAAAAGAAACATAAACAAAATAAATCCTGGTCAATTTGACCTCTGACTAAACATACAGGTTTCCTAACTAACAACTGGGATCAGCCTAGTGCTGTCCTAGTCCCTAAGTCCCTGGTTTTAAATGTCCAAGCAAATAGCCACACAGGCTTTGTCTCACCGCACAAGGGTTCACTCTCTCCAGGAAGTCCACACAGGTCTGCTTCCAGGCATGAGCTAACCCCTAATGAAGCTGGGAGTTCTTATAGAGGCCTAAATGAGCTGACAAGCTTCAGCTGGTCTCATCAACTCCCTGTCTGCACGACGCCCCACACTCTCCCTAGAGGTATGAGTCATCCATGAGCCCACTATCCTCAGCTGGGCTTATACAACTCTCCACCTAGTTGTATAAGTCGGCGTAAAGCCTGAATCTGGGCGAAATATATCTACCCCCCTGGATGCAACCAGGTGACTTTACCTTCCTGCTGTCACATACCCCCCCCTCTTGTTTTAACCTCGGGGTTGGAACACCAGCAATCAGGCATTCATGTACTCGAGACAAAGCATCCACATTCCCCATTTGAACGCCAGGGCGATGCTTTACTGTGAAGTTGAATTCCTGGAGGGCCAGGAACCACCTATTCACTCTTCTATTTGTTTCCTTGTTTTGAGCCATCCACTTTAACGGAGCGTGATCCGTAACCATGTCAAAGTGCCTACCTAGCAGGTAGTACCGAAGGGAATCTAGAGCCCACTTCACCGCTAAACACTCCTTTTCAACGGTGGCGTAATTTACCTCATGGGACTTCAACTTCCTGCTGAGGTAAATGACTGGGTGCTCTTCCCCGTTCCAGACCTGGGACAATACTGCTCCTAACCCCACATCTGACGCATCACTTTGTACGACAAAGTCTTTAGAGAAGTCGGGTGAGTACAACACTGGCTGGCTACATAAGGCTTGTTTCAAGAATTGGAATGCTGCCTCAGCCTCGGGGGTCCATTTAATCATGACCGACCCTTTCCCCTTCGTCAGGTTGGTTAGGGGCACAGCCTTAGAAGCAAAGTGGGGAATGAATCGCCGATAATACCCAGCGATTCCCAGAAAGGCTCGTACCTGCTTCTTGCTGTTGGGACGTGGCCAACTCTGGATGGCCTCGACTTTGTTGAGTTGGGGTTTTATTACTCCCCTCCCAATGGTGTACCCAAGATATTTGGCCTCCTCCTGCCCAATGGTACACTTCTTGGGGTTAGCCGTAAACCCTGCTTCCCGAACAGAGTCCAGGACTGCTTGCACTTTTGGCAGATGTGAGGCCCAATCTGTGCTATGGACAATTACGTCATCCAGGTAAGCCGCAGCATACTTCCGATGGGGCCTCAGCATCTGGTCCATTTTCCGCTGGAATGTGGCCGGCGCATTCTGTAACCCGAACGGCATTCTTTTATATTGGAACGCCCCGTCTGGGGTTACAAATGCGGTTTTCTCTTTGGCCGACTTGGCCAGGGGGATTTGCCAATACCCTTTTGTGAGGTCAAGAGTCGTCATGTATCGGGCTGTTCCCAGCCGGTCGATCAACTCATCTATACGTGGCATGGGGTAGGTGTCAAATTTTGTAACTTTGTTCAACTGACGAAAATCGTTACAAAATCGCCAGCTCCCATCCGGTTTAGGCACCAACACAATGGGACTAGACCAATCACTTTGGGACTCCTCTATCACCCCTAAGTTCAGCATTTTCTGTACTTCCTCCCGTATTGCCTCCCGTCAGGCCTCTGGGATCCGATAGGGTTTTAACTTCACCCTTTCACCGGGCGGGGTAATAATGTCATGCTCTACCCCAGATGTTTGTCCCGGCAGCTCAGAGAATACCTCCTTGTTGCGAAGCACAAACTCCTTAACCTCCTGTTGTTGGGGTTGTGACAAGGTGGCTGCGATTCCAACCTCAGGAATCACGCAACCAGTTTGAGCTGGTGACCAAGTGTCTGCGACTAGGGACTCTCTATCCCTCCAGGCTTTCAACAGATTAACGTGATAGATCTGTTCGGGCTTTCGCCTTCCTGGTTGTCTGACCTTGTAATTCACTTCGCTCACTTTTTCCATTATCTCGTAGGGGCCTTGCCATTTGGCAAGGAATTTACTTTCAACCGTAGGGACCAGTACCAGTATCCTATCCCCCGGGGAAAAGGTACGGGTCTTGGCTCCACGGTTGTACACTCTCTGCTGTGCTAACTGCGCTTGGGCCAAATGTTCCTTCACGATGGGCATTACCTGTGCAATTCGGTCTTGCATCAGGGCGACATGCTCAATCACACTCCTGTGGGGAGAACTCTCACTTTCCCAAGTTTCCTTGGCAATATCCAACAGCCCTCTTGGGTGTCTCCCATACAGTAACTCAAAGGGGGAGAATCCCGTAGAGGATTGGGGCACCTCCCTAATAGCAAACATCAGATAAGGAAGTAGACAGTCCCAATCCTTTCCATCTCTATCCACCACTTTCTTCAACATTTGTTTTAGGGTTTTGTTGAATCTTTCAACCAGCCCATCGGTTTGGGGGTGATACACAGATGTACGTAATTGCGTCACTTTGAACAATTTACATAGCTCCTTCATAACCCGGGACATAAAGGGTGTACCTTGGTCCGTAAGCAGTTCTTTACAAATACCCACCCGGCTAAACACAAGAGATAGCTCTTTGGCTATGGTTTTGGCCGAGGTATTTCGGAGAGGGATCGCTTCTGGATAACGGGTGGCATAGTCCATTATAACTAATATGTACTGGTGCCCCCTAGCGGACTTGATTATAGGACCTACCAAATCCATGGCGATCCTCTCAAACGGGACCTCAATGATGGGTAGAGGGACCAGCGGGCTACGGAAATGTGGCATCGGGGCCGACCTCTGACACACAGGGCAGGAGGAACAATAATTTTCTATGTCCTTCATCACCCCCGGCCAATAGAATCTCTGTAATACCCTCTCTCGGGTTTTCTCTGTCCCCAGATGACCTCCAAGAATGTGCCCATGGGCCAACTCCAACACCAACTTCCTGTACGGTTTGGGCACCACAAGCTGCTCAACGGTTTCTTCTGCCCTTTTTGCCACCCGATACAGTAGGTCCTTCTCTACGCTGAAGTATGGGTAAGTGCAGGTATTATCTGGGTTCACTAACTCGCCATCTATTTTCACTACGTTTTCCCGTGCCTTTATTAGGGCGGGGTCTTTCAACTGTTCTGTGGCAAAGTTTTCCCTGTGAACCTCAAGATCAGAAAACTCCACAGACGGTAGGTTTTCGTCTGAGGAGGTGGGCTCCTCTCCAGTTTCTTGAGTCTCCCCTGCCAATACTGACAAGGGAAATTCCGGAGAGTCCTCACCACTCTCAGGGGAGTTCTGGCTATCACATTCCTGGTACATAGGGGCACCAGTGGGGGGCTCAGGATCATCCCACAGTTCCCAGAACTTCGGAAAATCCCTTCCCACAATGGCGTCATGCGGTAACTGAGATACTAGGCCCACTGGATGAGAGAGGGTACCTTTGGGGGTCTCGAAACACACTGTAGTCACTGGATACTCTCAGAAAGTCACACTGCATGGGTTCCTCCACAACCGGGCAATTTGCTGCAATATGTCCCGCTTGCCGGCAGCGGTAGCAAACGATCCTTCTTGCCGCCTCTTGAGCCACTGATTTCCCAGGCTGTTCTCGCCAAACTTGGGGTAGAGCTCCCACCCTCTCACTCTCTCCACCCTTACCCCTTGGAATCATCTCATCCGCCCCTGGGGATGGTCTGGTCTTAGGGTGGAAAGTCCGAGTGTCTCTGGAAGAGACCGTCAGGTTCTCTGTAGCCAAGTATTTCCTCCATGCTGGCTTAAAAAAAACTGCCACTGGTTCTCCACCAACTGTGAGGGGGTTAGCTCGGCAGCGGGTGTGTGTGACCCCCGGGATGGGTTCCCCACACAAAAACAGGCCCAGCAGACGGAGGTTGTGGTTTTCAAAATCAAAAAAGGTGCGGTTTATTTTCTATTTACAGTGACAAAAACACAGCAAAGCAAAAGAAACATAAACAAAATAAATCCTGGTCAATTTGACCTCTGACTAAACATACAGGTTTCCTAACTAACAACTGGGATCAGCCTAGTGCTGTCCTAGTCCCTAAGTCCCTGGTTTTAAATGTCCAAGCAAATAGCCACACAGGCTTTGTCTCACCGCACAAGGGTTCACTCTCTCCAGGAAGTCCACACAGGTCTGCTTCCAGGCATGAGCTAACCCCTAATGAAGCTGGGAGTTCTTATAGAGGCCTAAATGAGCTGACAAGCTTCAGCTGGTCTCATCAACTCCCTGTCTGCACGACGCCCCACACTCTCCCTAGAGGTATGAGTCATCCATGAGCCCACTATCCTCAGCTGGGCTTATACAACTCTCCACCTAGTTGTATAAGTCGGCGTAAAGCCTGAATCTGGGCGAAATATATCTACCCCCCTGGATGCAACCAGGTGACTTTACCTTCCTGCTGTCACACAAGGTTTAACAGTGTTGTAGGTTTCCATATGCTTTACACTGTGCTAATATATTCAAATTGTTTATCACTACCAGGTGTCTATTTTTGGTGATAATTCCACAGCCAGGATAACAGTATTTACCGCATGTGTCCTTAAATGTGTTTGCAGTAATTTTATTTAACCAGGTGTGTCAGAGGAGCTGAGGTCATTCTTGGAGTTGAAGTGGAGATCAGAGAATCCAAATTTACCAAGCGGTTCCTTCGGGGGTGGCACTACACATATATATATCTATATATATACACAGCCTGGAATGCATATATATATTAAAATATACTGATCTAACTGAATCTACTGCCTGCTCAATCTAGCTGAAATTCTCCCTCTCTCTCTCCGCCGGAACACACTACACAAGGCCGATGCGCAGACGGCCTTATATAGTGTGGGGCGTGTACTTAGTCCCCCTGAGCCATGATTGGCCAAATATGGCTCTCTGTGCTGACAGCGCTTTGATTGGCCAAAGCATGTGGGTCATAGTGCATGCTTGGCCAATCATCAGCCAGCAATGCACTGCGATGACGCAGTGCATTATGGGCTGTGATGCGCCGCTCGAATTTGGCGCAAACGGCCCATAAAGTTCGATCTTCGTTGAACGATCGAACAGCCATGAGTTTGACTCAAACTCGAAGCTCATCCCTAGTGAAGTGGAAGGAAATTTTTAAATGGTTTTCAATTTTTTTTTCAAATAAATATCTGAAAAGTGTGGCGTGCATTTGTATTCAGCCCCCTTTACTTAGATACTAACTAAAATCTAGTGGAACCAATTGCCTTCAGAAGTCACCTAATTAGTAAATAAAGTCCACCTGTGTGTAATTTAATCTCAGTATAAATACAGCTGTTCTGTGAAGCCCTCAGAGGCTTGTTAGAGAACCTTCATAAATAAACAGCATCATGAAGGCCAAGGAACACATCAGACAGGTCAGGGATAAAGTTGTGGGAAGGTTTAAAGCAGATGAAGGTTCTTAAAAAATATCCCAGGCTTTGAACATCTCACGGACCACTGTTCAAGCCACCATCTGAAAATGGAAAGAGTATAGCACAACTGCAAACCTAACAAGACATGGCCGCCCACCTAAACTGACTGGCCAGGCAAGGAGAGCATTAATCAGAGAAGCAGCAAAGAGGCCCATTGTAACTCTGGAGGAGCTGCAGAGATCCACAGCTAAGGTGGTAGAATCTGTCCACAGGACAACCATTAGTCGTGCACTTCACAAATCTGGCCTTTATGAAAGAGTGGCAAGAAGAAAGCCATTGTTGAAAGAAAGCCATAAGAAGTCCCGTTTGCAGTTTGCGAGAAGCCATGTGGGGGATAAAGCAAATATGTGGAAGAAGGTGCTCTGGTCAGATGAGACCAAAATTGAACTTTTTGGCCTAAAAGCAAAATGCTATCTGTGGCAGAAAACTAACACTGCACATCATCTTGAACACACCATCCCAACCGTGAAACATAGTGGGGTAGCATCAAGTTGTGGGGATGCTTTTCTTCAGCTGGGACAGGGAAGCTGGTCAGAATTGATGGGAAGATGGATGGAGCCAAATACAGGGTAATCATAAAAGTAAACCTGTAAAGCCCCGTACACAAGATCGGACAACCTATGGATTTTCGTCCGATGGATTTGTCCATCGGAAATCCGATGAAACTGTTTTTCATCAGTCTTGGCCACACACCATCAGTCAAAAAACTGACCGTTCCAAACGCGGTGACGTAAAACACTCCGATGAGCCGAGAAAAATGAAGTTTAATGCTTCTGAGCATGCGTCGACTTGATTCTGAGCATGCGTGGGTTTTTTAACCGATGGACTTGCCCATAGACGATCGGAAATTCCCATCGGTTTTTTAAAATTTTAAAACAAGTTCTATTTTTTACAACCAATGGAAAAAAGACCGATGGGTACCATACACGATCGGTTGGTCTGATGAAAACCATCCATCGGACGGTTTTCATCAGTCAAACCGATCGTGTGTACGGGGCTTTAGAGTCTGCAAAAGACTTGACTGGGGTGGAGGTTTGCCTTCCAGCAGAACAACGACCCCAAGCATACAGCCAAAGCTACAATGGAATGGTTTAGATCAAAGCATATTCATGGCCCAGTCAAAGTCTAGACCTAAATCCAATTGAGAATCTGTCGCAAGACTTGAAAATTGCTGTTCACTGACACTCTCCATCCAATCTGACAGAGCTTGAGCTATTTTGCAAAGAAGAATGGCCAAAAATGTCACTCTCTAGATGTGCAAAGCTGGTAGAGACATACCCAAAAAGACTTGGAGCTGTAATTGCGGCAAAAGGTCGTTCTACAAAGTACAGGTGGTCCCCGGGTTACAAACAAGATAGGGTCTGTAGGTTTGTTCTTAAGTTGAATCTGTTTGTAAGTCGGAACAGGTAAATTTTTTAAGTGTAGCTCCAGCCAAAAATAACAATTTTAGGCTTTTTGGATAGCATAGGGAAGGGTTATCACCCCTGTAACATTTGTTTTGCTGTCTGTGCCCCTGTTCAGAAGGTTTCACCTCACTTTCTGTCCCAATGACAATTGGATTTAGAAAATTTGGGTTTTTTAGAGAAACAAGGGTTGGTGATAAAGTATCAGTGGACAAGGGATTGTGGAAAAAATGGACTTTATAGGCACACGAGAATTTTAGAAAAATAATACAATTTTAATATAACATGTACACAATATATATACATATACAAATACAAAAACATATATAATACAACACAATTGATGTGGACACTTCCAAGGTAATACCCCACAATACTGTGATGATTCCTTGGATTGAGGTTCACAATGTGTTGGTAAATTTTTAAAATTTGGAGCTCGACATGTTTCGCGATCTGATCGCTTCCTCAGGAGCTTCTAAATGTACAAAGAAAGATTCAATAATTTTGATATAGAGAAACATTTATCTTATCCCTTTGCCGCCGAGGGTACGCACATATGCGTACTCGGCTTTCGGGGGTTATACCGGGATGATGCCTGCCGCTGCAGGCATCATCCCAGTACCGTTGTTTAGAGCCGGCGATTGGCTATCCAGGTATAACAACGGATGTGGCTAGAAGCCGCTCGGTTGTTATACCGGAGGAGCGGGAGGGGACATCCCCCCCTCCTGCCGCCTCTGCCGCTCCCACCGAGAGACCCGATCCACGATCCACCACCTCGGGCGGCTAGAGACAGACTGAATCGAAGCCGCGAACGGCTTTGATTCAGTCTCTTCACTGTAACCACGGAAGCGATGTCCGGGTTACTCGGCTGCCAATGGCGCTGAATTTAAAAAAGTACACAGTATTCAGAATCGCCGTTTTCAGCAATCTGAATACTTAGTGAAAAATAATTTTGAATAACCAAAATAGTAGCGCTCAGTGTCTTACAACACAAATCTAAATATAAACCATATACACTCCGTGAGATAGTGCATAAATGCGAATGTTCATAAATATACACCCTGTAAAGAAATGTGTATACAATAAACTCATCAAGTGTCCATAACGTTCATGACAGTGATTTAAAACAATTGATATAAAGTGTTTAACTGAAAATGAGTCCATAAAAAAGTGCACAAAATAAGTCCATAAAAAGTGCATACAAAAGTGACTTCAAATGAAGATGATGACAAATAAAACTTTCTTGTGTTTTCTTCAAACCTTCACCACACCAATGTGCTCAGTGATTCCACTCCCTAAGGACTTGCACTCACCACAAGAATATGCCTCGCACTCTCATGCTTGGCTAATCAGCTTGATTACCCCCCAGGGTATCACAAACGATTCCAAAATGATGAAATTAGGTCAGTCAAGTCTCCCACATGAAAAAACAAATGCTTCCAATAGTGAAGTATATCAAAACTTTTAATTAAAATAACACAGCACAAGTGACCATCAATGGTTACACTCACATTTAGACAGATCAAATTGGGCACTTCAAAGCAAACATTTCCAAACGCCAGGCAAGTTTATAGTAGGCTGCCGCGATGTATTGCGGTCTCGGCGGACCATATAAGCATGTATGTCTCACCCTCCTTCATGTACGCTTGCCTCTCCACTGCAATCGAATCACCGCAGACTCCCGCCCAAACACCAAACTGTATATTCGACGAGTGGTCGAAAGATCCGAACGCTGCACACCAGGTGACTGTCGTGTAGCTCCTCCCAGACTAGTTTCGTCGTAAGACTTCTTCCAATGGGGTGAGCTACACACACTTACACCTCCCTCTTTATACTCTGACCATGATTGGTTACGGTCGTATTTCCTGCTGCGCATGTGTGTATTTCCCGTCCCCATGAGCGCAATACATCGGGCATGACCCCCACAATAACAAACATGGAGGACAAGTATAAATAACATACTGTGATCTGCATCTAATCTCTAATTTATATTCGCTGCAGGTACTATTCAGTTTAAATGTTGTGTATATCAAACACCAATAAGTGTCACTTCTATAATAAACAATAAAAAAACTTTTTAAAAAAACTTTTTATACTCAAATTGGCGCCAGAGTACTCAGCACCTTTGAATATATATGGAATTAAAACAGGAGAATATTATATTAGAATAATATATGCGGAAAAATTTGAATAATATATGCGGAAAGATCAATTATAACTATTGTTCACCAGATATCAGAGAATTAAGTCACAAAGTAGACTAATATAACAACCTCACATGTTAGTGCGAGGCTGATCAAGATATGAAGGTTAACTAAAATCCCAACTAAAAATACATGTATATAATGAAAATTAATTTACATGTATAGTAAAATATATATCTGTACGACTAAAACTAGTCTATTATATAGACTATAATAGATCAATGTCCACCTTGTCTCAATTTACATGTGTGTGCATGCATAGACACACCACATGCATCCCCACAAATGCACACCATGGACATACATCATTGTATAAGAAAAAATGTTTCTAAAAAAAATCTAAAAATTACTGATAAAACAGTTTAAATCGAGTTCGATATTTAGCCCTCTCGGATGGAGGCTCCTTAAAAGGAAAATCCATTTGGTTTCTCTCTGAGAGAGCTCCCTAACTCGATTCGAACCTCTCCAAGCAGGGTGTGTGCAGTCAATACCACAAAACTGTAAAAGGGTAGGGTCCTGACTATGCTTTTCTTTGAAGTGTAGGGAGACACTATGATATCGAAATCCTTTTTTAATGTTAGCCAGGTGTTCCGATATACGCACTCGCAAGAGTCGTTTAGTTCTCCCCACATAATACAACCCACATGGGCACCATAGTAAATAAATATTCATCCTTTGTGGTTTATTTACTATGGTGCCCATGTGGGTTGTATTATGTGGGGAGAACTAAACGACTCTTGCGAGTGCGTATATCGGAACACCTGGCTAACATTAAAAAAGGATTTCGATATCATAGTGTCTCCCTACACTTCAAAGAAAAGCATAGTCAGGACCCTACCCTTTTACAGTTTTGTGGTATTGACTGCACACACCCTGCTTGGAGAGGTTCGAATCGAGTTAGGGAGCTCTCTCAGAGAGAAACCAAATGGATTTTCCTTTTAAGGAGCCTCCATCCGAGAGGGCTAAATATCGAACTCGATTTAAACTGTTTTATCAGTAATTTTTAGATTTTTTTTAGAAACATTTTTTCTTATACAATGATGTATGTCCATGGTGTGCATTTGTGGGGATGCATGTGGTGTGTCTATGCATGCACACACATGTAAATTGAGACAAGGTGGACATTGATCTATTATAGTCTATATAATAGACTAGTTTTAGTCGTACAGATATATATTTTACTATACATGTAAATTAATTTTCCTTATATACATGTATTTTTAGTTGGGATTTTAGTTAACCTTCATATCTTGATCAGCCTCGCACTAACATGTGAGGTTGTTATATTAGTCTACTTTGTGACTTAATTCTCTGATATCTGGTGAACAATAGTTATAATTGATCTTTCCGCATATATTATTCAAATTTTTCCGCATATATTATTCTAATATAATATTCTCCTGTTTTAATTCCATATATATTCAAAGGTGCTGAGTACTCTGGCGCCAATTTGAGTATAAAAAGTTTTTTTAAAAAGTTTTTTTATTGTTTATTATAGAAGTGACACTTATTGGTGTTTGATATACACAACATTTAAACTGAATAGTACCTGCAGCGAATATAAATTAGAGATTAGATGCAGATCACAGTATGTTATTTATACTTGTCCTCCATGTTTGTTATTGTGGGGGTCATGCCCGATGTATTGCGCTCATGGGGACGGGAAATACACACATGCGCAGCAGGAAATACGACCGTAACCAATCATGGTCAGAGTATAAAGAGGGAGGTGTAAGTGTGTGTAGCTCACCCCATTGGAAGAAGTCTTACGACGAAACTAGTCTGGGAGGAGCTACACGACAGTCACCTGGTGTGCAGCGTTCGGATCTTTCGACCACTCGTCGAATATACAGTTTGGTGTTTGGGCGGGAGTCTGCGGTGATTCGATTGCAGTGGAGAGGCAAGCGTACATGAAGGAGGGTGAGACATACATGCTTATATGGTCCGCCGAGACCGCAATACATCGCGGCAGCCTACTATAAACTTGCCTGGCGTTTGGAAATGTTTGCTTTGAAGTGCCCAATTTGATCTGTCTAAATGTGAGCGTAACCATTGATGGTCACTTGTGCTGTGTTATTTTAATTAAAAGTTTTGATATACTTCACTATTGGAAGCATTTGTTTTTTTCATGTGGGAGACTTGACTGACCTAATTTCATCATTTTGGAATCGTTTGTGATACCCTGGGGGGTAATCAAGCTGATTAGCCAAGCATGAGAGTGCGAGGCATATTCTTGTGGTGAGTGCAAGTCCTTAGGGAGTGGAATCACTGAGCACATTGGTGTGGTGAAGGTTTGAAGAAAACACAAGAAAGTTTTATTTGTCATCATCTTCATTTGAAGTCACTTTTGGATGCACTTTTTATGGACTTATTTTGTGCACTTTTTTATGGACTCATTTTCAGTTAAACACTTTATATCAATTGTTTTAAATCACTGTCATGAACGTTATGGACACTTGATGAGTTTATTGTATACACATTTCTTTACAGGGTGTATATTTATGAACATTCGCATTTATGCACTATCTCACGGAGTGTATATGGTTTATATTTAGATTTGTGTTGTAAGACACTGAGCGCTACTATTTTGGTTATTCAAAATTATTTTTCACTTTTTATTTTTTAAAGTAGCAGCTGATAGGGTAATTCAGTCTGAATTTATCAGACGTTTCTCCAAGGCGCAGTGGAGTGTGTTAAGGAAAGGGGGCGGTTTATTTCTTAGTACACTGTTATTTTTAATCTGAATACTTAGAAGTGCAAAGGAGGGATTGGGGGTCTTTTAGACCTCCGATCTCTCCATAAAGAGTACCTGTCGCCACTTATTACTGTCACAAGGGATGTTTACATTCCTCGTGACAGCAATAAAAGTGATCAAAAGTTTTTTTTTTTTTTTAAAAACACTATTTTTAATTATAAAAATAAATAAAATAAATAAGAAAAAATAAATAAAAAAATGTTAAAGTGCCCCTGTCCCCGCGAGCTCACGCAGCAAAGAAAACGCATACGGAAGTCGCGCCCGCATATGAAAACGGCGTTCAAATCACACATGTGAGGTATTGCCGCGATCGTCAGAGCGAGAGCAATAATTATAGCCATAGACCTCCTCTGTAACTCTAACCTAGTAGCCGTAAAAAAAAATTAAAGCGTCGCCTATGGAGATTTTAAGGTACCGTAGTTTGTTGCCATTCCACGAGTGCGGGAAATTATAAAGCATGACATGTTTGGTATCTATTTACTCGGCGTAACATCATCTTTCACATTATACAAAAAAATTGGACTAACTTTGCTTTTTAATTTTTTTTAAATTCATGAAAGTTAATTTTCTCAAAAAAGTTGTGTTTAAAACACACCTGCGCAAATACTGTGTGACATAAAATATTGCAACGATCGCCATTTTATTCACTAGATTCTCTGCTAAAAAAATATATATAATTTTTGGGGTTTCTAAGTAATTTCCTAGCAAAAAATATGCATTTTAACTTGTAAACACCAAATGTCAGAAATGGGCTTAGTCATGAAAGGGTTATTATTACATATAATGTTGATATTCATGAAATAAATCTACGAAACACTCACCACTAAACGTAATATAGGAGGTGAGTGTGGTTGGATTATTGCGACACTCTATGTTCTGCGGAAGCTACACATAGGAATGGGAATGGCCCCAGATGAACTGGCCAACTCCCCAGATTAGAACACTGCAGCAACACGATCAACTACATCCCAGCATATGGGCAAGTATGGAGGTGCTCACGAAAACTGTAGAATAACAATTATATATATTGGAAAGCACTGAAAGACTGTTCCTTATGGTGTACATAGGTATAGAGATAGCTATACCTAGAGGTAATACCCTTACATACAAATAAAACAGGATAGAAAAAATACAATATGAGGCGACCTACATTTCAAAGGAATAACCTGAAAAGCAAAGATACCGAGCCGGACCTGGACGAGATGTTTATAACTTGAAGGAGGAACTGAAATGGCGGCTATAAGGAAAATTTGATGATATTGATGTTATGCTAGCCGATAATATATAAAAATATAAAACCGGTAATTTGAACTACAGAAAGAACTTGTTTGTCACAAAAAATTGACATTGCTAGTGCTGTGTAGGCAATTCATGCTGAGCAGCGCTATGATCAATGGCAAACAAGACTCCAAAATCCTTGGAGTCTCATAGCAGCACTTCCGCCCTCAATGGCCAGGCTTTCCTCATCCTGGCACGCATGCGTCATATAGAAGTATTTGCCTATCAACATTGACTGGCAAGATTACATCAACACGTAGCGCAGTACGTCTGCCCTTAGTTGTATATCTGTCTCTAATTCATTATGCATGCGCGTCTTCATGACGGTGCTAGTGCATGCTTATTGGCCGGCTCAGATGACGCTGTGCCTCGCTCAGCGCCATCATGAGCGAGGTGCTCATATATGAGGCAATACACCACCACTCGACAACAAGTTGTTGAAGTGTGTGGTAGCCTTTGCAGCGAGGTGGATCCGAACGGACTGGACGCGAGTAGCTCTTGGAGCACTAGACGGGTATGTTTCTTGGGGCAAATGATACCTTCTCTAGCTAATTTGTTACTTGCCAAGTACTTTTCTATACACTCCCTCTTTTTGCGTTTTTTAGTGCCCGCTCACACTGGGTACCGCTAAGTACCTGTTTCTCCATCTCCAGGACGGTGGTCTGGCTATTTACCTCCAAGTGCCCTGTCCTCAGGTATTTATATGCATGTGTATTAGGGCATGTTGTGGTGGTTTTTTTTAGTATTGGTCACATATATCCCTCATAACATTTGAGGTATTGGTATCAATTAGCGTTAGGAGCTTTTATCTGCCCTTTTATCTGCTTTCTCGTTTCCACCTTTTCTCCTGTATTTATCCAGTACATTTTTTGTGACAAACAAGTTCTTTCTGTAGTTCAAATTACTGGTTTTATATTTTTATATATTATCGGCTAGTATAACATCAATATCATCAAATTTTCCTTATAGCCGCCATTTCAGTTCCTCCTTCAAGTTATAAACATCTCGTCCAGGTCCGGCTCGGTATCTTTGCTTTTCAGGTTATTCCTTTGAAAAGTAGGTCGCCTCATATTGTATTTTTTCTATCCTGTTTATTTGTATGTAAGGGTATTACCTCTAGGTATAGCTATCTCTATACCTATGTACACCATAAGGAACAGTCTTTCAGTGCTTTCCAATATATATAATTGTTATTCTACAGTTATCGTGAGCACCTCCATACTTGCCCACATGCCGGTGTACTGCCGAGCATTGCCCCCCAGCGGATTCTGCCCGCTCTGTACTGCGCAGGCGCGGCGCTTTTTCCGAAAATAGCCGAACATGTAGAGCTGAGAGTCAGCTCTACATGGCGCCTGCGCACACCAAATTGTGCTACGCTTCTGACATCCAGGCTCTTTCTTTACCATCCCCGTGGACATGGAGGATGTTAAAAAAAGAGCCAGGAGGCCGAGCGAGCGTAGCGAGCCGTCCGAGCGAAGCGAGGACGTGAGGCCGACTGGCCACTTACATCTAGGTCCACGCAGGCGCCGTGTAGAGCTGACTCTCAGCTCTACACGTTCGGCTATTTTCGGAAGCTCATTGACGTTCGTACTGCGCAAGCGCCGCGCCTGCGCAGTACAGTTGGGGGCAGAATCCGCCGGGGGGACGTTTGTCGGCAGATCACCGGGATGTAGTTGATCGTGTTGCTGCAGTGTTCTAATCTGGGGAGTTGGCCAGTTCATCTGGGGCCATTTCCATTCCTATGTGTAGCTTCCGCAGAACATAGAGGGTCGCAATAATCCAACCACACTCACCTCCTATATTACGTTTAGTGTTGAGTGTTTTGTAGATTCATTTCATGAATATCAACATTATGGGGCTGATTTACCAAACGTTTGCGCCATGAGTATTGGCGCATCTGCGTGCACAATGGCTGTTTTGGTATTTACAAAACATTAGCGCCTGTAGCGCAGCCCTATTTCCCATTTACTATAGTGTTCTCTGCGCCCGGGAGGAGGCGCTCAGTGCGCTACTATGGACCTGGCGCAGGGCATGTTAAAATCTAAATATAAAGAAGCTGGAAGTGAGAATATAATGGGGGTGATGTGGGGTGATGTGAGGAAGTGTAGTGACACCTGCCCAAATAACTAATATGCCCAAAATAGAGTGGGAAAGTAACTTTTTCAAAACCAGCCCGCTGCGCCGGCAAGTACGATTCGAGCTGCGGGAGGTTTTTTGAGCTCAGCGCACGAATTTCAATGGTTTAAATGCGCCGGTTCACTGCGCCGGCAAAATCTTAGTAAATGTCAAGTCACGTAAACTCATTTGCATAAGTTGAACAGGCGCAGCTCTGAACTTGCCAGTGCGCCAGCAAAATGACATTTCTAAAGGAAAAAAAACCCATTTAAAAGCAGCCGCGGCTGTAATGAATTGTCGGCTCCCGGCAATATAGAGAAAAGTCATAGAAAGTCTTTGCTAACCAAAAAAAAAAAAGCGTGGGGGTCCCCCCAAATTCCATAACCAGGCCCTTCAGGTCTGGAATGGATATTAAGGGGAACCCCGCTGCAAATTTTAAAAAAAAATGACGTGCGGGTTCCCCCCAAATATCCAAACCAGGCCCTTCAGATCTGGCATGGATTTTAAGGGGAACTCCACCCCAAATTTTATAAAAAAATGCCGTGGAGTCCCCCTAAAAATCCACACCAGACCCTTATCCGAGCACGTAACCTGGCCGGCCGCAGGGGAAAAGGGGGGGACGAGAGCGCCCCCCCTCCCTCCTGAACCGTACCAGGCCACATGCCCTCAACATGGGGAGGATGTCCCCATGTTGATGGGGACAAGGGCCTCATCCCCACAACCCTTGCCCGGTGGTTGTGGGGGTCTGCGGGCGGGGGGCTTATCGGAATCTGGAAGACACCTTTAACAAAGGGGACCCCCAGATCCCGGCCCCCCCTGTGTGAAATGGTAATGGGGTACAAATGTACCCCTACCATTTCACAAGGAAAGTGTCAAAAATGTAAAAAATGACAAGAGCCGGTTTTAGACAATTCCTTTATTAATGTCTTTTCTTTTCTTCCTTCTTCTTCTTCCTTCTTCTTCTTCCTTCTTCTTCTTCCATCTTCTTCTTCCATCTTCTTCTTTTCTCCATTCGGGTTTCTTCCTCCATCTTCATCTTCCTCTTCATCTTTATCTTCATCTTCCTTCTTCCTTCGGTGTTTTCGTCCAGCATCTTGCCCCGGCGTCTTCCCTTCTTCTTTCGTCTCCGGCCGCTCCGTTTGAATTGGAGGTTGCCGCTGTGCGACGCTTCAGTTCTCCACTTGGTCCGCTTACACCCGGTGGCTCCGCCCCCCTCTGTCACCACGGGGAAAGTCCCCGTGAAATCCATGTGCGTCAGAGGGGGGCGGGGTCACCGGGTGTAAGCGGACCCAGAGGCGAACTGAAGCGTCACACAGCGGGAACCTCCAATTCAAACGGAGCGGCCGGAGAAGAAAGAAGAAGGGAAGACGCCGGGGCAAGATGCGGACGAGAACACCGAAGGAAGAAGGAAGATGAAGATGAAGATAAAGATGAAGAGGAAGATGAAGATGGAGGAAGAAACCCGAATGGAGAAAAGAAGAAGATGGAAGAAGAAGATGGAAGAAGATGGAAGAAAAGAAAAGACATTAATAAAGGAATTGTCAAAAACCGGCTCTTGTCATTTTTTACATTTTTTACACTTTCTTCGTGAAATGGTAGGGGTACATTTGTACCCCATTACCATTTCACACAGGGGGGGGCGGGATCTGAAGGTCCCCTTTGTTAAAGGGGTCTTCCAGATTCCGATAAGCCCCCCGCTCGCAGACCCCCACAACCACCGGGCAAGGGTTGTGGAGATGAGGCCCTTGTCCCCATCAACATGGGGACATCCTCCCCATGTTGAGGGCATGTGGCCTGGTACGGTTCAGGAGGGAGGGGGGGCCGCTCTCTCGTCCCCCCCTCTTCCCCTGCGGCCGGCCAGGTTATGTGCTCGGATAAAGGGTCTGGTGTGGATTTTTAGGGGGACTCCACGCCATTTTGTTTTTAAATTTGGGGTGGAGTTCCCCTTAAAATCCATGCCAGATCTGAAGGGCCTGGTTTGGATATTTGGGGGGAACCTGCACGTCATTTTTTTTTACATTTGCAGCGGGGTTCCCCTTAATATCCATTCCAGACCTGAAGGGTCTGGTTATGGAATTTGGGGGAACCCCCACGCATTTTTTTTTGGTTAGCAAAGACTTTCAATGACTTTTATCTGTATTGACAGGAACCAGCAATTCATTACAGCCGCAATGACTATTATTTTACTTTAGAAATGTCATTTTGCTCTCCAACTGTTATAAACATGGAAAACATGTGCTACTTTACAGGCATACTATAGACACCCCCGGGGATGATATTTAGGGCCAGTTCACACCGGATGCAGTGCAGTGCGTTTTTTTGATGCCTGAAAAACGCAAAGAAACTTGATCACATTAATGCCAATGGCATAGTTCACACCACTGCAGTCCGTTCCAGTGCGTTTCAGAAAGCCAAAAAATAATTGGTCATGCTGCATTTTTTAGGTACAAAACTGTACTGGACCCCAGTAAAACACATCAAAAACGCAACGGAACATACCAAAAATGCACCGCAACGCACCTAAATGCACCAAAGACGCACTGCAACACACTTGTCCTAAGTGAAAAGAGGGGGAAAAAAACACTGGACTGCATCAAAAACGCCTCAAAAATGCACTGGAATGTGTCAAAAATGCGCATGCAGAAAAGCACCTGGAACACACCCAGACTGCGTTTCTATAGTGTGAACTAGGGCCAGTTCACACCATAGAAACGCAATCCGGATGCGTTCCAGGTGCTTTTCTGCATGCACTTTTTTCATGCGTTCCGGTGCATTTTTGGTAAGTTTTTGATGCAGTCCAGTGCTTTGTTTTCACCCCTCTTTATTATTAACCATAGATAAGGACAAGTGTGTTCCAGTGCGTTTTTGGTGCATTTAGGTGTGTTCCTGTGCGTTCCAGTGCGTTTATGATGCGTTTTGATGCGTTCCAGTACAGTCCAGTGCAGGTAAAATGCAGCATGTTCTACTTTTTTGTTGGAACTGGAACGAACTGGAACAAACACTGCCATTTAGAACCATATAACCAACTTTCCATGCATTTTGGATGCATAAAAAACACAATGCACTGCATGTGGTGTGAAATGGCCCTTAAGCAATTTGGCATATTTAAAGGCACTTGTTTTTGGTGTTTTCCAAATTGGTGACATTGATATATGTCCCTTAGGGTGGGACCTGGGCCCCCATTTTAAGGCCAATAACTACTAGAAGATAAGCCAGCCAAGTGGGGACTAGCAAAATTAACCATTCAGTTCCCATAGACTGCAATAGTATTTGTTGGTGGGGGGGGAGGGTTGATTGTCCCATCTCTAATTTTGTAGCATGCTGGATGATGTGCTTAATTTTGGACGGGGGGAGTTATTTTTTGCTAGCTGCATTGGTGTTGTTCTGCACATGCCCAGCCAGTTATTTTTTTTTTTTTTGCCGTGCTTTTTGTGTGTGAACAGCGCCTGGATATTTCTGGGCATGCTCACTCAGAGAGAGTTTTTATGGGTTAGAAATTGAAGGACATCTTAACAGGTGTGCCCACTTTGAAGTTCAGTCTCTACATTGGGAGAACTTGCATTTTGTGTCATGGACTGTGTATGTGTTTTCAATTGCCTCATTAGCACACAAACATATGTTATATAAAGCTCACAGAGCATTCGGTCGATTGCCTTAAGAAGAGGTAAGTGTGTGTGTGTGTGTGTCTGTGTCTGTGTCTGTGTCTGTGTCTGTGTCTGTGTCTGTGTCTGTGTCTGTGTCTGTGTTAGGGTTGCCACCTCATCCCTTTAAACCCGAACACATATTAATTACACAGGTTCTATGGCTGATTAGGGTGGTAATTAGACTCACTTGGTGCCTTATCTGCATTAAATTAGCCTCAGAACCTGTGTAATTCATATGTGTTCGGGTTTAAAGGGATGAGGTGGCAACCCTAGTGTGTGTGTGTGTGTGTGTGTTTTGCCTTCCCTTTTGTTTTGTTGAACAATAAAATTAGATGGAAAATTTTGATGTTTGTTTTGGGTTTTCTTTGCAACAAATGTGACAGCTGATTGGCATGTCAAAACAAAACAGGTGTGATTTGTCTAATCTGGTGCCTTCATGCTAGCATATGCATGGATTGTATTGTGTGCTGCCATGGAGCGTCACCAGGAAATGAAATACAGAGCGGTAAGTATTCAATTTTCCTTTTTTACTGCAGTGGTTCTCAGCCTCAGTCCTAAAGTACCCCCAACAGGACATGTTTTGTGAATTTATCTTATCGAGAATTGCTGTCCAAAAATCAAAACCATTGACTGTGATTTAAAGCACATGTGCAAGATGAAGGAAAACCTGCAAACATGGCCTGTTGGGGGTACTTGAGAAGCACTGATTTAGAGCACTGCACTTAAAAATAGCTCAAGGCCATACAATTCTAATTGTGGGCATTTTGAGGGAAACGAAGTGTTAGAACCCCTGCGTGTGTGTTTTTTTTTTTTTAGATTTTTTTTTGTAGTTTGGCCTTTGTCTCCTTTTCTTAACATTGGCTTCACTTCCTGTCACACAGCTAAACAGGAAGTGAAGGTAAGACCCTACCAATGGCTTTTCTTGGGGACACACAGATCAATCTAACTAGTGTCCCCATTAAGCAAATTGCACTCTAGCACTTTGTTGTGTACACCCCAAATCATTGGGTAGTTTGGGGTTTAGTAAAGACAAATCCACTCTGCAGTAAAAGTGTAGCTGCTGAAAATCTGAGGGAAAGTACTGGTGATTGGATGTTACAATCATGTAAAAGCAAAGATGTTTTTTTTTTTTTGGCTTGCATGTCCCCCTCAGATATATAGCAAGTGCACTTGTAGTGCAAAGTAGATTTGCCTTTAGTAAATAAACCCCACAGTCCAAACTACCTAATAAATTGTGGTGTACCCCGCAATATGCTGGAGTGCAATGTGCATAATGGGGAAAGTATTTAGACTGACCTGTGTCCCCAAGGAAAGACATTGTTAGGGATTTTCCCTCACTTCCTGTGTGGCTATGTGACAGGAAGTGAATTATTTGGAAGGATAAAGTGGCCAAATTATTTAGTTTAACTTTTCAAAGACTCATTCCTAAGTTGAATTGTGATGCATGTCAAGGGCCCATTTTGACCCTCTTTAATCACTTGAGATCAGCGCTATAACTGATCGACGGCCACAGCATGGTCCTCAATTGCCGGGAGTCCGTCAATAAACGTCCTCCCCTTTGCGCGCGCTGTGGTCACAGAGTCACTGTGACTCGGGTGATGACAGATCCGAGTAAGGGGCCGATCCCTGCCCTTTACCATGTGATCAGCTGTCAGCAAATAACAGCTGATCACGTGATGTAAACAAAATCTGGGTAATGGTTTTTGTTTTCTCCTTGTGCTGACAGCGTGAGCATAAAAAAAAGGCAATCACCGGCTTATGTGCAAGGGACATGGGGCCCGAAGAGGAAGATGCAATTCTGCATCATCTGTGACAATTAGTAGCCCCTGCCAGTGCCACCTATCAATGCCCACCACTGGTGCCAATCAGTGGCACCTAGCAGTGCTGCCAGTGCCTATCAGTGCCCATCACTGCCAACTATCATTGCCACCTAGCAGTGCCACTTCTCACTGCCCACCAGTGCTAAATAGCAATGCCACCTCTCAGTGCCCACCCTTGCCACCTTATCGGTGCCCATCAGTGCAGTCTCATCAGTGTACATCAATGAAGAAGAAAAATTACCTTTTTTAAAAATATTAACCAGTTTCCTACCGCCCACCGTCAAATGACATCCTTGGCTTTGGGCGGTGACATCTGAATGATGCCTGCAGTTGCAGGCATCATTCAGATATCATTCTTTTCAGCGATTCTGTGCACAATAAAAACGATCATAGTGGCAGTTCCGCCGCTTGATCGTTCTTATAGGCGGGGGGAGGGGACGTCCCCCCCCTCTCTTGCCGCCATCCGGTGCTTCTCCGGGCTTTCCCGTGCCATCTGGGGCTCGGAGAACGATTTGGAGATGACTGGTGACCAGATGGTCAACAGTCATCTCTATGACCGTCGGAGGCGCGGGCACGACGTTATGACATCATGCCGTGTTCCCGTATATTAACCAAGCCGTGATCTTGGCTGTCAGCATGAGATTGGTGATTTTTTTGGAACAATATCATGCTTTCCAGCCTGGAGGAGAGATGCGGGGTCTTATTGACCCTGCATCTCTCCATAAAGAGGACCTGTCACACACATTCCTATTACAAGGGATGTTTACATTCCTTGTAATAGGAATAAAAGAGATCCCAAAAAATTAAAAAAGAGTAAGAAATACAAAAAAGTCAAAAAACAAAAACAAAAACAAAAATAATAAAAAACGCCCATGTCCCCGGTAGCTCGCGCTCAGAAGCAAACACACACGTAAGTCCCGCCCACATATGTAAACGCCGTTCAAACCACACATGTGAGTTATTTCTGCATGCGTTAGAACGAGTGCAACAATTCTAGCACTAGACCTCCTCTGTAATGCCAAAATGGTAACGTGTAAAAAAAATGTAAGCATCGCCTTGGGAGATTTTTAATTACTGAAGTTTGGTGTCATGCCATGTGTGTGCGCAATTTTAAAGCGTGACGTGTTATGTATCTATTTACTCAGCATAACAACATCTTTCACATTATACCAAAAAATTGGCCGTAACTTTACTGTTTTGTAATATTTTTAGCAAACAAAAGGTGTTTGAAAATTTATTGCGCAAATACCGAGCGAGATAAAAATTTGCAATGCCCGCCATCTTATTCCCTAGGGTGTCTGCTCCAAAAAAATATATAATGTTTGGTGTTTTGAAGTAATTTTATAGCCATAAATTTATGATTTTTACATGAAGGAGAGAAGTGTCAGAATAGGCCCAGTGCTGAAGTGGGTAAAATATCCATTTATTTATTTTTTAAACTCGGTCTTTTGTATTTATCGAAAAAAATTAAAAATAAAACACAAAGGTGATCAAATAGCACCAAAAGCAAGCTCTATTTGTGTGCCAACAAATAAAACATTTTCATTGGGTTACAGTGTTGTATGAGCGCGCAATTGTCATTAAAAGTGCATCAGCGCTGAAATGTGAAACTTGGTCTGGGCAGTGCGCAAGTGGTTAATATAAGGCTACATGCACACGGACGTTTTTCCAACCGCTTGTTTGAGCATTTTTTGCAGCTTAAAAACATCTCTCCATGTTAGCCTATGGCCTCATGGCCACGATGGCGTTTTGGAGCTGTAAATGGCATAGGCGTTTTTAGGCCCCATGTAGACGGGACGCTGGTGCAAAGTGTTCTGAACTAAGGTTGAAAGTGGCGTTTAGAAAGGCGCGCTTTGTGGCGTTTGCATGCCGTGTTTTACCAGATTTGCATGTATATGATAAGGAGCCGCCCTAAGCTCCAAAAACAGTATTATTTACGATTTTAGCTATTTAGTGAGACCAGAGTGATATGAGCAGCAGTGTAGTTGTATTTAGGCTGGGTTCACACTAGTGCGACACGACATCTGTCCTACTTTGGATCCGACTTTGCCCTGCGACATGAAGCCGACATATGTTCGACTTTCAATGAACGGGGATCCGACTTGGATCCCCGCCAATAGCAGGCACTGTGTTTGGTATGAATCTTGAGGGGGAACTCCAGGCCCAATTTTAAATAAAAAACCGGCATGGGTTCCCCCTCCAGGAGCATACCAGGCCCTTGGGTCTGGTCTGGATTTGAAGAGGAACCCCTACGCCGAAAAAACGGCGTGGGGGTTCCCCCCCAAAATCCAAACCAGACCCTTATCCGAGCACACAACCTGGCAGGCCGCAGGGGAAGAGGGGGGAAGAGAGTGGCCCCCCCTCCCTCCTGAACCGTACCAGGCCGCATGCCCTCAACATGGGGGGTTTGGTGCTCTGGGACAGGGGGGCGACCTGCGGCCCCCCCACCCCAGAGCACCCTGCCCCCATGTTGATGAGGACAAGGGCCTCTTCCCGACAACCCTGGCCGTTGGTTGTCGGGGTCTGCGGGCGGGGGGCTTATCGGAATCCGGGAGCCCCCTTTAATAAAGGGGCCCCTGGATCCCGGCCCCCCACCCTATGTGAATGAGTATGGGGTACATCGTACCCCTACCCATTCACCTGGTGGAAAAAAATTGCAATAAAAAAAACACACAGCTTTTTAAAGTATTTTATTGCACAGCTCGGGGGTCTTCTTCCGACTTCGGGGGTCTCTGGTGTCGTCGCCGCCGCTCTCCGGTTTTCTTCTGCCGGGCCACCGCTAACTTCTTTAGCTCTTTTGCTAGCGGAGGCCCGGTCTTCTCCGTCGTCTTCTCCCCTCTTCTTCTCTCCGGTTCTTCCTTTCTTCTGCCGGGCCTCCGCTAACTTCTTTTAGCTCTTTTGCTAGCGGAGGCCCGGTCTTCTCCGTCGCCTTCTTCTTCTCCCGCTCTCCGGTTCTTCTCCCGGTTCTTCTCCTGCTTCTTTCTTCTGCCGGCCCCTCCACTAACTTCTTTAGCTCTTTTGCTAGTGGAGGGGCCGGTCTTCTCCGTCGTCGCCGTCGGCGTCTTCTTCTCTCTTCTCCTCCTCGATGTTGACTCGTCGCTTCCTCTCGCAGTAATGTTAAATTTTCGGTCCGCAGAGATTAATATAGGCTTCTCATGACGTCACAGTCACATGTTCCGGGGCACATGGCCCCGGAGCATGTGAGTGTGACGTCATGGGAACATGTGACTGTGACGTCATGAGAAGCCTATATTAATCTCTGCGGATCGAAAATTTAACATTACTGCGAGAGGAAGCGACGAGTCAACATCGAGGAGGAGAAGAGAGAAGAAGACGCCGACGGCGACGACGGAGAAGACCGGCCCCTCCACTAGCAAAAGAGCTAAAGAAGTTAGTGGAGGGGTCGGCAGAAGAAAGAAGCGGGAGAAGAACAGGATAGCGGGAGAAGAAGAAGGCGACAGAGAAGACCGGGCCTCCGCTAGCAAAAGAGCTAAAAGAAGTTAGCGGAGGCCCGGCAGAAGAAAGGAAGAACCGGAGAGGAGAAGAGGGGAGAAGGCGACGGAGAAGACCGGGCCTCCGCTAGCAAAAGAGCTAAAGAAGTTAGCGGTGACCCGGCAGAAGAAAACCGGAGAGCGGCGGCGACGACACCGGAGACCCCCGAAGTCGGAAGAAGACCCCCGGAGCTGTACAATAAAATACTTTAAAAAGCTGTGTAGTTTTTTTATTGCAATTTTTTTCCACCAGGTGAATGGGTAGGGGTACGTTGTACCCCATACTCATTCACATAGGGTGGGGGGCCGGGATCCGGGGGCCCCTTTATTAAAGGGGGCTCCCGGATTCCGATAAGCCCCCCGCCCGCAGACCCCGACAACCAACGGCCAGGGTTGTCGGGAAGAGGCCCTTGTCCCCATCAACATGGGGGCAGGGTGCTTTGGGGTGGGGGGGCCGCAGGTCGCCCCCCTCCCCCGAAGCACCAAACCCCCCATGTTGAGGGCATGCGGCCTGGTACGGTTCAGGAGGGAGGGGGGCCGTTCTCGTCCCCCCCTTTTCCCCTGCGGCTTGCCAGGTTGCGTGCTCGGATAAGGGTCTGGTTTGGATTTTGGGGGGACCCCCATGCCATTTTTCGGCTTAGGGGGGTTCACCTTAGAATCCAGACCAGACCTAAGGGCCTGGTATGCTCCTGAAGGGGAACCCATGCCGGTTTTTTCATTAAAATTTGGCCTGGAGTTCCCCTTCATGATTCATACCAAACACGGGACAGCGAGGCTGCCGAGGACCAGCGCGATCACATCGCGCTGGACACATTCTCGGCCGGCTAGTCGCCTCTAGGACACGACTTGAATGGCTGCTGCACACTCAGGTCGTGTCCAGATCGCCTCGCAAAGTCGCGCTGTCCCTGTGTCAGCCGGCACACGAGTCGCCCGCAAGTCAGATCCGACTTCCCGGGCGGCCTCTATTCAAATCAATGGGCTCCCATGGGGAACCATTCATTTACAATAGAGCGCCGCTGACATTTCTATTTACTATAACAGTGCGCCGCTGCTTCCTGCGCCCAGTGAAGGAGTTATCCGGCGCACCAATTAAGGTTAGAACCAGCGCAGCGCACTGTTATTAGTAAATCAGCCCCAATATGTAATAATAAGGTAAATGTTTCTCTATATCAAAATTATTGAATCTTTCTTTGTACATTTAGAAGCTCCTGAGGAAGCGATCAGATAGCGAAACATGTCGAGCTCCAAGTTTAAAAAATTTACCAACACATTGTGAACCTCAATCCAAGGAATCATCGCAGTATTGTGGGGTATTACCTTGGAAGTGTCCACATCAATTGTGTTGTATTATATATGTTTTTGTATTTGTATATGTATATATATTGTGTACATGTTATATTAAAATGTTATTCTTTTTCTAAAATTCTCGTGTGCCTATAAAGTCCATTTTTTCCACAATCCCTTGTTCAGCTTTATTAGGATGTGGCACATTTTTTACCAATAGGTGTTGATTGCCACCTGAGGGCCATTGAAATCAATCTATTTCAAAGTATCAGTGGAGACACCTTTTTACCCATAATAACTCTTACAGAAGAGAATTTCCCTTCCTAGGGGTAGATTTCCTCTCACTTCCTGTTGTCTCCCTCCGTTTGCAAGTAGGAGTCGTTTGTAAGTCAGATGTTTGTAACTAAGGGAATGCCTGTATTGACTTAGGGGGGCTGAATACAAATGCACGCCACACTTTTCAGATATTTATTTGAAAAGAAAATTGAAAACCAATTATCATTTTCCCTCCACTTCTCAATTATGTGCCACTTTGTGTTGGTCTTTGACATAAAATCCCAATTAAATACATTTACCTTTTTGGTTGTTGTAACGGCACCCCAATCTCAAGGGGTATTAACGCCGTTTACGATGTTCCCTCTCCTAGACACACATCCACTCGCTACCGATATCCACAGCTAAACGACCCTTTCCTATAGGAGCCGACCCCTCTGGAAGGAGACGAGACGCACTCTGTCTCTTCTGTAGTAGGAATGACTTTTTATTGACAAACATTGTAACTTTATACACAATTCAGGGCACATGATTCAACATGAACAAGGGCCCAGCTCCACCCACACATCCCAAAACTCAACACCTCATCCTGACGTCTGCTAGGCTTCAAAAGATCCCAACACAATAGAATATACGATCTCCAATACACATCTTTTCACAAAGGGTTGGCAGCCAGTCTGTCTGGCACTTAACAATACACACAAGGACAGACTTAAATGAACAATAGAAATGCAAAACAACTTAATTCCTCACAGCAATGATACTTAACCCCCACATACAGTATACATCCAATCTATATACAATGTATATACAGCCTTGAATATGGCTATCACAGACCATATCGGGGGTTTCTTTTATTCACCCTGTGTCCAAAGTGACCCCACTGTCGCAGTTGTAACATGACAAAATGTGAAAAATTTCAAGGGGTATGAATACTTTTTCAAGTCACCGTATCTAAAACTTTCATACTCCTTTCAAGACTATTTCAATATGCAGTACAATTGGAAATTAAAAATTTGCTAAGAATATAAGAATCAACAAATCAAGTTTCTTAAAATCAGGTCAGTGAATTATAAGTTACTATACGTTTTATAATTTTGTTTCTATTAAATACAAATATTTTACCATTTTCTTTATTTTTCAAATACATATTTTTGTATATAAAAAATTATATTGCCTTACCAGTTTTGGAACGTCTTGCATACCATAAAAGGACACAAACTAACACGGAAATCAAAGCTCCAACTCCAATTATGAGGTATATTACTGCAACTTAGAAAAATTAAGAAGTCATATTTACAATATATAAAAGAAACAAATTATACTAAAATTTTTGTTAGTTTCATAGATATATTGTACCTTTACATGTTGGCGGTTCTGTACTCCATCTTCCACTACTCACTCATTCAATAGTGCTATTTCCCTTTAGTGACAGAAAATATGCACAGTCAAATGTGCACACAGATCCATACTTTAATTCTCCCGGGACGTAAGTGCAATTCGTTTTCCCCCATGATGGAGCCATAAAAGCTTTACATTTTACAGCTGTTAAATAAACAGAACACATTTTATAAACCAAGTCTAATGTAAAGGCAAGCATTGACTAGATGTTATGATTTTTATAAGTTTGAATGATTTGTTTGGCATCTTCCCTAACTCTTTGAAACATGCACTAGTCAGCCCCATACTTAAAAAGCCCTCGCTGGACCCATCCAATCTTGACAACCTACGTCCCATCTCCTTGCTCCCCTTTTTATCCAAACTTCTTGAACGTCTAGTCTACAACCAACTGAGCGTCCACCTTGCTGATAATAACCTTCTTGATCCCTTTCAGTCTGGATTTCGTCCTCAACATTCCACAGAAACTGCTCTCCTAAAACTAACGAATGATATACTAACAGCCAAAACTAAGGGACACTATTCTGTACTCCTTCTCCTGGACCTCTCTGCTGCCTTCGATACGGTTGACCACCCCCTTCTCCTCAAAAAACTCCATGCCTTTGGTCTCCGCGACTGTACTCTTCGCTGGTTCTCTACCTACTTATCCAACAGCACCTTTAGCGTTACTTACAACTCTACTTCCTCCTCTCCTCTTCCTTTCTCAGTTGGGGTCCCCCAAGGTTCTGTTCTTGGACCTCTCCTATTTTCAATCTACACCTCCTCCCTGGGTCCGCTGATAGCCTCCCACGGCTTCCAATACCACCTCTACGCTGACGACACTCAAATCTATTTCTCTGCCCCTCAACTCACTCCTTCATTCTCCTCACGTATCTCTAACTTACTATCAGATATATCAGTTTGGATGTCACACCACTTCCTCAAACTTAATCTATCCAAAACTTAACTGATCATTTTTCCTCCTCCACGTGCCTCCTCCCCCGATCTCTCTGTCAAAATTGATGGCACAACTATCAGCCCATCCCCATATGCCAAGGTCCTAGGAGTAGTCCTGGACTCTGAACTCTCCTTTAAGCCTCACGTCCAATCACTGTCCAAATCTTGCCGCCTCAACCTCTGCAACATCTCCAAAATACGCCCCTTTCTAACCAATGACACAACAAAGCTCCTAATTCACTCCCTGGTCATCTCTCGCCTCGATTACTGCAACTCCCTCCTCATTGGCTTACCTCTGAAAATTTTAACCCCCCTTCAGTCCATCATGAATGCTGCTGCCAGACTCATCCACCTTACCAACCGCTCTGTCTCTGCTACTCCTCTCTGTCAATCCCTCCACTGGCTTCCGCTCACCCAACAAATTAAATTCAAAATACTAACAACTACCTACAAAGCCATCCACAACACTGCCCCCAGCTACATCACTGACCTAGTCTCTAAATACCAACCTAATCGTTCTCTTCGTTCTTCTCTAGACCTCCTGCTCTCTAGCTCTCTCATCACCTGCTCCCATGCTAGTCTCCAGGACTTTTCCAGAGCCTCTCAAAGCCTATGGAACTCCTTACCCTAATCTGTCCGTCTATCTACTTTTCTATTAGCTTTTAGAGGATCCCTAAAAACCCTCCTCTTCAGAGAAGCCTATCCTACCCACACCTAACAACTGTATTTTCATTTTGTCCACCTGATCATCCCCCACAGCTACTACCCTTTGTTTCACTTGACCCTCCCTTCTAGACTGTAAGCTCTAACGAGCGGGGCCCTCTGATCCCTCTGTATTGAATTGTATTGTGACTGTACTGTCTTCCCTGTTGTTGTAAAGCGCTGCGCAAACTGTTGGCGCTATATAAATACTGTATAATAATAATAATAATAATAATAATAATAATAATCTCTGGCTGTCATTCCTTGGTAGTTTAGGAGAAACTGGGCTATGCACTTTTGAGTAAAAAAAATTGTAAAACATATGTAGTATATAACATATAGTGCAGAGTTGCACACAAATATACAAATGTGATAAAAGTAAAATAAAAAAAAGTTTAAAAAAATATCCGACGAGTATAAATATAATATCAAAATACAAATAATTAATGATGTGCAAAGTGAAAAAATGTGCACTGAGCAAAAAAACGAAAATGATTGATATCAAGTCCAAAACCAAAACAGTGATTTCTCCTCTAATATCAAATTTGTGTTGAATACTGTGCCAAAAAAAAAAAAAAATAGTCCAAAAGTGATCCAATTCCAATCAAAGTAATAAATCCACGATCTTCTCACCAAAAAAATCACACTGTGTAGTGGAACACACTTCACCCGGTGACACTCTAATCCAGGGATCTGCAATTAGCGGACCTCCAGCTGTTGGTTCCATCATGCCTCTGCCTCTGGGTGTCATGCTTTTGGCTGTCAGAGTCTTGCTATGCCTCATGGGACTTGTAGTTCTGCAACAGCTGGAAGTCCGCTAATTGCATATCCCTGCTCTAATCTGCTCATCTCAAAATTATGACCTCAAGAGTGATAAGAGGTCAAAAATAGAATATTCCCCAGCAAGGGTTAATTATAATGATCTGGTCTCCACTCTCTCTCTCTCTCTCCCCCCAAGTAGGGATGAGCTTCGAGTTCGAGTCGAACTCATGTTCGACTCGAACATTGCCTGTTCGCCCGTTCGCCGAACAGCGAACAAATAGGGGTGTTCGCGGCAAATTCGAAAAATCTATGGGAGAAATCTAAAGTGTTAATTATAAAGGCTAATATGCAAGTTATTGTCCTAAAAAGTGTTTGGGGACCGGGGTCCTGCCCCAGGGGACATGTATCAATGCAAAAAGAAGTTTTAAAAACGGCCGTTTTTTCGGGAGCAGTGATTATAATAATGCTTAAAATGAAAAAATAAAAGTGAAATATTCCTTTAAATTTCGTACCTGGGGGTGTGTATGATATGCATGTAAAGTGGCGCATGTTTCCCGTGCTTAGAACTGTCCCTGCAAAAAATGTCATTTTTGAAAGAAAAAAAGTCTTTTAAAACTGACTCGCGGCTATTAATGAATTGTCGGCTCCCGGCAATACATACAAAAGTCATTGATAAAAAAAAAAAAAAAAGCGTGGGGGTTCCCCAGAATTCAATTACCAGGCCCTTCAGGTCTGGAATGGATATTAAGGGGAACCCCGCCGCAAATTAAAAAAAAAATTGACGTGGGGTTCCCCCAAATATCCATTCCAGGCCCTTCAGATCTGGCATGGATTTTAAGGGGAACTCCACCCCAAATTTAAAAAAAAAATGGCGTGGAGTCCCCCTAAAAATCCATACCAGACCCCTTATCCGAGCACGCAACCTGGCCGGCCGCAGGGGAAAAGGGGGGGACGAGAGAGCGGCCCCCCCTCCCTCCTGAACCGTACCAAGCCACATGCCCTCAACATGGGGAGGATGTCCCCATGTTGATGGGGACAAGGGCCTCATCCCCACAACCCTTGCCCGGTGGTTGTGGGGGTCTGCGGGCGGGGGGCTTATCGGAATCTGGAAGACCCCTTTAACAAAGGGGACCCCCAGATCCCGCCCCCCCCCTATGTGAATTGGTAAGGGGTACGTTGTACCCCTACCATTTCACGAAGAAAGCGTAAAAAAATGTTTAAAAAAACACACAAACACCTTGAAAAAGTCCTTTATTAAAAAAAAAAAAAAAGCGGTGAAATCCAGTGTCCCGCGGCGATCCCGATGTCCAGCGCTGTCCTTCATTGGTTGTGCCTGAGCGGACCTGATGGGGAACTCCCTCTCAGTATTTTAAATGTATAGACCCGCCCCTTCTAAAGTTCCCCATCAGGTCCGCTCCCTCGGTATGTCGGACCCGCCTACGTCATTGGCTTGAGCGGGGAACTTCCTTCACTATGTAATTTAAATTTACATAGTGAAGGAAGTTCCCCGCTCAAGCCAATGACGTAGGCGGGTCTGACATACCGAGGGGGCGGACCTGATGGGGGACTGCTCTCACTTTGGTAATACATGTATAGACCCGCCCCTTCTCATGTTCCGCATCTGGTCCGCTGAGCGGACCTGATGGGGAACTTTAGAAGGGGCGGGTCTATACATTTAAAATACTGAGAGGGAGTTCCCCATCAGGTCCGCTCAGGCACAACCAATGAAGGACAGCGCTGGACATCGGGATCGCCGCGGGACACTGGATTTCACCGCTTTTTTTTTTTTTTTTAATAAAGGACTTTTTCAAGGTGTTTGTGTGTTTTTTTAAACATTTTTTTACGCTTTCTTCGTGAAATGGTAGGGGTACAATGTATCCCTTACCAATTCACATAGGGGGGGCGGGATCTGGGGGTCCCCTTTGTTAAAGGGGTCTTCCAGATTCCGATAAGCCCCCCGCCCGCAGACCCCCACAACCACCGGGTAAGGGTTGTGGGGATGAGGCCCTTGTCCCCATCAACATGGGGACATCCTCCCCATGTTGAGGGCATGTGGCTTGGTACGGTTCAGGAGGGAGGGGGGCCGCTCTCTCGTCCCCCCCTTTTCCCCTGCGGCCGGCCAGGTTGCGTGCTCGGATAAGGGGTCTGGTATGGATTTTTAGGGGGACTCCACGCCATTTTTTTTTAAATTTGGGGTGGAGTTCCCCTTAAAATCCATGCCAGATCTGAAGGGCCTGGAATGGATATTTGGGGGAACCCCACGTCAATTTTTTTTTTAATTTGCGGCAGGGTTCCCCTTAATATCCATTCCAGACCTGAAGGGCCTGGTAATTGAATTCTGGGGAACACCCACGCTTTTTTTTTTTTTCTTATCAATGACTTTTGTATGTATTGCCGGGAGCCGACAATTCATTAATAGCCGCGAGTCAGTTTTAAAAGACTTTTTTTCTTTCAAAAATGCCATTTTTTGCAGGGACAGTTCTAAGCACGGGAAACATGCACCACTTTACATGCATATCATACACACCCCCCAGGTACGAAATTTAAAGGAATATTTCACTTTTATTTTTTCATTTTAAGCATTATTAAAATCACTGCTCCCGAAAAAACGGCAGTTTTTAAAACTTCTTTTTGCATTGATACATGTCCCCTGGGGCAGGACCCGGGTCCCCAAACCCTTTTTAGGACAATAACTTGCATATAAGCCTTTATAATTAACACTTTAGATTTCGAACGTTCGAGTCCATTGTATTTAATAGGGTTCTAAAGTTTACACGAACATTTTGTCTGTTCGCAGGTTCTGGTGCGAACCGAACAGGGGGGTGTTCGGCTCATCCCTGCCCCCAAGTATAGATCACAAATTCAGCATATATCATCACATGTAAAGGTACATAAAGGGAAAAGTGCTCACTGGCTGGTTTTATTAAAAGCAATTCAAAGATGAAAAAACACTGACAAGCAAATACTGTACATTGAGTACAGCACATACAAGTATATACTTCCACAGGGAAACATGCAGCTGGTGTAGACTAATAGATTGCTCACTGCAATGCATTCTCAGTTCCAGCGCATGTAGCATGATGATTTCATTGGAATAAGGCTCTGCCCCTCTACACACTATGTCTGTCAGCAGGACTTCCTCAGTAGGTGGGAGCCCGATGCCACCAGCTGTCACGTACCGGTTGGAGGCCGAGGTGCTGAGAGGGCTCACCTTTCAGCTAAGTGCAACACACCCATGGAGATGGAACAGGGAGTGTAGTGCCCAAAGAAGCACGGTTTGCCAGGTGCTGCTGTAGTTCAAAGAGCTGATCATCAGGAGATGGCTGTAGCAGGCTGGAAGCACTAGAAGGGTAGGCATGCTGAGGTGCTTGGTTAAGAGGAAGCCGAGAGCCAGGCCAAAGGGTCATACATGATGTATTAGTCAGGCAGCGGAACCGGAACAGGGTCAAACACTGGAGACAGAAGAGCGGAGTCGTTGAGCCAAGCCGGGGTCAACACTGGGCGATAATCAGCAGCAAAGTCAGAAGTACAAGCCAGAGGTCAATACCAGGATATAAGAAAACAGGGTCAAGACAAGCCGGGTTGGTAACGGGGAGTCTAGAAATCAGGAGTACAGAGGCACAGGGAACACAGGGGAGGTGACGATAATCCAGCAACATCATGCTCACAGCAGCAGGTTTAAGTAAGCCAGTGGGCGCCAGTATCTACCACGCTATGCGCACGCTATTATGCATGCGTATACGCCTATTTGCGCCGTAGCGCATCTGCATGCGCTGGTTCGAAATTCTTGCACCAGCGTGCATGGAAGTTCTCCATATGCGCCCATGCTGGATATGGGCAACGTTGACAGTTCTTCTATGGCCATTTCCCTGACACCAGCACTGTAACATAACATCACCCATCAGTCACCTGAGAAACTTGGTAAACAATCGGCACGTCCCATGAATTGCCACAATCAGGACCTAACTAATAGGAGGTCCTGCAAAGTCAGTTGTCAAGGATACCTTGAAGGCTAAGGTTAGTTTTCTAGGCAGAATTTCACTTTTCATAATAAAAAGAACCCTTTTCCTAATGTCTTTTCTGCTCAAGCCATCCCGGTGTGCTTATCTCTCACTTACCTACTTCATGGCAGCTTTGAATCTGCAACCTTTCTGTTCAAAATTTAAAGCCTTGACTGCTTTTAGCATAATGTGACCATCCAGGAAGATTCATATCCCATCATGCACTGTCTGCATCACAGAATGGGATCACACCTCTCTCATTACTATACCACCCTTTTATTTCCATCCACTTCCCAACTTCCTACTAGTGGTCATACACCGTACAATCTGACTGTACATAGTTACTAGGGATGAGCCGAACACCCCCCTGTTCGGTTCGCACCAGAATCTGCGAACAGCCAGAAAGTTTGCGCGAACTTTAGAACCCTATTAAATACAATGGACTCGAACGTTCGAAATCAAAAGTGCTAATTCTAATTAAGTGTTTGGGGACCCGGGTCCTGCCCCAGGGGACATGTATCAATGCAAAAAAAAGTTTTAAAAACGGCAGTCTTTTCGGGAGCAGTGATTTTAATAATGCTTTAAAGTGAAACAATAAAAGTGAAATATTCTTTTAAATTTCGTACCTAGGGTGTGTGTATAGTATGCCTGTAAAGTCACACTTGTTTCCCGTGCTTAGAACTGTCCCTGCACAAAGTGTAATTTCTGAAGGAAAAAAAGTCATTTAAAACTCACTCGCGGCTATAATGAATTGTCGGCACCCGGCATTTCTCTCTCGTCCCCCCCTCTTTTCCTGCGGCCTGCCAGGTTGCATGCTCGGATAAAGGGTCTGGTATGGATTTTTGGGGGAACTCCGTTTATTTGGCGTGGAGTTCCCCTTAAAATCCATACCAGACCTGAAGGGCCTGGTATGGATAGTTGGGGGGAACCCCACGCATTTTTTTTAAAATTTGCGTCAGGGTTCCCCTTAATATCCATACCAGACCTGAAGGGCCTGGTAATTGAATTTGGGTGGACCCCCACACATTTTTTTTTTTACCAATGACTTTTCTATGTATTGCCGGGAGCCGACAATTTATTATAGCCGTGAGTGAGTTTTAAATTACTTTTTTTCCTTCAGAAATTACACTTTGTGCAGGGACAGTTCTAAGCATGGGAAACAAGCGCGACTTTACAGGCATACTATACACACACCCTAGGTACGAAATTTAAAGGAATATTTCACTGTTATTGTTTCACTTTAAGCATTATTAAAATCACTGCTCCCGAAAAAACTGCAGTTTTTAAAACTTTTTTTTGCATTGATACATGTCCCCTGGGGCAGGACCCGGGTCCCCAAACACTTTTTATGACAATAATTGCATATAAGCCTTTAAAATTAGCACTTTAGATTTCTCCTATAGACTTTTCGAATTTGCCGCGAACACCCGAAATTGTTCGCTGTTCGGCGAACGGGCGAACAGGCAATGTTCGAGTCGAACATGAGTTTGACTCAAACTCAAAGCTCATCCCTAATAATTACATAGTTGGCAAGATTTAGTCCATCCATTTCAAAGTGCGTGTGTGTGTTTGTATTTATTTATGTCTCTAACACTTCCCATATCCCTGTATATTGTGTTCACTAAGATGCCTATCTAAAAGTTTTTTTAAATTGTCAATACTTTCCACTGACACCACTGTTTGTGGAAGGGAATTCCACATCCTTACTGTTCCAACAGTAAAGAACCCCTTACGCAGTTTAAGGTTAAACCACTTCTCAGCCACGTGTCCTCTTGAACGACATCAGACTGAACAGTTTTCTCCCTATGCTAGAATTACCAATTAGATATTTATATATTGCGATCATATCTCCTCTTAAACGTCCCTTCTCTAGGGAAAATAAGCTTAATGTGTGTAGCCTTTCCTCATAAATGAGAAATTCCAGCCCCCTTATTAGTTTAGTTTCCCTTCTCTGGACTGTCTCCAATTCCAGCACAACCTTCCCGAGGACAAGTGACTAGAACTCGATAGCATACGCAAGATGTGGCCGAACAAGAGTTATGTAAAGTAGTAGAATAATAGTTTTATCTCTTGAGTAAACCAACTTTTTATTTCATGCTAATATTCTGCTGGCCTTGCTTGCTATTGCTAAACCTATCATCCACTAGGACCCCCAAATCCTTTTCCATCCTTGTTTCCCGCAGATCTTCACCCCCTAACGTGTATCTTGCATTTATATCTTTAGCCCCCAAATGCATCACTTTACGTTTCCCTACATTGAACCTCATTTACCATGTAATTTCACACACTCCCCCTTCTTTTATTAAGGTCTTCCTATAAATTTTTAATATACAGTTGTGAAGGTATTGCCCTGCTTAGCTTTGTATTGTCAGCAAATACCGAAATTGAACTATTTATACCAACCTCAATATCATTTATGAACAAGTTAAATAGAATTGGTCCCTGGGGCACCCCACTCACAACTCCAGACCACTCAGAAGCTACGCTATTTATCATCATCCTTTGGATATGCCCCTGTAACCAATTTTATATCCAGATACATAGACTTCCGTTAATGCCAACAGACCTCAATTTGTAAATTAAGTGTTTTTGGGGGTACCGTGTCAAACGCTTTGGTGAAATCTAGATCTACATCCACGGGCCTTCCTTTATCAAGATTACAGCTCAATTCCTCATAGAATGTTAACAGGTTGGTCTAGCAAGAATTCTCTTTCATAAACCCATGCTGGTTACTACTAATGAAACTATTTTCATCAGCAAATTCTTGCATGTGGTCCCTTATCATCCCCTCCAACAGTTTACAAACTATTGATGTAAGGTTGACTGGCCTGTAGTTTTCTGGTATGTATCTTGGCCCACTCTTGAATATTGACACCACGTTAGATTCCTGCCAGTTTGCTGGTACCCTTCAAGATTAGGAATAATGGTCTAGCGATGACCTTGCTAAGTTCTTTGAGGACTCTTGGGTGTAATTAACTTGGCCCTGGTGATTTGTTCACATTAAGCTTTTCAAGTTTTTTAAAATCACCTTTAGATGGCTTTTCAATCTCTTTTAGATGTATCGACAACTTTGTAGTCCAAGGGCCTGCCTGATTTGATACACATTAAATCGATTGTTCAGGTGGGCCCTCCTATTCTATGGTTTTGGTAAATCTAAAGAAAATTGTACAGAGAATGTACAATCAGATTGAATAGTGTATGGACATCTTTATGCAAGTACATGGGAGGGTGTGGGTGGAGACACTCAGCTGTCATTGTTCTTGTTTAAACGCACCAATTTCACTTTCAGGCCCCATTCACACCTAGCCTAGTGGGACAGCACATTTTTGGTGCATTTTTCCTGCGACATGCATAGGGCAGCCCATTGATTTCAATGGGCTGGCCTATGAGCGACAATTGCAACAGAGTAGCAAATGGGGCATTTTGACATGTTGCAATTTATACGTTTTTTTACTGCGCATTTATACACTTGGAAAAATGCATGTTTGTCTCCATGTTGGGGTGCCGTTAACAATTAATAGGCTGTCATGCAAGTTTTCTAGAGAAGAAACTGGAGGCTGAGGCAAAGCCTGCTCTAGAAAATAGAAAAAGCATTTTCTTTTCTGCAACAGTTGTACATTAATGGTATATTGGTACATAGGGAATCTGGAATTTAGAAAGGTGAGCCTAGCCTTTAGACAAACAGTGAGTCTAATAGTACATACAGTGCATCCAGAAAGTATTTATAGCGCTTCACTTTTTCCACATTTTGTTATGTGACAGCCTTATTCCAAAAATTCGTTATTTTCTTCCACATTCTACAAACAATATCCCATAATGACAACGTGAAAGAAGTTTGTTTGAAATCTTTGCAAATTTATTAAATATATAAAAACAAAAATCATGTACATAAGTATTCACAGCCTTTGCTCAATACTTTGTTGAAGCACCTTTGGAACCAAATACAGCCTCAAGTCTTTTTGAGTATGATGCTACAAGATTGGCAAACCTATTTTTGGCCAGCTTCTCCCATTCTTCTTTGCAGGACCTCTCAATCTCCATCAGGTTGGATGGGGAGCGTCAGCCATTTTCAGATCTCTCCAAAGATGTTCAATCGGGTTCAAGTCTGGGCTCTGGTTGGGCCACTCAAGGACATTCACAGAGTTGTCTCGTAGCCACTCCTTTGTTATCTTGGTTGCGTGCTTAGGGTCATTGTCCTGTTGGAAGATGAACCTTCTCCCCAGTCTGAGGTCCAGAGCGCTTTGGAGCAGGTTTTTATCAAGGATGTTTCTGTACATTGCTGCATCCATCATTCCCTCGATCCTGACTAGTCTCCAGGTTCCTGTCCCTGAAAAACATTCCCACACCATCATGCTTCACTGTAGGGATGGTATTGGCCAGGTGATGAGTGGTTCTGGTTTCCTCCAGACAAGATGCTTGCCATTCAGGCCAAAGAGTTCAATCTTTGTTTCATCAGAAACAAAGACAAGAGAATTTTGTTTCTCCAGGTCTGAGAGTCCTTCAGGTGGATTTTGGCAAGCTCCAGACGGGCTGTTATGTGCCTTTTACTGAGGAGTGGCTTCCATATGGCCACTCTACCATACATGCCTGATTGATGGAGTTCTGCAGAGATGGTTGTTCTTATAGGAGGTTCACCTCTCTCCACAGAGAAATGCTGGAGCTCTGTTAGAGTGACCATCAGAATCTTGGTCACCTCCCTGACCAAAGCCCTTCTCCCCCGGTCACTCAGTTTGGCCAGATGGCCCGCTTTAGGAAGAGTCCTGGTGGCTCCAAACTTCTTCTCCAAATGTTTCTGTACCCTTCCCCTAGATCTGTGCCTCGATACAATCCTGTCTCGAAGGTCTACAGATACTTCCTTAGACTTAATGGCTTGGTTTGTGCTCTGACATGCACTGTTAACTGTGGGACCTTATATAGACAGGTGTGTGTCTTTCCAAATAATGTCCAATCAACTGACGTGTAACTGAATGTCATGGCAAAGCCTGTGAATACTTATGTACATTTGTGATTTTTTTCCTTTTTTATTTTTAATAGATTTGCAAAGATTTCAAACAAACCTCTTTTATGATGTCATTAGATTCTTTTCTACTCAACTGTCTAATAACCACCCCCCTTTCCAGTGTTTATCTACCTTCTCTAATCCCTAAATTTTCAGTCCACTTGGGTCCTTATTATGATACCTGCTATTTTGTATGCTTTGCTTATGTATTGCACAATGCACTCATTGTGCTCACAGCACTAATGTTTTGACTATGTATTCACATTCTTCCTGATAAGAAATCAGCCTGCCTATGTAACGCCCCTTGTTATATTAAAGGATAAGTTCACCTTTTGGCAAAAAATAATAAATGCACAGGTTTTTTTGCAGGTAAAAAAAATTGCATTTATTATTTTGTTTTGGGAGTCTGTAAAGCATTGCACCAGCTATCAGCAGATCGCTAATGCCATGCAGGTCTCCTGCAGATCTGTCAGTGTATCGGCTTGCTCGTACCTTGTACGAGCAAGCTGATACATTCTGACAGGAAGACTCAATGAACCACCACAGCGCTCACAGTGCCTTGGTAGTTCATTGAAAATTACAAGCTGAAAGCCTCAAAGGATGCTGGACATTGTAATTTTCCATTCACAGAGGGCTGTGATCGAGTGACAGTCCTCCGCACCGCTCCACCAACCTGGCTATGTCTTTTTTTAATTGTGGCAGCAGACATGGTGAGAAGATTCCCAGGCTGCTGTCACAGCAGGGATCGGAGGGGGGCATGGGGGCCGGTGCATTTTAACATTTTACACCCTGAATATGGGTGTAACATGTAACGAAAGGTGAACTTGTCCTTTTAAAAGAGCAATTGTAATATTATTGTGATACCTTCATCAGCATCTGTATAAAAAACTTAAATTGCACAGAATAAACAGAACACAGATTTGTGCTTCTGATGCAGCTGGTTGGAGCTGACGAAACCGGTCAGACCAATCTTTGACCATCTTGTACACCACCTTTTTGGGACACCAGCTATTGACTCAAAGTTTATTGGGACTTTACATGTTATTAGACATGTGCAAAAGGAAAAAAAATTGTTTTGTTTCGTTTTAATTCGTTAATTAATTAATTTTGTTTAGTTAGATTCGTTAAATTCGTTTTCAGATTTCGTTTCGAAAAATCGGTCACATTAGAAAATATTTCAACCGAATTCGAAAATATTTCTACCGGATTCGAAATTATTTCAACATGATTCTAAATTATTTCAACCGCATTTAAAACTATTTCAACCGGATTCGAAAATATTTCAACCGAATTCGAAAAAATTTCAACCGGATTCGATAATATTTCAATCGGATTTTTTGCAGATTACTATTTATTTCCATCAGATCTCCTGCAGTATATTAACATCTATTTCATTTTTTGCAGATCTCCTGCAGACTATTAGCATCTATTTCATTTTTCTTTTCTTTTTCTTTTTTTTTGCATTAGAGCAGCCATTTCCTTTATTTCAGCAGATCTCCTGCAGACTATTAGCATCTATTTCATTTTTATTTTTTTGCAGATTACTATTTATTTCCATCCGATCTCCTGCAGACTATTAGCATTTATATCATTTTTTTGCAGATCTCCTGCAGACTATTAGTATCTATTTTATTTTCTCATCAGATCTGCAGACTATAAGCATCTATTTCATATTTTTTTTTTTTGCAGGTCTCCTGCAAACTATTAGCAGCCATTTCCCCAGTCTAGTCTATTTCTAGTCTATTTTCTATTTCTATTCTAATCTTTTCAGAATTTCTGCTACAATGTAAAGTAGTGAGTGTACAGCTTGTATAACAGTGTCAATTTCATGTCCCCTAAAAATAACTCACACAGCCATTAATGTCTAAACTGCAACAAAAGTGAGTACACCCCTAACTCAAAATGTCCAAATTGGACCTAAAGTGTCAATATTTTGTGTGGCCACCATTATTTTCCAGCACTGGCTTAACCCTCTTGAGTTCACCAGAGCTTCACAGGTTGCCACTGGAGTCATCTTCCACTCCTCCATGACGACATCATGGAGCTGCTGGATGTTAGAGACCTTGCGCTTCTCCACCTTCCGTTTGAGGATACCCCACAGATGCTCAATAGGGTTTAGGTCTGGAGACATGCTTGGCCTCTCCATCACTTTTACCCTGAGCTTCTTTAGCAAGGCAGTGGTTGTCTTCGAGGTATGTTTGGGGTCATTATCATGTTGGAATACTGCCCTGCCGCCCAGTCTCCAAAGGGAGGGGATCATTCTCTGCTTCAGTATATCACAGTACATGTTGGCATTTATGGTTCCCTCAATGAACTGTAGTTTCCCAGTGCCGGCAGCACTCATGCAGCCCCAGACCATGACACTCCCACCACCATGCTTGACTGTAGGCAAGACACACTTGTCTTTGTACTCCTCACCTGGTTGCTGACACACACACTTGACACCGTGTGAACCAAATAAGTTTAACTTGGTTTCATCAGACCACATGACATGGTTCAAGTAATCCATGTTCTTAGTCTGCTTGTCTTCAACAAACTGTTTGCGGGCTTTCTTGTGCATCATCTTTAGAAGAGACTTCCTTCTGGGACGACAGCCAAGCATGCTAATTTGATGCAGTGTGCTGCGTATGGTCTGAGCACTGACAGGCTGAACCCCCACCCCTTCAACCTCTGCAGCAATGCTGGCAGCACTCATACATCTATTTCCTAAAGACAACCTCTGGATATAACGCTGAGCATGTGCACTCAACTTCTTTGATTAAGCACAATTGTACTGTGTGAAAAGCGTCTACAAGACTGTATTTTGATGTCCTTTGATGTCTGACTCTGGTGATTTAACCGCTTCAGCCCCAAACCATTTTGGTGGTCAAAGACCAGGCCACTTTTTGCGATTCGGCACTGCGCCATTTTAACTAACAATTGCGTGGTTGTGCGACGTGGCTCCCAAACAAAATTTACGTATTTTTTTTCCCCACAAATAGAGATTTCTTTTGGTGGTATTTGATCACCTCTGCGGTTTTAATTTTTTGTGCTATAAACAAAAAAAGAGCGACAATTTTGAAAAAAATTCTATATTTTTAACTTTTTGCTATAATAAATATCCCCAAAAATATATAAAAAAACTTTTTTTTCCACAGTTTAGTCCAATACGTATTCTTCTACATATTTTTGATAAAAATAAAAAAATCGCAATAAGCGTTTATTGATTGGCTTGCGCAAAAGTTATAGCTTCTACAAAAAAAGGGACTGTTTTATGGCATTTTTATAATTTATTTTTTTACTAGTTATGGCGGTGATCAGCGATTTTTATCGTGACTGCGACATTATGGCGGACACATCAGACTCTTTTGACACCATTTTGGGACCATTGTCATTTTTACAGCGACAGTGCTATAAAAATGCACTGATTACTGTAAAAATTACACTGGCAGTGAAGGGGTTAACCACTAGGTGGCGCTGCATGAGTTAAGTGTTTCCTAGGGAGTGATTCTTACTGTTAGGTGGCGTGGCTACACGTGACACGTCACTGATGACGGTTCCCAATCACGGGGAATGGTCATCAGCGACAGTGTCACTAGGTAGAATAGGGGAATGCCTTGTTTAGAAAGGCATTCCCCTGTTCTGCTCTTGCCGACCGCAATCGCGGGCCACCCGGGAACATCGAGTTCCCAGGACCCGCGGCCGCACTCGCGAGGCACGCGGTGGGCACGAGGCACACGGCAGGCGCGCGCCCTCACCTCCGGCGGTGTGCGCGCCCGCTGGGCGGCAAATTTAAAGGGACGTACCTGTACGGCCATCTGCCTACCCATGCCATTCTGCCGACGTACATTGGCATGCGGCGGTCGGCAAGTGGTTAATAAAAATGGCTAATTGGACTCTTAGATGTGCAGCCATTTCTTTTCCAACTTCTTTGGTCGACCATGGCGAGGCCTGTTCTGAGTGGAACCTGTCCTGTTAAACTGCTGTATGGTCTTGGCCACTGTGCTGCAGCTCAGTTTTAGGGTCTTGGCAATCTTCATATGGCCTAGGCCATCTTCATTCTTTTTTTCAGATCCTCAAGAGAGTTCTTTGCCATGAGGTGCCATGTTGAACTTCCAGTGACCAGTATGAGAGCGTGAGAGCGATAACACCAAATTTAACACACCTGCTCCCCATTCACACCTGAGACCTTGTAACACTAACGAGTCACATGACACCAGGGAGGAAAAATGGCTAATTGGGCCTCATTTGGGCATTAGGCGTGTCCTCACTTTTGTTGCCAGTGGTTTAGACATTAATGGCTGTGTGTTATTTTGAGGGGACAGCAAATTTACACTGTTATACAAGCTGTACACTCACTGCTTTACATTTTAGCAAAGTGTAATTTCTTCAGTGTTGTCACAATAAAAGATATAATAAAATATTTGCAAAAATGTGAGGGGTGTACTCAAGTTTGTGAGATACTGTATATATGCATCATCCAGGCAAAAGAAAATCATAAGAAGAATAAATGACAAAAAAGTATCTCCAAATAAACTATTTGAGAAACAAGTCTACATCATATTGTGAGTTTAAACCAGATGGTGTTCTGTATTGGAGACTGAAAATCCACCAAACCTCTCCTTCCAACAATTTGCGGTGGAGATCTCCACCCCTTGGTGATTTTGTTTTTCTAGACCGCAAAATGAAAAAGATCCCATGTCTCCAGAATGTTCATATTTAAAGTATCTGGAGACATGGGATAAACCCCTTTTCCTTAACATAAGAGGCCCCATGGAAATGCTCACTGTTTCCAATTCTCATAGGTCTGGACGTACAGCCAACATATTGTAATTTACAAGATGTACATTCTATTAGGTAAATCACATTGTTGCTGTGGCAATTACCAAAATCTTTTATGATAAATTCTCTGCCAGTCACACAAGAGACAACAACTTTGTGATTTTTGGCATGTTTATCACAAAAACGGCAGGTGCTGGTATTACAGGGGTATGATCCTGTAGGACGCAACCAAGTCCCCGTATGACAAGATGAAAAATGCAAACTAAGGGACAAAACGCTGCCCAGGGTGCTGGCTCGACGGCTGGAAAATCTACATCCCACTGAAATGACAGATGCCAAATCTTGGTCTATATTTAAGATGGGTAAATGTTTCAAAAGTATGTTTTTCAGAGATCCAAAATCCAAGGAATATGTAGTCACAAAAGTGGCAGGTTTACATCTGCCAGCACCATGGACAGAGCCCCTATCCTTGGCAGCAGCGATGTGAATCGCTCTGTCTACCTGCCACCTTTTGTATCCACGCTCTTTAAGCCTGTGTGTAATGTTACTACATTCCCTCACAAAACTAGAGTCAGAGCAATTTCGTCTGGCTCTGATACATTCACCAATAGGGATCGACCGAATCGTGTGCTCTGAGTGACAGCTGCTGGCAAGAACCAAGGAGTTCCCAGCGCACTCCTTATGGAATGTATGTGTATGTATCTCGCCACTACCGCTATCAGCCACAAGAAAAATATCCAGAAAATGAATAGTGTTGGCATGGCTCTCAATATTAAACTCCAAATTGATGGAATTGTTGTTCATGTGGGGTGCAAGAGAGGCGAGATCCATAACAGCACTGTCCCAAATGAGAATCAAATAATCGTTAATATAACAACTGTACCACTTAATAGCAGTGCTGCATGGGTTGGTGTGTGAGAACAAACACTCTTCCTCCCACCAACCCATGTAGAGATTTGCTAAAGATGGAGAAAATTTAGCACCCATGGACGCTCCCTTGCATTGCAAATAATAGGATTGGTCAAACATAAAATAGTTGTGCTCCAAAAGAAAATTTACAGATATGAGGATATCTCAAGTCCAAATCGTATGAACTGTAATGCCGCGTACACACAACCGTTTTTAATGTCATTTTAAAAAACAAAGTTTTTCTCGACGTGATTTTTCTTGTTTCCTCTCAAGCCTGTCTTGCATACACACGTTCATTAAAAAAAACGCTCGTGCAAAGCGCAGTGACGTACAACACGTACGACGGCACTATAAAGGGGAAGTTCAGTTCGAATGGCGCCACCCTTCATGTTAGTAAAGTTTGTTGAGCAGCGATTCACGCTTTTCAGCCTCGTGCTTTTCAGTCCATTACAGCGTGACGAATGTGCTATCTCCATTACGAACGCTAGTTTTACCAGAACGAGCATGCTTGATTCTGAGCATGTGCGTTTTTTTTCCCCTCGTAAAAGCATACACACTACCGTTTTTCACGACGTTAAAAAGAACGACGTGAAAAACGATGTGAAAAAATAGTGCAAGTTCTCATTTTTTTTAGCCCATTTTCACGTCGTTTAAAATGCTCTGGAGCCTACACACGATTGTTTTTAATGCCCAATTTAAAAAATGCCATTTTTAACGTCGTGAAAAACGGTCGTGTGTATGCGGCATTATGCTGCAAATGAAATTAATTATCAAGGCTTGTGAGCCGAAACGCATAAGCCCCTGTATATTTTTACGCACTTTATTTTATGCACCAATAAATCAGAGCTAGAGCACCCACTGTGGATTTTATTACAAGCCCGAAAGGATTTACACTAATTTTGAGCGTTGCATCACCTGCCTTTGCATATAAAATATACTAACAATAAGGATAGCTAATGAGCATAAAAAGTCAGTCAGATCATAAGTTAATGAAAAAAGGGGGCACAAAATGGGGCCGCTTTCTTAAGATTGTGGCTTCCCCATCCTAGGTTTTGATATAAATTATTAAACAGCATAGGTTTATTTAGTCAGGTTACTGCCTCTTTAAGAGTCTAGAGGGAAGCTTTCAGGTGCAGCCAATAAGGTTTCAGGGAATTCTCTGGAAGCAAGGGGTTAGGCTATATAAGGGTCAGCAGGTGTGGGGCTCATCCTCTTGCCTGCGGACAGCTGAAGAAGTTTGGAGCTGTGCACTTTGCAGTTTACTTTGAAGATGGAAGCCCTGGTGATGCAGTTGCTGGAGAAGGCTGGCAGTGCAGGCGGAGAAGCTTGGTGATAAATAGAGTGATGATAGATAAGAGAGTGATGATGATAGATTAACCCCTTCCTTACTGGGCACATATACCCCCTTCCTGCCCAGGCGAAATTTCAGCTTTCAGCACTGTCACGCTTTGAATGACAATTGCGCGGTCGTGCGACGTGGCTCCCAAACAAAATTGACGTCCTTTTTTTCGCACAAATAGAGCTTTCTTTTGGTGGTATTTGATCACCTCGGCGGTTTTTATTTTTTGCGCTATAAACAAAAATAGAGCGACAATTTTGAAAAAAAAGCAATATTTTTTGATTTTTGCTATAATAAATATCCCAATTTTTTTTTTTATATATATTTTTTTTCCTCAGTTTAGGCCGATACGTATTCTTCTACATATTTTTGGTAAAAAAAATCGCAATCAGCGTTTATTGATTGGTTTGCGCAAAAGTTATAGCGTTTACAAAATAGGGGGATAGTTTTATGGCATTTTTATATATATTTTTTTTTTATTAGTAATGGCGGCGATCAGTGATTTTTTTTTTGTGACTGCGACATTATGGCGGACACATCGGACACTTTTGACACTAATTTGGGACCATTCACATTTATACAGCGAACAGTGCTATAAATATGCACTGATTACTGTATAAATGACACTGGCAGTGAAGGGGTTAACACTAGGGGGCGAGGAAGGGGTTAAATGTGTTCCCTGGGAGTGATTGTTACTGTGGGGGGAGGGGGCTGACTGGGGGAGGTGACCGATCTGTGTCCCTATGTACAAGGGACACAGCATCGGTCTCCTCTCCCTGACAGGACATGGATCTCTGTGTTTACACACACAGATCCATGTCCTTGTCTCTGTAACCGCCGATCGGGGGTGCCTGGCGGACATCGCGGCCGCCAGGCACGCGCATCGGCATTGCAGTGAAGCGCCGGGCACGCGCCCCCCAGTGGCCAAATAGCGGAGGCCGTATAATAACGGCCTCCCGGCATTTGACAACCACCTTGCGGCCGTATATTCTCGTACGGCGGGTGCGAGGTGGTTAATAATAGTAATAGTAGATTAATAATAATAATACAAAAATGATTGCAACAAGCGGTTGGGCAGGCACTACAAGTCCCAGACCCCAGGGTATTGCTGGAGCATGAAGTTCACCACCCTGTATCGCAGCCTCCAGCAGTGGGTGAGTTGACTCAATTAACTATGTTAACTGGGCTAGTAGGTTCTCTGTCCTCTTTGGTTCAGTCTTTATTTAAAGTGTCAGTTCCTGCTGTTTCTCCATCGCTGGTTTCTATGCCAGTTGTTCCTTCTGCTGTCTCTGCTACTCCTGTGCTGTCTGCTCCTTCTGCTAGTTTAGCAACACAACACAGTCATTTGTTAACTGTTGGTATGCCTCATGCTATGTTAGCACCTGAGCCGCAAATACACACAGCAAATAAAAGTAATGTCCCTGAGACATATATGAAGGATGTCATGCCCTGTGAAATATACCCTTTAGGACAGTGGTTCTCAACTCCAGTCCTCAGGGCCCACCAACAGGCCAGGTTTGCAAGATAACTGAAATGCATCACAGGTGATATAATTTGCTGCTCAGGGATTGCAGTATTCTAGTCTGCATCTCACCAAGGTAATACTTAAAATCTGGCCTGTTAGTGGGTCCTGAGGACAGGAGTTGAGAACCACTGCTTTACGATATCATTTGTCTGCAGCAGTTAAGGATAAAATCTGGAAAGGGGATTACATAGACATTCTTTCTCTCCTGCCTGAAGAGAGAGGGGAGGAAGAGAGGCACAGGTTGATTCCCAGGTCCTTTAACAATTGGCTGCAGGCCTTTTGCATTTACTCCGGTATAATGGCTGAGAAGTACCCAGAGCTTTTCCAACACCTGGATCATATCTTAGAGGCATATAAGAACTTTGGGGGCTTAGGTTGGTTTTATTATGACGAATCCCTCCGTCAAAAATTGTCCCTTCATTCCCCACCTAAGGAATGGGTGTATGATGTGGGCCTGTGGCTCAACTTAATATTACCGCAGAAGCAGGCAGCACCTAGACAACCCACGGTTAACCCTACGACAGCAGCTTTTAGAAAAGGCTGCTGTTTCGCATTTAATGATAGTCAATGCCGCTGGAATACTTTGTGCAAGTACAGACACAAATGTTCTGTCTGTGCAGGGGCGCATCCAGCAACAAAATGCTTTAAGCGTAACGCAAATGTAGGTCAGAGTTCCACGCAGCATATTTTTCCCAAGAGCCTGCACTCCAGTGAGGCTAGAAAACATGCGCACCTTGGCTGAACAGCTACCCAAACAGGGAAAAGGCTCATTTGCTCATTGAGGGCTTTGCTCAGGACTTTCCGCTGCCTTCCTTTTTGGGGGAGGGGTGTAAAATGGTGGGGAATTTTAAGTCGGTGGACCAGTTTTCTCAGGTGGTAAGGGATAAATTGTGTAAGGAACTGGTTGCTGGCAGGATTGCAGGACCTTTTGAGGAACCCCCTTTTTGTAATTTGCGTCTCTCCCCATTGGGGGTGGTGCCCAAGCGTGAGCCTAACAAATTTAGGCTCATACACCATTTATCGTATCCAAAAGGTGATTCACTGAATGATGATATCAATAGTGACTTATGCTCAGTTTCTTACGCCACTTTTGAGGAGGCCATTAGTAAGATTAGGTTATTCGGCCCTGGTGCATTGCTAGCAAAGGCTGACATAAAATCGGCATTTCGGCTCCTGCCTGTTTCCCCATTGGCTTTTTAATTCTTTAGGTTTTTCTTTTGAAGGTCAGTACTTTTCTGACATGTGTCTTCCTATGGGATGTTCACTGTCTTGCTCATGTTTTGAGACGTTTTCTACATTCCTCCATTGGGTCTTTGTGTTCAGTCCGTTTCAGATAGCATAGTTCACTATTTCGACGACTTTTTATATGTCAGTTTATCAAGTTCTAGGATCTGTTCGGATTTGTTGCTATCATTTCAAGCGCTAGCTCTGGAATTTGGTGTCCCTCTGGCGGAGGAGAAAACTTGTTTCCCTAGCACAACTTTGGAATTTTTGGGAATTGAATTAGATACCTGTAAGATGGAATTTCGTTTGCCCGTGGCGAAATTGGAGAAATTGAAATGGTTGATTGCGAGGGTGCTGCACAAGAAAAAGATACAGTGGAAGGAGATGCAATCACTCTTGGGTATCCTGGCCTTTGCATGTAGAATCATGCCAGTTGGCAGGATTTTTTCTCGGCGTCTATACATGGCAATATCGCCTTGGATGCAAATCAGACTGACTAGTCTGCTTAAAGAGGATTTGAAGGTTTGGTCCGATTTTCTTGACTGTTATAATGGGAAGTCCTTTTTTCAGTCTGATTTTGTAGTAGCGCAAGATTTCTGTTTATTCACAGATGCTGCTGACTCTAGAGGCTTCGGCGCCATCTGGAGAATGCACTGGTGCTGTGCGGCTTGGCCAGAGTCCTGGGTAAGGTCAGGGGCCACCAAGAATGTGGTTCTCCTGGAATTGTTTCCGATTTTGGTGGCTTTGGGGTTGTGGGGTTCAGAATTTGCGAACAGGCGCATATTGGTGGAATCTGATAACAAAGGAGTGCTGTATGCGGTTAACTGTCTTTCGTCCAGTTCTTGGTTAGTGATAAAATTGTTGCGTCAGGTGGTTTTTAGATGCATCAAGTTTAACATCTGGTTGAAAGCTAAGTATACTCCCGGAATATTGAATAACATCGCCGATTCTCTATCTCGCTTCCAGATGGACTGTTTTCGGATTCTGCTGCCAGAGGCGGACGCAGAGGGCACACCATGCCCAGACCATTTGTGGGGGATGATTTGATGTCGGTGACGGATGCTATTAAAGGTCCTTAGCTCCCAAACCTTGGTCCAGCTACGCCGCTGCATGGAGCAGTTTGTTGTCTTTTGCTAGCACTGCAGGTTTTAGTTTCAATAGGCCATCTGAGGGTAATGTTCTCTCCTTTTTGTCCATGTTAATGCGGCAGCGTTTTTCCAGTAGTCATGTGACAAAGGCGCTAGCCGGCATTTCATTTTTCTTCAGATTATTGGGTTTAAGGGCTTGTACTTCATATTTTTCTGTTAAACAGGCACTGAAGGGGTACAAGAGATTGACTTTTGTCTTGGATCACAGGAGGCCGATCTCTCTGGGCATCCTCAGGGGCCTTTGCGAAATTTTGGCAGTAGTTTGTTTTTCCCCTTATGAAGCTTTACTATTTAAGACAGCCTTCGTGTTAGCTTTTTTCGGTGCGTTCCGCATCTCGGAGCTGGTACCGGCAAATAAGCATGGTAATTCTGGGATTCTTTTTGATCAGGTGTTGATGGATCAGTCGGGTGTTCACCTTTGGCTACAACATTAAAAAACTGATCAATGTGGAAAAGGCCATTGGGTCAATCTACAGGAGCACGATGAGTCATTCATGTGCCCAGTAGCCATGGCTAGTCAATTTATGGGGCTTAGGCCTTCCGGAGGGTTTTTTTTTTTTTCTAGTTCACATTAATTTACACCCCTGACAAAATACCAACTTGATGCTGTCTTAAAGAAATGTTTGGTTAGAATGGGATTAAGTAATTTCAGGTTTTCCTCCCACTCATTTCGGATAGGCACAGCCTCTGAGGCGGCCCGGTTAGGGTTCCCGGATTCTGTTATTAAAGCAATGGGGAGGTGGAAGTCTCAATGTTTTCAGTTATATGTGCGTCCTAATTTATTTGTTTGAATTCTAGGTACCCAGCTCACTCATTTATCTACTGGGCTCAAAAACGAGCAGCTCAACGCAGTTATACAACTAATTTATCTCTGCATCCGGACTCTTTTAGGTTGTTTTGGAAGGGTATCAGAGGCCTTCAGTGGTTCCAACTGTACTTCCATTTGAACAGGTTGTATCAAGTATGGCCGTCGCCATCTATTTTGGTTATGCATTTGGGAGGAAATGATTTGGGAAATGTAAAAACGTTGGATTTGTTGTTTATGATCAAGCGTGACTTGCATCGTTTTATGGTAACTTCCCCAGGTACAACGCTAGTTTTTTCCGAGGTGTTTCCTTGTCTTTCCTGGCTCTCCTCTGACCAGAGGAGGCTTATGGAAAAGATGAGAAAGAGTCAATAGGGCTCTGGAAAAGTTCATGCCTCAGATTGGTGGACTATCCTATCGGCATGTGGACCTGGAGGGCGGTTTTCCAGGTCTATACAGGTCGGATGGTGTTCACTTGTCGGAAGTGGGTATGGATATCTTTAATTTGGGCTTGCAGAACAGCAATGAGGTGGCCGCGACGGTTGGGGTGGGATGGTCTTGATGCTCAAGACCGTTGTGTGGGGACTGTTATTGATATTTGAAGTTTGAGCTACTGCTCGAGTTCTAATAACTGAGCAGGTAGAAATCTGTTATGTGATTATATATCTAAGTTATGAGTGATAATAAATATGAGTAATAATAAAGAGTTATTGGAAATTAATTATTTAAACCAATAAAGGTGTCGCGGCCAATATATTTTGCCAAATAAGAAGGTTTTTGAGTGTTCATTTGAATTATTTGTATCTGGGGAAGTTGGGTCTGGGTGGGTGTGGCCTACAATCTCATGAAAAAAGGGGGCACAATATGGGGCCACTTTCTTAAGATTGTGGCCTCCCCATCCTAGGATTTGATATAAATTATTAAACAGCATAGGTTTATTTAGTCAGGTTACTGCCTCTTTAAGAGTCTAGAGGGAAGCTTTCAGGTGCAGCCAATAAGGTTTCAGGGAATTCTCTGGAAGCAAGGGGTTAGGCTATATAAGGGTCAGCAGGTGTGGGGCTCATCCTCTTGCCTGCGGACAGCTGAAGAAGTTTGGAGCTCCCTCCCTCCCGCCCCAGTCGCATACACCTCTTATGTGGTTGGGTCACCCCGGATTCTGGGGGGGACTGTTATTGATATTTGAAGTTTGAGCTACTGCTCGAGTTCTAATAACTGAGCAGGTAGAAATCTGTTATGTGATTATATATCTAAGTTATGAGTGATAATAAATATGAGTAATAATAAAGAGTTATTGGAAATTAATTATTTAAACCAATAAAGGTGTCGCGGCCAATATATTTTGCCAAATAAGAAGGTTTTTGAGTGTTCATTTTAATTATTTGTATCTGGGGAAGTTGGGTCTGGGAGGGTGTGGCCTACAATCTCATGATCACTGATACAGATAATGTACCTATCTGAGTACTAAAACTTAAATTTCATTTGTAATATTTTTTATTATAAAAATGAAAAAGGTCAACATAAAACTAGTGTAAAATTTGACACTGTTTTGATAAATAAATGCATCAATGTGTGGTTCGATGGATGTAGTAGCCATTCTCAATGAATTCTCAAGGTGCTCATCAGATATTTTGGTTCTAATTTTGCCTTTTGAGTGCTTCATCCTTGAAAATAATTGCTCACAAATATACTGTAGGTGTTGCCGAAAACTGATGACATATAAAAGGAATGCTCAAGTGGGCTCAATTTATTTGGGCACACTTGCATATGCCTGTGGCTGCCCTCACCTCCCTCTCTTTATTTTTATTTATATCACCACATATAATCTGCTTGTTTTGTACATGTATGTTATAGTAACAATAATTGTGCACTGTCTCTTTAAAATTTACCAACACCTTGCTGTACAGGTAAGGGTGGTCAATCAAAATGTATGGAACTCTCCCAAAGCAGTGGGGCTCATTATATAAGGGGCTGAGTGCAGGTGTGATTCCCTTTATTATCATCCCTTCAAGAGATCTACTGTACCTGTGCAGCTGACAGCATGGAGAGCCTGCTATGAAGCATGTTGGAAAAAGCACAAGCCAATGGAGAAGGCTGCGCAAATGCCTACAGATGGCGGTGTTCTGTCGAGAAGTGCCCCCCCCCATCGAATAGTGCCCGGAACGAACTGCGCATGCGCATCACAACAGCTGAGTTTACGATCAGCTGTTGTGACGGCGAGACGGCGCCTGCGCACAATAGCAGACGGAAAAAAAAAATCCTGTCAGATTGTGCCCTGCGCTGCCGAGGCGTGTTCATGTGGGCGAGGGGCAGATTAGTACATGATGGGGGTGGATTATTAAATGATGGGCAGTGCTGCAAAACACATATTTTTCTTCTATTCTCCCTGGACGCTTGCGGGGGGTGTTTAGTAAACTGAAGGGCGGGTTTTTGTATCAGAAAGATACAGTCAGGTCCATAAATATTGGGACATCAACACAATTCTAATCTTTTTGGCTCTATATACCACTATAATGTATTTGTAATGAAACTAACAAGATGTTCTTTAACTGCAGACTTTCAGCTTTAATTTGAGGGTATTTACATCCAAATCAGGTGAACGGTGTAGAAACTACAACAGTTTGTATATGTGCCTCCCACTTTTTAATGGACCAAAAGTAATGGGACAGTTTAACAATCATAAATCATACTTTCACTTTTTATTACTTGGTTGCAGATCCTTTGCAGTCAATTACAGCCTGAAGTCTGGAACGCATAGACATCACCAGACGCCGGGTTTCATCCCTGGTGATGCTCTGCCAGGCCTCCCTCTACTGCAACTGTCTTCAGTTCCTGCTTGTTCTTGGGGCATTTTCCCTTCAGTTTGTCTTCAGCAAGTGAAATGCATGCTCAATCGGATTCAGGTCAAGTGATTGACTTGGCCATTGCATAACATTCCACTTCTTTCCCTTAAAAAACTCTTTGGTTGCTTTCGTAGTATGCTTTGGGTCATTGTCCATCTGCACTGTGAAGCGCCGTCCAATGAGTTCTGAAGCATTTGGCTGAATATGAGCAGATAATATTGCCCGAAACACTTCAGAATTCATCCTGATGCTTTTGTCAGCAGTCACATCATCAATAAATACAAGAGAACCAGTTCCATTGGCAGCCATACATGCCCATGCCATGACACTACCACCACCATGCTTCACTGATGAGGTGGTATGCTTTGGATCATGAGCAGTTCCTTTCCTTCTCCATACTCTTCTCTTCCCATCACTCTGGTACAAGTTGATCTTGGTCTCATCTGTCCATAGGATGTTGTTCCAGAACTGTGAAGGCTTTTTTAGATGTTGTTTGGCAAACTATAATCTGACCTTCCTGTTTTTGAGGCTCACCAATTGGGTTTACATCTTGTGCTGAACCCTCTGTATTCACTCTGGTGAAGTCTTCTCTTGATTGTTGACTTTGACACACATACACCTACCTCCTGGAGAGTGTTCTTGATCTGGCCAACTGTTGTGAAGGGTGTTTTCTTCACCAGGAAAGAATTCTTCGGTCTTCCGGGTCTTTTGGTGTTGCTGAGCTCACCGGTGCATTCTTTCTTTTTCCCCTACCTGGCGGTATTCCCGAGTGTGGCTCAGGGTGAATTTTTCATACCAAAAGCGGTAACCCCGAGCCACACTCGGGATTGCATCGCAGGATCCATGTAGAGGTTACTTACCTTGTCCCCTGGATCCTGCGATGTCTCCCCGCTGTGATCTGCGAGCCGCCGTGTCTCGCTCAATTCACAGTGCCGAGCTCCGTTCCCTGCGAGCGTTGCGACGCACGGGGATGGAGTTCGGTGCCAAATTCAAAAAGTAAAAAACACAAAACACATACAGTACACTGAAATCTTACAGATTACAGTACTGTATTAAATAATTACACACCCCCTTTGTCCCTAGTGGTTTGTCCAGTGCACTGCATGCACTTTTACATTATAAATACTTTTCTTTCTGCCTGGAAACTGGAGATTGTCCATAGCAACCAAAAAGTGTCCCTTTACATCAAAAGTGGTTTTAGACCAGCTAGAATACAGCGATAATAAATTAGAATCACTTGCAGAATTGAGTGATAGTGATTTGTGGGGAAATTCGTCATCAAACTCTGAAAAACTCTTTTATTATTATATTATTATTTGTTGTCATTTTATAGTTATTTATTATATTATAATTTATGACTTCTTGTTTCAAACTTTATCTACTAGACTCCTGTTTGGACAGATTTAAGTGAGTTATTCCTAAGAATTACAGGCCTACAATATAAAACACCAAATTTCCATGCAAAATAATGGTACTGCTTTCAGCACCTAAAATCGGAAATAATCATACCGCCAGGGAGGTTAAGGATGTTCCAAACAGTTGATTTGGCCACACCTAATGTTTTTGCTATTTCTCTGATGGGTTTGTTTTGTTTTTTCAGCTTAATGATGGCTTGCTTCACTGATAGTGACAGCTCTTTGGATCTCATATTGAGAGTTGACAGCAACAGATTCCAAATGCAAATAGCACACTTGAAATGAACTCTGGACATTTTATCTGCTCCTTGTAAATGGGATAATGAGGGAATAACACACACCTGGCCATGGAACAGCTGAGCAGCCAATTGTCCCATTACTTTTGGTCCCTTAAAAAGTGGGAGGCACATATACAAACTGTTGTAATTCCTACACTGTTCACCTGATTTGGATGTAAATACCCTCAACTTAAAGCTGGAAGTCTGCAGTTAAAGCAAATCTTGTTTGTTTAATTTCAAATCCATTGTGGTGGTGTATAGAGCCAAAAAGATTAGAATTGTGTTGATGTCCCAATATTTATGGACCTGACTGTATGTGTTTTGCAGCACTGGGCATAATTAAAAAATCCGCCCCCATTTTAGCAGCACTGCCCATCATTTAATAATCCGGCTCCATGTAAAAATCCGCTCCTCACCAACAAGAACGTGCCTCGGCAACGCGCAGTGTTCTATCAAGAAGTGGCCGCTATTGTGTGCAGGCGCCGTCTCGCCGACACAACAGCTGTTCGTAAACTCAGCTGTTGTGATGCGCATGTGCAGTTTGAGCCGGGCACTTCTCGATAGCGGGCACTTCTCGATAGAACAGCGGCGGTTGAAGAGTCCCAGCCAGGGAGAAGAATAGCAGAGATATATTTGTTTAGGAGATGTGTTTGTGTTTCGTGAAAAATTCCGCCCTCATCTTAACAGCACTGCCCATCATTACAAAATATGCCCCCTTCTGTAGGCATCCGCCCCTCACACGCGCCCATCATGAAGAAATCTGCCCCTTGCAGACTTGCATGAGCATCGGGAGCATGTGGCACAATGTCGGCTATTGTGCGCAGGCGCTGTCTACAGCTGATCGTATATGACGATGTTTGGAGGCTTTCGGCAGCTCTGTACTGCGCAAGTGCTGCGCATGCGCAGCACTGGGCAGACATTTCTCGACGGGGGGCATTTCTCGTCAGAATACCGGCGTATCCATGCCTTTGAATGCAGGAGGTCAGCGCTGTGGAAGGGAAACCTTGAGGGAACAACAGCTCCGGCCTTGCTGGTCAAAATGCAGCCGGCGGCCGAAGCACGAGATGCCTGTGGTGACAGCCATAGAGAAGGAGACTCAGCTGACAGATGGACTCAGCTGCTGTAAGAAACAGTGGGCGGCGCAGCCAGCGTTATAAGAGGAAGAGGCGAGCCTCTTCCCCTTCGCCTATGAGGAGCAGGGAGTGTCCCAAGCGGGCTATCCTTCATCAAACAGAAGAGTACCACCCTCAAGCCAGGAGAGGGTAGCCAAGCAACCACTCAGACTCTTTGTTAGTGAGTCTGTTCAAGAAGAGCGGTTCTTTCAGCCACTTGTTTCTCAGGCTGTTTCTCCAGCTGTCTCTGGCACAGGACGTAGTGACCAGGTGGTGAATCTTTCTGATAATGATGCTGGCTTTTCTGCTCTTCACCAGGGTGAGTTCTCTAATATGCAAAAGTTGAATAAATTAGGTGGATCTCCAGAATTAATAGCTCTTTATCGGGTGCTTCTTTAGCGTTGAATGTCCTTTTATATTTCTCCTGTGTCAAATGAGAGTTAATTGTCCAATGTTAACCCTTGCCTCCCTGGTGTGCAAACTCCCAGCATGTATGCTGCTAATCCTGTTATTAACAGAAATGCTGTCCCAGAGTCTTGCTTTAAAGAAGTACTCCCCTGCGATATATCTCCCCTGAATTCCCCCCCCCCCCCTCCAAGTGAAAATCTGGAAGGGAGAATTTGTCAAAATACTATCTCTACTCTCCTTCTATAAAGATTTTACTGCTCAGTCTGATGAAAGATCTGAGGCTAGCTTGGAGGATGACAGGTGCAGATTAGTTCCCTGGTCATTTAATAACTGGCTTCAGGCGTTCTGTATATTTAAAATTAGATATCTGTTGCGCTCATAGGAAATTAATAATTAAACTAAAAGCTGCTGACACAATATTGTTGGGTACAATAGACAAAATATGGGGTAAAGGTGTAGCGCTAAAACCAGAGCCGATCCGCCCTATACGCTCCCTACGCAAGCTGCGTAGGGCCCCACAACTGCCCAAGGGCCCCGTGGTGGGAGTCCGCCCCTGGAGGTGCCCGCAGCTTAATAGGCAGAAAAAAAATTCTGGAAAAATATACCCCTGAGGAATCAGTAAAACCCTTTAAATCCCGGTTGATGCAGCCATTTAAGAGCTGGCTGGGATGGATCATCAGTCATAGGTGCGGTGATGATTTTAGTAACAGGCGCTCCGACCACCTCTCCCCCTGGGGAATTCAGCCGAGAGGCAGGGCCATTCGTCACTCCCGTGGGGGACAGATGATAATGGAGCTGGAGGCTGCAGAGTGCACGTGGAGGCTAAGCGGAGTCATCTTGGAATTTCTCTTCCCCAACGGCACCCACACTGACCTGCCTTGTGTGCAGCAGCAGGTCAGTGTGATACAAATAGAGCAGCAGCTAGTATGTGTCTGTGTTGCAATAAGAAAAACGAGCCATGCTTCTGAGTGTTCCTTCTTGCCCTGTGCTGTGTCTATTTACCAGGTGGCAGGTGCTATTCACTAGTGCACACTGACATCTGGTACATTGAATGCCACTCAGTGCACTCAGTGTCTAGATTTTAGTGTTATATATAGGGAATAGCACTTAGTCCTGGTTCACATTGGAGCAATTTGCCATGCGATATAACATGTCAAATCGCATGGCAAATCAGTGGCAATTGCCGGTAATGGCACTACCCGAATCGGTGCGATGCCGCATTTGTGGCGCCGCACTGATTCCCAAAAGTAGTTTCTGTACAACTTTTGGCAACTTCTGGGTACGATTTCCATTGACATCTGTGCAGCAACCCGCACAGATGTCTCTGAAATCGCTGCCAAACTCGCACTGACATGCGGGTATGAAATCGTGCAAATTTAGCTGAACTCGCACGCTTTCATTTCCGCTGTCAGTGGGAAGAATGCTCCTTACATTGGTGGTCAGTGGGAAGAATGCTCCTTACATTGGTGATCAGTGGGAAGAATGCTCCTTACATTGGTGGTCAGTGGGAAGAATGTTCCTTACATTGGTGGTCAGTGGGAAGAATGCTCCTTACATTGGTGGTCAGTGGGAAGAGTGTTCCTTACATTGGTGATCAGTGGGAAGAATGTCCCTTACATTGGTAGTCAGTGGGAAGAATGTTCTTTACATTGGTGGTCAATGAGAATATTCCTTACATTGGTGGTCAGTGGGAAGAATGCTCCTTACATTGGTGGTCAGTGGGAAGAATGTTCCTTACATTGGTAGTCAGTGGGAAGAATGTTTCTTACATTGGTAGTCAGTGGGAAGAATGTTCCATACATTGGTGGTCAGTGAGAAGAATGTCCCTTACATTGGTGATCAGTGGGAAGAATGTTCCTTACATTGGTAGTCAGTGGGAAGAATGTTTCTTACATTGGTGGTCAGTGGGAAGAATGCTCCTTACATTGGTGGTCAGTGGGAAGAATGTTCCTTACATTGGTGGTCAGTGGGAAGAATACTCCTTACATTGGTGGTCAGTGGCAAGAATGATCCTTACAATGGCAAATAGTTTACATAGCTCATGGCATCACGGGTCAGGTAGAGGGCCCCTTAGCAGAATTTTGCTTAGGGCCCCAGGGAGGTCAGGATCGGCACTGGCTAAAACAAATGGTAGTGAAAAAAGTTCATAAATGAAATTCAATGGTTTGAAGATGCCAAAAAGTTCATAACAAAATCCACATTGTGAAATCAGTGAGGTGAAGAAGGTATGAAGCCGTCACCAACACCCATTAAAACTGACCCTTACCAGAAATGCATAGGGTATCAGCATTGAGTAAACCAAGGCAATATCCACGGCTCCTCCTATCCAACGACCAACCGATACAGTGATAAGGAAACTTGTTTGTAATGGCACACCAGATATGTTTGGCTGTGATCCCAGCAAACTTGGCTACACATACACTCCAGAGATGAAGCTCAGTAGTCACATATATAGAGGATGGAAAGAAAAACGCTCATTGCGCAGACATCCAAAAACTAGAACATTTATTAAGTGTATGCTAGACATAAAAACTCACATTATGTGAAATGGTAATAAGCAAAAGGAAAGCGTCCAGCGCTTCCTACCAACAAGATGGTGGCTGTAATCTCCATCTGCTCCAGTGCGTCACACGACCCTCAATCCACCCGAAGTTTCGTCACCAGCGTGCATCTTCAGGGGCGTGGTGTAGACGTATGACGCTAGTGTTTAAATAGAGCAGACCAGTGTTGCCAACCCCGCCAAGTGAAATTTACTGGCAAGATGCCTAAAAATGACGTACACCACCAATTTTTTACTGACACTTCAAAAAAACACCTAAAATGGCTGTTTTCGGTGCTAAACTGTGCAACTTTTAGTATTTACACTATAAACATGTTGCTAGTGCTATTAGCAATGTGTTTACGTTAAAAAAAGTCAAAAACAAATTTCTCTATTTACATGAAGGTCAGGTTAATATAACACAGCCAGCACAGAGTTCCCCATTACAGTGCAAGGGAGAACTCTGCGAACCTTGATGTAAAGGACGATGCCACAGTTCACGATCTAAGGGGGAACTCTGATGTAAGGGGGGGGGGGGGGCTCTGCGCTCCCATTTACATCAGAGTTCCCACTTACATCAGGGTCTGCAGAGTTCTTCCTTGCACTATAAGAGGAAATCCTGCAGACTCTGATGTAAAGGGGAACATTGGGAACTCTAATGAGGGGGGACTCTGGTGACCAGAGATTACCTTCCGCAGAGTGAATACACTTAGGTAAGGGGGGTTACTGATACAAGGGTTAACCTTTTTTTCAGTGCCCCCTTATATTATTGTGTTCACTCCCCCCCCTTACATCAGTGACCCCCCCTCAGACTGACCTCCTCTCAGGTGCACCGTGCAGGGCTCAGTCAGGCAACTCCAGCTTGGCGGCTCTGGTTTTATCTGATAGTCTCCGCTACACAGTCCACACACATCTGACTTCTCTCGTGATCCCCAATCTGGCGGCGCTCCCACTCTTGACTCCTTTACTGGCTCCCCCTCAGAGACTGCAGACATGATAAAAGATGAGATGGTCAGAGACTGCAGACATAGTACAGGAGATGGTCAAAGACTGCAGACATGGTACAGGAGATGGTCAGAGACTGCAGACATGGTACAGGAGATGGTCAGAGACTGGAGACATGGAATAACAGATGGTCAGAGACTGCAGACATGGTACAGGAGATGGTCAGAGACTGCAGACATGGTACAGGAGATGGTCAGAGACTGGAGACATGGTATAACAGATGGTCAGAGACTGCAGACATAGTATAACAGATGGTCAGAGACTGCAGACATGGTACAGGAGATGGTCAGAGACTGCAGACATGGTACAGGAGATGGTCAGAGACTGCAGAAATGGTACAGGAGATGGTCAGAGACTGGAGACATAGTACCGGAGATGGTCAGAGACTGGAGACATGGTACAACAGATGGTCAGAGACTGGAGACATAGTACAGGAGATGGTCATGCGAACAGGATACAGGAGATGGTTATGCAGACAGGATTCACTCTTGGGGACAGAATACAGGAGATATCAGAGTGAGAGACAGCAGACAGAGATTGCATACAATGATTTTGTACAATCTCACCACTGCCATTTTTGTCTGGAAACTGCTGCCTGTGCCTGTCTGACAGCACGGTGCACCACAGGTCCACTTGAGCCCCCTCCTCCCTCCACCATCAATGAATCATTCCAGCCTGGCTGTCTCCCTGCTCACCCTCACACAGTCAGTCACACAGTCGACTCGAGATAGTAGTCTCTCTTGTCACACTCACTGTGTCTGTCCGACTACTAGTCTGCTCTGACTGACTCACCAGGTTCAAGACACCGGGCACGGCTACAGCGGGCAGCAGGCTCCACACACACGTCACTCACTCAGTCGGGCAGGCTGACAGGGGTCCGTCCGTTGCTCCCGTCGGGGTGTGTGTGCTCTGTTATCCAGACCACCGGTCACGACTTTTCAGGCTCCCTCCGCTCAGGTCACACACTGTCACACACGCAGCTCTGCTCTCCACTCTACGAGGCTCCTCCGTCCTGCCTGTTCATAGGCTGGCGGGAAAATGCGCTGACTTCATTGGCTGCGCGGCGGGTGGGCTGGGCGGAGGCTGTGCAGGAGTCAGACTCGGCGGCTCAGGATCGGCTCCTCTCTGGGATTTCCGGCATTGCGCATGCGCAGTTCTGACCCCGAGCCGATCGCTGCCATTTTTACTGGCACCTTTCCCTTACTACGGACTTTTACGTACAGGGAAAAAGTGCCTTGTTTTAACGAACTGTCCGTAATTCTACGGACGGTTGGCAACACTGGAGCAGACCTAAACTAGAAACAGGAAATTGGATGCGATCCATAGACAGGAAGTGATCCTCTCAGGGGGTCAACACCAACTAAAATATAAAGTGTGGAGTGTAATTAACTAAAAAAAACTCTCCAGGCAGAATGAAAAATTCATATTCATACAATAAAAAGTAAAAATTCGCGCTAGGTGCAAAGTGATTTAAAAAAATAAATAAATGAATATGTCCCTTAAGGAAACCTGCTGCTAAACACCAAAAAAACCTTTGATATAAGGTACAAACAAAATGAGTATACAAAAATAGTGTAGCGCTGGAAAGAACTGTATATATCTATACAGTTAAAATTAAATACGTGAAAAAAGTATCAAAAACACTAATAAAACAATACAAATAAACCAATCAAGTTCATAAGTGCCCGTGAAGAAAGAAGATTATAAAATAAATGTGTAGAGGATTTCCTCTATATTGATAAGAGTTCCACAGAGAAGATATCCGATGAAGCTGGTAAGTGCTATTCCAACAATAAGTGAAGATCCATCCCGCCACCAAAGTGAGAAATGAAGGCTTACCAAACAGCCTGCGACTGGCTGTTTGGTAAGCCTTCATTTCTCACTTTGGTGGCGGGATCTTCACTTATTGTTGGAATAGCACTTACCAGCTTCATCGGATATCTTCTCTGTGGAACTCTTATCATCAATATAGAGGAAATCCTCTACACATTTATTTTATAATCTTCTTTCTTCACGGGCACTTATGAACTTGATTGGTTTATTTGTATTGTTTTATTAGTGTTTTTGATACTTTTTTCACGTATTTAATTTTAACTGTATAGATATATACAGTTCTTTCCAGCGCTACACTATTTTTGTATACTCATATTCATACAATAGCGATGGATTACCATGTCGGGGGGGGGGGGGGGGAATGGACCCTGGTAGGAGTCTGATATGACGAGGTCGGCCTCCCTTGTATCTCCTACCCAAGCCCCACTGAAGGTGGAACAGATGGTGACTAGGGTCAGGAGGAACACGAGTGCCTGGGAATGTTACTTCACTGTGCCCATCAAACGCAGCTACTGTGCCCATCAATTGTCGCCACTGTGCCATCAAATGCAGCCACTATGCCCATCAATTGCCGCCACTTTGCCCCCTCAAATGCAGCCACTTTGCCCCCTCAAATACAGCCACTTTGCCCCCTCAAATACAGCCACTTTGCCCCCTCAAATGCCGCTAGTTTGCCCCCTCAAATACCACCAGTTTGCCCTGTTAAATACAGGTAGTTTGCCCCCTCAAATGCCACCAGATTTCCCCCTCAAATGCCACCAGTTTGCCCCCTCAAATACCGCCAGTTTGCCCCCTCAAATACCGCCAGTTTGCCCTGTCAAATACAGCCAGTTTGCTCCCCCGCCGGCACTTACCTTTCTCGGGTCAGCCGTCCTCCTCCACGCTCCCTCAATGTCATCTCTGCTCACTTGTCACTTAAGCCAGTCAGGTGACAGTAACCAGACCTGGTGCACCTAATTGGCTGAGAGGCGGGTCAGTGTTAGGGAAGTGATTCCCTAACACAGCACTGTTTAACCAGGGAATGCACAGCCTGTGCGCCCTCTGGTTAACCATTTGGAAGCCGATTAGAGGCCACAGGCTTTAATCTGGAAGCCTATTAGAGCCGCTGGCTCTAATCAGGCACTTCCAAAACACACCCACCGCTGTTATTTAGATGGCCGGCGCTCAACAGGGGGCCGGACACCTGAATAGTGGGCGGCAGCGGCGACAATACATAGATTCATGCAATGCATGAATCTATGTATTGTTGATTGATGGGTGCAGGAGAGAGGAGGCGGCGCTCCTGCGCCCACTATAGATGCACCGCCAATGTTTCCCAGCATCCTGGGTGAGAAACACCCTGAGCAATGCAGCCGGCTGTTTCAACACCTTGAAAATGTACTTGAAGCTTTTAAGAGTTTTGATGGATTAGGCTGGTTTAACTATGATGAGTCATTTTGCCAAAAGTTGTCAATTCATCATACTAATAGGTAATTGCCAGCAACTTCTTCAGTCTCTCTTTACAGGAAAGGTTTCTGTTATCCCTACAATAAAAGTCAATGTAAATGGAATGCAGCATTTAAGTACAAACACGAATGTTCGCACTGTTCTGGCAATCCCTCAGTGGCCAAATGTTTTAAAAGTGCCAATGCCAGCCAGCCAAGCACAGCATGAATCTTTGTCAAAAAGCTCCCCCCCCCCCCCCCACTGAGAATAGCAATAATGCGCCCATGGCTGGACAAATATCCAGACAGAGAGAATGCTCCGTTCATAAATAATGGCTTTATTAATGGCTTTATGTTACCTAAATGTATGAGTTTTGGTTGCAATGTTGTTGGAAACTTAAATTCAGATCACGTTTATCGTCACATTGTTAGAGAAAATCTTTCAAAAGAAATTAGCAAAGGGGCGTATGGCGGGCCAATTTTCTTGCCCTCCTTTTCCCAACTTTAGAATTTCACCTTTAGGGATGGTCTGCAAAAAAGAGCCTAATGCTTTTAGACTAATCCGCCACCTCTCCTTTCCCAAATGATGATATTGATTTAGCGTCATCATCTGTGTCCTACAGCTCCTTTGAGGAAGCTATACAAAAAATTAGCCAGTATGGTACAGGGGCCCTCATGGCCAAAGCAGACATTAAGGCTGAATTCCAGCTCCTGTAGATATCACCTGAGGCATTTAATTCCCTTGGTATCTTTTTTGAAGGCAATTAGTATTATGACACGTGCCTTCCAATGGGGTGTTCACTATCCTGCGCATATTTCGAGAAATTCTCGATGTTCCTACATTGGGTCATCAGTTTTAAGATAGGCTGTGACAATATGATCCATTATTTGGATTACTTTTTTATTCCTAGGTCCTGCTGACTTACTCTTTGTTTTAATTTATTAAAATAATTTTTTGCCATTTCTGATCTTTTTGGTATCCCACTTGTCAGGGAGAAAACAATTATGCAGGTCTCTTCCATTGAATTCCTGGGTATACAAATAGATACGTCCCTGATGGAATTAAAATTGCCATTGGCCAAAATAGAACAACTTAAAAATTTGTTCTGTTTTTTCTTTAGATAAAAAGAGCTGCAATCGATGATAGGCATTTTGCAATGAGGAGAAATGTATTTTGGCCAATGATTTTGAATTATTTACTGACACAGCAGGATCTAGGGGATTTGCGGCTGTATGGCGCACTCACTGGTGCTGCGATGTCTGGCCTTGATCTTGAGTATGTAAGAAAGCCTCTAGGAATATTGTACTTTTAGAACTTTTTCCATTAGTGGTGGCCTTAGAAATCTGGGGGGAATTTTTTAGGAACAGGTGTATCGTTTTTCACACTGACAGCAAGGGAGTTTTGTTTGCAGTGAACTGCTTTTTGTCCAAATCCCTCTTTGTGGTGAAACTTCTTAGGCATTTTGTTTTCCCTTGTTTGAAACTCAATGTTTGGGTAAAGGCACAATATCTACCTGGTAAACTAAATAACGTTGCGGATGCTTTGTCTCGTTTCAGAAGCCTCCTCCTGAGTGCAGATCCAGATGGCTTCCCCTATCCGAATCATCTTTAGGATTTGATTTAAAACATATTTCTTCAGCGATAAAGAATCCCCTTGCTCCCCAAACTTGGGCACAATATGTAAAAGCCTGGTATGATTGGGTTTCTTTTATTTTTTAAATTCTTTATTTCTTTACAGGAATATATAGAAAGTAATACAGTAGGTTCAAGCTAATCATACATACAAAAATAAATACAGTCATGCTCTAAATTGTTGGCACCCCAGAAATTTTTCCAGAAAATCAAGAATTTCTCACAGAAAAGTATTGCAGTAACACATGTTTTGCTGTACACATGTTTATTCCCTTTGTGTGTATTGGAACAAATCAAAAAAAGGGAGGAAAAAAAGCAAATTGGACATAATGTCACACAAAACTTTAAAAATGGGCTGCTCAAAATTCTTGGCACCCTTAACTTAATATTTGGTTGCACACCCTTTGGAAAAAATAACTGAAATCAGTCGCTTCCTATAACCATCAATAAATGAGCTTCTTACACCTCTCACCCGGAATTTTGGACCACTCTTCCTTTGCAAACTGCTCCAGGTCTCTCTTATTGGAAGGGCGCCTTTTCCCAACAGCAATTTTAAGATCTCTCCACAGGTGTTCAATGGGATTTTGATCTGGACTCATTGCTGGCCACTTTAGAGCTCTCCATCGCTTTGTTGCCATCCATTTCTGGGTGCCTTTTGACATATGTTTCGGGTCATTTTCCTGCTGGAAGACCCAAGATCTCGGACGCAAACCCAGCTTTCTGACACTGCGCTCTACAGTGCGACCCAAAATCCTTTGGTAATCCTCAGATTTCATGATGCCTTGCACACATTCAAGGCACCCAGTGCCAGAGGCAGCAAAACAACCCCAAAACATCATTGAACCTCCACCATATTTCACTGTAGGTACCGTGTTCTTTTCTTTGTAGGCCTCATTCCGTTTTTGGTAAACAGTAGAATGATATGCTTTACCAAAAAGCTCTATCTTGGTCTCATCTGTCCACAAGACGTTTTCCCAGAAGGATTTTGGCTTACTCAAGTACATTTTGGCAAACTGTAGTCTTGCTTTTTTATGTCTCTGTGTCAGTAGTGGGGTCCTCCTGGGTCTCCTGTCATAGCCTTTTATTTCATTTAAATGTCGACGGATAGTTCGCGCTGACACTGATGTTCCCTGAGCCTGCAGGACAGCTTGAACTTCTTTGGAACTTGTTTGGGGCTGCTTATCCACCATCTGGGCTATCCTGCGTTGCAACCTTTCATCAATTTTTTCTCTTCCGTCCACGCCCAGAGAGATTAGCTACAGTGCCATGGGTTGCAAACTTCTTGATAATGTTGTGCACTGTGGACAAAGGCAAATCTAGATCTCTGGAGATGGACTTGTAACCTTGAGATTGTTGATATTTTTTCACAATTTTGGTTCTTAAGTCCTCAGACAGTTCTCTTTTTCTCTTTCTGTTGTCCATGCTTAGTGTGGCACACACAGACACACAATGCAAAGACTAAGTGAACTTCTCTCCTTTTTATCTGCTTTCAGGTGTGATTTTTATATTGCCCACACCTGTTACTTGCCCCAGGTGAGTTTAAAGGAGCATCACATGCTTGAAACAATCTTATTTATCCACAATTTTTAAAGGGTGCCAAGAATTTTGAGCAGCCCATTTTTGAAGTTTTGTGTGACATTATGTCCAATTTGCTTTTTTTCCTCCCTTTTTTTGATTTGTTCAAATACACACAAAGGGAATAAACATGTGTATAGCAAAACATGTGTTACTGCAATACTTTTCTGTGAGAAATACTTGATTTTCTGGAAAAATTTCCGGGGTGCCAACAATTTCGAGCATGACTGTATAAGCAGATAAAGAGAGGGAGAGAAAAAATATCATATAATCTCTTCCATTCTCCTTAATTCTGGGTGATCCTTGTTCTCACCTCTTGTCTACATAGTTTAATATTTCTGTTCCTGTTATTTTATAATATTTATTCGGTACATATATACCCTCCCCAACCCAATAATCCCCCATATCAAGGGAAAAAAAAGGGGGGGATTGGGTTTCTTTTAATAGGTCTCAAGGTTTTCATTTTGAGCGCCCCTTAGAGGAGTCTTATAGCATTCTTATGTTATTTGATGGCACAACGAGTATCATACAACCATCTAGCAAACATTCTAGCGGGGTTGTCCTTTTTCTTTGAATTGATGGATTTCCCAGCTTGTATCAGCTTTTTAAAAGCGGACCTTCAGTAATTTTTTCAACTTTCCATCTTTTAAATCTTCTGCCCTTGTTGTTTTAACTTTGGATAGTAAAACATTTTTTTTCTGGCAGTAAATATCTTATACAGCCCACTTCCTCTATCTTGTCTGGTCATTAGCTTAGGCTTATGACATCATGCACGGCTCTCTCTCTCTCTCTCATGAGAGTTTGCCAGAAAGGGAGGGGGGTGAGTCATAATAGGGCCAATGAAAGCTGCAGGGCTGCAGAGCTGGAGGTGTGTGTCTGTGTAAATCCAGGAAGTTAACAGGCAGCAGCTTCAGCTGCCACAGTTAAAATAGATGCAGCCAGACTCAGTGGAGGGAGATTTCGGAAGCATATTTGGCAAGTACAGAATCACAGTATATAAAAAATAACATGCAAAGTGGTTGGAGGGAAGCTTCAGAATGGCAAAGATGTTTTTATTACAAATTATGTGAGCAGACTGCAGTTCCTCTTTAACCACTTCCCGCCCGACCTATAGCAGAATGACGGCTGGGCAGTGGTTTCCGTTATCCTGACTGGACATCATATGGCGCACAGCGTCGCGATCGGTAGTGCAGCGTGTCAATCTGACACATCGCAACACCGATCTCAGTAAAGAGCCTCTGACGGAGGCTTTTTACCACGTGATCAGCCATGTCCAATCACGGCTGATCACGGTGTAAACAGGAAAAGCCGTGTATCGGCTTTTCCTCACTCACGTCTGACCGACACGAGTAGAGAAGAGCCGAGTAGAGGAAACTCGATTGGCGGCTCTCCTGACAGGGGGTCTGCGCTGATTGATTATCAGAGCAGCCCCCCCATGGATGCCCACACTGGACCACCAGGGATGCCCACAATGCATGGCCACCAGGTATGCCCCCCTGGACCACCAGGATGACAGTCAGTGCCCAGACAGATGCCAATCAGTGCCCATCAGCAATGCCTACCAGTGCCATCAGTGATGCCTATCGGTGCCACCCATCAGTGTCCATCAGTGCCACCTATCAGTGCCCATCAGTGCCACCTATGAGTCCCCACCTATGAGTCCCCATCAGTGCCGCCTATCAATGCCCATCAGTGCTGCATAGCAGTGCTGCCTATCGGTGCCCATCAGTGCTGCCTATCAGTGCCCCTCAGTGCCACTTCATTGTTGCCACCTCATCAGTGCCCATCAATGCCCGTCAGTGCAGCCTCATCAGCGCCTGTCTGTGAAGGAGAAAACGTACTTATTTACAACATTTTATAACAGAAACAAAGAAAAACTTTTTATTTTATGTTTGGGTACAGTGTAGCATGACCACGCAGTTGCCATTTAAAAAGTGACAGCGCTAAAAAGCCGAAAATTGGCTTGGGCAGGAAGGGGGGGAAGTGCCCGGTATTAAAGTGGTTAAGGTACGTCAAGCTCTTAAAGGGTAGAGAAAAAGTAATTTCACTCCTGACGACAGAAGGCCCATTTCTCTTTTTCTGAAGTATTTTTTAATTTCTAATTCTTTAGTCAATTTCCTAATCCAAATGGTATCACCCACTTTTTAACTTTAAGATTCTCCAAGTCCGCCAAAACCATATTCCTGAATACATTATTATGCTTGTTATCTTTATTCTGGAAGTTGAAAACTGATTACTTCCTCAGAGAAGTATGATATCCCTCTTCCCTTAAGTAAGATCCGGTAACAGGGTTTGTTTAAAAAATATGCTTATTGGTTAAGGTTTTCACAAACTTTTGGATACTAAAGTATGTTTTAAAGAGGTTGTAAACCACGGAAAAAAAAAATAAAAAAACCTGCAAGACAAAGGCATACTAGCTCATTATAAAATACTTACGTTGAAACGATGCCCTGCAGTGCCGCCCGCACTCCGCTCCCAGAGCCGACATCTTTCCCGGAGTTACTTCCGGGTTCGAGTGCTCCGGCGCTGTGATTAGCCGGAGCCACAATGACTGGTCACGGTCCTGAAGAAACGGCACGAGCGAGCCGTTCCTTCAGTGTGCATGCGCCAATGACGTCGCCGGAACCGTATATAGTAACTATCTCAACGGTGCAAAGACTTTCATGATTGCTGCATGATTGTAGTGAAAAAACTCAAACTATAAGAAATAAATCTGCACAATCAAAAAGAATATACTAAGGGGCATAAGCTTACAGTAAAAACTAATCACACTACACTTTCACAATAACTTAAACAATACACTACACAATATACAAACGTGATAAATGGGAAATCATTTTTATTAAAGGAGAAGTGTGTGGTTTTTTTTGCATATTAATACTTACCTAGGTGGATGCAGTATCAGACCGATGTCTGCAGCTGTCCCCCGGCATCTCTTCACTGAGAACCCAAGCCACGAACATCGCCGATGGCTCGGTTCTCTCACCTCCCTGAGCGAAGAGCTGCTGACTGTCAGTCAGCATCTCTCCTGCTCTGCTCCTCCTCGCTCATTGGAGCACTGAGCTGTGGAGGTGTGGGGAGCGGCCGTCTCAGCCTCTCAGCGGCTCGCTGAGAGGCAGAGACTGTCATCAGTCCAGGCAGCTGGCGGATCCAGACTTCCTAAATTGGGACAACGCGCTGCCTCAACTGATTCCATTGACGTCAGCGGAGAGTGGACTTCAGAACCCTGAAAACGGGTCACAGGAGTGCAAAACTAATCGTACTCCTGTGACACTTAGGAGAGGCCCAGCCTACAAACCTCAGGCTGGACTTCTCCTTTAATGTACCTCTGTTACAGAAAAATAAAAGCTTTCTTTAATTATAACAAGGCCTTATCTTAGCCCTTGCTGTATTTCTTAAAAAGCTTAAGAGACTTCTCGGTACATAGATTTAGGACAGAGAAACCAGTAAGACACAGGGGGTTACCAGCTGACCTCATTAGCAGACACCCTGCACCCATCAGCTAGGTTTACACAGCATCCCCGGCATCCCTCCATGTGTGAATTTGCCTGGCTTGTCAATGTAGACTGCCACAGCTGCTATGTTTACATGCTAAATTCTCTGGGGCCGCATACGGGTAACAGGTTGGACACCCCTGATGTAGTGCAAGGGCCTGATTGGATACAGAGTGATTGGATAGATACCATAGTTTTGGTAAATCTAAGGGAGATTGTACAGAGATTGTACAATCAGATTGTATACTGTATAGCCACTTTTATAAACCTAAAATTAACTACAGTAGTTGAGCTTTCAGTGCCATTATTGTTAATGGCACAGCAAAAACACATTTTGCCACATGAAAAAATGGGTGACAAATGCAGCAAAATGCACAGTAACAAAAGGTGCAACTTGCACCACATCAAAATGTCCTATGAGCTACTTTGTCATGTGTAGGATAGCCCATTTAAATCAACAACCTGCCCTATGTGTGTCATGGGAAAAATTAGCCAAAAACATGCTCTCTCACTACTCTAGGTGTAAATGGGGCCTGAAAGTGAAATTGGTTTGTTTACACAAGAACCATGAGGCTCCATTCACATCTGTGTGTTTCCAAATGCATGGCAAACAGCGCATAAAATGCACGCTTTGCTGTGCATTTCAGAAACGCGCTGCAAAGGCACCAAAAAGCGTGATAAAAAAATGCACCACACTTCACTCTAAAAAAAGTTCTGGAGCTTCTTTAGGGGAAATTTCGGAGCATAGGGCAGCCCATTCAAGTGCGAGACGAGCGGAAACACTCCAAAAGGCCCCATAAAAAAAAAAAAGTGTGCAGGAATATGAGTGAAGATGTGAATGGGGTCTGACAACTAAGTGTCTCCATCAACTCCCTCCCTCCTATCTACTTGAATAAAGATGTCCATACACTATGCAATCTGATTGTAAACTCTCTGTATAAAATCCTTTAGATTTATTAGAACTATGGAATAGGCAGACCCACTTGAACAATCTAGCAATTTCTATCAAATCATTGCACTACAGCTAATGGGAGATCTAGATTGTAATGTGTATGGTCACCTTATAGGAAGAATTAGGTGGTGGTATTTTAACCACTTGCCTACCAGGCTAATTCTGACATTTCCCTCTTACATGTAAAAATCCTCATTTATTTGCTATTTTTTTTTAGCAGAGACCCTAGAGAATAAAATGGCGGTCGTTGCAACTTTTTAACTTTGCACGGCATTTGCGCAGCAATTTTCAAATGCCTTTTTTGGGGAAAAAAATAAAGTTTCATGCATTAAAAAATGTAAAAAAATTAAGTTAGCCCAATTTTTTTGCATAATGTGAAAGATGGTGTTAAGCTGAGTAAATAGTAAATAGATACCTGGAGTTGATTCCATCTGGCATACCCGGAACAACGCAGGACTTGCCGGCCTCCTTCTTGTTTTACCGCGGTCATCGCGGTGGGTACTTCCTCACACCGGAGGCACTGAAGACTGTTCCCCGAGGGTCTCTGCCCCAGATGAGCTAACCTTGCCTTACTTTTATTTAAGTGTTTTATAACTACTTGTTATTGTACACTAAACATTGCACTCATTTTCTTATGTTGCAACTCAGAGCTGACTTAACTTCGGAGAAAAGCTGTGCCCTTAGTGCGTGTCTCCCTCTCAAGATTCACTATTCAAGAGTCATTGTTCCATTTGATCTTGGACTTTTTTAACCCTTTTTTTTCCTTGCCCTGGACTTTTCAGAACAATTCTCCTTTATCGTCCGCTATCTATACCAATATCCTGAGCGATAGCATTTGTATTGTTTTGCCGGAAATCTCTATGGTCATCATCCAGCATCGGTCCGTTCCCTTTCTGCAGGGGCGAGCCGGGAGAAGTACCAGAGGGCGGCGGGAGGGGGGGTGTCCCCTTCCGCCTCCTGTAAGAACAATCAAGCACCTGAAAAGCCACTATGATTGCTCTTATGGTAAAGGGAATCACTGGCTGAAAAATAAAATATCTGAATGATGCCTGTAACTGCAGGCATCATTCAGATATCACCGCTCAAAGCCGAACACGTCATATGATGTTGGGCGGGTGGGAAGCGGTTTATGAGGGAGGTGTGGCCCAGACTGGTAACACACACCCTATCACACACTTTTCTGTGATGCAAAAAGCACAGAGAATGATGGGAGCTGACCTACAGGAAGTGATGCAACCAGAATGAATGTTTTAAAACTCAGACAGAAACATGAAATTTCAAACCTTTTGTGGATAAGGTAGGATAGGAATAGGAACATTGGGATTGCTGGGGCAGAAATGATATCACAAAAGGGTTCTGTTTATTATGTACAGTGAAATTCTGTCTGAAAAGGTGATTTTAGCCTTTAAATAAAATAGAAAAATTGCTATTGGTCACTCAACTCTTACTACCGTTTAGCTTCTTTAACTTAAAGTGATTGTAAAGTCACTTTTTTTTTTCTATAAAAATTATAAACAAGTTATACTTACCTCCTCTGTGCAGTCGATTTGCACAGAGCAGCCCAGATCCTTCTCAGATGCCTCTTCTGTGCTTATGGCGAGTGGCGGTGTGTTCATAAGGGCTCACGGGCACCACCCCCTCTCTCCTGCCACCCCCTCTATCACCAATAGATAGATTCATGCATTGCCTGAATCTATCTATGGCCGCCGCTGCCACCCCCTATTCAGCGCCCGGCCCCTTTTCAAGCACTGGGCGCCTGAATTACAGCGGCGGGGGGTGTTTTTGAAGCACCTGATTAGAGCAATAGGCTCTAATAGGTGTCAAAAAAGGTAAACAGCGAGCGCCATGCTTGGTGCTCGCAGTTTACCCAGCTGTGTTAGAAAAACAAATTAATATTCGCTTTCCTAACACTGAACCGCCTCTCAGCCAATCAGGTGATCGGGTCTACTCGAAACCTGATTGGCTGAAACGACAGGCGCTGTGATTGGACGGCAGGCGTCCAATCATAGCAGAGGACAGGAGAAGACATCGAGGAGCATGGAGGACACCGCTCGCCATCTGCCGCAGTCACCCGCTGCCCCACCGAGACAGGGTAAGTGCCAGGCAGACGGCGGGCGGGGGGGCACATTGCCAGCATTTGATGGACACAGGGGGAGCATATGATGGCACAGTGGCAGCATTTGATGGGGCACAGTAGGAGCATTTGATATGGCACAGTGGCAGCATTTGATGGGCACAATGGGAGCATTTGATGGCACAATGGGAGCATTTGATGGGGCACAGTGGGAGCATTTGATGGCACAGTGGGAGCATTTGATGGCACAGTGACAGCGTTTGATGGGCACAGTGGCAACAATTGGGCACAGTAGCAGCGTTTGATGGGCACAGTGGCGGCGTTTGATGGGCACAGTGGTTGCGTTTGATGGCACAGTGGCGGTGTATGATGGGCACAATGGCTGCGTTTTGATGGGCACAGTGGCGGCAATTGATGGGCACAGTGGCTGCGTTTGATGGCACAGTGGCTGCGTTTGATGGCACAGTGGCTGCGTTTGATGGCACAGTGGCGGCAATTGATGGGCACAGTGGCGGCAATTGATGGGCACAGTGGGTACGTTTGATGGCACAATGGCTGTGTTTGATGGCACAGTGAGGCTGCTATTGATGGATTTTTTTTTCAGAATTTTCTAGTTTGTTTGCGCCCCCCAAAAAATTTTGAGCAGCAGTCGCCACTGCTCTTGACCCCTCCCTCCTGTTAAGTGCCCCCACAGCAAGCAGCTTGCTATGGGGGCACCCAAGCCAAGCTGCAGGTCCGTGTGTCCATTCAGACACAGACCTGCGGTTCAGCCCCAACCCACTCTCTCCTGATTGGCTAACTGACTTTGATTGACAGCAGCGTGAGCCAATGGTGCCACTGCTGTGTTTCAGCCAATCAGGTGGGAGAATCCCGGACAGCCGAGACACTCGTGGGCATCGCTGGACAGAGCTGGGGCTACGGTAAGTATTAGGAGGGCTGCTGCACACAGAAGGCTTTTTATCTTAATGCATAAAATGCAATAAAGGGGTTGTAAAGGTTCGTTTTTTATTTTCTAAATAGGTTCCTTTAAGCTAGTGCATTGTTGGTTCACTTACTTTTTCCTTAGATTTCCCTTCTAAATATTTTTTTTCTTTGTTTTCTTTGTCTGAATTTCTCACTTCCTGTTCCTCCTCAGTAAGCTGTTCAGTAAGCTGTTCTGGCTGACTCCACACCACTCGGATGATGGTGTGAAGTTTAGTGAGGAGAAACAGGAAGTGAGAAATTCAGACAAAGAAAAAAAACATTTAGAAGGTAAATCAAAGGAAAAGGTAAGTGAACCAACAATGCACTAGCTTAAAGGAACCTATTTAGAAAATAAAAAACAAACCTTTACAGCCCCTTTAAGATAAAAATCCTTCTGACTTTACAACCACTTTAATCAACCTGATAGTCTTAATAACACGTTATCTCCAAATGACTAAATACTAATAATTGTATTGGATGCAACTATCAATTAACAGACACAGCTATCATATTAGAGTCCAACCCCACCTAAAAACTTTTTTTATTATTTTTGGAAAGCATGGGGAATATGATTTGTATGGCTTTATGTATCACTGTTTCCTTCAGTCCCCATGACCACACAATAAATGGTGGATATACTGTACACCTAATAGGGACACATTCAGTAATTAAAACCAATAGATGTTTAAACATTTCGTATTGCCATACAAAACAAAGATAGACCATACATGTTCCACTTTTTTATTGTTCAACCAGCAGATTAAACAAAGAAAAAAAAAAAGCAGATTCCCCCATCCACACACTCGGTGTGGATGGGGACAGGGCCGCTGATGAGGGGGGACCACCGGTCCTCCTGCAGAAGGCCTGGGTACACAGGGGGGCCCGAACAGCAGGAGGACCAGTGGAGCAGAGAAATGAACAATGACAGAGCAATGCCCCGTGCGGCTCTCAGCAGCAGCTAAAAGACGGTTTCTCCCCCTGTCCCTCCCGCCAGCTTACAGCTGCTGGGTGAGGGACACACGTGGCTGGAATTAGGGGTTGCTGGGGTGAGTTGCCCAGATTTCAGTTCTGCCCCCCACCTTCCAGGCCAGCACATCCCATGGATACTGTGCTGGCCGGCCGCTGCTTAGCTCCTTCCCCCGCCTGCATTAAGGACCAAGACGGCAGCCTGGAGCGGTGAGAGAAGAAGCATAGAGGAAAGAGCTAGGAGGAGGTGCGCTGTGTTGTGCTCTCACCACCTGTCAGAAAAGCACTTGTCATCTATACAGCACATGAGATAAGATCACTCTTACTGTAGATCGCATCGAACTATACTCACACACCGCCCCCCATCCACATTTGCTGAGAGGTGATCAGCCCTGGAAGCAGATAGGGGGCGGTAATCAAACTGTGTGTGTATACAGTGCAATGCAATCTACAGTAAGAGCAATCCGGTCTCATGTGCTGTATAGACCAGCGCTCTTCTGACATGAGGGGAGAGCAAAACACAGCACACCTCCCCCTGGATTTGTAGAAGCTTCGCCCTGTAAGTTGGGGGAAGCGGTTGGGCGGCTGTGCTGGGAATTATAATGGGGATTTGGGGAGGGGGGATCTGTGCTAGAAGGAGGGTTGGGGGGGTTGACCCAGGAGGGGGGAATGTTTGTGCTAGGGGGAGGGTTAGATTGGGGTAGGGTGGAAGAATTTGTGTTGGGAAGGGTAATGTGCTAGGAGGAGGGATTTGTGGGAATTTGTCCTAGGAGGGGGATTGGAAAAAAAAGATTTGTGCTGGGAGGGGAGATGGGGGGGATTTTGTGCCAGGAGGGGGAATTTGGGTTAATAGGAGAGATTGGGGGGGGGGGGATTTGTGCTGGCAGGAAGGATTTGGGGGAGAAGATTTGTGCTAGGATAGAAAGTTTGAGAAGAAAGAGGATATGTGCTAGGCAGGTGATTTCTTTGGGGTGAGGGAGATTTGTGCTAGGAGGGGGAATTAGGGTGGGATTTGAGCCAGGGGGCAGTATCAGGGAGGGCAAAGATTTGTGCTGGGAGAGGGGATTTGAACTTGGAGTTGGGGGAATATGTGCATTAGTGAATGGGGAGAATTTTGGCTTGCAGGTGGAATTTATGCTTTTTTATGTATGACAGAATGTTTGTGTTAATTAATAATATTTTTAATGTATTATTAGTGAAAATGTTGTTTTGTTATTTTTGCAGGGGAGGGGGCCCTGTCAGGTAGGCTGCACAGGGCCCCATAATTTCTGACAGCGGCCCTGGATGGGGGAATCACTCCCACTGCGCTATTGTATTCTGCTAGCGGGGAGCCAGGTATAGTTAGCAGCACAGATCATTCGGGAAAACCCCAGCTGGCCCATACATGGATCAAAATTATCTTCTGACTGTAGTCACAATACGAAGTAAAAGGGAATCTTTCCCTAGAATAAAGGAAATACCCTTTTTGACAGTTGTCACTAAAACAAGTTTGACCTTTTGACAGTTTCCTCCCTATATCTGTTCCATTTTGGACTCAAAAGCTTTTTCACAGGGGACAGAGAAAGCATTAAAAATCTGACAAGGGTTCTATCCTTACCCTAATTCATCCAAAATAAAAAACACATTTTGGCATGCTACACAAGCTGGCCATAGATGGATACAAATTCGAACAAAAATTCTTTGGAAAAGTCTTAGAAAATCCTCAGAATATTTGAATGTCATTCTAAACATTTTGCTTGCTTTTAACATTTGATTTTGGAATTAAGGGGGTTACCAAATAAAAACTATATATTCTGATAGCGTTTAAGGAAATTTTTCCATCCTGCTCCTTCCAATTTTCTCATCTCTGCAGTCGAAAAAGAATGTTGATTTGACAAACTAATGAAAAATGAACAAAGTTTCTTAGAACATTCTATTTCTAAGAATTCTTTCTTCAATTTCTACCGATCTATGGCCAGCTTTACACTTTAAATTCAGTTTTTGCTCTAATTAATTCCTTTTTTTCGTCAAGTAGAGGGAAAGGTACAGCATGAAGGAGGTCTTAGTTTCTTTACTTTTCTATCCAAGTAGACCAATGAATTACAGACTTTTTTTTAACAAGACACAGCTATACAGTATGTTACATAACCTGGCTTTATAGAATGGATATACAAATTTAACAGCAATAGGGGACAGTCCTACCTTGACATGTTGGAGATTCTTTTGTCCACTGATCAGGAGCCATACACATTGTTTTATTAGATCCCACCAAGGTAAATCCTTTGTTACAGGTGAAACTACATGAAGACTTATGATGTAGAATTTCTTCATTGCTGGAGCATTGCATTGTTCCATTCTTTGGTACCTCTGGATGATGGCACTGAATAGCTAAACAATGATGAAATGTACATGTAATTAAAGTGTATGTCTGGGTAAATAAAAACAATAAAAACATATTTATCTATATACAGTATTATATACACACAGTGCCTTGCAAAGGTATTCATACCCCTTGACATTTTCCACATTATGTTATGTTATTACCAAAATTGTAAATGCATTTTATTGGAATTTTATGTAATAGACCAACACAAAGTGGCACATAATTGTGGTGGAAGGAAAATTATAAATCGTTTTCAAAATGCTTTACAACGAAATATATGAAAAGTGTGGCGTGCATTTGTATTCAGCCCCCCTGAGTCAATACTTTGTAGAACCACCTTTCGCTGCAATTACAGCTGCAAATCTTTTTGTCTCTACCAGCTTTGCGTATCTAGATAGTGAGATTTTGCCCATGCTTCTTTGCAAAATAGCTCAAGCTCTGTCAGATTGGAATGAAAGCGTCTGTGAACAGCAATTTTCAAGTCTTGCCACAGATTCTCAATTGGATTTAGGTCTGGACTTTGACTGGGCCATTCTAACACGTGAATATGCTTTCATCTAAACCATTCCATTGCAGCTCTGGCTGCATGTTTAGGGTCGTTGTCCTGCTGGAAGGTGAACCTCCACCCCAGTCTCATTCAAGTCTTTTGCAGACTCTAACAGGTTTTTGTCTATGATTGCCCTGTATTTGGCTCTTCCCATCAACTCTGACCAGCTTCCATGTCCCTGCTGAAGAAAAGCATCCCCACAACATGATGCTGCCACCACCATGTTTTACGATGGGTATGGTGTGTTCAGGGTGATGTGCAGTGTTAGTTTTCTGCATTTTGCTTTCAGGACGAAGAGTTAAATTTTGGTCTCATCTGACCAGAGTACCTTCTTCCACATGTTTGCTGTGTCCCCTACATGGCTTCTCGCAAACTGCAAAACAGCATTTCTTATGGCTTTCCTTCAACAATGGCTTTCTTCTTGCCACGCTTCCATAAAAGCCAGATTTGTGGAGTGCACGACTAATAGTTGTCCTGTGGACAGATTCTCCCACCTGAGCTGTGGATCTCTGCAGCTCCTCCAGAGTAACCATGGGAATCTTGGCTGCTTCTCTGATGAATGCTCTCCTTGCCTGTCCTGTCAGTTTAGGTGGATGGCCATGTCTTGGTAAGTTTGCAGTTGTGCCATACTCTTTCCATTTTCGGATGATGAAATGAACAGTGCTCCGTGAAATGTTCAAAGCTTGGGATATTTTTTTATAACATAACCCTGCTTATTACTTCTCCACAACTTTATCCCTGACCTGTCTGTTATGTTCCTTGACCTTCATCATGCTGTTTGTTCACTAAGGTTTACTAACAAACCTCTGAGGGCCTCACAGAAGAGCTGTAGTTATACTGAGATTAAATTACACACTGTTGGACTATATTTACTAATTAGGTGACTTCTAAAGGCAATTGGTTCCACTAAATTTTAGTTAGGGGTATGAGAGTAAATGGGCTGAATACAAATGCACGCCACACTTTTCAGATATTTATTTGTAAAACCATTTAAAAACCATTTATCATTTTCCTTCCACTTCACATATATGTGCCACTTTGTGTTGGTCTATCACATAAAATCCCAATAAAATACATTTACATTTTTGGTTGTAACATGACAAAATGTGAAAAATTTCAAGGGGTATGAATACTTTTTTAAGGCACTGTATATATATACACTATATTACCGAAATTATTGGGGCGCCTGCCTTTACCCTCACATGAACTTTGATGGCATCCCAGTCTGTAGGGTTCAATATTGAGTTGGCCCTCCCTTTGCAGCTGTAACAGCTTCAACTCTCACGGGAAGGCTGTCCACAAGGTTTAGGAGTGTGTCTATGGCAATGCTGTATCCTGGCCTAGGCCAACAAGGACCACGCCTAGGGCAGCACTTTGCAGGGGGGCAGCACAGAAAGAGTCCCCGCCGGCTTGTGCTACACTGTTAGTCTAACGCAAGCTGCTTCTAATTTTGACTGACCCATCATTCTGGACCACAAACCTTCCTCACTTTGCTATATGTTTTCTGCTGAACCATTGGCATGGTTATATCTTCTTAGTCCTCTCTATAAAGTTATCCGAAATTTGTGCTTAAAGTAGAACTATAGGCAAACACTTTTTTTTTCATTTTGGATAGAGTAGGGGAGGGTTAAAGCCCCTGTCAGTTTATTTTTTACCATCCCTGTCCCATTGCAGAGATTTCCCTTAACTTCCTGCCCCATAGCCAAACAGGAATAAGAGGAAATCTATGCAAATTAAGGGAATCCATTTCCCCCCCCACCCTAAGAACTAGTGTCCCCACTCGAAAATTTCAGGGTGGGTCTTAAACAGAAAAGAGGTGTGGCATTGACAGGAAGGGGTGGGTCATATTTAAATTAGGGGGTGCACGAGTTTAGTCAGGCCTAGGGCAGCACAAAACCTAAATACGCTACTGGTCTATGGGAATGTTTGACCATTCTTCCAGAAGTAGCTATTTTACTGTGACTAATAAAGTAACTTCATAAACCCGTCGCTCTATTATCTATATGTGAAGGTAAATGGTAAACAGGAGCCGCTTGTGATCACCGTCTGTCTGCACAGCAAGCTGAGGATACCTGGGGTTGAGCAGCATTGAGTGTTCTGTTTTCATACTGTCAGCAATCAAGACAAAAATGTCTTCTCGCTCCTTCAAATATTCTCAGCACTGCAGTTGAAAAAGAATGTTCTCTTGAACCCTTTGGAATGCTTGCTCTGTCTGTAACAAACTCACCTCCCTCCACGATCTCTTTATTGCTAACTCATTTAAACTACTCTGGCACTCTCCTCATTTGAGGCACACTGCATTCGTCTCTTCTCCCCAGTTTCTCTAAGGATAGCGGTGATCTACCGGCCCCCTGGTCCAGTATCATCCTTGATGACTTCTCTGCCTGGCTACCCTACTTTCTCTCTTCTGAAAACCCCACATTCTTGGGGACTTCAACATCCCTACTAATGCTAACACTCCTGCAACTTCCAAACTTCTCAGTCTAACCTCCTCCTTTGACTTGAAGCAATGGATACATGCTCCTACTCACTCCAAATGCAATACACTTGACCTTGTCTTTTCCCACCTATGCACTCCATACAACCTATCCAACTATCCTTACCCTCTCTCTGATCACTACCTTATTAACTTCACTCTCTCCCTCTCCTCCGCCTCCTCTCCCCCCAAACGTCTAACGGTTAATCGTAGAAACCTTCGCCACATCAACCCTTATCTTCTATACTCTGCGACTGACCACCTCTATGACAAAATCGCACCCCTGTCCTGCACCCACCTAGTCACACTTCACTTCTAGCATCACTGGACAGACTGGCCCACCTCACTACACACAGAATAAGGCCCTGGCAAACAGATTATACTAGAAGTCTGAAAAAACACAGCAGTGCTCTCGAGCGCCTGTGGCGTAAGACGAAGTCCCAGAAAGATTTCGACCAGTATAAATCTGCCCTCCAAAAATACAATTCCAGCCTCCTCACTGCCAAGCAGACCTATTTCATCACCCTCATTAAAAACGTATCATCTCGTCCCCGTCAACTCTTCTCTACCTTCAACTCTCTACTTCGTCCCCCACTGCCTCCACCCACTAACTCACTCACTGCCCAGGAGATCGCCAATCACTTCAAACAGAAGATTGATACAATTTGCGAGGAGATAGATATCTACTGTTCAGCTACCCTCCATGCTATACACCTCATGCCCACAGGTACAATCATTACTTCCCTCTTTCAACCCCACCACTATAGACGAGGTTGCTAAATTACATGCTAATGTCCATCTTACCACCTGCATTCTGGATCCTGTTCCCTCGCAAATGCTAAGTTCACCCTCTGGCTCTATTCTACACTCTCTAACCCACATTTTAAATTTCTCCCTCTCTTCTGGTATCTTCCCTAACTCTTTGAAACATGCACTTGTCAGCCCCATACTTAAAAAGCCCACACTGGACCCATCCAATCTTGATAACCTACGCCCTATCTCCTTGCTCCCCTTTTAATCCAAACTCCTTGAACGTCTAGTCTACAATCGACTGAGCGTCCACCTTGCCGATAATAACCTTTTTGATTCCCTTCAGTCTGGATTTCATCCTCAACATTCCACGGAAACTGCTCTCCTAAAACTAACAAACGATATACTAGCGGCCAAAACTAAGGGACACTATTCTGTACTTCTACTCTTGGACCTCTCTGCTGCCTTTGATACAGTTGACCACCCACTCCTCCTCAAAAAACTCCACACCTTTGGTCTCCGTGACTGTACTCTTCGCTGGTTTTCTACCTACTTATCCCACCGCACCTTTAGCATTACTTACAATTCTACTTCCTCCTCTCCTCTTCCTTTCTCTGTTGGGGTCCCCCAAGGTTCTGTTCTTGGACCCCTCCTATTTTCAATCTACACTTCCTCCCTGGGTCAGCTTATAGCCTCCCACGGCTTCCAATACCATCTCTACGCTGACGACACTCGAATCTATTTCTCTGCCCCTCAACTCGCCCCTTCATTCTCATCACGTATCACTAAGTTACTATCAGATATATCAGTTTGGATGTCACACCACTTCCTCAAACTCAGTCTATCCAAAACCGAACTTATAATTTTTCCTCCGCCACGTGCCTCTTCCCCTGATCTCTCTGTCAAAATTGATGGCACAACCATAAGCCCATCCCCACATGCCAAGGTACTAGCAGTAGTCCTGGACTCTGAACTCTCCTTCAAGCCCCACGTCCAATCACTGTCCAAATCTTGCCGCCTCAACCTCCGCAACATCTCCAAAATACGCCCCTTTCTAATCAATAACACAACAAAACTCCTAATTCACTCCCTGGTCATCTCTCGCCTCGATTACTGCAACTCCCTCCTCATTGGCTTACCTTGGCATACTCTATCCTCCCTTTAGTCCATCATGAATGCTGCTGCCAGACTCATCCACCTTACCAACCGCTCTGTCTCTGCTACTCCTCTCTGTCAATCCCTCCACTGGCTTCCGCTCGCCCAAAAAATTAAATTCAAAATACTAACAACTACCTACAAAGCCATCCACAACTCTGCCCCCAGCTACATCACTGACCTAGTCTCTAAATACCAACCTAATCGTTCTCTTCGTTCTTCTCAAGACCTCCTGCTCTCTAGCTCTCTCATCACCTCCTCCCATGCTTGTCTCCAGGAGTTTTCCAGAGCCTCTCCAAGCCTATGGAACTCCTTACTCCAATCTGTCCGTCTATATCCTTCTCTATTAACTTTTAGAGGATCCCTGAAAACCCTCCTCTTCAGAGAAGCCTATCCTACCCACACCTAACAACTGTATTTTCATTTTGTCCATCTGATCATCCCCCCACAGCTACTACCCTTTGTTCCACTTAACCCTTCCTTCTAGACTGTAAGCTCTAACGAGCAGGGCCCTCTGATCCCTCCTGTATTGAATTGTATTGTAACTGTACTATCTTCCGTGATGTTGTAAAGCGCTGCGCAAACTGTTGTCGCTATATAAATTCTGTATAATAATAATAATAATAATGTTGATTTGATCCACTAATGATTAGAAAAACAAACAAACTTTCTTAGAACATTCTATTCCTAAGAATTTTTGTTCGAAATTCTACCCATCTGTGGCCAGCTTTAAACATTAACTTTGCTCATTTTAAATGTTTTTCCTTGTTAAGTAGAGGGAAAGGTATAGCATGAAGGAGGTCCTAGTTGCTTTACTTTTCTATCCACATGGACCAATGAATTACATTTTTTTTTAACAAGACACAGCTATACAGTATGTTACATAACCTGGCTATATAGGGTGGAAATAAGAAGTTTACAGCAATAGGGGACAGTCCTACCTTGACATGTTGGAGGTTCTTTTGTCCACTGATCAGGAGCCATACACATTGTTTTATTAGATCCCACCAAGGTAAATCCTTTGTTACAGGTGAAACTACATGAAGGTGTATAATGTAGAATTTCTTTATTGCTGGAGCATTGCATTGTTCCATTCTTTGGTACCTCTGGATTTTGGCACTGAATAGCTAGACAATGAGGAACTGTATATGTAATTAAAGTGTACGTCTGGGCAAAAAAAACAATGTATATACGGTATATATGTATATATATATATATATATATATATATATATATATATATATATACAGTTGTGCTCATAAGTTTACATACCCTGGCAGAATTTATGATTTCTTGGCCATTTTGCGGAGAATATGAATGATAACACAAAAACATTTCTTTCACTCATGTTAGCATTTGGCTTTAGTCACATAAGTCTCTTTTTGCTATATAGGATAGATATAAAAAGTTTACAGCAAAAGGGAGCAGTCCTACCTTGACATGTTGGAGATTCTTTTGTCCACTGATCAAGAGCCATACACATTGTTTTATTAGATCCCACCAAGGTAAATCCTTTGTTACAGGTGAAACTACATGAAGACTTAAGATGTAGAATTTCTTCATTGCTGGAGCATTGCATTGTTCCATTCTTTGGTACATCTGGATGATGGCACTGAATAGCTAAATAATGAAGAATTATACATGTAATTAAGGTATATGTCTGGGCAAATAAAATAAAAATATATATATATATTTATATACAATATAAATATAGATAGATAGATAGATAGATAGATAGATAGATATGTAGTGGCCTCACCCTCACCCCCTTCTTTATCGGTTACTCTGGCTCTGGTCTAGGGGTAACTTGGAGCGGAGAGCGAGGTGCGGCACGGACCATGTCCTCTCGATTACAGCATGCAGAGGTGAAGGCCAGTATCTAGTTGTATTCGGGCCTGTGTATACGCTTAGAGCCAAGTCTGTTCTGCTGATAACCCCCTTTGCTCCCAGTAATTGCAGTACCACACACTGAAAAGGTCCAACACTTATTTATTCCATAACGGCAAACAAATAGTCCTTTGCGAGCAGACAGTTTGAGACCCAGAGAACAGTTCAGTATTGGTGGAGAGTAGGTCAAGGCACAATCCTCAAAGAAAACTAAACTGTTGAGGTTTCACCAATGGTTGCTAAGCACAGTGACTGTTAAATAGAATTTTTGGCTTCAGAGTCTCTTCCAGCGACTCTAGTGAACAGGAACTGGAGTTACCTTCGCTACGTTGCAGCCCCTGTCAGAGGGAAGACATCCCTCCAAGGGAGTTACCAGAGGCCCCGCCGTCACCGAGTTAATGCTGTACCGGACTATCCGGAAGGGTTACACTCCTTGGCCTCCTCGCCTCAGATACGGGTCCCAACATCTTAGGGCCCCTCAGACTCCTCCACCCTCGCGGAGTGTGTTACTGGGCCCCAGGCTACGGCAGTAGTACCTCACCCCAGGCTTAAGGTGCCTGGGATGGACTCTATCTCTCGCTCCGGCCAGGTCAAGGGCACCTGGGCCCGGAACTCCGGAACGCCAGCACCCAGGCTGAAGGTAACTGGGTGCGGCCGCGTCCTCCAACTCTGAACCCCAAGGTCAGGGCGTCTTCCCCTTTTTTCTCCTCTCCCCCTGCGTCACAGCGGGTTCCCCGCCCCGCTGCACCAGTGCCAGGAAAGGACAAAAAGGGAGCAGTCTTGCGGTGCGGGTTCAACTCCAGCCCAGGGCGACAACGCCACCAGCAGGTCCCAGGGAACCCTGCACCACCAGAGTCCTCCAAGAACCACAAAAAGGGATTCTCAGATTCCCTAACAAATAGTGCATCTGGGTTAAATAACCCAGATGCTCCCCCCCCCAATTTAAATACCCGCTACACTCTCCCCCCTGTAATTTGACACTGGTCCCCAGTGTCTGGTGCAAACCCACGTCTCCCAAGAAATGGCAGCATAAGTCTGACCCAGAGACCAACTACACAATTTGACCCTGAATTGTGCCAAGACCTAGAATGGGAAAGGGAAAATATAAAACAGTAAAACTTTCAGTAATACACTTCTGACATTTACAAATCCATCATCCTCCCCCTGACTATCTAAGGACCACCCATACTCAGTAGCCTTGACAGACGAATCTCCTGCAGAGGGGAAAAAAACAAACATCCTAACACAATGTGTGTCTTTCTTGGAATGAACGGGCCTCTCCTTGAAAAGACCCATTCGCTCCAATAAGCATGGTGATGCAAGCACCGCCACCTGGTGACAGTGCCACGGTAATAACACTTGGTCGAATCTTCCAGACAACTTTCTTCTTTTCTTTTTCTCTACACTGACTAAAGCCCCAAAGTCAATGATTTCTCTGAAGTGCAAGGAGAAGGAGGGAGAACAACAGTAACAGCTCCCATTTCTCCAAAAGAGTAAAACGCCCAAATCAAGAAAAAACTAGGGCACAGTCATTGCGTTCCAACAAAGGCTCTCCGGAAAGTCCAGCAATGAGTAACAGAAAACACACAGGAGTCTTTTTCTCCTAAAGGTAGAACTTTGGGTGCGGCAGGAACACAGGCTTCAGGTGCCTATCAAGAGTCTCCACATTATACTCAATGTTCTCTCCGTCCTTGCGACAAATAAGCAACTTGTCCGCATGGATATGCCGACCCAACATCCACTCCGCTTTACAGTCCTTGAACTTCTAGGACACGGGGGTTAAGCATGAAAGATATCGGCGAGCATGGGGCACTTTGAGCTTTTCCTAGACAAACTCATCGTACCATCGCTGCCGCAGGACCTCCACTTCAAAAAGCAAGTCCCGGGGTAGGTATGGGTACTCCCACCCATATTCACGGGTAACTCTCTGACAGAAGAGCCGCTGTAGCCGGGCCAGAGGTGGCATGGTGGCACGGTCTCCTTCTCCAGGCTGGACAATGGACTCCGGATGCCGAGGTACTTTAACTACCTCCGTTGGCTTGGACCTGGGAGCCCACAGCAATGAATGTTGCGTTCCCATCACCGGAACGGATGAAACAGCAGGTGATTCACAGGATGGAAGGGCAAGCAAGAGACCAGATTCCTCCCCGGCCTCCGGGACCTCCACCCGGGGTGTACTATCCCCTGTTGACATGGGCAGATCCCTTAGTGCGCGGAGCACGGGTAACGGCATCCTGTCCCAACCCTTGCGGTGAAAGACCTCGTCAATCTCGCCATCATCGGACAGCGATTCCAGGTCGGAGGTGTCGTACATTTCCGCGGGCAGGTAATTCCCAGTAGATGGGGAATCACCCTCCCTCACAGGCTCCACCGACAATGGACTCCCGACACCTCCAACCACACACACAGTCCCAACCCCTGGCTCACCTGGGCCTTCAGTAGAACAGGGATGTCCAGGGCTTTTCCCGCCGGATCCATCCAGGCCAGGCAAGCAGCGGGGCGAAGCTCTTCCACGACCACAGGATGCCTGTACAAGGCCGACTTTCCTCTTCGGAGGTGGAAGCAGGGAGCTTGTGGTGACCGAAGCAGCATCCTCTGATTTTTCTCTCTCAGTCTCTGGTTGGGCACTCTCCTTGCCCTGGTCAGCGCGCACAGAAATCTCCGCAAAGGCCTGGATCTCCCCTTCCGAAGTGGCGGTACCTGTGAGGCAGTTGAGGTGGAAGGCTTGGGGCCTTTCTGTGAATGGTTCCACCTCAAAAATAAACTCCTTGCAGGCCTCACATCGCCCGAATGGCTTCAAACTGACCACCAGTCCCGAGCAGCCGGGACAGATCACACCGAGGGCCTCTATGTCTCTGCATACATACAGAGCCAAACGTCCTCTGGGCCTAAGTCTTATTCCTGTATCTGTTATGGAAGCAGATAAGGAAGTCATCTTCGTGGGGTAAGGAACCGGAATCCACGGGGTACTTGAGGTCATCCCGACTGTCTGCTGCTCCATTGTGCACTGACCAATACGCGCCAGAATCCCCACCTGACTACTTCCACATGGCCAGACTCCTCCCACAGTCTGCACTTGTTCGCTGGCTTTCCCTTCTCCCCGCCCACGTACTGCACTGCTATGGTGTGCCTCGTGGCGCGCCTGCCAACATGGCCGACCTACACGGAACTCCACCGGGTAGCAAAGTCCCAACACAGACGTTCCCAGCTCCATACACGAAACACACATCCCGGACTTGCGAGCCCCCACGTGTAGCGGCCTCACCCCCTTCTTTATCGGTTACTCTGGCTCTGGTCTAGGGGTATCTTGGAGGGGAGAGCGAGGTGCGCCACGGCCCATGTCCTCTCGATTACAGCATGTAGAGGTGAAGGCCAGTATCTAGTTTTATTTGGGCCTGTCTATATGCTTAGAGCCAAGTCTGTTCTGCTGATAACCCCCTTTGCTCCCAGTAATTGGAGTACCACACACAGAAAAGGTCCAACACTTATTTATTCCATAACGGCAAACAAATAGTCCTTTGCGAGCAGACAGTTTGAGACCCATAGAACAGTTCAGTATTGGTGGGGAGTAGGTCAAGGCACAATCCTCAAAGAAAACTAAACCGTTGAGGTTTCACCAACGGTTGCTAAGCACAGTGGCTGTTAAATAGAATTTTTGGCTTCAGAGTCTCTTCCAGCGACTCTAGTGAACAGGAACTGGAGTTACCTTCGCTACGTTGCAGCCCCTGTCAGAGGGAAGACATCCCTCCAAGGGAGTTATCAGAGGCCCCGCCTTCACCGGGTTAATGCTGAACTAGGACAATCAGGAAGGGTTACACTCCCCGGCCTCCTCACCTCAGATACGGGTCCCAACACCTTAGGGCCCCTCGGACTCCTCCACCCTCGCGGAACCCAGTCGAAGTTACTGGGCCCCAGGCTCCGGCAGTAGTACCTCACCCCAGGCTTAAGGTGCCTGGGATGGACTCCATCTCTCGCTCCGGCCAGGTCAAGGGCACCTGGGCTCGGAACTCCGGAACGCCAGCACCCAGGCTGAAGGTGCCTGGGTGCGGCCGCGTCCTCCAACTCTGAACCCCAAGGTCAGGGCGTCCGCCCCTTTTATCTCCTCTTCCCCTGCATCACAGCGGGTTCCCCGCCCCGCTGTACCAGCGCCAGGAAAGGACAAAAAGGGAGCAGTCTTGCGGTGCGGGTTCAACTCCAGCCCAGGGCGACAACGCCACCAGCAGGCCACAGGGAACCCTGCACCACCAGAGTCCTCCAAGAACCACAAAAAGGGATTCTCAGATTCCCTAACAATTAGTGCATCTGGGTTAAATAACCCAGATGCTCCCCCCCAATTTAATTACCCGCTACATATATATATAGATAGATAGATATAAATATATATCTATCTATATATCTATCTATATATAGATATATATATAGTACTGTGCAAAAGTTTTAGGCAGGTGTGAAGCGATGCTGTAAAGTAAGAATGCTTACAAAAATATACTTTAGTTGTTTATTTTTATCAATTTACAAAATGTAAAGTGAGCGAACGGAAAAAAAATCTTAATCAAATTAATATTTATTGTGACTAAGCCTTGGCTTCAAACCAGTACAAGTTCTCTAGGTACACTTTCACGCAGCAAATCAACAAATTCCACACACAGGAAAAATCTCCGTGCTTCGGTGCAGTGAAAAATAAGTAGCCAGCACTAAATATTGTGATACTTTAGGCCCCATACACACTCTTATATTTTCTGCAGATTTTCGTCTTCAGATTTACCAAAACTATGTAGTGCAAGAGCCTGTCTGATTGCATACAAATTGAAACTCTTGTGGTTTAACCTCATATTATATGGTTTTGGTAAATCTGAAGACAAAAATCTGCAGAAAATCTAAGTGTGTATGGGGTCATAAAGGGTTTGTAAACCTTCGTGTTTTTTACCTTAATGCATCCTATGCATTAAGGTGAAAAAACATCTGGCAGTGACCGGCCCCCCAGCCCCCCCCCCGCGTTTTACTTACCTGAGCGCCGAATTTGCCTCAGCGGGATCGCGCTGTCCCTCTCTCCACGGGGTCCCGGCTCTTGATTGGATAGATTGATAGCAGCGCAGCCATTGGCTCCTGCTGCTGTCAATCAAATCCAATGACGCGGCGCCGGGGGCGGGGCTGATACATACTAATGAATGACTTGGGAGTGCGCCTGCAAGGTAACCCCCGGGAGAGTGCTTCTCCTAGAGGGTTATCTGATGCAGGGAGGAGTGGGGAGGAGCCGCAAGAGCCACCGAGGGACCCCAGAAGCCGGTGTTCGGGCCACTCTGTGCAAAAGAAACTGCACAGTGGCAGTAAGTAGGACATGATTTTTTTTTTTTTTATAATAATCGGAGCCTTAAAACCCCTTTAAGCCTCGTACACACAATGCAAAATTTGGAAGGGGATTGTTGTTTGACAGGCTGTTGTCCGAAATTCCTACCATTAGTATGCTTCTTTCGACAATTGTTTTCCAATTTTTGGACAACAAATGTTGGATGACAGGCTAGTAAATTTTTGGCAAACGACGGCTCCACGTCTGATTTTCGGATGGTCAGTACAAAAATCCATCACAAAAAAGTCGAAAGTACAAACACGCATGCTCGGAATCAAGGAATGATTGGGAAGAGTTCGGTCTTGTAAACTACCGTAGTTCGTCATCTAGAATTAACATTCGTGAAGCAGCAATTGATGAAATGTCAAAATTTTCATCTTCTTTATTGGGATAATAATGAAGCTGCTTTGCTGGTGATACTGATGTAGTTATGTCAAAAGTATTTTAAAAGGCATTTGTTTTGTACAATCTGAAAATCGTGAATCAACGTTCACCAAACTTCTACTAACACAAAATTAGCAGAAGGTGCCCAAAGGGGGGCACTTGAGAAATGAACGTCCTCTTTATACACTCATAGTACGTCACTAAGTTCGTGTTTGTCAAACGACAATTTGCGTATCATTAGTATGCAAGACAAAATCCTGCTCATGCCCTTTTGACAAAAATCAGATGCTCGGTTGTCCAACAAACAAAAGCTCGGTTCACACTTGTGCGATGTGGGAACCCTGCAAATCCACTGCAGGTTCCCGCATGGCACACGACTCGCACAGCAGTTCACACTGCCATATGTGAACTGCCGGGAGTGTCAATACATTGTTAATGACACCCCCATTTCAGCTCGCATATCGCACCGCAAACTTACAGTTTGGACATGAATAAGATGGCATGGGTGTGAACACTCATGTCATCTGATTCTGGTGCATACCAAAAAAAGGGTCCTGTGCGAGTTTGGTCCAAATGTGATGAGATATCAGCCATACAATCTGTATGGCTGAAATCGCATTGCACGAACATCGCATGTGATCTCGCAGAAAGCACTGGTGTGAACCAGCATTAAACCCCAAAGAAAAATACATAGAAGAAAAAGTGCAGCGTTGTAAACTAAACAAATCGCAAAAAAATAGTTTTAAGCCTCCTACACAGCTGTTTCTGTTTCAGTCAATGACTGTGTTTCAACCTACATATAAAATTGATGATCATTGGCACCTGCTTGGTATAATTGGTTAATCATACCCCCGACTAATCTTTCAAAATCCCTGATTTTGTGTAAGTGTACAAAGTGTGCAAGTGTACAAATGTATGCAGGTTTTAAGCCTTAAGCCCTGTACACACGATCGGCTTGACTGATGAAAACCGTCCGATGGATGGGACCCATCGGTCTTTTTTCCATCGGTTTTAAAAAATAGAACATGTTTTAAATTTTTCCCATGGATAAAAAACCGATCGAAAACTCAGATCGTCTATGGGCAAGTCCATCGGATCAAAAACCCACGCATGCTCAGAATCAAGTCGACGCATGCTCAGAAGCATTAAACTTCATTTTTCTCGGCTCATCGGAGTGTTTTATGTCACCGCGTTTGGAACGGTCGGTTTTTTGACTGATGGTGTGTGGGCAAGACTGATGAAAAACAGTTTCATCTGATTTCCGATGGACAAATCCATCGGACGAAAATCCATAGGTTATCCGATCTTGTGTACAGGGCTAAAGAGTAGTCACACCAAATATTGATTTGATTTAGATTTAGATTTTACTTTTGTTCACTTACTTTGCATTTTGTAAATTGATAAAAAATAAACAAATTAAATATATTTTTAAAGGCATTCTTAAGCCTGGTACACACGGTTCGATTGTTGGACAACTGAGAGTCTGATATTTGTCAAAAGGGTGTGTGTCAGGATCTTGTCTTCCATACTAACGTTACACCAATTGTCATGCCACAAACAAGCAGTGGTGTACTACAAGGAATTCCAGCTCTTGAACGCCACCCTTTGGGCCCCTTCTGCTAATTTTGTGTTTGGTGAGCATTGATTCCGAGCATGTGTGTCTGTGCTTTCGACCTTTGTGTGACGGGTTTGTGTACTGACCATCCAAAAATCTGACTTGGAGCTGTCGTTTGACAAAAATTTACTAGCCTGTCATCCAACATTTGTTTTCAGAAACTTGGAAAACAATTGTCACAAGGAGTGGACTAACGGTAAGAGTTTCGGACAACAGTCTGCCAAAAGACAACCCCCTTTCGAAAACCGAACTGTGTGTACGAGGCTTTACTTTACAGCATTTCTTCACACATGCCTACAACTTTTGCACAATAATATATATATATATATATATATATATATATATATATATATATATATATACGCATGTACAACCCATGGCAAAAAGTATGGAATCACCCCTCCTGGAAAATGTTCATTCAATTGTTTAAATGTGTGTAGCGGGGGTCTAAATCTAGGGGGAGCACCTGGGTGGTAGTATGATCCAGGATGTACCAATCATGAGAGGGTTTAGACCATTTAAGTCGTGGAGGACTTTGGTAGTGTGCTGTTCTTCTTGACCTGTGGGTGGCGATGTTGTCCCGAGTCGAGGTAGAACCACTGCCGTAGTGCTACACCCTTTTTGTCCTGCTCTGGCAGTGGTACAGCGGGGCGGGGAACCTGCTGTGACGGCTGGGGGAGGGCATAAAAGGGGGTAGACGCCCTCGCCACGAGGTCTTCTTGCTATCCCGCGCCCAGGCACCCTTGGCCTGGGTGCTGGCGGTCCGGAGTTCCGGCCCAGGTGCCCATGGCCTGGTCGGAGCAGTGTTGGCGTCCATCTCAGGCACCTTAAGCCTGGGGTGAGGTACTACACCTGAGGCCTGGGGCCCAGTGACTTCGACTGGGCTCCGCAAGGGTGGATGTGTCCGAGGGACCCTGAGGTGGATGGGGCCCGTGTCTGAGGCTAGGAGGCCGGAGAGGTTACCCTTCTGAAGAGCACGGAGCAGCATCAACCCGGTGACAGAGGGGCCTCTGGTAACTCCCTTGGAGGGACATCTTCCCCCTGACAGGGGCCGCAACGCAGCGAAGGTAATCCAGTTCATGTTCTCTAGAGTCGCTGGTAGAGACTCCGAAGATTCAAGTTCTCTCTCAAGCCGATGGCTGTAGCAACCGCTGGTGAAACCACAGTGGTTTAGTTTGATTGTTAGGACTGTGCCTCGACCTGCTCACCCCACCGTATTGAACTGTTTTATGGGTCCCAACCAGTCGGCTGACAAAGGACTGTTTATTCGTGTGCTATAATAAACAAGTGTTGGACCCTTATCGGTGTGTGGTACTCTGGTTAATGGGAGCGAAGGGAAGTGTCAGCACAACAGACTTGAAACACACAGGCCCGAGGAGAACAACAGGTACTGGCCTTCACCTCACCCGCTGCAATGGGGAGGACATGGGCCGTGGCGCATCTCACTCTTGCATACAAGATATCCCTGGACAGGAGCTATCGGATAACCGATTCACGAGAGAAGGGAGTGAGGCCGCTACATGTGTAAAAAACAAAACAAAACAAAAAACTAAGGTAAAGGTACGGGGGGGGGGGGGGAGATGATAGTCATTAAATCTTCAGTAAATGCACAAGTTTATATTGAGGTTTTGGACACTTTTCTTTTTCCATCAATTGAAAGGATCTTTGGTGATGATGACATCGTTTTTCAGGATGTAAACTAATGCAGGTGTTTGTTTTAGAACGGCAAAATACATGATGGTTCCATAGTCTTTTCCTCGGAATTGAGTGATTCCATATGTTTTTCCTCTGATTGATCTGCAAAAACAGTTGCAACTGACTAATGCACTTGGCTGTGAATGTTTTGTTGTTGGCTGATATCACACAAGATTCTTTGGACTAAAATTTAGAAGAAACAGTGTCAGCCCTGCCCTTTGCTTAACTACTGACTCCTGCCCCTCTCCTGATCTCCACAACAGAGTTATTCACAAAATCATATATTAAAAGTTTTCCCTACCCTTTATACATTGGTTACTATCTGTCCTCCTATATAAGCTAAAGTAGTTCTAGAATTCAACTGCAGTCTGTCATCATACATTACATTATTTTCCATAAAACCCTTTAAGTTTGTTTGCCACAAAAATTGTAGCCTTAGATTTCAGCAACTCAAGCCTCGTACACACGGCCGAGATTCTCGTTGAAAAAAACATGTCGTTTTTTTCGACGAGATTCTTGGACAAGAAACTTGTCCCGGCCGAGTGTACACACGCTCGTTTCAAAGAACCCGCGGTTCTTTGAATGGAGCGTACGCGGTGACGTCATCGACTACGACGAGCATGCGCTCGTCACATTCGATGCCGTCGCCGCCATCTTGGCATACCCTACGAATGCCTAGGAAGCTACCGCGCATGCGTCGAATTCATTTCGAACATGCGCGGGCTTCCGGGAGGACAGGTAAGTGTACACACACTCACTTTTCTCGTCGAGAAACATGCCGAGGAGAATCTCGACGAGAAAATAGAGAGCAGGTTCTCTATTTTCTCGTCGAGGTTTCTTGTCGTTTTTCTCGACGAGAAACCCGATAGCCGCGTACACACGACCGATTTACTCGGCAAGACCTCTCTGCCAGCAAGTTTCTTGCTGGTTCTTGCCGAGAAAATCGGTCGTGTGTACGAGGCCTTACTGATAAAACACCACACGTATTAAAGTAATTTATCAACTAATCTAAATTGAGTAAACAAAGCTCTGAATAGTGCAATATTTACCTTCACATTTTGCAGGCTTTTCTGTCCATTGATAAGGAGACATACATGTTATTGATGGAGACCCAATCAAGGTAAACCCTTCATTGCATCTGAAATTACACCTAGACTTATAGGGTAGAATTTCTTCATTGTCTGAACAATCCATTACTCCATTTTCAGTTTTCTTAGGACGTTTGCACCGAATAGCTACATAAGGAGAATAATTATTCACGTGCATGCACTGGAATTTGGTTCAGTAATAACCACTGTATCTTAAAAGAACGAACGTAACAACAGAGACACTTTTGCAGTGCTGTAAAAGTGCTAGACATCAATATAATATATCCTGATACAGTTTATAATTAACTTTGATGTGTGCATATTTGTACTCTTCGCTGTTTCTCATCATACCTATCCCACCGCACCTTCAGTGTCACTTACAACTCTACTTCTTCCTCCTCTCTTCCTTTCTCTGTCAGGGTCCCCCAAGGTTTTGTTCTTGGACCTTTCCTTTTCTCAATCTACACCTCCTCCCTGGGTCAGTTGATTGCCTCCCACGGCTTTCAATACCACTTCTACGCTGATGACAACCAAATCTATATCTTGACCCCTAAGCTCACTTCATCAGTCTCCTCACGCATCACCAACTTACTAACAGACATATCATCCGGGATGTCACATCACTTCCTCAAACTCAATCTATCCAAAACCAAGCTTATATTTCCTCCCCCTCGTGCCTCTTCCCCTGATTTCTCCGTCAAAATCAATAGCTTAACTATCAACCCGTTTGCCCCATGCCAAGGTCCTAGGTGTAATCCTGGACTCTGAACTATCCTTTTGGCCCCACATCCAATCACTGTCCATAGCTTGCCACCTCAACCTCCAGAACAGCTCCTTCCTAACCAATGACACCACAAAACTTCTAACTCACTGCCTGGCAATCTCTTGCCTTGACTACTGCAACTCCCTCCTCATAAGCTTACCTTTAAATAGACTATTCCCCTTCAGTCCATCATGAATGCTGCTGCCAGGCTCATCCATCTTACAAATAACTCTGCTACCCCTCTCTGCCATTCCCTCCACTGGCTTCTGCTCACCCAACAAATTAAATTCAAGATATTAACACTAACTTACAAAGCCATCCACAACTCGGCCCCCAGCTAGATCACTAACCTAGTCTCAAAATACCAACCAAATCGTTCTCTTCATTCCTTCCAAGACCTCCTGCTCTCTAGCTCCTTTGTCACCTCAACCCACGCTCGCCTCCAGGACTCCTCCAGAGCCTCTTCCATCCTCTGGAACTCTCTACCCCAATCTGTCCAAACCTTTTCTACTCTGTCCACTTTCAAACGATCCCTGAAATCTCATGTCTTCAGAGAAGCCTATCTGGCCCCCCACCTAACAACTGCACATTTATTTTCTCCATCAGCCCATCCACCACAGTATTTACCTGTTGTATCTCTTGACCCTCCCTCTTGGATTGTAAGCTCCAACGAGCAGGGCTCTCTGATTCCTACTTTATCAAATTGTATTGTAATTTTTCTGTCTGCTCTTATGTTGTAAAGTGCTGTGTAAATTGTCTGCACTACATAAATACTGTATAATAATAATTATTATTTTGTAGCACCCTTCTAGTGTAGAGTAGGCTGCTAGGTAAATGTATCTAGCTCCAGTGTAATCAGAGAAGCAGGGAGTTGATTACTTAGGGCTTCTCAGTGTTTCACAGGCTGCTGCTCTGTTACTCCCCCTATCTTCTAGAGCAGGGGTCTCAAAGTACCGGCCCGCGGACCGGTTATAAATGGCCCGCAGGCAGCGCGGGGGTGCCGCGGAAGGGGGGGAGCAAATTCTCAGTGTTCTACTGCCAGGCATGTACTGGCCGGAGAACCGCGGCGATTTACCCGTCAATTGCCGACAGCTGGCGCCTGACGGGTAGATCGAGATGCATGCAGAGTAGTGCAGGAAGTGTCTGTCATAAGTTCACTTCTCTCTCATGTCACCCTGTTGCTCCCCGGCTGCCCCTCCTCTTTTCTCGTCCATCCATGTTTGCTTGTGACATCATTTGGGATGGACGAAAAGAGGAGGGGCCGCCGGGGAGCAACAGCGTGACATGAGAGAGAAGTGAACTTATGACAGACGCTTCCTGCGCTACTCTGCATTTGAAGAAAACGTCAACAAGTAAACGCTGACCTGTGCCCCATGTACCCTGATTGTGCCCTGATGTGCTCCATGTACCCCGATTGTGCCCTGATGTGCCCCATGTACCCTGAATGTGCCCTGATGTGCCCCATATACTCTGATTGTGCCCTGATGTGCCCCATGTACCCTGATTCAAAAATTGGAAGGGGGTGCCCCTGGGATAATACGGATTGGAATGTAACAATATGGAATGCCAAACGTGTATATATAAAAATAGAAAAAATATTTATTATAATAAGTACAAAAATATACATACAATATAATACAGTATTATCCCAGGGGCACCCCCTTCCAAATTTTCAAATTCAATTGGGATGTGATTGGTTATATTGGAATTGCTGTTTTACTGGTCAAGCTACATCTTATCTATCATTTATACATGTACCCTGATTGTGCCCTGATGTGCTGGGCTCTGTGCCCTGATGTGCTGTGCCCTGATGGTGAGTGGTCAGTGTGCAGTGTAGTGGTCAATGTGTAGTGGTCAGTGTGCAGTGTAGTGGTCAGTGTGTAGTGTAGTGGTCAGTGTGCAGTGGTCAGTGTGCAGTGTAGTGGTCAGTGTGTAGTGCAGTGGCGGTGCGTCCATAGAGGGCGCCGGAGCGCCGCCCCCTCTCGCTCCCGCACCGCCACTGAAAGACAATACACAGATTCATGCATTGCATGAATCTGTGTATTGTCACCGCTGCCGCGCTGCCCACTATACATATGGCCGGCCTCCTGGTGAGCGCCGGCCATATGAATTAGAGCGGCGGCCGGCGGTGGGTGTGACTTGGAAGTGCCTATCAGAGCCAGTGGCTCTGATAGGCTTTCCGAATACAGCTCTCACGCTGTATTCGGCTTCCAAAAACTCCTCCCAGGTACGCACGGGGGTGCGTTCCTGGAAGAAGACTGTGTGGAGGTTTCAGCCAATCAGGTTCACCGGATCTGGTTACCGGTAACCTGATTGGCTGAAGCGACATCGAGGGCGGGAGAACACATCGAGGACGGCGCGGACAGAGGAAGGTAAGTGCAGGGCTGGGGGGGGGGGACAGGCTGCATTTGGGGGACAAACTGGCTGAATATGGGGCACAAACTGGCTTAATATGGGGCACAAACTGGCTGAATATGGGGGACAAACTGGCTGAATATGGGGCACAAACTGGCTGAATATGGGGGGAACTGGCTGAATATGGGGGGAACTGGCTGAATATGGGGGACAAACTGGCTGAATATGGGGGGAACTGGCTGAATATGGGGGACAAACTGGCTGAATATGGGGGGAACTGGCTGTATATGGGGGACACGCTGGCTGCATTTGGGGGGAACTGGCTGTATATGGGGGGAACTGGCTGTATATGGGGGGACAAACTGGCTGGATTTCGGGGGAACTGGCTGTATATGGGGGACAAACTGGCTGAATATGGGGGGAACTGGCTGTATATGGGGGACACGCTGGCTGCATTTGGGGGGAACTGGCTGTATATGGGGGACAAACTGGCTGCATTGGGGGGAACTGGCTGTATATGGGGACAAACTGGCTGTATATGGGGGCACACTGGCTATATATATGGGGACAAACTGGCTGTATATGGGGGCACACTGGCTATATATATATGGGGGCACACTGGCTGTATATGGGGGCACACTGGCTGTATATGGGGGCGCACTGGCTGTATATGGGGGCACACTGGCTGTATATATGGGGGCACACTGGTTATATATATATGGGGGCACACTGGCTGTATATGGAAACAAACTGGCTGTATTTGAGGGGGCAAACTGGTGGCGTTTGGGCACAGTGGCTGCGTTTAATGGGCACAATGGCGGCAATTGTTTTTTTTTTTTTTTTCAGTTTGTTTGCGCCCCCCCAAAAAAATTTTGAGCACCAGCCGCCACTGGTGTAGTGTAGTGGTCAGTGTGTAGTGTAGTGGTCAGTGTGTAGTGTAGTGGTCAGTGTACAGTGCAGTGGTCAGTGTGCAGTGCAGTGGTCAGTGTGCAGTGTAGTGGTCAGTGTGCAGTGTAGTGGTCAGTGTGCAGTGTAGTGGTCAGTGTGCAGTGTAGTGGTCAGTGTGCAGTGTAGTGGTCAGTGTATAGTGTAGTGGTCAGTGTGCAGTGTAGTGTGCAGTGGTCAGTGTGCAGTGGTCAGTGTGCAGTGTAGTGGTCAGTGTGTAGTGTAGTGGTCAGTGTGTAGTGTAGTGGTTAGTGTGCAGTGGTCAGTGTGTAGTGGTCAGTGTGCAGTGTAGTGGTCAGGGTTAATAATGCGTTCGATGACACCAGTGCTGGGGGTTAATAGTGCGTGTGCTGACACCAGTGCTGCTGTTTTTTGAAGTTTGAAATTTTTCATGCGGCCACCCATGGGATATGAAAACTTGTTTTGTGGCCCTCGGGTAATTTGAGTTTAAGACCTTTGCTCTAGAGGATTTTAGATATATAGTGGGAAGAAAAACAGAATATTTATGGGCCTCTAGCCAGTCCATGGGGAGGTGTGCCCAGAAGGTTGTGAGAGAGCTCATAAACAGTCTGGGGACTGAGCAGCAGGAGCAGTGTTTCTGGGTCTAGTTTTGCTGGAGGGGACCTGTGCAGTGGCTCTGCCCCTAGGGCAGCTTTCTGGAAGGATCTGTAGGAAGACATCAAGGTCCCAGCTAAGTTTAGCTGGGGGGGCTATTGGCAGCTAAAATCCAAGGATTAAATTGGATCTGTAGAAACTCACTGGGGAAAGCCAGGAGGAAGTTGGTGGAAAATAGGGATGAGCCGAACACCCCCCGGTTCGGTTCGCACCAGAACCTTCGAACGGACCGAACGTTCGCTGCGAACGTTAGAACCCTAATAAATACAATGCACGCGAATGTTCGAAATCTAAAGTGCAAATTATAATGACTAATATGCATGTTATTGTCCTAAAAAGGGTTTGGGGACCCGGGTTCTGCCCCAGGGGACATGTATCAATGCAAAACAAAGTTTTAAAAACTGCAGTTTTTCGGGAGCAGTCATTTTAACCACTTAACGACCGCTCACTGTATATATACGTCGGCACAATGGCAACGACAGGCACAATCACGTAGAGTGTACGTGATTGCCTTTGTACAGTTGGGGGGTCCAATCGGACCCCCCTTCTGTACAGTGAGCGGTCGGAATTCGTTGGGGAGTGATCCGACATGAGGGGACGGCCGTTCGATTCCGGCCACCCCCCCGCGATCGCTCCCGGCGAATGGAAATGCCCCCTCTGTCTGTCAAATGTACACACAGACAGAGAAAGCAGGAGGAAGTGATGTCATCTCCTGTGCGGCGCTCACATATACCGAGCGCCGTACAAGAGAAGACATCAAGGTTAGTGCACAAACACTACACTAACACCAGCACACATAGGCAAATAAATCGCCCCCCCAGGCCCCCCCAGATCACCCCCCAGCCCCCAGTCACAGTGTCACTGATTGCAGTGACCATTTATTTACTGATCACTGCAATCAGTGACATTTGTGACTGTAAAAGTGTCACTACATTTAGTTTTAGGTCCAGCGTAGCCCCCTAACCCCCCCTAATAAAGGTTTAACCCCTTGATCACCCCCCAGATAACCCTTTCACCCCCTAGCACCGCCGTCGCTAAGCGATCATTTTTCTGATCGCTGTCTTAGCGTCGGTGATGCAGATCGGTACCCAGTAATTTTTTTTAGGTTCGCCGCAGGTTTTTATAGCGTCGGGTACCCCCATAAATTATCTAATAAAGGTTTAACCCCCTTGATCGCCCCCCAGGTAACCCTTTCACCCCCTATCACCACTGTCGCTAAGCGATCATTTTTCTGATCGATGTCTTAGCGTCGGTGATGCAGATCGGCAGCCAGTATTTTTTTTTTAGGTTCGCCGCAGGTTTTTATAGCGTCAGGTACCCCCATAAATTATCTAATAAAGGTTTAACCCCCTTGATCGCCCCCCAGGTAACCCTTTCACCCCCTATCACCACTGTCGCTAAGCGATCATTTTTCTGATCGCTGTCTTAGCGTCGGTGATGCAGATCGGTAGCCAGTAATTTTTGTTTAGGTTCGCCGCAGGTTTTTATAGCTTCAGGTACCCCCATAAATTATCTAATAAAGGTTTAACCCCCTTGATCGCCCCCCAGGTAACCCTTTCACCCCCTATCACCACTGTCGCTAAGCGATCATTTTTCTGATCGCTGTATTAGCGTCGGTGATGCAGATCGGTAGCCAGTAATTTTTTTTAGGTTCGCCGCAAGTTTTTATAGCGTCAGGTACCCCCATATATTATCTAATAAAGGTTTTAACCCCCTAATTGCCCCTAGTTAACCCTTTCACCAGTGATCATCATATAAGTGTTACGGGTGACGCTGGTTAGTTAGTTTGCTTTTTATAGTGTCAGGGCACCCGCCGTATATAACCCAATAAAGGTTTAACCCCCTGATCGCCCGGCGGGTGATATCAATTAGGTTTTAGCGTCAGAGAGGGTCTGCGTCACACCCCAGGCAGCGTCAGGTTAGTGCCAGTAACGCTAACACCCACGCGTGAAGCATACACCTCCCTTAGTGGTATAGTATCTGAACAGATCAATATCTGATCTGATCAGATCTATACTAGCGTCCCCAGCAGTTTAGGGTTCCCAAAAACGCAGTGTTAGCGGGATCAGCCCAGATACCTGCTAGCACCTGCGTTTTGCCCCTCCGTCCAGCCCAGGCCACCCAAGTGCAGTATCGATCGATCACTGTCACTTACAAAACACAACACACATAACTGCAGCGTTCGCAGAGACAGGCCTGATCCCTGCGACTCCAGTGCTGTAGGAGGTGATTTCACCACCACAGTTAAAAAAAAAAAGCAAATATGCCGAAGCATGGGGGCAGCAGGGGCAGAGGAGCGGAGGAGTGATTTTGCTCCTAATGCCGCGTACATACGGTCGAAATTCCGACGGAGGCTTGCCCGTGGAAAAGTCCGACTATGTGTGTGCGGCATAACTTTTTTGCGGGAGGATGCCCCCATGCTTTGGCATATATAAATGGTGCATGTATGCCCATCATTAGAAGTGGGTGGATGAAGGGCGGTATTCTAATGGTGGGCATATCCACCGATCAATCTCTTTTTTCGTTCAGCCACCTGGCTGCATGAAAAAAAAAGATTACAATACATGTCCAACAAGGACCAGCAACGTACTGGCATGTTACTGGACTTTGAATGGTTATACCAGATTGATGCCTGCGGGTTTAGGTATCATCTTGGTATCATTCTTTTCAGCCATCAGCCGGCTTTCATGTAAAAGCAATCCTAGTGGCTAATTAGCCTCTGGACTGCTTTTACAAGCAGTGGGAGGGAATGACCCCCCCGGATATAAAAAGCGCCATTGGGAAATTGGGAAAGCATTTTATCACACCGATCTTGGTGTGGTCAGATGCTTTGAGGGCAGAGGAAAGATCTAGGGTCTAGACCCCAGTTTTTTCAAAAAAATAGTACCTGTCACTACCTATTGCTATCATAGGGGATATTTACATTCCCTGAGATAACAATAAAAATGATAAAAAAAATATTGAAGGAACAATTTAAAAATAAAATAAAAAAGCAAAATTAATAATAATTAAAAAAAAAGCACCCCTGTCCTGCCCTGCTCTTGCCCAATGGCGAACGCAAGCGTCGGTCTGGCGTCATATGTAAACAGCAATTGCACCATGCATGTGAGGTATCACCGCGAAGGTCAGATCGAGGGCAGTAATTTTAGCAGTAGACCTCCTCTGTAAATCTAACGGGGTAACCTGTAAAGGCTTTTAAAGGCTTTTAAAAATGTATGTAGTTTGTCGCCAATGCGCGTTTGTGCGAAATTTTAAAGCATGTCGTGTTTGGTATCTATGTACTCGGCCTAAGATCATCTTTTTTATTTCATCAAACATTTGGGCAATATAGTGTGTTTTAGTGCATTAAAATTAAAAAAGGGTATTTTTCCCCCAAAAAATGCGTTTGAAAAATCGCTGCGCAAATACTGTGTAGAAAAAAAAATGCAACACCCACCATTTTATTCTGTAGGGCCTTTGCTTTAAAAATATATATAATGTTTGGGGGTTCAACATAATTTTCCTGCAAAAAAAAATATGTTTTCATGTAAACAAAAAGTGTCAAAAAGGGCTTTGTCTTCAAGTGGTTAGAAGAGTGGATGTAAGCTTCCTAATGTTGTGTATAAAATGCCAGAACAGTTCAAAACCCCCCCCAAATGACCCCATTTTGGAAAGTAGACACCCCAAGCTATATACTGAGAGGCATATCGAGTCCATGGAATATTTTATATGTTGACACAAGTTGTGGAAAATAGACAATTTTTTTTTTTTTTTGCACAAAGTTGTCACTAAATGATATATTGCTCAAACATGCCATGGGCATATGTGGAATTACACCCCAAAATACATTCTGTTGCTTCTCCTGAGTATGGGGATACCACATGTGTGAGACTTTTTGGGAGCCTAGCCGCGTACGGGACCCCAAAAACCAATCACCGCCTTCAGGCTTTCTAAGGGTGTAAATTTTTGATTTCACTTCTCACTGCCTATCACAGTTTCGGAGGCCATGGAATGCCCAGATGGCACAAACCCCCCCAAATGACCCCATTTTGGAAAGTAGACACCCCAAGCTATTTGCTGAGAGGTATGGTGAGTATTTTGCAGATCTCGCTTTTTGTCACAAAGTTTTAAAAATTAAAAAAAAAAAGAAAAAAAAAATGTCTTTCTTCATTTTCAAAAACAAATGAGAGCTGTAAAATACTCACCATGCCTCTCAGCAAACAGCTTGGGGTGTCTACTTTCCAAAATGGGGTCATTTGGGGGGGTTTTGTGCTATTTTGGCATTTTATGGCCTTCGAAACTGTGATAGGTAGTGAGGAGTCAAATCAAAAATTTGTGCCTAGAAATCCTGAAGGCGGTGATTGGTTTTCGGGGGCCCGTACGCGGCTAGGCTCCTAAAAAGTCCCACACATGTGGTATCCCCGTACTCAGGAGAAGCAGCAAAATGTATTTTGGGGTGCAATTCCACATATAACCATGGCATGTGTGAGCAATATATCATTTAGTGACAACTTGTTGTATTTTTTTATTTTTTTTGTCATTATTCAATCACTTGGGACAAAAAAAAAAAATATTCAATGGGCTCAACATGCCTCTCAGCAATTTCCTTGGGGTGTCTACTTTCCAAAATGGGGTCATTTGGGGGGGGGGGGTTTGTACTGCCCTGCCATTTTAGCACCTCAAGAAATGAGATAGGCAGTCATAAATTTAAAGCTGTGTAAATTCCAGAAAATGTACCCTAGTTTGTAAACGCTATAACTTTTGCGCAAACCAATAAATATACACTTATTGACATTTTTTTTACTAAAGACATGTGGCTGAATACATTTTGGCCTAAATGTATGACTAAAATTGAGTTTATTCGATTTTTCTTATAACAAAAAGTAGAAAATATCATTTTTTTTCAAAATTTTCGGTCTTTTTCCGTTTATATCGCAAAAAATAAAAATCGCAGAGGCAATCAAATACCATTAAAAGAAAGCTCTATTTGTGGGAAGAAAAGGACGCAAATTTCGTTTGGGTACAACATTGCATGTCCGCACAATTTACAGTTAAACAGCGCAGTGCAAAATTCTGAATTCACCTCTGGTCCTTTAGCTACCAAATGGTCCGGGGCTTAAGTGGTTAATGATGCATTAAGTGAAAAAAAAAGTGAAATATTCCTTTAAATATCGTACCTGGGGGGTGTCTAAAGTATGCCTGTGAAGTGGCATGTGTTTCCCGTGTTTAGAACTGTCCCTGCACAAAATGACATTTGTAATGCCGCGTACACACGATCATTATTCACGGCGGTTAAAAAAACGCCGTGAATAATGACATTAAAAACGAGGGTTGTTCACCACACACGGTCGTTTTTCACGACATTTTTTCTCTTGTCGAGAAAAACGACCGTCTGTGGGCTCCGCTGTTGTGTTTCCCTATGGGAAAACTGCCGCGGAAAAAATGTCGGAAAAAACGACGAGAAAAATTAGAACATGATCTAATTTTTCTCATCGTTTTTAATGCCGTTTTTCTCGTCGAGAAAAACGTCAAAATGCCCACAGACGATAGTTTTTCTCGTCAAATGGAAAAAAAATCGTTTTTCTCTACGAGAAAAACGGTCGTGTGTACACGGCATAAAGGAAAAAAAGCCATTTAAAACTGCTTGCGCCTTTAATGTAATGTCTGGTCCCGGTAATATGGATGAAAATCTTTGAGAAAAATGGCATGGCTACCCCCCCACCCCAGGCAATTACCAGCCCCTTTGGGTCTTGTATGGATATTAAGGGGAAAGCTTTTTGGAAAACATAGGGAAGGGTTATCACCCCTGTAACATTTGTTTTGCTGTCTGTGCACCTGTTAAGAACATTTCACCTCACTTTCCGTCCCAATGACAAATGTTTTTGAAAAGTGGGGTTTCTATTGAAACAAGGATTGGTGATAAAGCATCAGTAGAGAGGAGACACCTTTTTTCCCATATTAACTGTTACAGGAGAGAATTTCCCTTCCTAGGGGTAGATTTCCTCTCACTTCCTGTTGTCTTCTTCCGTTTGCAAGTAGTAGTCGTTTGTAAGTTGGATGTTTGAAAGTAGGGACCTGCCGTATATACTCTGCAGAAATTGGCCCCTTAGGTGTTGGTGTTGGCACAACACTGTAAGCACTCACAGTTACTCTTGGTGGGCGCTGGAATGCCCTGCTGTGAACTATTATATCAGGAATTGTAATTACATGCCATTGTTGAACAGTGGTAGGAAAAATTGGGCCTTTGGTGGTGGTGCTGGTGCTATAACACTGCCTCACAGTTACTCTTGGTGGGCGCATGAATGGGCCCTACTGTAAATTATTAGATCAAGAATTGTAATTGTATGCCCCTGTTGAAGAGGGGCATAAAAATTGGGCCTTTGGTGGTGGTGTTGCCACAACACTGTAAGCCCTCACAGTTACTCTTGGTGGGCGCAGGAATGGGCCCTGCTGTGAATTATTAGATCAAGAATTGTAATTACATGCCCCTTTTGAACAGGGGCAGAAAAATTGGGCCTTAGGCACTGGTGCCACAACACTGCAACCCCTCACAGATACTGTATTGGGAGCACAGCAATGAGCCCTGTTGCAAAGTATTGCATCAAAAATTGTAATTACACGCCCCTGTTAAACAGGGGCTGAAAAATTGGGCCTTAGGCACTGGTGCCACAACACTGCAACCCCTCACAGATACTGTACTTGGAGCACAGCAATGACGGGTATATACAGGTGTATACTGTACTAGGGCACACAACACCCACTAACTCCAGCAGATGCCTTTATTAGAGAACAGCAATGACGGGTATATACCGGTGTATACTGTACTAGGGTACACAACACCCACTAACTCCAGCAGATGCCTTTATTAGAGAACAGCAATGACGGGTATATACAGGGGTATACTGTACTAGGGCACACAACACCCACTAACTCCTGCAGATGCCTGTATTAGAGAACAGCAATGACGGGTATATACAGGTGTATACTGTACTAGGGCACACAACACCCTCTAACTCCTGCAGATGCCTGTATTAGAGAACAGCAATGACGGGTATATACAGGTGTATACTGTGCTAGGGCACACAACACCCACTAACTCCTGCAGATGCCTGTATTAGAGAACAGCAATGACGGGTATATACAGGTGTATACTGTACTAGGGCACACAACACCCTCTAACTCCTGCAGATGCCTGTTTTAGAGAACAGCAATGACGGGTATATACAGGTGTATACTGTACTAGGGCACACAACACCCACTAACTCCTGCACATGCCTGTATTAGAGAACAGCAATGACGGGTATATACAGGTGTATACTGTACTAGGGCACACAACACCCACTAACTCCAGCAGATGCCTTTATTAGAGAACAGCAATAACGGGTATATACAGGTGTATACTGTACTAGGGCACACAACAACCACTAACTTCTGCAGATGCCTGTATTAGAGAACAGCAATGACGGGTATATACAGGTGTATACTGTGCTGGGGCACACAACACCCACTAACTGCTGCAAATGCCTAAGAAAAGAACACACTGTCCCTGCCTGCCTATCTAGCTTAGAGAACAGCAATGACGGGTATATACAGGTGTATACTGTGCTGGGGCACACAACACCCACTAACTGCTGCAGATGCATGAGAAAAGAACACACTGTCCCTGCCTGCCTATCTATCTTAGAGAACAGCAATGAACAGCAACTCCTGCAGATGCCTGAGAAAAGAACACAACGTAGAACACACTGTCCCTGCCTATGTAGCTCTTTCCCTGCACGCCAGAACACACTGCACAAGGCCGCCGCGCTGGCGACCTTTTATAGTGTGGGGCGTGTACTAAACCACCCTGAGCTATGATTGGCCACAGGCATCCTGCCTGTGGCCAATCATGGCTCTCCTCGCTGCCGGTGCTATGATTGGCCAAGCATGCGGGGTCACAGTGCATGCTTGGCCAATCACAGCCCCGGGATTGCACTGCGATGGCGCAGTGTATTGTGGGCCGTTCGCGTCACTTGAATTTGGCGCGAATGGCCCATAACGTTCGATCTTCGCCGAACGATCGAACAGCCGATGTTCGAGTCGAACGTGTGTTTGACTCGAACACAAAGCTCATCCCTAGTGGGAAAGAGTCCAGCTGTCTGAGGAAGCCATTGATCCTGTGTCTAAATGAGTAGCAACCCTATTGCTGAGGAGTTAGTGACTGTGTGAAGCTTTTAAACTCTGAAAGGGGTACAGGTCACTGTCTGCACAAAAAATCATATGGGACGTTCAAGCAGTTGTACAGTACAGCCAGCAGTCTGTAAGGTGCAACCAGGAATTGAAGTCCTCATGTTATCCAGTTCTGCAGTTTTTGGGTATCTCATTCTGCCTTTCCCCATCCCAGTTCATCATTTTCAATAACAACACTAAAACAAACCCCTGGACTGTTCTTTGGAGCCAGTGAAAGAATGCAGAAAATGCTTTGTACCCGGCTGTGTGCTCAAAGGGGGGAAATAGGACCAAAACTTCCAGCAGTTCTTTAGGGGATGCGCTATAATTTAAGTCTAGTACATACGGGCCGAAGGTCGGGCTGCATCGGCCGGTTCAATAGAAACCGGACAACATTCGGCACGTGTGTACTGCAGCCGGTCCGACAGAAGCATGACCGAAAAAGGTCTGCCAATCGGCATCCAATCAGCGCTCCCCTGTCAGAACACAATAGCTCAACAGGGGAGATCACTCTATTTAGACTATATAAAATGTTGTAAAACTAAAAGGAAAGGTTTGTCGTTATCTATGTAATGCCTGATTTTCAATACTTAGTAGATCTACCATATGGAACTTACAAATAGGGATGAGCTTCGTGTTTGAGTCGAACCCATGTTCGACTCGAACATCGTCTGTTCGGCTGTTCGCCGAATTGCAAACATCATTAGTGGTGCGTCACGGCCCATAATTCACTGCGGCATCGCAGTGCATTGCTGGCTGATGATTGGCCAAGCATGCACTATGACCCGCATGCTTTGGCCAATCACAGCGCGGTAAGAACGGAGAGCCGTAATTGGCCAAAGCCAGGGTGGCTTTGGCCAATCATGGCTCAGAGGAGTAGGTACATGTCCCACACTATATATGGCCGCCGGCTTGGCGGCCTTGTGTAGTGTGTTGGCGTTGGTTAAAGAGAGAGCTTACAGAGAGACTGTGTCATTTACAGTCAGGTCCATAAATATTGGGACATCGACACAATTCTAATCTTTTTGGCTTTATACACCACCAAAATTTGGATTTGGAATGAAATAAACAAGATGTGCTTTAACTGCAGACTTTCAGCTTTAATTTGAGGGTATTTACATCCAAATCAGGTGAATGGTGTAGGAATTACAACAGTTTGTATATGTGCCTCCCACTACTTAAGGGACCAAAAGTAATGGGACAGTTTAACAATCATAAATCAAACTTTCACTTTTTAATACTCAATTTCAAATCGTTTGCAGTCAATTACAGCCTGAAGTCTGGAACGCATCATGTGTTTCATCCTTCAGCAAGTGAAATGCATGCTCAATCGGATTCAGGTCAGGTGATTGACTTTGCCATTGCATAACATTCCACTTATTTCCCTTAAAAAACTCTTTGGTTGCTTTTGCAGTATGCTTCGGGTCATTGTCCATCTGCACTGTGAAGCGCCGTCCAATGAGTTTGGCTGAATATGAGCAGATAATATTGCCCGAAACATTTCAGAATTCATCCTGCTGCTTTTGTCAGCAGTCACATCATCAATAAGTACAAGAGAACCAGTTCCATTGACAGCCATACATGCCCAAGCCATGACACTACCACCACCATGCTTCACTGATGAGGTGGTATGCTTTGGATCATGAGTAGTTCCGTTCCTTCTCCATACTCTTCTCTTCCCATCACTCTGGTACAAGTTGACCTTGGTCTCATCTGTCCATAGGATGTTGTTCCAGAACCGTGGAAAGGAAAAACGTACCGCTCAAAAGCTTGAGAATTCACCAAATAGCTGCTTCCGCCCGGTCACTCACACAGGTGCTGGCTCTGCACTGATGCATGGGAGAAAAAGAAACCCTGGACTGCCGCACTCTGTATAGACAGTTATTTATTCCAAAATTTCAGGTAAAAAATCAAAATTCAAAATAAATCCATAAATCCAAAACAACAAATGCAGATGGTGTGCATGCAGGGAAGGGTGGCTAACGCGTTTCACGTCACAAATTGACGCTTACTCATAGCTATGAGTAAGCGTCAATTCGTGACGTGAAACACGTTAGCCACCCTTCCCTGCATGCACACCATCTGCATTTGTTGTTTTGGATTTATGGATTTATTTTGAATTTGGATTTTTTACCTGAAATTTTGGAATAAATAACTGTCTATACAGAGTGCGGCAGTCCAGGGTTTCTTTTTCTCCCATGTTCCAGAACCGTGAAAGCTTTTTTAGATGTTTTTAGATGTTGTTTGGCAAACTCTAATCTGGCCTTCCTGTTTTTGAGGCTCACCAATGGTTTACATCTTGTGGTGAACACTCTGTATTCACTCTGGTGAATTGACTTTGACATACATACTGGAGAGTGTTCTTGATCTGGCCAACTGTTGTGAAGGGTGTTTTCTTCACCAGGGAAAGAATTCTTCGGTCATCCACCACAGTTGTTTTCTGTGGTCTTCCTGGTCTTTTGGTGTTGCTGAGCTCACTGGTGCATTCTTTCCCTGGTGAAGTTGATTTGGCCACACCTAATATTTTTGCTATCTCTCTGATGGGTTGGTTTTGTTTTTTCAGCCTAATGATGGCTTGCTTCACTGATAGTGACAGCTCTTTGGATCTCATATTGAGAGTTGATAGCAACAGATTCAAAATGCAAATCGCACACTTGAAATTAACTCTAGACCTTTTATCTGCTCCTTGTAAATGGGATAATGAGGGAATAACACACACCTGGCCATGGAACAGCTGAGCAGCCAATTGTCCCATTACTTTTGGTTCCTTAAAAAGTGGGAGGTACATATACAAACTGTTGTAATTCCTACACCGTTCATCTGATTTGGATGTAAATACCCTCAAATTAAAGCTAAAAGTCTGCAGTTAAAGCACATCTTGTTCGTTTAATTTCAAATCCATTGTCGTGGTGTATAGAGCCAAAAAGATTAGAATTGTGTAAATGTCCCAATATTTATGGACCTGACTGTATATTGAGTTAGAAAGAGCAGGCAGGCGAGTCAGTTAGCTGCAGTTACAGTGTGTAGAGGATATATATGCATCCTAGGTGTTGTGTATATATATTTATACACTGTATTCAGTTTAGCTAGATCCGTTCTTGTAATTCTCTGTACTGTGACAGGCAGGCAGTTGATTGTGCTAGCTGCAGTCAGTGTTTCACTTAGTGTACTGTGTGCTTTGCATAGCGTTCACCTAAAGCTTACCTGAATACAGTTAGTGGTGTTCTTATAATAAAACCACAGGCAGGGAGCTGAATTAATTTCATGTAGTGTACTGCAGTACTTCTGTCCTTTGCACAGCATTCAGTTAAAGGAATCTGAATACAATTTGTGGTGTTCTCATAATAAAACCACAGGCAGAGAGCTGCAAGTATTTTCAGTTAGTGTACTGTGTCCTCTGCACAGTTTTCACCTAAAACTAATTGAAGACAATTGCTGTTTTTCCCATACTAATACCATAGCAGGCAGTTGATTCTGATAGCTACATTATAATCAGGATATATATATATATATATATATATATATATATATATATATATATATATATATACATCCCACCTTTGTGCAGCTATATCTCACTGCAGGCCATTAGTATGTCTGGAAGGCAAAAGAGAAGAGGCAGACAGTCACGAGGCAATAAAAGAGGGCAATCAGGCTCTGTGTCCAGAGGCAACAGTGCTGGTCAAGGACACGGTGCATCCTCATCAGCACGTGGCCACGGGACACGCTTGTCCTTCTTTTCGGCAGCTGGCCATGTTGAGCCGCAACATGCCCAAGACTTGGTAGAGTGGATGACCAAGCCGTCCTCATCCTCCTCATCCTCTCTCACCCAGGCTCAGGGTGCTTTGTCTGGCAAAGCAGCTGCCAAAGCGGCCTCTTCCCTCGGCTCAATGGCATCAGTCACTCCTTCCCTAGCCCCACCATGTCCTCCTGAGGAGTCTCCCGAACTGTTTGACCACAGTGTTGGGTACATGCTCCAGGAGGATGCCCAGTGTTTTGAAGGCTCCGATGACGGAAGCCAGCTAGAGGAAGGCAGTAACGTGAGCCCAGAGAGAGGGGGTAGTAACATGAGCCCAGAGAGAGGGGGTGCCCAACAAGGACAGCTATCTGGCAGTCATGTTCCCCCAGCTGCAGCATACTGCCAGATTTGCTCCAGTGATGAGGAGGGAGGGGATTATGAGGTCACTGACGCCACGTGGGTGCCTGATAGGAGAGAGGAAGAGGAGGCACATCTCCAATGAGGCAGGATGCCCTCCAGGGGCCAGCTTAAGGGCAGCACACCGCCTGCATCACACCGCAGAGCTCCGCATGTGCAGGGCGCTGCTGTCTCTGCGTGTTATTCCAAAAGTTCTTTGGTGTGGGCCTTTTTTCAGACGTGTGCAGCAGATCGCACCATTGCCATTTGCAACATATGTCTAAAGCGTGTCTCGCGTGGCCAAAACATCAGCCGCTTAGGCACCACGTGCTTGACCAGACAAATGTCGACCTGCCATGCAGTTCGTTGGCAAGCGTACCTAAAAGACCCACACCAAAGAACAAAGCCGACCTCTCCTTGCTCCTCATCAGCTGGGATCTCCAACCCCACTATACCTTCAGTCCTCTCTGAAACCTGCACTGAGAGGAATTAAGGTGTAGAATTAGGTGTGTCAGAGCCAAGTACTTGTGGGCAATCTGCTATCGGTACACCGACGTCCGATTGTACCAGGCAAATTTCCCTGCCCCAGCTGCTGCACCGCTGAAAGAAGTTCGCTCCCAACCATCCACATGCCCAGCGGTTGAATGCTAGCTTGGCCAAATTGCTAGCACTTCAACTGCTGCCTTTTCAGTTGGTAGACTCTGTCCCCAGTTTGTGGAATGTGCGGTTCCTCAGTGGCAGGTTCCCAAACGCCACTTTTCTCACGGAAGGCGATTCCGGGATGTGGAAGGCAATGTCTTGGCCTCGCTGGACAGGGCGGTCAGGTGCATATTACCGCTGACTCATGGTCCAGCAGGCATGGACAGGGACGTTACCTATTTTTCACGGCGCATTGGGTGACTCTGCTGGCAGCTGGGAAGGATGCAGGACAAGGTGCAGAAGTGCAGTAGTGTTGGAGGTTGTTCCGCCACCACGCCTCCAAAATGTTACTACTGGTGATTCTGACACACTCCTCCACCCCCTCCTCTTCTTCTTCCTCCATGGCCTCTACCTCTGCTTTGTCCTATGCAAAAATATGCCATATGGTGCTTGAGCTGGTGTGCTTGGGGGACAGGAGCCACACTGGGACAGAGATTCTGTCAGCTCTGCAGGGGCAGGCTCAGAGGTGGTTGATGCCACACCAGCTTAAGCCAGGAAAGGTGGTTTGCGACAATGGCACCAACCTCCTCTCCGCCCTCCGACAGGGACAACTGACCCATGTGCCCTGTTTGGCTCACGTCCTTAACTTGGTGGTGCAGCGGTTCTTGGGCAGGTTCTTGGGCTTACAGGTCCTGAAGCTGGCCAGGAAACTCTGTGGGCATTTCCGCTGGTCATATAATGCCAGTGCTGGGCTGGCTGAGCTGCAAAAGGATTACAACCTGCCCAAGAACCACCTAATCTGTGACATGCCCACCAGGTGGAACTCTACGTTGGCCATGCTGCAGCGGCTGCACACGCAGCAGAGGGTCATCAATGAGTATCTGTTGCAATATGGCACCAGGACAGGGTCAAGGGAGCTTGGATTCTTTTCCCCACGCCAGTGGGCCATGATCAGGGATGCATGCACTGTCCTGGCACCATTTGAGGAGGCCACGAGGATGGTGAGCAGTGACAGTGCATGCATCAGTGACACTGTCCCTCTTGTCCACCTGTTGGAGCACACGCTGCATGGAATAATGGACAGGGCACTTGAGGCAGAACAGAGGCAGGAAGAGGAGGACTTCATTACCTATCAAGGCCCCCTTTATCCAGACAGTGTTCCTGCTGGCTCGGCTATCACACAGGAAGAGGACGAGGAGGAGGAGGAGGATTGTGTCAGCATGGAGGTGGAGACTAGCACTCAGCATCAGCAGCAGTCTTCAAGGGATCAATTACAGTCCCAAGACACCCATGGACTTGTACGTGGCTGGGAGGAGGTGGCTGCGGATCATGTCGTCCTCAGTGACCCAGAGAACTCCGCACCGAATGCCTCAGCAAACCTACACTGCATGGCCTCCCTGATCTTGCAAAGCCTGTGGAAGGATCCTCGTATTCGTGCGATCAAGGAGAGGGATCACCTCCTTGATCTACGTTACAAGGGTAAGGTTGCGGACCTTATCTTGCCGTTGCAGAGGGAGCAGAGGATGAAGCATCTTCGGGAGGCCTTGCAGAAAGGTCTGTGCAACGCGTTCCCAGAGACTGGGAGGTTACAAATTCCTGGTCCTGGACAACGTGTTGCTGAGGCTTCGGTCAGTCAAAGAAGGAGCGGTGGAGAAGGTGGCCGTCTGACCGATGCGTTCAGACAATTTTTTAGTACGCAGCCCCAAGGTATGATCGGTTCCAGCAACCATCACCAGCGTCTGGTTTACATGGTGCAGGAATACCTAGGGGCAAGATCAGACTTGGACACCTTTCCCACCGATAATCCTCTGGGTTACTGGGTCTTGAGGATGGATCACTGGCCAGAGCTTGCACAGTATGCAATTGAGCTACTGGCCTGTCCTGCATCCAGCGTTCTTTCGGAACGCACATTCAGTGCTGCTGGAGGCTTTGTAACCAATCACAGGGTGCGCCTGTCCACCGACTCGGTCGATCGACTGACCTTCATAAAAATGAATCAGTCTTGGATCACCACCAGCTTCCAAGCACCTGATGCTGATCAGTGGCAGCTGGTGCTCAAAATTTTTGGGGGGGGCGCAAACAAACTGAAAAAAAAAAAATCAATTGCCGCCACTGTGCCCATTAAACGCAGCCACTGTGCCCAAACGCCACCAGTTTGCCCCCTCAAATACAGCCAGTTTGTTTCCATATACAGCCAGTTTGTCCCCATATACAGCCAGTGTGCCACCATATATATATATAACCAGTGTGCCCCCATATATACAGCCAGTGTGCCCCCATATACAGCCAGTGTGCTCCCATATACAACCAGTTTGTCCCCATATATAGCCAGTTTGTCCCCATATATATATAGCCAGTGTGCCCCCATATATATAGCCAGTGTGCCCCCATATACAGCCAGTGTGCCCCCTTATACAGCCAGTGTGCCCCCATATATATAGCCAGTGTGCCCCCATATACAGCCAGTGTGCCCCCATATACAGCCAGTGTGCCCCCATATACAGCCAGTTTGCCCCCCTTTTTTTACCCAGTGTGCCCCCATATACAGCCAGTGTGCCCCCATATTCAGCCAGTTTGTCCCCCATATACAGCCAGTTCCCCCCAAATGCAGCCAGTTTGTCCCCCATATACAGCCAGTTCCCCCCAAATGCAGCCAGTTTGTCCCCCATATACAGCAAGTTCCAGTCAAATGCAGCCAGTTTGTCCCCCCATATACAGCCAGTTCCCCCCAAATGCAGCCAGTTTGTCCCCCATATACAGCCAGTTCCCCCCAAATGCAGCCTGTTCCCCCCCCCCAGCCCTGCACTTACCTTCCTCGGTCCGCGCCGTCCTCGATGTGTTCTCCCGCCCTCGATGTCGCTTCAGCCAATCAGGTTACCGGTAACCAGATCCGGTGAACCTGATTGGCTGAAACCTCCACAGTCTTCTACAAGGAACGCACCCCTGTGCGTACCTGGGAGGAGTTTTTGGAAGCCGAATACAGCGTGAGAGCTGTATTCGGAAAGCCTATCAGAGCGGCTGGCTCTGATAGACACTTCCAGAACACACCCACCGCCGCTCTAATTCATATGGCCGGCGCTCACCAGGAGGCCGGCCATATGAATAGTGGGCAGCGCGGCAGCGGTGACAATACACAGATTCATGCAATGCATGAATCTGTGTATTGTCTTTCAGTGGCGGTGCGGGAGCGAGAGGGGGCGGCGCTCCGGCGCCCTCTATGGACGCACCGCCACTGATGCTGATGTAACCGAATCATTTTTTTGGAAATGTCAGATCCCTTCAAGACTGCCTATGCTGATGCTGAGTGACTATCCTGTTATGCTGAGTGACTATCCTCTTCCTCCTCAATGATCATGCTGATAGCTTGCAAGAACATTTTTGGTTCTGGGCAGCGACACCAGTGGCTAAGGCCCAATTTTTCAGCCCCTGTTTAACCACTTCCATACTGGGCACTTAAACACCTTCCTGCCCAGACCAATTTTCAGCTTTCTGCGCTGTTGCACTTTGAATGACAATTGCGCGGTCATGCTACACTGTACCCAAACTAAATTTGTATCATTTTGTTCCCACAAATAGAGCTTTCTTTTGGTGGTATTTGATCACCTCTGCGATTTTTATTTTCTGCTAAAAAATAAAAAAAAGACCGAAAATTTTGAAAAAAAAAAAAGTTTTTTTTTGGTTTCAGTTACAAAACTTTGTAAATAAGTTAGTTTTCTCCTTCACTGATGGGCACTGATGGGGCTGCACTGACGGGCACGGATAAGGCGGCACGGATGGGCACCAATGAGGTGGCACGGATGGGCAACGATCGTCGGCACGGATGGGCAACGATCGTCGGCACGGATGGGCAACGATCGTCGGCACGGGTGGGCACAGATAGGCGGCACGGGTGGGCACAGATAGGCGGCATGGGTGGGCACAGATAGGCATGGATAGGCGGCATGGATGGGCACTGATAGGTGGCATGGGTGGGCACTGATAGGCGGCATGGGTGGGCACTGATAGGTGGGCACTGATAGGTGGCATGGGTGGGCACTGATAGGTGGCATGGGTGGGCACTGATAGGTGGCACTGTACTGTACTAATGGATGCCAATCAGTGCCAAACAATAATGCCTGCCAATCAGTGGTGCCCATTGTGGGCACTGATTGGCATCTATTGTGGCACTGATTGGCATCCATTATCCCTGGTGGTCTAGGGTGGCATACCTTATTGTGGGCTTCCCTGGTGGTCTAGTGGCATCCCTGGTGGTCTAGTGGCATCCCTGGTGGTCCAGCGGGCATCCTCGGGGGGGCTGTGCTGATAATCGATCAGCACAAACCCCCCCCCTGTCAGAGGAGCAGCCGATCGGCTCTCCTCTACTCGCGTCTGACAGACGCGAGTGAGGAAAAGCCGATGACCGGCTTTTCCTGTTTACACTGTGATCAGCCGTGATTGGACACGGCTGATCACGTGGTAAAGAGTCTCCGTCAGAGACTCTTTACCTAGATCGGTGTTGCGGGGTGTCAGACTGACACCCCGCAGCAACGATCGCCGCGATGCGCGCCCCCGGGGGCGCGCAGCGGCTCAAAATCCTGAGGACGTCATATGACGTCCAGTCAGGATTCTGCAACCACTTTGCCGACGTCAATCCGCTATAGGGCGGGCGGCAAGTGGTTAACAGGGGCGTGTAAATACAATTTTTGATGCAATACTTTGCAGCAGTGCTCATTCCTGTGCTCCTAATAGAGTATCTGTGAGGGGTTGCAGTGTTGTGGCACCAGCACCAGTGCCTAAGGCCCAATTTTTCTGCCCCTGTTTAACAGGGGCATGTAATTAAAATTTTTGATGCAATACTTTGCAGCAGGGCTCATTGCTGCGCTCAAAGTACAATATCTGTGAGGGGTTGCAGTGTTGTGGCACCAGTGCCTAAGGCCCAATTTTTATGCCCCTGTTTAACAGGGGCATGTAATTACAATTCTTGATCTAATAATTCACAGCAGGGCCCATTCCTGCGCCCACCAAGAGTAACTGTGAGGGCTTACAGTGTTGTGGCAACATCAATACCTAAGGGCCAAATTTCTGCAGAGTATATACGGCTGGCCCCTACTTTCAAGCATCCAACTTACAAACGACTCCTACTTGCAAACGGAAGGAGACAACAGGAAGTGAGAGGAAATCTACCCCTAGGAAGAGAAATTCTCTTCTGTAAGAGTTAATATGGGAAAAAGGTGTCTCCTCTCCACTGATGCTTTATCACCAATCCTTGTTTCAATAAAAACCCCACATTTTCAAAAAACATTTGTCATTGGGACAGAAAGTGAGGTGAAATGTTCTGAACAGGTGCACAGACAGCAAAACAAATGTTACAGGGGTGATAACCCTTCCCTATGTTTTCCAAAAAGCTTAAAAATAGATTTTATGGCTGGAGCTACACTTAAAAAATTTACCTGTTCCAAATTACAAACAGATTCTTCTTAAGAACAAACCTACAGTCCCTGTCTTGTTTTCACAGCCTGTATACTGCTGTTCAGAGTATATAGGGCCTTTTTTTAATTTGGGTGCAGGGTTCCCCTTAATATCCATACCAGACCCAAAGGGGCTTGTAGTGGGCTTGAGGGGTACCCATGCCATTTTTCTCAATGTTCGGCTCATCCCTACTTACAAACTAAAAGATGAGATTTCAGCTTTTTATAATACAATATGTTTGAGAAGAGATATGTCTTGTCTGACTTCTATTTGATAAGATATTTTGTTAAAAATGTGGATGCTTTTAACATTGTCCTGTTGATATATCCTAAGTGAAGTCTTTGTGCTCCACTACCTAATGGCGTGTTCTACTTTGTTTTCTGCTGAATTACTTTGTTCTATTTTTTCTAAACTGTCCGCATCTCTATTAATATGTATTTGCAAAATAAAAATAATGTAAAAGCAAGCATACATTGCAGTTTAGCTATTCTAGAGTTAGCATTATTATTAATTTTAGGCACCCAGACTAATAATAAAACTAAAATCCACAAAACAATAGAAGAACCTACCATTGCATTTTGGAGGTTCATCTGTCCACTGACCAGGCGTCAAACAAAGTACTGAAGTAGACCCAACCAGACTGAAACCATCATTGCAGCTGATATTGCACATAGACTTATCTGGTAGAATTTCTTCATCATTGGTACATCTGATCACCCCATTCAGTGGTACTGCTGGACGTTTACATTGAATTTCTAAGCATTGAAGGAAAAAAAGGCTAGTTTAAACATCTATTTAAAAAAAAATTACTACAGTGTTTTAGAAAATGTCAAAGATTGATAATTACATTGTCTTACATTATTTTTGTTTTTAGTGATTTAATTATCTCACAAATTATGTACATACCTTTACAATGTGGAATGGGAGCTCCCCAATCACCTTCTTTAGTACAACTCAAATTTTCTGAGCCAACCAACACATATCCATCAGAGCAGTTGAAATGACAAATTGACAGATATGTAAACTTTCCATTAAAATAACAGCACCTCATTGATGGATTGTCTGTGCTATTTATCTCTGGACAAACGACAACTGGAGACAAACAGATTTAATAAATTCTGGTTTAAATATGTATTCAAAAAAAGAATACAACAGCTTTAAATTTGTAAATTTGCTGAACCTATGAAAAATATAGTTACCTTGTTCACATTTTTCTCCATGATAGCCATCATAGCAGTTGCAAGTGTAGTTATTAATAGTTTCAACACATTCCCCATGGTTGTTGCAAGAAGAAGGATGACAGGAAGCTGATCGTAAAGATAACAATACATACTAGTTAGGAAAAGATCCTGGAATATTTGACATGTACAGTATATATTTGTATTCTTTATGCTCTATGAACTGCAGGAAAGAGCCACTGAGAAGCATGGATGTATGAGCTGAGAGTAGTATTTATTAATTTTAGCATTTATTAAAGTGTTACTAAACCCACAACAGTAAAATCAGTCTGTATATGCAGTAAAGCATGCTTGTTATACTCACTGTGGCCCCTAAGGTGTTAATCCTCTGCATTGTGTAAAAAGGCTGTTTGATCCTGTATGCAAAGATCCTGCTCTTCTTCCACTGACTCCAGAACCGATCCAGATCAGTCAGGCTGCACATGCTCAGTTTGGTGTATTTTGCTAGAGAGGTTTTTTTTCTTGGGAGAGTGCATGTGATCAGCACAGGGCCAATCAGCACTGTCCAGACAGAGGGTCAGGGGCCCTGGATCCTGCTAAAACAGCTCAGTGCAGTATGAAAACTCCTCCTACAACCTTTACCAGGAACTGATAGAAGACACAAGATTGCTATATACTGCTGATAATAAAAGATATTTAGCAGTTTATATTTACTAAAATAATTGTATTTCATAATTGTATTTCCATGTTCTGTGTACTGTGGGAGACCACATATAATAAATGCAGGGTCCTGGGTTTAGTAACACTTTACATAAGTATTATTCCATTCTATAAATGAGTACATGATCATGTATATTTTATTGGGAATAGAAAGATTGTTTCCCTGATTACCCGAAATGTAGGTTTGGTTCATAACTATGATGTATCCTTTATACATTTCATGGCATTAGACTGTATAAACACCCCAGAGGGGGTGACTTTGACAAGCAAGCAACAAACCTTTTTAATTGTATTAAACTAGTATAGGTTTACTGTATATGATAGCTGAATATGGGTTTTTCATTGTTACGCTACAGTTTTCAAAAAGTAAAATCCAATTTTACCAGTTGAAGGCCCGAAAGATAAAGAAAGCAATAAGATTTTGTTAGGTAGATTTGAAGGTAACAGTACCAAGACAATGTTGTTTAGATATAAATATATTATTGACAAGTGAGGTTGAGATGGCCAGAAGTTTTTATACAGTTTTACCTTATATTTATAAAGTTTGAAACTGTTTGTTATGCATTAATTGTAATTTACTTGTTTTTCTTTTAGAGGCATTTGCCGATTGACTTTTGGCACCGGAGCCAAGACCCTATCGATGATACCTGATGTGTGTAGGATATGAGGTTTCTCCTTCTACTTCCTATGGGGTGATGGCCAGTGTGGGCGGCCTTGTGTGCATGCTCTGCTCAAACTGAATTTCTAGCATACGTACCTCCGGCCCCCAGTAATGACACCGGATGCTAATTGTGTCATGATGTCATAAGATGGTGGCTGGTGATCTGGCGCACAAGCACTTAGTGAGCCGCCATATTTGTACACTTTTGACATTTGGCATTTTCTATGGCGGAAAATTGGGAGCGATTTTGGGGACTATAGAAGGGCCATTGTACTCCCTATGTATATTGGCACACTCTGGATGACACCTTTGTTGTGTTACAGAGATTGATAACCCTTTCGGAATCTCAGACTGTTGTCCCTAATGAGGTATGAGAGAAGGTCCTGGGAGTAACAGAGACACTACGAAGTTTAAAGGAATGTGCTTGTTTGTTTTACAGAAAACTCAGTATTACAGAAGAGATTTGGGGAAAAGAGTCAGTCACTCTGAGGCTGAAGATTTTATCAAGTTGATTTATTGAAATGGTAATGAACACCTGATATGGATATGGAAAGGGTTTTTATACCACTATATAATCAATAAAAGTAATTCTAAAGGCAATTTAAAATAAAAATAATGCATTAAGGTGAAAAAAAAAATGAACCTTTACAACCTCTTTAACCCTCTTGGGCATGGAGGTCAATTTTGTGAGATACTGTATCTTTTTTCTCCTTTACGTTCCCCATAAACGTTTACTGTACAAAATAAGGTCCATTGGCATAGACCATAAGGTGAGTACATGGATTAAAAACTGTCTACCAGGGCGATTTAAGAGGGTGGTGACAAATGGGGAGTAAATGGGGAGTACTCTGAATGGTCAGGGGTGGGTAGTGGGGTCCCCCAGGGTTCTCTGCTGGGACCAATCCTGTTTAGTTTGCTCATAAACGACCTGGAGGATGGGGTAAGCAGTTCAATCTCTGTATTTGCAGACGATACTAAGCTAAGCAGGGCAATAACTTCTCTGCATGATGTGGAAACCTTGCAAAAAGATCTGAACAAATTAATGGTGTGGGCATGAGGTTTAATGTAGAAAAATGTAAAATAATGCATTTTGTTGGCAAAAATACAAAGGCAATCTATAAACTGGGGGAGAACCTCTGGGGGAATCTAGGATGGAAAAGGACCTGGGGGGTCGTAGTAGATGATAGGCTCAGCAATGGCATGCAATGCCAAGCTGCTGCTAACAAAGCAAACAGAATATTGGCATGCATTAAAATGGGGATTAACTCCAGAGATAAAACGATAATTCTTCCGCTCTACAAGACTCTGGTCCGGCCACACCAAGAGTATGCTGTCCAGTTCTGGGCACCAGTCCTCAGGAAGGATGTACTGGAAATGGAGAGAGTACAAAGAAGGGAAACAAAGCTAATAAAGGGTCTGGAGGATATTAGTTATGAGGAAAGATTGTGAGCACTGAACTTATTCTCTCTGGAGAAGAGACATTTGAGAGGGAATATGATTTCAATTTACAAATACCATACTGGTGACCCCACAATAGGGATAAAACTTTTTTGCGGAAGGGAGTTTAACAAGACACGTGGCCACTCATTAAAATTAGAAGAAAAGAGGTTTAACCTTAAACTACGTAGAGGGTTCTTTACTGTAAGAGTGGCAAGGACACTTCCACAGGCGGCGGTCTCAGCGGCGGGCATCAATGGTTTCAAGAAACTATTAGATAAGCACCTGAATGACAACAACATACAGGGATATACAAGGTAATACTGACATATAATCACACACATAGGTTGGACTTGATGGACTTGTGTCTTTTTTTCAACCTTACTACTATGTAACTATGTAACTATGTACCCAAACGAAATTTGCGTCCTTTTTTTCGCACAAATAGAGCTTTGTTTTGGTGGTATTTGATCACCTCTGCGTTTTTTATTTTTTGCACTATAAACAAAAAGAGAGCGACAATTTCGAAAAAAATAAAAAAATTTAATACTTTTCGCTATAATAAATATCCGCAATTTAAAAAAAAATCTTCATCAGTTTAGGTTAATGTGTATTTTTCTACATATTTTTGGTAAAAAAAATCGCATTAAGCGTATATTGATTGGTTTGTGCAAAAGTTATAGCATCTACAAACTATGGGAAAGATTTATGGCATTTTTATGGCATTTTTATTTATTATTTTTTTTACTAGTAATGACGGTGATCTGAGCTTTTTGGCGGTACTGCAACATTGCGACGGACAGGTCGGACACTTTTGACACATTTTTGGGACCATTGACATTTATACAGCGATCAGTGCTGAAAACATGCACTGCTTACTGTATAAATGTTACTGGCAGGGAAGGGGTTAACACTAGGGGGCGATCAAGGGGTTAACTGTGTTCCCTAGGTGTGTTTTAACTGTGGGGGGGATGGGACTGACTAGGGGAGGAGACCAATCGGTGTTCCTACTTAGTAGGAACACACGATCGGTCTCCTCTCCCCTGAGAGAACCGGGATTTGTGTGTTTACACACACAGATCCCGGTTCTCGCTGTGTCACGAGCGATCGCGGATGCCCGGCGGTCATCGCACCCACCGGGCACGTGCATTGGCTCTGGGAACACGCTGTGTGTTCCCCCAGTGTGTTCTAACTGTATGGAGATAGGACTGACTAGGAGAGGAGACATATCGTTGTTCCTACTTAGTAGGAACACACAATATGTCTCCTCTCCTCTGACAGGACAGGGATTTGTGTGTTTACACACACAAATCCCCTTGCCTGGCTCTCGTCCACAAGATCGCGGGTGGCCGGGTCCCCTGCTGTGCAGCGGGCATGCACGCGTGCCTCCAGCAGCTCTTAAAGGCAAACCCGGGGTGCCATTCTGCCCCGTAAAAAGACGTGAGCCGGTCGGGAACCGGTTAATATATACGTAGAATGCGTTAGGGTAAAAAAACTTGTACCTTTAGAACCACTTTAAGGAAATAAAATATAGACGTTTTTTTTTGCACCAAACAACTTCTTTACTAAATGTATGTATCATATTTTAAGATATTTGATATAATTATGGCAAGTGGGGGTATTTTCTAGTGCAGATATATTGAATTAAGCTTCAGAGAGATCCAGTCAGTAAAATGTTTTTCCAGTAGAGGTTCGAATCACGTTTGATCTTTAACTGTACCTCTGCACATTGGCAAACGTGGTGCGTTTTTTGCAAGCACCAAACCACATGGTCCCACAGCACCATGTGGCTCTGTATGGCACAATTTAAAAAAGGGCCATGGACTTTTTTTTCTGCTTTTCTGCATATAAGGCAGCCCATTAAAATGAATGGGCTGCCTACACACAGAATGAAGGACACAATGATGTGAATCTAGCCTCAAATCTTCACATCACAATCCCGTTACTACATCAGTGTTCTCAGTCTCCTCTGCACATCACAACCCTCCTCCTTTTTCTCACAACCCCCTTTTATATCACAGTCCCCTACTTCACATTACAACAATGTCCCCAACCCCCCTTCACATTACAGTCCTCTGCCCCCCTCACATTCCTGTCCTCGGCCCCCCTTTATGTCACCTTTCCTTTCGCATTCTCGTCCTCACCCCCTTTATAACACCCCCTTCACACTGCAGTCCCCAGCCCCCTCACATTCTTGTTCTCGGCCCCCCTTCATATCACCCCCTCTTCTGGCTTCCCCCCTGTCCTTCAAAGCAGTGACATAGCCCTCCTCCCTGTCATACCTTACACAGGGCAGAGGGCGGGAGGCACAGCAGGTCTAGAGCTGACACTGGGAAGCAGGACCATTCTGGAAGGAGGGCCAGAGCTGCACAGCTTTTCCTGTTAACCAGGTTGTGATTGGTTGCTAGGACTGCCCTGCATCCTTGCAATCAATCAGTTTACTGGGGCAGCTCCCACCCTCCATCCTTCATTGTGCTTCCTCCCAACGTCAGCTTTGCGAAGATGACAGCGCTAGCGGCAGCTGAGGGGAAGAGACAGCTCTTAAATGGTGTGACCGTGATGGGTCCGGATAAAACAGTAACTCGGGTCAGATCCGGACCGCGGTCCACCATTTAGTGATCGCTGTTCTAGTGGATTGTTTTTATGAACTATTTTGATACATTTTAATTGTTGTAAGCATGTATGAAAAGTTTTGTGATTTTACACTATAATGCTGTGTACATTGTCCCTCAAAAATCCTGCCAAATACATTTTTACAGATGCTATATTCATTATGTAAGGGGTGTGGCACCTTTTCTTATTCAACACAATATAAATTCCAAAGTATGTAAAAGAAAATTTTAAGGTAACTACACACTATTTGGTACTTTTTAATCCAAAAACACAGTCTAGAGACTGCTGACACACTTTTTAACACATCTATTGAAAGAAAGAACTATGGTCTCATCTAATTAAAAGCATTTTTATAAATGTTGTGCTTCTGGGAATATTTTCATACCTGTGTAGCATAAAGCAGCCTTTTGCTTACTGCAAGGTTCGGCATTCCATTTTCCTGAATTGTAAGCCTGCTTACCATACATCTCAACACAGTCTTCATCTTTAGTATCACTCAGGTTGTTAGGTTGATTCGTGGCCCAATTCTCAGCTTCTTTTGTGAGTACGTTGTTGGTACCAACCCAGGTCCAATTGCCAGTGCTTTTATTTTTCCTTATACCAATCCAGTAATTTTCTTTTCTAGATGGCAGTATGTTGTTTAGATATTCATTTTCATTTTCATTTTGAATTGCCACCATAGAAGTGTATTGTTCCATACAATATTTATACGCATCATCATATTTCATATTGTCTGGTGAATAGTGGTAGGTCCAGCCTTGTACACAGAATAGCAATACAAAGCCTGCAATACATAACAGTTTATGTGTTATTTTGTTTTGTTTTGTTTTATTTTAGTCTAGAAAAACAAGAAAGGTAAAGATAGATAGTGAGGTGGCAAACAAGATGGCTGTTTAGGGACAAAATGGCTTCATTATAAGTATTTGCATGTACACTTGTTATAGTGCAAAAATAATTCTTATGATCTAATGAAACTTATGATTTATGTTTGGAGAACCTGTACTACAGTTCCTGGAAATCAGCATCTGTTTTGAATGGCACCTTAAGCCACAAGAAATAAACATCCTCCCTTAATAATAATATAATTTATTGATGAACCATGATCACAAAACAATTTACTCAATGCTTGCAGTAATAATATTTTCTTGATTTGTCAATTTTATATTTTGACACAATCTATATGACATACATCAATCCGTATACTTAATCTGAGAACATGGCAAAAAATAGACAGACCAGAACAGTTCAAGCCAGCCATACATGATGCAAATTTCTTTCCCGCAACCACGGGTTGCAGGAAAGGAATTCACTCAATTCTCCCAGCAACACAGACAGTGATGATGCGGGAATCCCACCTGCCTAGCCATTGTATTCTCCCGGCGGGAAAAGACAGAAATTATTTCTAGCGGCAACACCAACCGCTAGCAATAATCACAAGTATAATCCGGCAGACTGGTTGTACCCAAATTTATCAATCGATCATGGCACATTCAGCGTGCCCATATATACATTGAATCTTGGCTGGTTTCTGCCTTATTAACCACTTGTCGACTGACCACAGTACATATACTGTGGCCGGTCGGCTCTATTGTGCGAACATGTACCTCATTTCGTGCAATAGACAATGGGGGCACCTGCGATGAGTGGCCAGAGAGGAAGCCAATCAGTGGATCCAGCGAACCCGATGTCCGCCGATCACAGAGAGGCAGAATGGTGATCTGCCTATGTAAAAAGGCAGGTCGCCATTCTGACAGGAAAGTACACAGTGATCTTGTGTTCCTGCTAAGCACGGAAACGGATCTCTGTGTTCATCCAGTGAGTCCATCCCCCACAGAGTTAGCAAGCACCCCCTAGGGACACACTTAACCCTTTGATCGTCCCTGGTGTTAACCCCTTCCCTGCCAGTGTCATTAGCACAGTAACAGTGCATATTTTTAGCACTGTTCATGGCAATAATGTCACTGGTTTCCAAAAAAGTGTCAAAAGTGTCAGTTCGGTGTCCGATATATCTGCCACAATAATGCAGTCCCGCTAAAAATCGCTGATCACCACCAATACTAGTAAAAAAAAAAAAAAAAATGCCATAAAAATATCCCATAGTTCGTAGAAGCGATACCTTTTGCGCAAACCAATCAATATACGCTCATTGGGATTTTCTTCACCAAAAATTTGTAGCAGAATGTATATTGGCCTAAATCGATGAATAAATTAGATTTTTTTTTTACTGGATATGTTTTATAGCAGAAAGTAACAAATATTGTTTTTTTTTTTTCAAAAATTTTCAAAAGGTTTTTCGTTTATAGTGCAAAAAAGAGAAACCGCAGAGGTGATCAAATACCACCAAGAGAAAGCTCCATTTGTGGGAAATAAAAGGATATCAATTTTATTTGGGTACAGCATGGTACGACCGACCTGGTCATTAAAGGGTTAACACCTTCCAGGGCTGAAGTGGTTAATCATACTTGAGTCTGTCTGGTCTCTCTCTATCTAGCTACATACTATCCTTTTAAATTGTGTATCACTGACTAACAAAGGTCAGCTATCTGTACCTGAAGTTAAAAATCCACAACAATTGAAAGGTAAAAAAGAAAGATATAGCCAGGAAAAGAAGGGGGGAGGTCCCAGTGCTCACTATGTATATACTGTACACTCACACTATGCCTGAAAAATAACAGATGCACAGTGTGACGTTTAGATGGCGGACTCACCAAGTCAGGTGCGGTCTCTGTGGCCTATAGATAGATATATAAAGAAAAAACCCACCAGGGAGAAACCTAGAGAGTTGGACTCCCCCTGGATAAAGAAGCCACAGGTGGACCACGCCGCTTATGAAAACAGATAACTTTTAATGGTACAAAAAAATTAATTAAATAATAATAGAAAAATCAATACACAAATTACTGATGCTCAAAAAAACCCACACCAGCACCCACAGACAATTAAAATTAATATGATGACGTCATCAATATTAAAACCACAAACTACTTAAATGCGGACGCATGCATGCATTAGAGCAGGGTAATCAACTGGAAAATTGGTCCAGGTAATGGCCCTGTGTATAATAGGGCCAGTCAATAGGGCTAGACCAGTTCCAAAGGAACATGAAAAATGCAGATATAGCTGTGCAATGAAAAGCTGAAACTGGGATAAAAAAGTGACACTATGCAAAAAATACGGTTCTAATTGAGTATTTTAGTATGAAATAGCAATGATGAATGAAAATTGGATAGGTCACATTATATCAATCTATTCACTGGTTGAAGCAAGCAAAAAGCAGAAAAAGCAAAAATAGAAAACGCAGGTCAATGCAGGGCAGCAAATTGGCAGCAGACAGCAAAAAACCACTGAGTGTGGATAAGACAGGCAGTTGTGATCATCAAGTGGCTAGATGAAACAGCAGCATGAACAGCGGCCTGAATAAAGTGACATTGCTTGGACCGAAGGTCCCCTCACCCAGCCTGGGAGCAGCAGACACTTACCCAGCCTGGGAGCAGGACGAGTGTCTGCTGCTCCCAGGCTGGGTGAGGGGACCTTCGGTCCAAGCAATGTCACTTTATTCAGGCCGCTGTTCATGCTGCTGTTTCATCTAGCCACTTGATGATCACAACTGCCTGTCTTATCCACACTCAGTGGTTTTTTGCTGTCTGCTGCCAATTTGCTGCCCTGCATTGACCTGCGTTTTCTATTTTTGCTTTTTCTGCTTTTTGCTTGCTTCAACCAGTGAATAGATTGATATAATGTGACCTATCCAATTTTCATTCATCATTGCTATTTCATACTAAAATACTCAATTAGAACCGTATTTTTTGCATAGTGTCACTTTTTTATCCCAGTTTCAGCTTTTCATTGCACAGCTATATCTGCATTTTTCATGTTCCTTTGGAACTGGTCTAGCCCTATTGACTGGCCCTATTATACACAGGGCCATTACCTGGACCAATTTTCCAGTTGATTACCCTGCTCTAATGCATGCATGCGTCCGCATTTAAGTAGTTTGTGGTTTTAATATTGATGACGTCATCATATTAATTTTAATTGTCTGTGGGTGCTGGTGTGGGTTTTTTTGAGCATCAGTAATTTGTGTATTGATTTTTCTATTACTATTTAATTAATTTTTTTGTACCATTAAAAGTTATCTGTTTTCATAAGCGGCGTGGTCCACCTGTGGCTTCTTTATCCAGGGGGAGTCCAACTCTCTAGGTTTCTCCCTGGTGGGTTTTTTCTTTAAAAAAGAAAGATAGTATTTTGTTATTTTTAGCATTTTTAACATTTCACCCCTTTTATGTGTTCACTTACCATAAACAATAAGGGAAAGAGAAAATAAATATGTCATCTTCTAAAATTGGTAGTAAAATTGACAAATTTCTGAAACAAGAAAAAAAAAGGCAACATTTATTTACCATTCTCAAGGTACCAACTGGGAAACAATGTGGGAAAAGATAGTTCAGTGGGAAAAGATAGTTTGACAGAATGTTTTAAAGAAATATTAGGCCTTTCATGAACAGAGGTCAATGATTTGTAGAGACCCACATCAAATTTAGCAGTCAGTGAACATTACTTAACTCAGCAATAACTAATTTGAAATCCTAACTCATTTTTACTTTAGTATTTATAAATATCCTGTTTAGATTTTTTTAAATTATAGGCTGATAAATGGATACAGGTAAAAAAAAACACTAGTCTTTTTAATTATTGTGTTATGTTCTCTTTGTACAGCAAGTGCACAGAGAAAGAGATACATTCATAGCTGGACTAGCTAGAGTTTTGTTTACCAATAAACCTCATGTGATCTCAATACCATGGCTGTCATATTGATCAAATGATTATTGGTTATTATTGGCTCATCTTTTGAGCCTGGGTGCAATGCATAAGCACTCCCCATGACAGGGTTACTGTAGATCCAGTCATCTGCACAGTTCTCCTTTTTAATATCAATCTGATCTTGAATAGCTTTGTACCATAATGACCCAATGCTCCCTGCCTACCCTCTTTTATCCCTGCGGTGAAAGAGACAAACATATACTGTAGTTTTTATGGGCATTTATTTGGCATAGCCTACATAATCATTTATTGGTATAGCTTAGCTTCCATATGCAGCATTTTTAGTGTATCAGTTTACCATTTTAAGTATGAATTTATTTTTTCAGTTTTAGACATGTATATATATATATATGGGAAAGAGAAAATAAAATATATATATATATATATATATAGCGGGGTCCTAAATTTAGGGGTAGTGTTTGAGTGGTATTTATGCTCCAACACTTTAATTGTTAGGACTTATCAACCATTTTGTCCGCAGGTGGAGTATCAGTGTACAGTTCCCTGTGGCCTGCGGGTGGCGCTGCCATAGTGGGCCAGGGTTGAACCGCTGGTACAGTGCTGTGCCTTGTGTGTCCCCTCTCGGCAACCGTGCGGTGGGTGTGGTTGGCCTGCTATGCATGCCGGGGGAGGATATAAAAGGGCAGACGCTGCCTGTTCGGGTCTTGGTCGTTCGTCTTCCACCCCAGGATTGGGGTTCCGGTTAGATTCCCGGGGATCCTACTCCCGGGGAGTCGGTGAATCAGTCCCAGGCACCTTTAGCACTGGGGCTGCAACAGGAAAGCCTTGGGCCCAGCGCCTTTGGCTGGGGCCTACAAAGGATCGAGGAATCTCAGGGTGCCGCCTTGCAAGGGGACCCGTATCTTAGACGAGGAGGCCGGGGGAGGACCGTTCCGAGGGACTGGTGAGAAGTCACGGTGAAGGAAGGGGTCCGGTAACTCTCTGGAGGGATGTCTTCTCTTTAAAAGAGGTCAAGATTTGAAACCAAGTTCACCAGGTCTGTGGCACTGACCAAGTTCACCAGGTCTGTGGCAGAGACCAAGTTCACCAGGTCTGTGGCAGAGACCAAGTTCACCAGTTTGTGCAGAGACTGTATATCTAGTTAGAGTGCCATTCTGGCTGCTAGTCCCTATCTAGGGAGATTATCCAAATGGGCTGAGTCTGCTTGAGAAGCCAAGCAGTGAAGTGTATTTCGTTTGTGTCTGAACCTCTCCCACACCTTATGCTGTCCTGTTCTCCCTCCAACCTTTTCTGTCTAGAGACTGTGCTTTAAGAGAAATAAACTCTGCGTTGGAGTTGCAGCTGGTGTGGACCTTGGAGTTATTGGGGGAAATAGAGACCTGTCTTTATTGAGCATAGAGATGAGAACCATTCTCTGGAGAACCTCGCTGCGGAGACCTGTTTCATAACACCGCTCAACCTCTTCACACAAGAGGGTACGGGTATGTAGCACAGTGTGCCCTCTCTTCCTGTGAGGAGCCAAAGGCAGGTGAAGGGGGGGGGGTGCGCTATATATATATATATATATATATATATATAATTTTTTTTTCTTTGACTGTTATATTCGGGTTTTGTTGTCTTTTCTATAGTTCTTTTAACCCGTGAGTTTCTTTTTTTTTTTTTCAATTATTATTATTATTATATTGAATTGTTTGTTTTCATGTGTATTATTTTCACTTATATATATTATGGTGCAATGGCATCTACTAACCATGTAGAATCTGATATTATTCATTTTAAAAATGAACCCATTGCACCTTATCACTTAAAGGGTAACTCCACTTTCGTGGGGGAAAAAAATAGCAAATGAAGAAAAAATAATATAGCGCATATGATTGCAACACTTATCATTTTGTAATTGAATGTTATTAAAAATTACCTTTCCTTTTTAATCTGCAGCCAATGTAATTTTCTGAGAATACATTGCAACATAGGCGTGTGCAAGGGGTGTGTCAGGTGTGCCTGGGCACACCCTTATCCTGGGATAAGCAACCTGCCAATTGTGAGCTACCCGACGATCGATGGCAGGTGACAGGTAAACCGATATCCTTCCTTGCCAACCCCCAGAGCCTGGACAGGAGAGGCGGCGGGGGTGGAATTTACTGGAACCGATCTGTATTTTCCTCCTGCAGCAGCTGAAAGTAGGCTTCTTCTCTTCTCCCTCTCGCCGACATTCAGCTGCCAGAGGAGGAAAATATATGCCACCCCCCGCCACCCCTCCTGTCACTCTTTCTGCTGCCCGGGTCCCCCATTGTTTTAGGATGGAGAGCGGGGAAGAGGCCAGTAAATATAAATATAAAAAATATAAAAGCTTTGAGGTGAACACCCTAATGCAATAGGCTGTGCACACCTATGCATTGCAATATGGCAACCTGGAGTTCTCTGTACACAGAGTGTGTACTGACCACTCCCCAGAAACATAATTTCCTGCTTGTGTGATTGGCTCATCAATTTTCCCAGAAGTCTTACCTAAGTTACAAGTCAGATTTCAGGCATCCATTGCAACAAAAAATTCATTTTTTGAGAGAAACTTTCAATAGGAACCCATCTAAAGGGATGCAGGCCCACAGATTTCCTCATTAGTGCCCTGTAGCTCCACACCTGAAGCCTCGTACACACGATCGGATATCCTATGGATTCTAATCCGATGGTTTTGTCCATCGGAAATCCGATGAAGCAGACTTCCATCAGTCTTGCCTACACACCATCAGTCAAAAAACCGACCGTTCCAAACGCGGTGACGTAAAACACTCCGATGAGCCGAGAAAAATTAAGTTCAATGCTTCTGAGCATGCGTCGACTTGATTCTGAGCATGCGTGGGTTTTTTATCCGATGGACTTGCCCATAGACGATCGGAGTTTTCGATCGGTTTTTTATCCATCGGAAAAATTTAAAACATGTTCTATTTTTTAAAACCGATGGAAAAAAGACTGATGGGTCCCATACACGATCGGTTTGTCTGATGAAAACAATCCATCGGACGGTTTTCATCGGTAAAACCGATCGTGTGTACAGGGCTTGACAGTTAATTATGAAACCACTCCCACTAGACTCACTCATTACAGAGGCACAGAGAAACACACAGGGATTTCTTCAGAACAACAAAAGGTAGGAATCTGCAAGAAAGTTTGTTATAATCCTTGCAATGTACATTGATCACCCAGAGGGGAATGTTTTTTTCTCAACAAAAGTGGAGTTACGCTTTAATGTCTGATATTCCCTCATCTTTTCATATTCATTCAATTGCATGTGTGCATGTTTGTTAATATGCGGGTATTTCTGGATAGAAACATAGAAAATTGATGGCAGAAAAAAGATCCAGTAGTTCATTAAAGTGGTTGTAAACCCACTTTTTCAACTTGCACCTACAGGTAAGCCTAGATTAATGCCCCGTACACACGATCGTTTTTCATGCCGTTAAAAATGCCATTTTAAAAAATGGCCATTAAAAATGATCGTGTGTAGGCTCCAGAGCATTTTTAACGACGTGAAAAACGGCCATTAAAAATTCCGGACATGCTCTCTTTTTTCACGTCGTTTTTCATGTCGTTTTTTTTAACGACGTGAAAAACGATAGTGTGTATGCTTTCACGACGTGAAAAAAAACGCGCATGCTCAGAATCAAGTATGAGACGGGAGCGCTCGTTCTGGTAAAACTAGCGTTCGTAATGGAGATAGCACATTCATTACACAGTAACGGACTGAAAAGCGCGAATCGTCGCTCAACAAACTTTACTAACATGAAGGGTGGCGCCATTCGAACGGAACTTCCCCTTTATAGTGCCGTCGTACGTGTTGAACGTCACTGCGCTTTGCTTGATCGTTTTTTTTAATGATGGTGTGTACGCAAGGCAGGCTTGAGAGGAAACATGAAAAAAAACGAGGAGAAAAACGTTGGTTTAAAAAATTACAGTAAAAACGATCGTGTGTACGGGGCATAAGGCTTACCTGTAGGTGCAATAAATATCTCCTAAACCTACACGGTTTAGGAGATATTTACTAAAATGTCAAGCGCCGCTATCTACGGCGCATGCGCGCCGTAGACAACGGCGCATTTATGGGGTTAATCCCATTCACATACTCGGCTACTTCCCAGCAATCGCTGGGCATAGCCGAGTGGGACGCCTCCCGCGCGCATGCGCAGAGTGACGTCTCCGCCGCTCCGGCCAATCACAGCGCCGGAGCGGCGCTGTGATTGGCTGGTGCGGCGATACCCGGAAGTAACATTCCGGCTATCGCCGCAGTGATGTCTGCGGCTGGACAGAGGGACGAGGACGGCTTCGGGGGCCCCGATCTAAGGTAAGTGGAACATAATGAGCTATTATGCTAGTCATAATAGCTCATTATGCCTTTCTCTTGCAGGTGGGCCAAAAAAAAAAAGTGGGTTTACAACCACTTTAAGTCTACCCATTATTATTTTTTTGTTTCTATGTTTGTTTGTTTTGTTTTTTTTGTTAACTTTGTTGCCTGACTATACAGTGCCTTGAAAAAGTATTCATACCACTTTGTGTTGGTCTGTCACATAAAATCACAATAAAATACATTTACTTTTTTGCCTGTAACATGAAAAAATGTGGACATTTTAAAAGAGATGGAAACTTTTTCAAGGCACTGTAGATCTATGTTTATCCCAAGCATGTTTGAAGCCATTTTGGCTTTTGTTGACTGTCTCACTATCTCTGCTGGTAGTTTATTCCAAGCATCAACTACAATTGAAATTAGGACAACTCATGCGTCAAGACATGTGGTTGCCATCTTCCCGAGTGAATAGGTATGAAAAAACCTCTGAAGTTTGGGATTATGGAGGCAACAAAAAATTGTTTATACAAAAATATATTTAAATACAAAAGGAAAATCATAATATACAATACACAAATTACGCTGATATCAATAAAATCTATAACATGATTGAGACATAGGTAATACAATAGCCAAGAATGAACACTCCAGATCCTCCGGAGACAGTCAAAGACGGTTTAATCCAACGCGTTTCAAACAATTTTATGGAAAAGTTCTTCATCAGGGATATTCAGCTTGTATCCTTGTCTATAACAGATCACATAAATTCATTAAGTACAATGCAGGTTACCCCACTTTTCCACACCCCCAACAGGTGCATAAGGAGAAAGAGGGGAAAACTTACTTCATCATGTTCATTAAAAATGTGTATATACACTTCACATTCCGGTCACATCGATGGCATGAACTCCCTCCCATTGCTCTCTCCATGAGCCCTCATAGAATGCCTCATACTCATATAAGGAATCAGGATAAAAATCCAATCAATATGGTGCCTTTAAGAAAAAATATATCATATAAGAAGAAAAGTGAATGAAAGAAAAAGCAGAAAAGGAGGGATATTCCATAGGCAGGGCTTCATCAACTCACCAACCAAAGTAAAGAATATCGATCCAAAACAGAAGAATCAGCCAGAAAATTCTCTAATGTTCCTTGCAGTTGTCTGGCAAATCTCCATATGAACATATATTCAGGTCCTCTGCCGTCCAGCAGAGGAAGAGGAATGACACCATGAGATTCCTCTGGCGTCCTTTTATACCCCTCTGCGTGCCTGATTGGTAAATAATGATCACATGGTGCATCAGCCTGGGAGGCCATGCATCATGTGTCTCCATGACGACACGGTGTACGTCAAGGGCGGGCTACGTCGGAAGCGCATCACATGACATAGCCGCACCAATGGGTGGCATGTCCGTGATCACTATGGCGACGCGGTGCACATGACAGGTGCGCCACGTCTACACTGGAGCCAAAACCCCGCCTATATGCTTAGGATAGGTTGCGGCGCTCATGTGACCATGCTGGAAACAGGTGTCAAGGAGACCAAGTGGGATATCCGCAAGGCAGGAAGTGCGGAATCCACCATCTTGGAAAGGGGCAACCAAAATATCGGGACCCTGCTGGAATAGGCAGATAAAAAAGGGGGTAAACAAGGCTGACCAAGGGAGACCAAGCAAGGCTGATGGACAGAAATTCCATTGAAATGGAACTTGATTCCACCAAGAATAAGGATCCAAAATCCCGGCTAGGTGGAAGGAGGGATATATATGGACCATGGACAAAAAAACACCGGTGCCAGGATTCCCCAGAAAACTGGAAGAAAGGGGCTAATGATCCACACTAGGGGGAAGCCCCCCCGGCACCGGATATGAGTACAGGGCACAAAAGAGGAGGGCACACTGAAAGAAGAGCAAGGTAAATGGTGGGTCCATACCACCGAAGGAACATGTGAATATGTCAGAGACCCATATGAAGTGCATATATCTCAAAATACAGTTGCCTTTCCCGCTGGAGCAGGACCTTATTTCAGTCACTTCCTCTACGTGGTATGTGGATCCTCTCCACCACCGAGAAAGTCACCTTAGGCATCCTGTACCCATGTTTTTTTGCAATATGTCTACCAAGGGGTAGATATAGGTTCCCGACAGGAGCTGGGGAAGAGAATAGAAAACACATGCACAGTATGTGAAGTGCATATACACATTTTTAATGAACATGATGAAGTAAGTTTTCCCTTCTTTCTCCTTATGCACCTGTTGGGGGTGTGGAAAAGTGGGGTAACCTGCGTTGTACTTAATGAGTTTCTGTGATCTGTTATAGACAAGGATACAAGCTGAATATCCCCGATGAAGAACTTTTCCATAAAATTGTTTGAAACGCGTTGTGTTAGGCCGTCTTTGACTGTCTCCGGAGGATCTAGAGTGTTCAATCTTGGCTATTGTATTACCTATGTCTCAATCATGTTATAGATTTTATTGATATCAGCGTAATTTGTGTATTGTATATTATGATTTTCCTTTTGTATTTAAATAAATATATTTTTGGATAAACAATTTTTTGTTGCCTCCATAATTCCAAACTTCAGAGGTTTTTTCATACCTATTCACTCGGGATGATGGCAACCACATGTCTTGACGCATGAGTTGTCCTAATTTCAAACATTTTTAGGGTGGATAACACACCCATGAACCTCGCTCTAAACTCATGCGTCTCCACATGGACCCAATTTTGTGTATAAAATAGCAACTATTTAGTTGCACCACTTTTCCAGGTATCTGTTCCCTGGGAGAAATCTTGGGAAAACACTGGTGTGGTGCTTTGCCTATGAGCGGTCATTTATTTTTTGAATGCAGCTGTGTATTATATATTTTTGTGTTCTCGTTTTTGCTTCATTTTTTCCTTTCTGCACATTTAGTATGGGGGATCTCCAGGGAGATGGGTGGGAGGAGCTCATGGCCGGCATCCAGAAGAATTATCAAGGGACTGAGCAGCCAATCTCAGATCTGTCATCCCTCTTTTTTAATCTTAGAAAGACATTGGAGAAAAAATCAGCCCTATATTGGCACATTAACTCGTTCGATAGGTATATCGGAGAACAGATCAATCCCATTGGTTTGAGGATTCAGATATTTCCCATGCTGGACAATATCAGTAAAAACCTCAAGGCCAATTGGGAAATAAAGCTAAATGAATGCTCAAAAAATTTGATGATTCTGTTACAAGATGAATATAGACATCAGCTGACTGCTTTGGATATAGAAATTAATTCACTGTATGCTCGCCTCGCACCATTAAAAACGCATAAAGAGTATGGTAATTTTGAAAAAGAATTTAAAAGAACATTTGAAAAATCTTGGTAAATCCATACTAATTAAAAAAGAAAAGAAATACTGGAGAGACAAAAATGCGTTTTGTGAGGGACAAGCATATAAGTGGAATCAAGAGAGAAAATTTAGAAATAGCAAAACCAACAAGAACAAAAAAGCTGTGGGAAATACAAATGTACCAAATGATTACTCATCCGACACCCCATCTAACTCCTCCTCTTCAGTTTCCTCCAATACAGGTCGTTTGTTTGGGACTAAGAGGAAAGGTCCTTCTCCCAGATTCAATGAAACAGAAGGAGAAGTCCAACAACGCAACAAAAAAGCAACAACAGATTCCCAGGTATTTTCTACACAGAATGGAAAGAGCAGTGGATATGCCCATGGTTCACACAATGGAAACCCCAGAGGGTCCACTACTAGAGGTAAAACTGCTTCTCATAGAGAACTCGGGGCAATTCCAAAAACCGGGGCCAGCTCTAAAACTCAGCCCTTATTAGTGGAGGATTTTTTAGAGAAAAACAAGGTACCATTGGTACCACCATCGCCAATGACACAACTTGTCATGGAACCATTCGTAATAAAGATGACACAAGGGGAAAACTCAACATCATAAATCTATCCTCATATAATCTAACTGATCCTGAGCATGAAGTATTGTCCTTGGGTCTTTAGTTTTTGCCCTACCACGAGTGCAGATAGTTTTGAAGTAGTCAAGGACATCCACCTGTTTGCCCGCAAGCTCTTCTACAAAAGCATCTATACCAAGCAGGTAAACCAGGAACCTGAACTGGCACCCAATCTTAAAGCAGCAGACTTTAGGGCCCTTAGGGACCTTAACCACTTGCCGCCCGCCCTATTACAGATTGACAGCGGCAAAGTGGTTTCAATATCCTGACCCGACGTCATATGACGTCGGCAGGATAACAAGCCGCTGCGCGCCCCCGGGGGCGCGCATCGCGGCGATCGTTGTTGCGGGGTGTCAGTTTGACACCCCACAACACCGATCTAGGTAAAGAGTCTCTGACGGAGACTCTTTACCACTTGATCAGCCGTGTCCAATCACGGCTGATCACGATGTAAACAAGAAGAGCAGGTGATCGGCTTTTCCTCACTCGCGTCTGTCAGACGCGAGTAGAGGAGAGCCGATCGGCTACTCCTCTGACAGGGGGGGTTTGTGCTGATCGATTATCTATGCAGCCCCCCCAAGGATGCCCACACTGGACCACCAGGGATGCCACCAGACCACCAGGGATGCCCACCACCAGGTATGCCACCCTAGACCACCAGAGATGCTAATCAGTGCCCCTAATGGATGCCAATCAGTGCCCACAATGGATGCCAATCAGTGCCCACAATGGGCATCACTGATTATCAGGCATTATTGTTTGGCACTGATTGGCATCCATCATTACAGTACATCCGTGCTGCCTATCAGTGCCCATCCATGCCCATCCGTGCCACGTATCAGTGCCCATCCATGCCCATCCATGCCACGTATCAGTGCCCATCCATGCCTATCCGTGCCACCTATCCGTGCCGCCCATTTGTGCCGTCTATCCGTGCCCATCCGTGCCGCCTATCCGTGCCCATCCGTGCCGCCTATCTGTGCCCATTCATGCCGCCTATCCATGCCCATCCATGCCGCCTATCCGTGCCCATCTATGCCACCTATCCGTGCCCATCCATGCTGCATATCAGTGCCACCTATCAGTGCCCATCAGTGCCGCATATTAGTGCCCATCATCAGTGCCCATCAATGTCACCTCATCAGTGCCACCTCATCGGTGCCACCTCATCGGTGCCCGTTAGTACAGCCCCATTAGTGAAGGAGAAAACTTACTTATTTACAAAGTTTTGTAACTGAAACAAAAAAAATACTTTTTTTTTCAAAAATTTTGGTCTTTTTTATTTTTTTTTGCAGAAAATAAAAATCCCAGAGGTGATCAAATACCACCAAAAGAAAGCTCTATTTGTGGGAACAAAATGATAAAAATGTAGTTTGGGTACAGTGAAGCATGACCGCGTAATTGTCATTCAAATTGCAACAGCGCTGAAAGCTGAAAATTGGTCTGGGCAGGAAGGTGTATAAGTGCCCTGTATGGAAGTGGTTAATCTGCTGCTTGAAGAAAATGCTCCTCTAAGTTCGACCTGGGAAGGAAATTTAGAGGAGGAGGAAAGTGATGATGGGGATGAGGATCAGATGAGTATTACACGCAAAAAAATTTAAAGGAAATCTCATAATTTCCCACCAATAAATCAAAATCCAGCACTAGCATTATTCACTCGACAGACATCCAAGGAGACTGAGGGATTAAAAAGAGACAATACCCATCAGAACAGAGTCCAGAACAAAAACATGCCCTTAAGACCCTTAAGAATAATATAAACATTACCATTAAGGGATCGGACAAAGGTGGGAACAATAGGATTTTTATAACAGCTTACCTGTAAAATCCTTTTCTTGGAGTACATCACGGGACACAGAGCGACATAGTCATTACTAATGGGTTATATAGATACCTTCAGGTGCTGGCACTGGCAACTTCCAAAACCGGAAGTACCCTCCCCTATATAAGCCCCTCCCATCCGGGAGCACCTCAGTTTTGTAGCAAAGCAATAAGTGTCCCTAAAGAGGGGCGGGAGCTCTGTGTCCCGTGATGTACTCCAAGAAAAGGATTTTACAGGTAAGCTGTTATAAAAATCCTATTTTCTTTCTCGTACATCACGGGACACAGAGCGACATAGTCATTACTAATGGGATTTCCTAAAGCAATGCCCAACGAGGGGGGGGATACACCATACATAAGCTGAGCGCTATCAGACATGAGGATCTTTTGCGGCCTGCAACACACTGCGCCCAAAGGCGACATCCTCCTGACTTTTAACGTCCACCTGGTAGAACCTAGTAAACGTGTGTACTGAAGACCATGTTGCGGCCTTACAGATTTGAGCCAGGGAGGCCTGGTGATGCGCTGCCCATGAAGTTCCAACTGCTCTCGTGGAGTGCGCCCTAACTTTGAACGGAGGCGGTCTCCTTCTCAAGCCATAGGCTTGCATTATGACCTGTCGAATCCACTTGGCTAAAGTAGATTTTGATGCTGCCTGACCCTTTCTGGGGCCTTCCGGCAGAATAAACAAAGTATCCGTTCTGCGAATCTGAGCAGTGGCTTTTAGATAAGCTTTAACTGCTCTTACTACATCCAAAGAATGCAATAACTTTTCCTCTACCGAAGTAGGTTTGGGGAAAAAAGAAGGAAGAACCACATCTTGGTTCAAATGAAACCTCAATACCACCTTAGGAAGAAAGGCTGGATGAGGACGTAACACTACTCTGTCCTTATGGATAACCAGATATGGCTCCCTACAGGACATAGCTGCTAATTCCGACACTCTTTTAGCCGAACAAATGGCTACTAGAAAAATCAATTTCCTGGTGAGAAGAACCAAAGAAATATGCTGTAATGGTTCAAATGGTTGTTTCTGTAGAACCGACAGAACCAAGTTTAGATCCCATGGACATATGGGAATATTAACCGGAGGACTAATACGCATCACTCCTTGTATAAAGGCTTTGACTAGTGAATGCGAAGCCAAGGGCCTTTGAAAAAATATTGACAAGGCCGAAATCTGACCCTTGATAGTACTCAAGGCAAGCTTCCTATCTACAGCCCATTGTAGGAAGTCCAGAATCCTACCTATTACGTATTTAGGTGGATGCCATTTCTTGGCCTCACACCAGGCGATGTACGCCTTCCAGATTCTATAGTAGATCTGCCTGGATACCGGCTTCCTGGCATTGATCATGGTAGATACCACAGAATTAGAGAGCCCTCTCTTTTTTAGAATGTGGGCTTCAATAGCCAGGCCGTCAAACCTAGGGCTGGTAAGGAAGGGTGGTATATCGGTCCTTGCGAAAGCAGGTCCGGATGATGTGGGAGGGTCCAAGGACTCCCCACAGACATCTTTACAATCTCCGCGTACCATGCTCTTCGGGGCCACGCTGGAGCCACCAGAATCACTGGTTTCTTTTCTACCCTGATTCTGCGGAGTAATCGAGGTAACAATTGTGGCGGTGGGAATGCATATATCAGCTTGAACTGATCCCAAGGGAACACTAGGGCATCCGAGCCGCAAGCTAGGGGATCCCTTGTCCAAGAGACAAACCTGTCCACTTTTGCGTTGAATCTGGATGCTAGCAGATCTACATCCGGTGTTCCCCACCGCTGACATATTGTCCGGAAAACCTCGGGATGAAGGGACCATTCCCCTGGGCATAATTGTTGGCGACTTAGAAAGTCCGCCTTCCAATTCTCCACTCCTGGAATGAATACCGCAGATATGGCTGGGACATATCTTTCTGCCCATTTCAGGATGCAACTTACTTCCCTCTGGGCTGCACGACTCCTGGTGCCACCCTGATGATTGATATATGCCACTGCCGTGGCATTGTCCGATTGAATTTTGACAGGGGACCCTTGGAGTTTGGATGTCCATGCTACTAGGGCATACCGGGCTGCTCGTATCTCTAAGAGATTGATGGGCAGGGCCTTTTCTGCATCCGACCATCTGCCCTGGAGAGACCATTGCTCCAGTACTGCTCCCCAGCCTATAAGGCTGGCATCTGTAGTGACCACCTTCCAAGAAATCGGACTGAAGGATTTCCCTCTTTCCAGATTCTGGGGAACCAACCACCAACGGAGGCTCTTGCGAACGGAAGGGGACAAGGACATTGGTAAGTCTAGGGCCTGAACTTTTTTGTTCCAGGCTGACAGTATGGCCCTTTGCAAATTCCTTGAATGGAATTGACCGTAGGGTACTGCTTCGAATGATGCCACCATTTTTCCCAGCAGCCTCATGCACAGGCGTATGGATGGCTGTCTTTTTGTACCCACTAGGTGGATCAAATCTCTCAAAGACGACCCCTTTTCTTGAGGCAAGAAAATTTTTCTCTGGTCTGAATCCAGCCTTAGCCCCAAGTATTCCAGACTTTTGACTGGTTTTAGGGCTGACTTGTCTCGGTTGATAATCCAACCGTGATATTCCAGATACTCGATTGTCTCGTGAACAACCACTTCTAGTTTTTCCACTGAGTGGTCTATCAGCAACAAGTCGTCTAGATATGCCATTATCGTTACACCTCGTGTTCTTAGATTGGCCAATAATGGGGCCAGAATTTTTGTGAACACTCGTGGTGCTGTGGCCAGACCGAAGGGTAAGGCTCTGAACTGAAAATGGCGCCCTTCTACCGCAAAGCGTAGAAATTTTTGGTGGGCTGGAAAGATGGGAATGTGCAAATAAGCATCTTTGATGTCGATTGAGGCTAACCATTCCTCCCCTTGAAGGGCAGTGGCCACCGATCGGATCGACTCCATCCGGAAAGTCCTGATATGTAGGAATTTGTTTAGCCCTTTTAGATTTAATATGGGCCTCACGTCCCCGTTTGGCTTCGGGACTGTAAAGAGGTTTGAGTAAAACCCGAACCCCCATTCTTCCAGGGGAACCTCTATAATTACTGCTTGGAGCAATAATTGTTCTAGTGCCAACAGGAGGGATCCTCTCTTCTGGGGATCCCTTGGCACGTTTGACCTTATAAAGTGGGAAGGAGGGGAGTCTTTTAACTCCAATTTGTATCCCAGACTTACTGCGGAGAGCACCCATCTGTCTCTGATCGTGTCCCGCCAGGTCTCTGTGAACAACTGAAGTCTTCCCCCCACCCGATTGAGTGGGGGCAACCCTTCATGCATTTGACTTTGGGGGAGGTTTTGTACCTCTCCTGCTCCAGGGCTTCTTGTTACCCTGCAATTGTCCCTGATTTTTACCTCCGGGATTTGACCAAGGAGGCCGTCGGAACTGTTTCACAGCCGATGTCCTAGGGACTGGAGAAGCAGGCCTCTTAAAAGAGGGACCTCTAACTCTGTTTTTAACCGGCAAAAGTGTACTTTTACCGCTGGAAATTTTCTGGATATATTTGTCCAGGTCTTCCCCGAATAAGCGTTCACCATGAAATGGGAAGCTGACCAGCAATTTTTTACAGGGAGCTTCAGCAGACCAGTTTTTGAGCCATAGAAGCCTGCGCATATGTACTACAGACAGCGTAAGGCGGGAGGCCTGATGGATTGAATCCTTTATAGCGTCCACCGCAAAGCATAAGGCTCTAGGTAGATCAGCTAGGGCAAGAGCCTGCTGATCTGGCAAGTCCCTTAAGACCTGTTTCAACTGATCCTTCACTGCTTGGCAGACCCCAATAGCTGCCACTGCTGGTTGTGTCACCAAGCCTGCTGTAGCAAAAGCAGATTTTAATAAGGACTCTAATTTTTTATCTATTGGGTCCTTGAACATTTGGACATTATCCACTGGATATGTCAGTGATTTATTCACACAAGAGATGGCTGCGTCCACTGTAGGGACCCTCCATTTTTTGACGAACTTATCCTCCATGGGATAGATCACCTGAAATCTCTTGGGAGGAGTAAATATTTTATCAGGATGCTCCCAATCCTGGTAAATGAGCCCTTCCAGTAAAGGATGGATCGGAAAGGAACAAACAGTCTGGGGAGCTTTTAGCGACCCCAACGAGGAGACAGAAGTGGATGATGGCTCCGCAAGGGGCATTTTAAATGCTGATCGGACCATGTTAGTCAGGGACTGAACCCATAATCTTTCAGCATGTGATGCTGAGAATGGCTCTTCAACTGTTGATTCCTCTACAACAGAATCGACCTCATCCTGATCCCCCTCAGGTAGGTCGATCCCTGTATGGGACTGTTGCTCCGCTAACAGGCACTCTGAGGGAGGAGACGGAGATCGAGCGCTTTTTCCCTGTGACAGGGAAGCAGCGATCAATGCTGACAATCTCTCTTCCAGCCCTCCCAGAGCTGAGGAAAAAACCTCCTCTGTTACATACACAGGAGCAGGTGAACTGAGGACAGCCACAGTACCAGGTACTCCTGAGGGTGCTCTACGGTCACTAACCTCTGATTCTTCAGGGGAGATTGGTGCAGCCGAAGCATGCCCAAGATCCTCAGAGCCCGATGGAGACCCCCTATGCTTCCTGGGATTTTTAGTCCCGGAGTTTTTAGACGGCATATTCCTAAGCCCAAAGCTGAGGTATTCCAGCCGAAATACACCACTTACTGACAATAGTCTAGCACAAATGCTGCTATAAAAACAGTTGGTGTCTACTAATGTGCCTTTCTATGGGGATGCCTGCATCAACCGCTTGCTGTATGCCTTTTTTAAATGTTGCCAGCTCTGTCTCTGCACTCCATAGCCAGCTCACAACACATAATTGTGTTTTTTTAACATGCTGGGACGCCCGCACATGCGCAGAAGCGCTGCGGCGCGCACAGAGCGTCATCCCCCAAGCTTCGCCCCCTTTCCCAGCTCACCTCTATATATAGAGGCGCGTGCACGCGCGCGGCCACGTGCGCACTCGGCGCTAATTTTGAAGAGGGAAACTAGGGACAAGAGCCAGGGCCCCTTTTGCCGCAGGCCGGGGGACAGACGAGCATTGCAACATGGCAGAGGAAGCAGTTTCCCACAAGAGAACTCACCATCTGCCTGGACTTGCTCTGATGAAAAGAAACTAGTCCACATGACAAGAAACGTTCCACAGCGGCCTCTAGTGGATTAACACAGGTACCGCAGTCTATTATATTTTTTTTTTTCTTGACCACTATTAAAATTATTACATTTTTTAGTAGTTACAGGCATGCATAATATTTAGCGGGAATACCGTTAGGTAACAGGCAGAAAGACATATTAGGCTTGGGGGTCCCCTCAATAGAACCAAGTTCCTGAGGGGCCCCCACTTACCTTTTCCCCGACGCAGGACTCTGTTTGGCCACAGAAGCCCAAACTTCACCTATCACGGCAGGCATTGTAATTAAACCTTCAGGGACCGGGTTCCCAAGGATTCCACTCCCCTGGACCTGTATAGCACCCTGCACAGAAAACATCTTGGTCGTGGGTATGACCAGAGCTCTGGATCCCAGGGTCCAGCTCTCCTAAGAGAAGCATTACAGGCAAAACCTTGCTCTTCTCTGCAAGGCCCGGGTACCGACCGTTTAGCTATGAAGCTTTTTTGGTCGGATCCGGAATAGCTTACTGAGGCCCCAAAGAACCTGTACGCAAGCTCAGTGAAAAACACATGTTTCTTCTTGGCCAACACCTTAGACACTGGCAAAAAACTGAGGTGCTCCCGGATGGGAGGGGCTTATATAGGGGAGGGTACTTCCGGTTTTGGAAGTTGCCAGTGCCAGCACCTGAAGGTATCTATATAACCCATTAGTAATGACTATGTCGCTCTGTGTCCCGTGATGTACGAGAAAGAAATTGTCCTCATGGACAATTCTGACTATGAGGAGATGTGCCTAAAAATATTAAGGGACGCCAAATGCTACCAAAAAATTTCCCCATCCACTGTCGATAGTGATGAGCCGAACACCCCCGGGTTCGGTTCGCACCAGAACCCGCGAACGGACCGAAAGTTCGTACGAACATTAGAACCCTATTAAATACAATGGAGGCGAACGTTCGAATTCTAAAGTGCTAATTATAACAACTATTATGCATGTTATTGTCCTAAAAAGGGTTTGGGAACCCGGGTTGTGCACCAGGGGACATGTATCAATGCAAAAAGAAGTTTTAAAAACGGTCGTTTTTCGGGAGCAGTCATTTTAATGATGCATAAAGTGAAAAAAAAAAAGTCAAATATTCCTTTAAATATCGTACCTGGGGGGTGTCTAAAGTATGCCTGTGAAGTGCCACGTGTTTCCCGTGTTTAGAACTGTCCCTGCAAAAAATGACACTTCTAAAAAAAAAAGCCATTTAAAACTGCTTGCGGCTTTAATGTAATGTCTGGTCCCGGTAATATGGATGAAAATCTTTAAGAAAAATGGCATAGCTACCCCATGACCCCCCCCCCCCTACCCCAGCCCATTACCAGCCCCTTTGGGTCTTGTATGGATATTAAGGGGAACCCCGCACATAAAATAAAAAAGGCCCTATATACTCTGAACAGCCGTATACAGGCGGTGCATACAAGACAGGGACTGTAGGTTTGTTCTTATGTAGAATCTGTTTGTAATTTTGAACAGGTACATTGTTTAAGTGTAGCTCCAGCCCAAAAATCTATTTTTAAACTTTTTGGAAAACATAGGTAAGGGTTATCACCCCTGTAACATTTGTTTTGCTGTCTGTGCCCCTGTTCAGAACATTTCACCTCACTTTCCGTCCCAATGACAACTGTTTTTGAAATGTGGTGTTTTTCTTGAAACAAGGATTGCTGATAAAGCATCAGTACAGAGGAGACACCTTTCTCCCATATTAATTCTTACAGGAGAGAATTTTCCTTCCAAGGGGTAGATTTCCTCTCACTTTCTGTTGTCTTCTTGCGTTTGCAAGTAGGAGTCGTTTGTAAGTTGGATGTTTGAAAGTAGGGACCTGCCGTATATACTCTGCAGAAATAGGCCCCTTAGTTGTTGGTGTTGGCACAACACTGTAAGCACTCACAGTTACTCTTGGTTGGTGCTGGAACGCCCTGCTGTCAACTATTATATCAGGAATTTTAATTACATATAATTGTTGAACAGTGGTAGTAAAAATTGGGCCTTTGATGGTGGTGCTGGTGCCACAACACTGTAAGCCCTGACAGTTACTCTTGGTGGGTGCAGCAATGGGCCCTGCTGTGAATTATTAGATCAAGAATTGTAATTGCATGCCCCTGTTGAACAGGGGCTGAAAAATTGGGCCTTTCGTGGTGGTGGTGGTGGTGGTGGTGTTGCCACAACACTGTAAGCCCTCAGAGTTACTCTTGGTGGGTGCAGGAATGGGCCCTGCTGTGAATTATTAGATCAAGAATTGTAATTACATGCCCCTTTTGAACAGGGGCTGAAAAATTGGGCCTTTCGTGGTGGTGGTGGTGGTGGCGTTGCCACAACACTGTAAGCCCTCAGAGTTACTCTTGGTGGGTGCAGGAATGGGCCCTGCTGTGAATTATTAGATCAAGAATTGTAATTACATGCCCCTTTTGAACAGGGGCTGAAAAATTGGGCCTTTCGTGGTGGTGGTGGTGGTGGCGTTGCCACAACACTGTAAGCCCTCAGAGTTACTCTTGGTGGGTGCAGCAATGGGCCCTGCTGTGAATTATTAGATCAAGAATTGTAATTACATGCCCCTTTTGAACAGGGGCTGAAAAATTGGGCCTTTCGTGGTGGTGGTGGTGGTGGCGTTGCCACAACACTGTAAGCCCTCAGAGTTACTCTTGGTGGGTGCAGGAATGGGCCCTGCTGTGAATTATTAGATCAAGAATTGTAATTACATGCCCCTGTTGAACAGGGGCTGAAAAATTGGGCCTTAGGCACTGGTGGCACAACACTACAACCCCTCACAGATACTGTACTTGGAGCACAGCAATGAGCCCTGTTGCAAAGTATTGCTTCAAAAATTGTAATGACACGCCCCTGTTAAACAGGGGCTTGAAAAATTGGGCCTTAGGCACTGGTGCCACAACACTCCAACCCCTCACAGATACTGTACTTGGAGCACAGCAATGAGCCCTATGGCAAATTATTGCTAAAAAAATTGTAATTACACGCCCCTGTAAAACAGGGGCTGAAAAATTGGGCGTTAGGCACTGGTGGCGGCACCCATAAACAAAAATGATCTTCCAAGCTATCATCATCAATCGTATCATTGAGGACTCGGAGGAGGAGGATAGCCAGTCAACATAACAGCACAGGCACTCAGCATCAGCATCAGTCTTGAAGGGATGTGACATGTTAAAATCAATTAGTCTGTTATATCAGCATCAGGTGTGTGGTAGCTGGTGGTGATCCAAGACTGGTTCATCTTGATGAAAGTCAGTCGATCAACCGAGTCGGTGGACAGGCGCACCCTGTGATCCGTGACAAATCCTCCAGCAGCACTGAATGTGCGTTCCGAAAGAACGCTGGATGCAGGACAGGCCAGTAGCTCAATTGCATACTGTGCAAGCTCTGGCCAGTGATCCATCCTCAAGACCCAGTAAGCCAGAGGATTTTCGGTGGGGAAGGTGTCCAAGTCTGACCTTGCCCCTAGATATTCCTGCACCATGTTTATCAGACGCTGGCGATGGTTGCTGGAACCGATCATACTTTGGGGCTGCGGACTAAAGAATTGTCTGAACGCATCGGTCAGACGGCCACCTTCCCCACCGCTCCTTCTTTGACTGGCCGAAGCCTCAGCAACTCGTTGTCCAGGACCAGGAGTTTGTAACCTCCCAGTCTCTGGGAACGCGTTGCACAGACCTTTCTGCAAGGCCTCCCGGAGTTGTCTCATCCTCTGCTCCCTCTGCGACGGTAACATAAGGTCCGCAACCTTAACCTTGTACCGTGGATCAAGGAGAGTGGCCAGCCAGTAATGGTCCCTCTCCTTGATCCGAAGAATACGAGGATCCTTCCGCAGACTTTGCAGGATCAGGGAGGCCATGCAGCGTAGGTTTGCTGAGGCATTCGCTCCGGAGTCCTCTGGGTCACTAAGGACGACATGATCCGCAGCCACCTCCTCCCAGCCACGTACAAGTCCACTGGTTTCTTGGGACTGTAAATCATCCCTAAAAGACTGCTGCTGATGATGCTGAGTGCCAGCCTCCACCTCCATGCTGACACAATCCTCCTCCTCCTCCTCCTCCTCTTCCTGTGCGATGGGTGGGACAGAAGGAACACTGTCTGGGTAAAGGGGGCCTTGAGAGGCAAGGAAGTCCTCCTCTTCCTGCCTCTGTTCTGCCTCAAGTGCCCTGTCCATTATTCCACGCAGCGTGTGCTCCAACAGGTGGACAAGAGGTACAGTGTCACTGATGCATGCACTGTCACTGCTCACCATCCTCGTGGCCTCCTCAAATGGTGCCAGGACAGTGCATGCATCCCTGATCATGCCCCACTGGCGTGGAGAAAAAAAAAACAAGCTCCCCTGACCCTGTCCTGGTGCCGTAGTCGCACAGGTACTCATTGATGGCCCTCTGCTGCGTGTGCAGCCGCTGCAGCATGGCCAACGTTGAGTTCCACCTGGTGGGCATGTCACATATAAGGCGGTTCTTGGGCAGGTGCAACTCCTTTTGCAGCTCAGCCAGGCGAGCACTGGCATTATAAGATCTGCGGAAATGCACACAGACTTTCCTGGCCTGCCTCAGGACATCCTGTAAGCCCGGGTACCTGCCCAAGAACCGCTGCACCACCAGGTTAAGGACGTGAGCCACACAGGGCACATGGGTCAGTTGTCCCTGTCGGAGGGCGGAGAGGAGGTTGGTGCCATTGTCGCAAACCACCATTCCTGGCTTAAGCTGGTGTGGCGTCAACCACCTCTCGGCCTGGCCCTGCAGAGCAGACAGGACCTCTGCCCCAGTGTGGCTTCTGTCCCCCAAACACAGCAGCGCAAGCACGGCATGGCATCTTTTTGCCTGCGTACTTGCGTAGCCCCTTAAACGGCTACGGAGCACCGCTGGTTCATAGGACAAACCACAGGAAGAGGCCATGGAGGAAGAAGAAGAGGAGGGGGTGGAGGAGAGAGGTGTGTCACAACCAGTAGTAGCATTTTGGAGGCGTGGCGGTGGAACAACCTCCAACACTACTGCACCTTGTCCTGCATCCTTCCCAGCTGCCAAAAGAGTGACCCAATGGGCCGTGAAAGAAAGGTAACGTCCCTGTCCATGCCTGCTGGACCATGAGTCAGCGGTAATATGCACCTTACCGCTGACCGCCCTGTCCAGCGAGGCCAAGACATTGCCTTCCACATGCCGGTAGAGAGCCGGAATAGCCTTCCGTGAGAAAAAGTGGCGTTTGGGAACCTGCCACTGAGGAACCGCACATTGCACAAACTCGCGGAAGGGGGCCGAGTCTACCAACTGAAAAGGCAGCAGTTGAAGCGCTAGCAATTTAGCCAAGCTAGCATTCAACCGCTGGGCATGTGGATGGCTGGGAGTGAACGTCTTTCGACGGTCCAGCAGCTGGGGCAGGGAAATTTGCCTGCTAGAATCGGACGTCGGTGTACTGCTAGCAGAGTGGCCGCAACTACTTGGCTGTGACACACCTAATTCTACACCTTCATTCCTCTCAGTGCATGTTTCAGAGAGGACTGAAGTTATAGTGGGGTTGGAGATCCCAGCTGATGCGGTGCAAGGAGAGGTCCGCTTTGTTCTTTGGTGTGGGTCTTTGAGGTAGGCTTGCCAACGAGCTGCATGGCAGGTCAACATATGTCTGGTCAGGCATGTGGTACCCAAGCGGCTGATGTTTTGGCCACGCGATATACGCTTGAGACATATGTTGCAAACAGCAGCTGTACGATCTGATGCACTAGCCTCAAAAAAGGCCCACACCAAAGAACTTTTTGAATGACGGGCAGAGGCAGCGCCCTGCACAGGCGGAGCTCTGCGGTGTGATTCCGTCGGTGTACTGCCCTTACGCTGGCCACCAAAGGGCATCCTGCCTCGTTGGAGATGTGCCTCCTCCTCCTCCTCTCTCCTATTAGGCACCCACGTGGAGTCAGTGACCTCATCATCCCCTCCCTCCTCATCACTGGAGCCAATCTGGCAGTATGCTGCAGCTGCTGGAACATGACTGCCAGATTGGTGTCCTTCTTGAGCATCCCCTCTGTCTGCTCTCACGCTACTGCCTTCCTGTAGCTGGGTTTCATCATCAGACCCTTCGAAACGCTGGGCATCCTCCTGGAGCATGTACCCAACACTGTGCTCAAACAGTTCGGGGGACTCCTCAGGAGGAGGACATGGTGGGTCTAGGGAAGGAGTGACTGATGATGAGTCTGACATTGATACCAGGGAAGAGGACGCTTTGGCAGCTGCTTTGCCAGTACCCTGAGCCTGGGTGAGAGAGGATGAGGAGGAGGAGGAGGGCTTGGTCATCCACTCTACCAAGTCTTCGGCATGATGTGGCTCAACATGTCCAGCTGCCGAAAAGAAGGACAAGCGTGTCCCATGGCCATGTGCTGATGACAATGCACCGCGTCCACGACCAGCACTGTTGCCCCCAGACACAGAGCCTGCTTGCCCTCTTTTATTGCCTCCTGACTGTCTGCCTCTCCTTGTTTGCCTTCCAGACATTCTAATAGATGGCCTGCAGGGAGATGGGAAAAAAGCAATAAGGGCTACCTTCAGGTGTCCTTCTCTGTCCCTTTACTTAAGGATTTCTAAATATGGTTGAGGATGATTGCTTTTGCACAGAATAGCACAACGACAATTTCCCTGACTGTCCAAAAAACAAGGATTTCAAAGATGGTTGATGAGGAATGCTTTAGCACACTATAGCACAAGGAGAATTTCCCTCACTGTCCTTCCCTGTCCCTAGAAACAAGGATTATCACAGTGAAAGAAACTGACACTCTTCCTACCTATAGTTTTCTGTCCCTAGAAAAAATGTTTTTTTAAAGCACACTATAGCACAAGGAGAATTTCCCTCACTGTCCTTCCCTGTCCCTAGAAACAAGGATTATCACAGTGAAAGAAACTGACACTCTTCCTACCTATAGTTTTCTGTCCCTAGAAAAAATGTTTTTTTAAAGCACACTATAGCACAAGGAGAATTTCCCTCACTGTCCTTCCCTGTCCCTAGAAACAAGGATTATCACAGTGAAAGAAACTGACACTCTTCCTACCTATAGTTTTCTGTCCCTAGAAAAAATGTTTTTTTAAAGCACACTATAGCACAAGGAGAATTTCCCTCACTGTCCTTCCCTGTCCCTAGAAACAAGGATTATCACAGTGAAAGAAACTGACACTCTTCCTACCTATAGTTTTCTGTCCCTAGAAAAAATGTTTTTTTAAAGCACACTATAGCACAAGGAGAATTTCCCTCACTGTCCTTCCCTGTCCCTAGAAACAAGGATTATCACAGTGAAAGAAACTGACACTCTTCCTACCTATAGTTTTCTGTCCCTAGAAAAAATGTTTTTTTAAAGCACACTATAGCACAAGGAGAATTTCCCTCACTGTCCTTCCCTGTCCCTAGAAACAAGGATTATCAATGTGAAAGAAACTGACACTCTTCCTACCTATAGTTTTCTGTCCCTAGAAAAAATGTTTTTTTAAAGCACACTATAGCACAAGGAGAATTTCCCTCACTGTCCTTCCCTGTCCCTAGAAACAAGGATTATCACAGTGAAAGAAACTGACACTCTTCCTACCTATAGTTTTCTGTCCCTAGAAAAAATGTTTTTTTAAAGCACACTATAGCACAAGGAGAATTTCCCTCACTGTCCTTCCCTGTCCCTAGAAACAAGGATTATCACAGTGAAAGAAACTGACACTCTTCCTACCTATAGTTTTCTGTCCCGAGAAAAAATGTTTTTTTAAAGCACACTATAGCACAAGGAGAATTTCCCTCACTTTCCTTCCCTGTCCCTAGAAACAAGGATTATCACAGTGAAAGAAACTGACACTCTTCCTACCTATAGTTTTCTGTCCCTAGAAAAAATGTTTTTTTAAAGCACACTATAGCACAAGGAGAATTTCCCTCACTGTCCTTCCCTGTCCCTAGAAACAAGGATTCGCACAGTAAAACACACTGACACTCTCCCTACCTATAGTTTTCTGTCCCTAGAAAAAATGTTTTTTTAAAGCACACTATAGCACAAGGAGAATTTCCCTCACTGTCCTTCCCTGTCCCTAGAAACAAGGATTCGCACAGTAAAACACACTGACACTCTCCCTACCTATAGTTTTCTGTCCCTAGAAAAAATGTTTTTTTAAAGCACACTATAGCACAAGGAGAATTTCCCTCACTGTCCTTCCCTGTCCCTAGAAACAAGGATTCGCACAGTAAAACACACTGACACTCTCCCTACCTATAGTTTTCTGTCCCTAGAAAAAATGTTTTTTTAAAGCACACTATAGCACAAGGAGAATTTCCCTCACTGTCCTTCCCTGTCCCTAGAAACAAGGATTCGCACAGTAAAACACACTGACACTCTCCCTACCTATAGTTTTCTGTCCCTAGAAAAAATGTTTTTTTAAAGCACACTATAGCACAAGGAGAATTTCCCTCACTGTCCTTCCCTGTCCCTAGAAACAAGGATTCGCACAGTAAAACACACTGACACTCTCCCTACCTATAGTTTTCTGTCCCTAGAAAAAATGTTTTTTTAAAGCACACTATAGCACAAGGAGAATTTCCCTCACTGTCCTTCCCTGTCCCTAGAAACAAGGATTCGCACAGTAAAACACACTGACACTCTCCCTACCTATCCTTCTCTTTCCCTAAACTAAAGGAATCCAGGTTAAGCAAGAAAAAATAAATGTCACTGTCCCTGCCTATGCTTCTCTTTCCCTGCTCCGGAACACACTACACTAGGCCGCCGTGCTGGCGGCCTTTTATAGTGTGGGGCGTGTACTAAACACCCTCAGCAATAATTGGCCACAGGCATCCTGCCTGTGGCCAATCATTGCTCTCCTCGCTGCCGGCGCTGTGATTGGCCAAGCATGCGGGGTCACAGTGCATGCTTGGCCAATCACAGCGCCTGGATGACACTGCGATGGCGTAGTGCATTGTGGGCCGTTCGCGTCACTCGAATTTGGCGCGAACGGCCCAAATCGTTCGATCTTCATCGAACAGCCGATGTTCGAGTCGAACGTATGTTCGACTCGAACACGAAGCTCATCCCTATCTGTCGACAGGATGAACGGTGAGTTCTATCGACTGGTGGATGAGTCCTTCAGGGACGGTGCAATTGATCAAGACACTTGGGATTTTGTCCGTACCAGATACCCACGTTTACCTACAATGTATGCTCTCCCAAAGGTACACAAAAACCCTTTGAAACCGCTGGGAAGACCCATAATTTCGGGCAATGGATCTATATCTGAGGGTGCCAGTCGAGTTATAGATCAGCACCTTAGACCACATGTAATGGACCTCCTGTCCTACACCAAGGATACCATTCACTTATTGCAGATATTAGAAGATCTTGTCGTTCCTCCATCAGCCCTTTTGGTCACAGTAGATGTGGAATCACTCTACAATAGTATACCACATGACCTGGGCATTCAAACTATTCAACGAGTGTTACGACAACGTCCAACTACCGATTGGAAATTCAATTGGTTCATCCTACAGATGCTTGACTTTATTCTGCGACATAATATTTTTTGTTTCAAGGCTCCCACTACCTCCAGGTACAGGGGGTGGCTATGGGGACGTGCTGCGCACCCTCATATGCCAACCTGTACCTGGGGGAGTGGGAGAAGGATTTCCTCTGGGACAATGCATCTATGTATGCGAGTCACATTCTGATGTGGCAACGCTACATAGACGATATTTTCATTGTCTGGGATGGGTCCGAAGACGATCTTAGAAAGGTTCTGGAACTAATGAATGCCAACAATTTAAACTTATTCTTTACAATGTCCTATGATCTAACTATGGTTAGTTTTTTGGACATCAGCATATCCAAGGATATGCAAGGAAAAATTCACAGCAGACTCTATAGCAGTGTTTCTCAACTCCAGTCCTCAAGGCGCACCAACAGGTCATGTTTTCAGGATTTCCCTCAGATGAAACAGCTGTGGTAATTACTAAGGCAGTGAAACTGATTACATCCCCTGTGCAAAATAATGGAAAGCCTGAAAACATGACCTGTTGGGGCGCCTTGAGGACTGGAGTTGAGAAACCCTGCTCTATAGGAAGGAGACTGCCGGTAACACCATGTTGCATGCTGCCAGCTTCCATCCTGTGGTGCTCAAAAAGTCTATCCCTTTTAGTCAATTCCTTCGTATTAAAAGGAACTGTACATCAGATATTGATTGAATGAAATGAGTAATCGTCTGTTAGCTAGAGGCTACAGTAGAACAACTTTAAAAAAGGCATTCAATAGGGACAAAGGAACTAAAAGACACAATCTAGTTTTCAAAACCTCAAAGAAAAAGATTAAAGAGGATAACACCTCAAGGATAATCATTAATTATTCAAACAAACATGAGAAAATTAGACATATCATTACCAAGTATTGGCCAATCCTGACAGATGACCCAATTCTAAAGAAGCTCATACCACCCAAACCCCAGATTACTTTAAAAAAAGCAGGATCGATTGGTGTAATGTTGGTGCAGAGTGAGTATAAGGGAGAGGCCAGGAAAGATCCCTGCAGAACTTTTGGAACCTATCCCTGTGGTGCATGTTCCCAATGTCCTGTCATTGGTGGGGGGCCCACGCTGGCTTTACCTAATGGGGAGACCTTTACACTCAGGCATTTTGCCAACTGCAAGACGCAGGGTGTGGTCTACCTCATGAGGTGCCAGTGTGGAGCCTTCTACGTAGGAAAAAGAATAGAAAAACACATGCACAGTATGAAAATAGGGAACTTATATCTACCCCTTGGTAGACATATTGCAAAAAAACATGGGTACAGGATGCCTAAGGTGACTTTCTCGGTGGTGGAGAGGATCCACATATCACGTAGAGGAAGTGACTGGAATAAGGTCCTGCTCCAGCGGGAAAGGCAACTGTATTTTGAGATATATGCACTTCATATGGGTCTCTGACATATTCATATGTTCCTTCGGTGGTATGGCCCCACCATGTACCTTGCTCTTTGTAACAGCACCACAAGTATGAAAGGGGTTAACGCCGTTAGGATATTCCCTTTCTGAACACACGACAGCCACCAGACACTCCCAACCAGCCGAATAAGACCCCATACGAATGATTCTCCCCCAAATACGAGACAAACGCTCTGTATGAGGTTCAAGCAGGAATAGAATCTTTATTGAAAAACTACAAGTTTTATACACCAAAAGAGGAGGTTCTTACATTCTCCTCATTTTCCTCTGACAATACACCTTTGACCAGACCTAATTTACATGAGCTAATTAACTACAGCTAATGACTCAGCCACATGACCTTTCCGTGTCCCAGACTGTCTGTCTGCTCATTTACAATACACACAATTACAGAGTTAATTATCACAATCCACAATGAAAAGATCTTTAGAATAGTTGGGATTCATTAACATTACAACAGACAGCCAGGTGATTGAAGTTGAACACATCAGCCCTTTCAATTAACCTGTTGAGTTCAGGATCAACAAACAGTAAATAGTTATTTACAGATATCCTGGGGAATATGGTGGATTATTATTACAGACCCATTTTAAAGCAATCCAAGACATATTCTCAATGCCAATTATTTCCTGGCTCATACTTTCTAAGAACTTCTGGGTTCCACGGGCCCACCCGTTACACTCTTCTTTCAGTGTGCCCTCCCCTTTTGTGCCCTGTACTCATATCCGGTGCCGGGGGGGGGCCTTCCACTAGTGTGGATCATTGGCCCCTTTTTCCCAGTTTTCTGGGGAATCCTGGCACCGGTGGTTTTTTGTCCCTGGTTCATATATATCCCTCCTTCCATCTAGCGGGGATTTTGGATCCTTATCCTTGGTGGAATCAAGTTCCATTTCAATGGAATTTCTGTCCATCAGCCTTGCTTGGTCTCCCTTGGTCAGCCTTGTTAACCCCCTTTTTTATCTGCCTATTCCAGCAGGGTCCCGATATTTTGGTTGCCTCTTTCCAAGATGGTGGTGGATTCCGCACTTCCTGCCTTGCGGATATCCCACTTGGTCTGTTTACATTGGTGGTTGCGACGTCTCTTTGACACATGTTTCCAGCATGGTCACATGAGCGCTGCGACCTATCCTAAGCATATGGGCGGGGTTTTGGCTCCAGTGTAGACGCGGCGCACCTGTCACGCACACCGCGTCGCCATAGTGATCACGGACATGCCGCCCATTGGTGCGGCTATGTCATGTGATGTGCTTCCGACGTAGCCCACCCTTGACGTACACCGCGTCGTCATGGAGACACATGATGCACGGCCTCCCAGGCTGATGCACCATGTGATCATTAGTTACCAATCAGGCATGCAGAGGGGTATAAAAGGACGCCAGAGGAATCTCATGGTGTCATTCCTCTTCCTCTGCTGGACGGCAGAGGACCTGAATATATGTTCATATGGAGATTTGCCAGACAACTGCAAGGAACATTAGAGAATTTTCTGGATGATTCTTCTGTTTTGGATCGATATACTTTACTTTGGTTGGTGAGTTGATGAAGCCCTGCCTATGGAATATCCCTCCTTTTCTGCTTTTTCTTTTATTCACTTTTCTTCTTATATGATATATTTTTTCTTAAAGGCACCATATTGATTGGATTTTTATCCTGATTCCTTATATGAGCATGAAGCATTCTATGACAAGGATACTAGATACTAGATGCTAGATACTATCTAGACAAGGATACAAGCTGAATATCCCTGATGAAGAACTTTTCCATAAAATTGTTTGAAACGCATTGGGTTAAGCCGTCTTTGACTGTCTCCGGAGGATCTGGAGTGTTCAATCTTGGCTATTGTATTACCTATGTCTCAATCATGTTATAGATTTTATTGATATCAGCGTAATTTGTGTATTGTATATTATGATTTTCCTTTTGTATTTAAATAAATATATTTTTGTATAAACTATTTTTTGTTGCCTCCATAATCCCAAACTTCAGAGGTTTTTTTAATACAGCATCAACTACACTTTCAGTAAAACAATAGTTTCTAAGATTAGTTGTGAACTTCCCTCCAGTTAGAAAAAAACATTATAGAACTGGCACATAAAACAAGTTTTTATATATGGCAGCATCTACATCCCTATAGAAAATGTATGTATAGAAACCTCATAAATGGGTGGATTCATGGGACTATAACAATGCTTGTACAGATTATTCAGATTATTAAGAAATGAAAATGGAGTAAATTGTATAAAAAATATAACAAGTTTATTCATAAATTACATGACATTTAAAAGAAGAGTAAAGGAGAATACAACGCAGTGCATTCTTTCCTTATAAGTCACCAACGTAGCAGTCCTACATGTTTCGCCTGATTTAGGCTTCTTCAGGGACATGTGGAGATTTTATTTTAATCTAAAAAATAATGTAAACAATTCATGGGTATATATTTGACATATAAATTTCAAACAGAATAATGGTTTTTCATAGATTTAATAAAACATACATTTCTAAGATGATATGGAGCAATACCTCTAGGATCCTGGTGGCCCTTACAACCGTAAATGTGTCCCAGTAGTGAATCAAATATACTGGGAACACTTTATGGAACAACGGGCATCTGCCCTGACATGTGTCCAAGTTCAAACCTGCTCATGTGAAGCGTCCAGAGAGTCCAAGTGGGGATAATGACCTAGCACTATTGCTGATCCAGCCTTGAAAGGAATATATAAAGGAAAAGGAAACTGTAAAAGGCTTTTTAGAGTAAGAAAAAAAGATCTGTAACAAAACTGCTCTCAAGAGTTAAGGATGGAGTAGAAAGATAAGCTTACATGTTGATATGGCAATAGGTGCGTGGTCGGGGAGCCTTGAAGTCACAGCACAGCAAGCAAATGGCACATGAAAAAAAACATTTAAATATGCTCTATATCTGTCAATGACATAGAAGGAAAGGAAGTCAGCCATGTGTCCGAACGAGGACACTGCAAGGTCCAACAATAACATAAAGGGCCCTGCAGCCCATCCAAACAGGCTGTTACCTTAAAGCTGAATTAAAGGGCCTCTAGTTGTTCATTGCAGAGATACACCAGAAAGGCTTGGAACAAGCCATCAGACCAATACAATCTGCATGAACAGAGGAAAATTTGTTATGGAGCAACGAACAGCCTGGTGTATAGGGCTTAACGCTGTGATAACCACACGTACCTGCTTGCTGTGTGTAAATGGTGTGGCTCCCGGAAAAGGTCCCATGACGGTAACAATACCATCCTGGTTCCTATTTATATCCCCATACGCGATGGGTTTGCGGCGCCGTGTGTGACGTCAATATGTCAGCGGCGTGCTACGGGCGCTAGGTAGTGACGTGGAGATGGAATGAGCACCAGCTATGGAGGAGAGAGGATACATGCGCAGTAGGAGCTGGCAGATGGAAACAAGTGCGTTCGGCAACGTCGCCGTGGAGGCGGCGCCGGCGTCGCTGACGTTGACCCAGTGCGTATGATCATCTCAGGCTGGTGTCGGTCACAGTACGGACAAACATAACACCCGTGCCTCCGCCCGGGTTCAGTAGCAGGATATGCTAGACCAGTGGTTCTCAACCTTCTAGTGCCGTGACCCCTTGATAACATTTCCCAAGTTGTGGGGACCCCTAACAATAAAATTATTTTCGTACCCAAGGCAAGACAAGTAATTTGCGCCCCTAACCCATGGAAATTTACCGCTCCCTGAGTCCCCTCCACTCGCACAGTATTGAAACCTCATATGGTACATTTTAGGATGTACCACTCTTTCTCTTTGTTCTCTTTTCTTTCCCTTTTATCTCTCTCTATCCTAATTTCTTGTCCCCCCCCCCCATCCCTCTCTCTAGCCGTCTTTCTTGTTATTTCTCTTATTCTTTCTCTCCTTTTTCTTTCTTCTTTCCTCTCTTTTCCTCTCCCTTCCATGTATTCTCTATTTTTATTCCTTCTCTTACTCCCTGGTGGGGGGGGGTGGGGGGATGAGTGGCAATGCTGGGGGGAGTTCTGATCAGCCAACTTAGGTGCTCTTGATCAAGGTCATCTGCTGATCTGAGAACTGTAGTGGGGACCGAAAAAAGGCTGGGAGAGTGGTGCGGGCTTCAGGAACAGCCCAGGATATGGTGACCCCTGGCAAATCATCATTTGACCCCCAGGTTGAGAAACACTGTGCTAGACTGATGATTGCCCCCTAGCGCCTCTAGTGGACCTCTGGATGAATCACAGGCTGGTGAACCAAGACCCTGTATGCACAGGTGTCCGTGGGTGTAATACATGACATAAAAATATAAATGATAAATGTAATTGAAAATGAATGAAAATACAATGCAAGAAAATATGATACAATTATTAAGACAAGGGAGAAAAAAGAAGAAAGGGAAAGAAAAAAATTGTTGATGATAAATAATAAAAATAATGATACATAAAAAAAAAAAAAGGTGAAATAATGAATGCATATAAATAATAAATAATGAATAATAAATACCAGAGAACTATTGGTTAAGCAAAATATGCATATTGGGCCATGGTGTGCATGGACCAAACCTATTGGAAGGGAGGACATAAATTGGTTTATAAATGCCTCCTGACAGTTGAACCACTGAAAGAATATTTTTTATTATATCACCCCACGATGCTGGGGCATATATAAAAGGGCCTTCTAGATGAAAGGGGCATTGCATATAGCTCTCAAAAAAAGGGCATCAGTCATATGAATAGTAAATATGGCTCCCCTCAGCATACATTGGGAAGTTAAGGAAAAGGTTTTTGTTTTTTTTAAATTTGACAATAACGTTTTTTGTTCTTTAATTTACGATGTTCATATCGTTGATTCTGAGAACAAATGGGATTGCAATAAATGTGTTGATCGTAAATCCCTAGTGACAAATAGCTCTCCCATAGGGAGGAAATGAACCCCAAAACAGCCCTCGATGGAGGGGGGGCCATTTTGGGTTCATGGGTGCATCCAGAGATATGTCTCACGAATGCAAGACGCGGAGAGGGCAGAGGGAGGAGAGGGAGCCTGAGGGGGCATTGTCAAAAAAGCCCAGATCCATGCTCATCATACTGGTTTGTAGTTGTGTATTTGGTAGCCTGGAGGCGATAAATCCATTTGGCCTCAATTTGGAGCAAACGTCAGTCGACGTCCCCACCTCTCTCGTTAGAGGAGATGTGTTCCAAGGCGAAAAAACCTATCATTTTGAGATTGTGGTTATGGAAAAGGCCCATGTGACGGCTGATGGGTGTTTCCATCAATTTCTTGGAAATAGCTGACACGTGGTCACGAATCCCACAGAAAAAGTTCCTTTTAGTTTTTCCTATATAAAATGCCCCACAACTACACTTCATAAGGTAAATAATTCCAGTTGTCTGACAGGTGACTCTAAATTTAGGTGCCCAAACATCCCCATTGGGTAGATTTATGTTAGGACCTTTCATTATGTAACGACAGAAATTGCATTTCCCACATGGATAGGTACCTGTCTTGGTGGGCTTAGGGATAGTGTTGGTTACATAATGGCTGGAAACTGTGGTGTCTCGAATAGAGCGCGAACGTTTGAATGTTATCTCCAGGTAAGGTTTTATGTACCTGTTGATTTTTTCATCAGATGTCAACAGGTACCAAAACTTGTACACGTGTTGTCGATTGTACCTCGTAATAATTCTAGTTGAGTTAGATTTCTTTTTTTCTTTGGTGTTTTATTGGTGAAATAAAGGAGGCTGGTACAGGTCTGTACCAGTCTCTGTTCTGTATAATGTCGTAGCACATTTTCTCATATCCTAGTCTATTCATTACAACTACATTGCCCCCCTTGTCCGACGGTTTTACAACCATGTCGTCATTGTTACGTATGGTGTTGAGAGCTGTTTTAAGTTCAGGGCTAAGGTTGGAGGGAGGTCCCAATCTTCTTTTTTCTCTCTTAATAATTGTATCATATTTTCTTGCATTGTATTTTCATTCATTTTCAATCACATTTATCTTTTCTATTTTTATGTCATGTATTACACCCACGGACACCTGTGCATACAGGGTCTTGGTTCACCAGCCTGTGATTCATCCAGAGGTCCACTACGGGCGCTAGGGGGCAATCATCAGTCTAGCATATCCTGCTACTGAACCCGGGCGGAGGCATGGGTGTTATGTTTGTCCGTACTGTGACCAACACCAGCCTGAGATGATCATACGCACTGGGTCAACGTCAGCGACGCCGGCGCCGCCTCCACGGCGACGTTGCCGCACACACTTGTTTCCATCTGCCAGCTCCTACTGCGCACGTATCCTCTCTCCTCCATAGCTGGTGCTCATTCCATCTCCACGTCACTACCTAGCGCCCGTAGCACACCGCTGACGTATTGACGTCACACGCAGCGCCGCAAACCCATCGCATATGGGGATATAAATAGGACCCAGGATAGTATTGTTACCGTCATGGGACCTTTTCCGGGAGCCACGCCATTTACACACAGCAAGCAGGTACGTGTGGTTATCACAGCGTTAAGCCCTATACACCAGGCTGTTCGTTGCTTCATAACTAATTTGCCTCTGTTTATGCAGATTGTATTGGTCTGATGGCTTGTTCCAAGCCTTTCCAGTGTATCTCTGCAATGAACAACTAGAGGCCCTTTAATTCAGCTTTAAGGTAACAGCCTGTTTGGATGGGCTGCAGGGCCCTTTATGTTATTGTTGGACCTTGCAGTGTCCTCGTTCGGACACATGGCTGACTTCCTTTCCGCCATCCTTAACTCTTGAGAGCAGTTTTGTTACAGATCTTTTTTTCTTACTCTAAAAAGCCTTTTACAGTTTCCTTTTCCTTTATATATTCCTTTCAAGGCTGGATCAGCAATAGTGCTAGGTCATTATCCCCACTTGGACTCTCTGGACGCTTCACATGAGCAGGTTTGAACTTGGACACATGTCAGGGCAGATGCCCGTTGTTCCATAAAGTGTTCCCAGTATATTTGATTCACTACTGGGACACATTTACGGTTGTAAGGGCCACCAGGATCCTAGAGGTATTGCTCCATATCATCTTAGAAATGTATGTTTTATTAAATCTATGAAAAAAACATTATTCTGTTTGAAATTTATATGTGAAATATATACTCATGAATTGTTTACATTATTTCTTAGATTAAAATAAAGTCTCCACATGTCCCTGAAGAAGCCTAAATCAGGCGAAACATGTAGGACTGCTACGTTGGTGACTTATAAGGAAAGAATGCACTGCGTTGTATTCTCCTTTACTCTTCTTTTAAATGTCATGTAATTTATGAATAAACTTGCTATATTTTTTATACAATTTACTCCATTTTCACTTCCTTCCAGTTAGTTTAAGGTCATGTCCCCATGTTCTTGATTTTGGTTTCATATTGAAAAAACTGCCATCCTGAACCTTATTCACCCCCCTTGATGTATTTAAAGGTTTCAATCGTGTCCCCCCTTTCCCTCCTTTCCTCCAGACTGTACACATTAAGCTCCTAAAGTCAGTCTCAATATGTTTTATCCCCTAAACCTTTCACCATTTTTGTTACCCGTCTCTGGACTCATTCTATCTTATCAATATCTTAGTGTAATGCCGCGTACACACGACCGCTTTTCTCGACGAGAAAAACGGCATTTTTTTTTTCGCCGTGAAAAACGATCGTCTGTGGGCTTTATGTCGTTTTTCTCGTTGAGAAAAACGGCATAAAAAACGACGAGAAAAATTAGAACATGTTCTAATTTTTCTCATCGTTTTTTTCAACATTTTTTTCCGCGGCAGTTTTCCCATAGGGAGACACTTCCGCGGAGCCCACAGACGGTCGTTTTTCTCGTCAAGAGAAAAAATGACGGGAAAAACGACCGTGTGTGGGGAAACCAAGCGGTTCCCTCGTTTTTCCTGTCATTATTCACGGCGGTTTTTAAACCGCCGTGAATAATGATCGTGTGTACGCGGCATTAGTGAGATCTCCAGAATTGGGCACAGTATTCTAAATTAGGTCTCACCAAAGATCTATATAGGGGAATCAGAACCTCCTTCCTCCTGCTGGTAATCCCTCTAGTGATCAGGGATGAGCCAAACACCCCCCTGTTCGGTTCGCACCAGAACCTGCGAACAGACAGAATGTTCGCGTGAACTTTAGAACCCTATTAAATACAATGGACTCGAACGTTCGAAATCTAAAGTGCTAATTATAAAGGCTTATATGCAAGTTATTGTCCTAAAAAGTGTTTGGGGACCCGGGTCCTGCCCCAGGGGACATGTATCAATGCAAAAAGAAGTTTTAAAAACAGCCGTTTTTTCGGGAGCAGTGATTTTAATAATGCTTAAAGTGAAAAAATAAAAGTGAAATATTCCTTTAAATTTAGTACCTAGGGGGTGTGTATGATATGCATGTAAAGTGGCGCATGTTTCCCGTGCTTAGAACTGTCCCTGCAAAAAATTTCATTTTTGAAGGAAAAAAAGTCATTTAAAACTCACTCGCGGCTATAATGAATTGTCGGCTCCCGGCAATACATACAAAAGTCATTGATAAAAAAAAATTAAAAAAGCGTGGGGGTCCCCCAGAATTCAATTACCAGGCCCTTCAGGTCTGGAATGGATATTAAGGGGAACCCTGCCGCAAATTTAAAAAAAAATCCGTGCGGTTCCCCCAAATATCCATACCAGGCCCTTCAGATCTGGCATGGATTTTAAGGGGAACTCCACCCCAAATTTACAAAAAAATGACGTGGAGTCCGCCCAAAAATCCATACCAGACCCTTATCCGAGCACGTAACCTGGCCCCATGTTGTTGGGGACAAGGGCCTCATCCCCACAACCCTTGCCCGGTGGTTGTGGGGTTCTGCGGGCGGGGGCTTATCGGAATCTGGAAGACCCCTTTAACAAAGGGGACCCCCAGATCCCGGCCCCCCCTATGTGAATTGGTAAGGGGTACATTGTACCCCTACCATTTCACGAAGAAAGCGTAAAAAAATGTAAAAAAAAACACACAAACACCTTGAAAAAGTCCTTTATTAAAAAAAAAAAAAAAAAAACATTCCAGCGATGAAATCCAGTGTCCCGCGGCGATCCCGATGTCCAGCGCTGTCCGTCATTGGTTTTGCCTGAGCGGACCTGATGGGGAACTTCCTCCTCAATGTTTTAAATGTATAGACCTGCCCCTTCTAAAGTTCCCCATCAGGTCCGCTCAGCGGACCAGATGCGGAACATGAGAAGGGGCGGGTCTATACATGTATTACCAAAGTGAGAGAAGTTCCCCATCAGGTCCGCCCCCTCGGTATGTCGGACCCGCCTACGTCATTGGCTTGAGCGGGGAACTTCCTTCACTGTGTAAATTTAAATTACACAGTGAAGGAAGTTCCCCGCTCAAGCCAATGACGTAGGCGGGTCCGACATACCGAGGGGGCGGACCTGATGGGGAACTTCTCTCACTTTGGTAATACATGTTGTGACAGCAGGAAGGTAAAGTCACCTGGTTGCATCCAGGGGGGTAGATATATTTTGCCCAGATTCAGGCTTTACGCCGACTTATACAACTAGGTGGAGAGTTGTATAAGCCCAGCTAAGGCTAGTGGGCTCATGGATGACTCATACCTCTAGGGAGAGGGCTGGGCGTCGTGCAGGCAGGGAGTTGATGAGGCCAGCTGAAGCTTGTCAGCTCATTTAGGCCTCTATAAGAACTCCCAGCTTCATTAGATGTTAGCTCATGCCTGGAACCAGACCTGTGTGGACTGTCTAGGGAGAGTGAACCCCTGTGCGGTGAGAAAAAGCCTGTGTGGCTATTTGCTTGGACATTTAAAACCAGGGACTTAGGGACTAGGACAGCACTAGGCTGATCCCAGTTGTTAGTTAGGAAACCTGTATGTTTAGTCAGAGGTCAAGTTGACCAGGATTTATTTTGTTTATATGTTTCTTTTGGCTTTGCTGTGTTTTGTCACTGTAAATAGAAAATAAACCGCACCTTTTTTTTGATTTTGAAAACCACAACCTCCGTTTGCTGGGCCTGTTTTTGTGTGGGGAGCCCATCCCGGGGGTCACACACACCCGCTGCCGAGCTAACCCCCTCACAGTTGGTGGAGAACCAGTGGCAGTTTTTTTTAAGCCAGCATGGAGGAGATACTGAAGCAGCTGGCTCTAGCAAATGCCAATCAACAGCAGACAAATGCAGGTTTGCAAAAGAGCCTTGCAGCTCAACAACAGAACTTCGCAGCCCAGCAGCAAGCTCATCAACAGAGCCTTGCAGCCCAGCAGCAAGCTCACCAACAGAGTCTGGAAGCTCAGCAACAAGCCCAGCAGCAATCTGAGGCCCGCTTCATAGACCTGTTACAGAAGCAAGAGCAGAGACTACAACAAATGGAAGCAGTAATGCAGCAACGTCCGCAGACCAGTGAGGAAAGCCGTCCCACTAATACCGCGTCCTTTGGGGTGAGTCGTTTATTGACAAAAATGACTGGAGAGGATGATCCAGAGGTATTTTTGACCACATTTGAAAGGACTGCTGAAAGAGAAAAGTGGCCTGAGGAGCAGTGGGCTGGACTGGTGGCTCCTCTGTTAACTGGTGAATCGCAGAAGGCTTACTATGACCTAGAGCCTGACCAAGCAAAAGACTATGTGATGCTAAAAGCTGAGATATTGGCAAGGCTGGGTGTCACCCAGGCTGTCCGGGCTCAGCGTGTGCATAACTGGACTTTCCAGCTTGGAAAACCCCCCAGGTCTCAAATGTATGATCTCATTCACCTGAGCAGAAAGTGGCTACAGCCAGAGACTTTGTCCGCACCAAAGATTGTGGAACGTGTTGTAATGGATCGGTTTTTGAGAGCTCTTCCTACTGCCATCCAAAACTGGGTAAGCCATGGAGACCCAGAGACGGCCAATGGTCTTGTGGATCGTGTGGAGAAATACTTGGCTACAGAGAACCTGGCGGCCTCTTCCAGAGACACTCGGACTTTCCACCCTAAGACCAGACCATCCCCAGGGGCGGATAAGAGGATTCCAAGGGGTAAGGGTGGAGAGAGTGAGAGGGTGGGAGCTCTACCCCAAGTTTGGCGAGAACAGCCTGGGAAATCAGCGGCTCAAGAGGCGGCAAGAAGGATCGTTTGCTACCGCTGCCGGCAAGCGGGACATATTGCAGCCAATTGCCCGGTTGTGGAGGAACCCATGCAGTGTGACTTTCTGACGGGCAGACGTCAGTCGCTGTGTGCGACAGTCGCATGCACTGCCATTCGAGGAATTGAGAAACATTTATGCAAAATGTGTGTTAATGGTAGAAATGTTGTGGTATTGCTGGATTCAGGTAGCCTTGTGACCCTGATAAAGGCTGAGTTAGTTAAAACAGAGGTCTCTGGGAATAGCAAGGTAGCTGTTATTTGTGTGCATGGGGACACCCGAGAGTATCCAGTGACTACAGTGTGTTTCGAGACCCCCAAAGGTACCCTCTCTCATCCAGTGGGCTTAGTATCTCAGTTACCGTATGACGCCATTGTGGGAAGGGATTTTCCGAAGTTCTGGGAACTGTGGGATGATCCTGAGCCCCCCACTGGTGCCCCTATGTACCAGGAATGTGATAGCCAGAACTCCCCTGAGAGTGGTGAGGACTCTCCGGAATTTCCCTTATCAGTATTGGCAGGGGAGACTCAAGAAACTGGAGAGGAGCCCACCTCCTCAGACGAAAACCTACCGTCTGTGGAGTTTTCTGATCTTGAGGTTCACAGGGAAAACTTTGCCACAGAACAGTTGAAAGACCCCGCCCTAATAAAGGCACGCGAAAACGTAGTGAAAATAGATGGCGAGTTAGTGAACCCAGATAATACCTGCACTTACCCATACTTCAGCGTAGAGAAGGACCTACTGTATCGGGTGGCAAAAAGGGCAGAAGAAACCGTTGAGCAGCTTGTGGTGCCCAAACCTTACAGGAAGTTGGTGTTGGAGTTGGCCCATGGGCACATTCTTGGAGGTCATCTGGGGACAGAGAAAACCCGAGAGAGGGTATTACAGAGATTCTATTGGCCGGGGGTGATGAAGGACATAGAAAATTATTGTTCCTCCTGCCCTGTGTGTCAGAGGTCGGCCCCGATGCCACATTTCCGTAGCCCGCTGGTCCCTCTACCCATCATTGAGGTCCCGTTTGAGAGGATCGCCATGGATTTGGTAGGTCCTATAATCAAGTCCGCTAGGGGGCACCAGTACATATTAGTTATAATGGACTATGCCACCCGTTATCCAGAAGCGATCCCTCTCCGAAATACCTCGGCCAAAACCATAGCCAAAGAGCTATCTCTTGTGTTTAGCCGGGTGGGTATTTGTAAAGAACTGCTTACGGACCAAGGTACACCCTTTATGTCCCGGGTTATGAAGGAGCTGTGTAAATTGTTCAAAGTGACGCAATTACGTACATCTGTGTATCACCCCCAAACCGATGGGCTGGTTGAAAGATTCAACAAAACCCTAAAACAAATGTTGAAGAAAGTGGTGGATAGAGATGGAAAGGATTGGGACTGTCTACTTCCTTATCTGATGTTTGCTATTAGGGAGGTGCCCCAATCCTCTACGGGATTCTCCCCCTTTGAGTTACTGTATGGGAGACACCCAAGAGGGCTGTTGGATATTGCCAAGGAAACTTGGGAAAGTGAGAGTTCTCCCCACAGGAGTGTGATTGAGCATGTCGCCCTGATGCAAGACCGAATTGCACAGGTAATGCCCATCGTGAAGGAACATTTGGCCCAAGCGCAGTTAGCACAGCAGAGAGTGTACAACCGTGGAGCCAAGACCCGTACCTTTTCCCCGGGGGATAGGATACTGGTACTTGTCCCTACGGTTGAAAGTAAATTCCTTGCCAAATGGCAAGGCCCCTACGAGATAATGGAAAAAGTGAGTGAAGTGAATTACAAGGTCAGACAACCAGGAAGGCGAAAGCCCGAACAGATCTATCACGTTAATCTGTTGAAAGCCTGGAGGGATAGAGAGTCCCTAGTCGCAGACACTTGGTCACCAGCTCAAACTGGTTGCGTGATTCCTGAGGTTGGAATAGCAGCCACCTTGTCACAACCCCAACAACAGGAGGTTAAGGAGTTTGTGCTTCGCAACAAGGAGGTATTCTCTGAGCTGCCGGGACAAACATTTGGGGTAGAGCATGACATCATTACCCCGCCCGGTGAAAGGGTGAAGTTAAAACCCTATCGGATCCCAGAGGCCCGACGGGAGGCAATACGGGAGGAAGTACAGAAAATGCTGAACTTAGGGGTGATAGAGGAGTCCCAAAGTGATTGGTCTAGTCCCATTGTGTTGGTGCCTAAACCGGATGGGAGCTGGCGATTTTGTAACGATTTTCGTCAGTTGAACAAAGTTACAAAATTTGACACCTACCCCATGCCACGTATAGATGAGTTGATCGACCGGCTGGGAACAGCCCGATACATGACGACTCTTGACCTCACAAAAGGGTATTGGCAAATCCCCCTGGCCAAATTGGCCAAAGAGAAAACCGCATTTGTAACCCCAGACGGGGCGTTCCAATATAAAAGAATGCCGTTCGGGTTACAGAATGCGCCGGCCACATTCCAGCGGAAAATGGACCAGATGCTGAGGCCCCATCGGAAGTATGCTGCGGCTTACCTGGATGACGTAATTGTCCATAGCACAGATTGGGCCTCACATCTGCCAAAAGTGCAAGCAGTCCTGGACTCTGTTCGGGAAGCGGGGTTTACGGCTAACCCCAAGAAGTGTACCATTGGGCAGGAGGAGGCCAAATATCTTGGGTACACCATTGGGAGGGGAGTAATAAAACCCCAACTCAACAAAGTCGAGGCCATCCAGAGTTGGCCACGTCCCAACAGCAAGAAGCAGGTACGAGCCTTTCTGGGAATCGCTGGGTATTATCGGCGATTCATTCCCCACTTTGCTTCTAAGGCTGTGCCCCTAACCAACCTAACGAAGGGGAAAGGGTCGGTCATGATTAAATGGACCCCCGAGGCTGAGGCAGCATTCCAATTCTTGAAACAAGCCTTATGTAGCCAGCCAGTGTTGTACTCACCCGACTTCTCTAAAGACTTTGTCGTACAAAGTGATGCGTCAGATGTGGGGTTAGGAGCAGTATTGTCCCAGGTCTGGAACGGGGAAGAGCACCCAGTCATTTACCTCAGCAGGAAGTTGAAGTCCCATGAGGTAAATTACGCCACCGTTGAAAAGGAGTGTTTAGCGGTGAAGTGGGCTCTAGATTCCCTTCGGTACTACCTGCTAGGTAGGCACTTTGACATGGTTACGGATCACGCTCCGTTAAAGTGGATGGCTCAAAACAAGGAAACAAATAGAAGAGTGAATAGGTGGTTCCTGGCCCTCCAGGAATTCAACTTCACAGTAAAGCATCGCCCTGGCGTTCAAATGGGGAATGTGGATGCTTTGTCTCGAGTACATGAATGCCTGATTGCTGGTGTTCCAACCCCGAGGTTAAAACAAGAGGGGGGGGTATGTGACAGCAGGAAGGTAAAGTCACCTGGTTGCATCCAGGGGGGTAGATATATTTCGCCCAGATTCAGGCTTTACGCCGACTTATACAACTAGGTGGAGAGTTGTATAAGCCCAGCTAAGGCTAGTGGGCTCATGGATGACTCATACCTCTAGGGAGAGGGCTGGGCGTCGTGCAGGCAGGGAGTTGATGAGGCCAGCTGAAGCTTGTCAGCTCATTTAGGCCTCTATAAGAACTCCCAGCTTCATTAGATGTTAGCTCATGCCTGGAACCAGACCTGTGTGGACTGTCTAGGGAGAGTGAACCCCTGTGCGGTGAGAAAAAGCCTGTGTGGCTATTTGCTTGGACATTTAAAACCAGGGACTTAGGGACTAGGACAGCACTAGGCTGATCCCAGTTGTTAGTTAGGAAACCTGTATGTTTAGTCAGAGGTCAAGTTGACCAGGATTTATTTTGTTTATATGTTTCTTTTGGCTTTGCTGTGTTTTGTCACTGTAAATAGAAAATAAACCGCACCTTTTTTTTGATTTTGAAAACCACAACCTCCGTTTGCTGGGCCTGTTTTTGTGTGGGGAGCCCATCCCGGGGGTCACACACACCCGCTGCCGAGCTAACCCCCTCACAATGTATAGACCCGCCCCTTCTCATGTTCCGCATCTGGTCCGCTGAGCGGACCTGATGGGGAACTTTAGAAGGGGCGGGTCTATACATTTAAAACACTGAGGAGGAAGTTCCCCATCAGGTCCGCTCAGGCAAAACCAATGACAGACGGCGCTGGACATCGGGAACGCCGCGGGACACTGGATTAAATCGCTGGAATGTTTTTGTTTTTTTTAAATAAAGGACTTTTTCAAGGTGTTTGTGTGTTTTTTTTTTTTTTTTTTTTACGCTTTCTTTGTGAAATGGTAGGGGTACAATGTACCCCTTACCAATTCACATAGGGGGGGGGGCAGGATCTGGGGGTCCCCTTTGTTAAAGGGGTCTTCCAGATTCCGATAAGCCCCCGCCTGCAGACCCCCACAACCACCGGGCAAGGGTTGTGGGGATGAGGCCCTTGTCCCCATCAACATGGGGACATCCTCCCCATGTTGAGGGCATGTGGCCTGGTACGGTTCAGGAGGGAGGGGGGCCGCTCTCTCGTCCCCCCCTCTTCCCCTGCGGCCGGCCAGGTTGCGTGCTCGGATAAGGGTCTGGTATGAATTTTTGGGGGGACTCCACGCCATTTTTTTTTTAAATTTAGGGTGGAGTTCCCCTTAAAATCCATGCCAGATCTCAAGGGCCTGGTATGGATATTTAGGGGGAACCCCACGCCATTTTTTTTTAAATTTGCGGCGGGGTTCCCCTTAATATCCATTCCAGACCTAAAGGGCCTGGTAATTGAATTTGGGGGAACCCCCACGCTTTTTTTTTTTTTTTATCAATGACTTTTGTATGTATTGCCGGGAGCCGACAATTCATTAATAGCCGCAAAAGAGTTTTAAATGACTTTTTTTCCTTCAAAAATGACACTTTGTGCAAGGACAGTTCTAAGCACGGGAAACATGCGCCACTTTACATGCATAGCATACACACCCCCCAGGTACGAAATTTAAAGGAATATTTCACTTTTATTGTTTCACTTTAATCATTATTAAAATCACTGCTCCCGAAAAAACGGCCGTTTTAAAAAAAAAAAATTGTATTGATACATGTCCCCTGGGGCAGGACCCGGGTCCCCAAACACTTTTTAGGACAATATCTTGCATATGAGGCTTTATAATTAGCACTTTAGATTTCTCCCATAGACTTTTCGAATTTGCCGCGAACACCCCAATTTGTTCTCTGTTCGGTGAACAGGCGAACAGGCAATGTTCGAGTCGAACATGAGTTCGACTCGAACTCGAAGCTCATCCCTACTAGTGATGCATCCTAGAATTCTATTCACCTTTCCCATTGCCTGGTCACACTGTTTGCTCATTTTGCAAACATCTGAAATAAGTACCCCCAAATCTTTTTCTCTGTAGTGCTGGCTAACACTGTGCCCCCAATGTTGTACTCTTTCAGGGGATTATTTTTCCCTATGTGCATTATTTTACATTTAGAAACATTGAACTTCAGTCTCCACTGCTTTGACTAATCTTTCGGTAATGCCAAATCATGTTCCATGTTACAGACGCTTCCAGGGATAGCAACCCTATTACATGCCTTTGTGTAATCAGCAAAAAGACATACCTTGCCCAATAAACCTTTAGTTATATCACTTACATATAGATTAAATAGAAACGGACCCAGGATGCATGCAAGTGTACACACATGTATATTTATGTTATTCATGATGTTTTATGATTGTTAGGCTTATGGATTTTATCAGTCACAATTATATTTACATTTTATTATGTTTTATTGTAGCCCTGATGAAGTTGTTCTTTTGACCCCCGAAACACGTTGGCTGTCTTTTAAAACAATATCAATAAATTATTTGGACTTTTTTTTCCTTTTGGTCTGGCACTCCTTTATATACAAGTCTTTTCCTTGTAACCTGCTGGAGTACCCACAATGGGGTAGCCGTGACTGTTGTGAGCAGCCTTACCTAAGCCAGTGGGTTTTTCAAATGTTTGTTGAACTCTTGTATGTCCTTTTTTTCATTGGTGAAAGAGACAAAGACTTCTCCACACTGATTGCTCTGCTTTCCGTTAACCCTCTGCTTCCCCCATGATCCCCTGCTATTGCTACTTATGAAGATAATCATGATGACAGTCATGAAGTAAAAAGCAGCACCGGTCAAAAAAATCTAGAACAGTGATGATAAACCAGCATAGTTTAACCACTTGCAGACCACGCTATTACTGAAAGTGGTTGTAAACCCCTATTTTTTTTTAAACAACCTGTAAGAGAAAGCTATAATGAGCTAGTATGACTAGCATGCTAGCTCATTATTTACCACTTACCTTAGATCAGGGCCCCCGAAGCCGTCCGTGTTCCTCTCTCCAGCCGCAGCCATCACTGCGGCGATAGCTGGAATGTTACTTCCGGGTATCGCCGCTCCAGCCGATCACAGCGCCGCTCCGGCGCTGTGATTGGCCGGAGCGGCAAAGACGTGACTCCGCGCATGCGCGCGGGAGCTGTCAAATTCGGCTAAGCCCCAGTGTTGCTGGGACTTAGCCGAATTTGTGAATGGGATTAACCCCATGAATGCGCCGTTATCTACGGTGCGCATGCGCCGTAGACAGCGGCGCCTGTGATTTTAGTAAATATCTCCTAAACCGTGTAGGTTTAGGAGATATTTCATGCACCTACAGGTAAGCCTTAATCTAGGCTTACCTGTAGGTGCAAGTTGCAAAAGTGGGTTTACAACCACTTGAATGATGGCTATAGCACAGTGGGAGGGCGTCTATTGACCGCAGCCGCTGCGGCATGCATCGGCATGCTCCTTCAGACACAGGTGATCACGATGTAAACACACTTGCCGGTTATCAGCATTCCTTTCCTCACGCTGTCACAGGACAAGTGTGAAAAGGACATCTACACTGATAATCAGGGCACTGATCATCAGTGTCCTGATTATCAGAGGATCTCATATGTAAATTGTCTTCCTACAGGAAAGTCTGTGGTCCACCAAAAATAATAAGCTTCTAAGTTTTAACTTTTCTGTTCCAATCAGTCTTTGCAACAGCATATTGATTTGTATGGTTGCAGACATAGGCGTGCGCAGGGGGGGTGCCAGGTGTGCCTGGGAACTCTCTAATCCCCCCATGCACTAGCGCCATCCAGTGTACAGAAGTGTGTGGGACAAATGGGACCCAAGGGAAGGGGGACCCACTGTGCCCTGTCATGCACTACACACCCAGAGTAATACAAAAATTGTGTGTAATCCTCCACCATCCAAAATTCTCATTTACCAGATAACTATCAATTATAAACGTGATCATCCAATCCACCAGGGGTCCTGTATCCAATATTATGATCTCCCCTTTCACTCAGTCATGTAAGATAACGTCATCATTGCGCAACATATTTATTCAATATTTTAAAAAATCCAGTTTAAAAATGCCAACTCACATATAAAAGGTGGCTTTACAAAATGGTGAAACTTTGGGCCCAATTTGGACATATTCACTTAGTGGTGTGCTCACTTTTGTTGCCAGCGGTTTAGACATGAATGGCTGTGTGTTGAGTTATTTTGAGGGGACAGCAAATTTACACTGTTATACAAGCTGTACACTCACTACTTTACATTGTAGCAAAGTGAAATTTCTTCAGTGTTGTCACATGAAAAGATATAATAACATATTTACAAAAATGTGAGGGGTGTACTCACTTTTATGAGATACTGTATATAAATGACAAAACAGAGCCCTTACTTGCCCATGGTTATTATCTTAATGCATTTACCTCTTCTGATGTGATATACTCTATTCTATCACAATAAATATTCCAATTTGAAAGATTTAAATTTCCATAATTGTGATTAACCTTTTACCTACATTAATATTGGTGTAATTCCCTTGTAATGATGATGATAATCCCTCAGTGGCGTAGCGTGGGTTGTCAGCGCCCGGGGCAGGGCAAGAGATTTGCGCCCCCTAACCCACAGCTTTTTTGCACTCTGAGTCCCTATAGCAATACAGTAGTACTGACCAACCTGATTCTCACACCGACCCCCTCTGACACCACGGGGAAAGTCCCCGTGAAATCCATGTGCGTCACAGGGAGGCGGGGTCACCGGGTGGCAGCGGACCAAGAGGAGAACTGAAGAACTGAAGCGTCACACAGCGGGAACCTCCAATTCAAGCGGAGCGGCCGAAGAAAGAAGAAGGGGAACAAGAAGCCCGAGCAAGATGCGGACGAGAACACCGAAGGAAGAAGGAAGATGAAGATGAAGATGAAGAGGAAGATGAAGATGGAGGAAGAAACCCGAATAGAGAAAAGAAGAAGCTGGAAGAAGAAGATGGAAGAAGATGGAGGAAAGGAAAATACATTAACCACTTCCCTACCACCCATAGTCATATGACGTCCACAGATGGGATCTCCCATCCTGGGTGGACGTCACATGACGTCCTCGGCTTTGTGGGGGGATATCTGAATGATGCCTGGCATGCATTCAGATATCCTTTTCTTGTGCCGGTGATTCTGCGCACCATAAGAATGATCATAGCGGCGGTTCCGCCGCTTGATCGTTCTTATAGGCGGCGGGAGGGGACACCCCCCCTCCCGCTGCCATTCGGTGCTTCTCCGGGCTCTCCCGTGCCATCGGGGACCCGGAGAGAATCGTCCGGCGCCGGAGGTGGGACACGTGACGAGCATAGAGATGACTGGTGACCAGATGGTCACCAGTGATCTCTATGATCGTCGGAGGCCCGGGCGCGATGTGATGACATCACGCCCGGGTCCTCAGATGTAAACAAAGCCGCCATTGCGGCTAGTTAGTATGAGATCAGTGAAAATGTTTTCACTGATCTCATGCTTTCCAGCCTGGAGGAGAGATGTGGAGAGATGTGGGGTCTTATTGACCCCGCATCTCTCAATAAAGAGGACCTGTCACACACATTCCTATTACAAGGGATGTTTACATTCCTTGTAATAGGAATAAAAGTGATCAAAAAAAATAAAGTAAAATAAGTGTTAAAAAATAAATAAATAAGTAAAATAAAAAAATTAATAATAATAAAAAAAAAATTAAACGCCCCTGTCCCCGGTAGCTCGCGATCAGAAGCGAAAGCACACGTAAGTCCCGCCCACATATGTAAACGCCGTTCAAACCACATATGTGAGATATCGCCGCGTGCGTTAGAGCGCGTGCAACAATTCTAGCACTAGACTTCCTCTGTAACTCTAACCTGGTAACCTGTAAAAAAAATTAAAGCGTCGCCTATGGAGATTTTTAAGTACAGAAGTTTGGCGCCATTCCATGAGTGTGCACAATTTTAAAGCGTGACATGTTAGGTATCTATTTACTCGGCGTAACATAATCTTTCATATTTTCCCAAAAAATTGGGCTAACTTTACCGTTTTGTTATTTTTTAATTCATGAAACCATTTTTTTTCCAAAAAAGGCGTTTGAAAAATTATTGCGCAAATAACCTTGCAAAAAAATGTTGCAATGACCGTCATTTTATTCCCTAGGGTGTCTGCTAAAAAAACATATATAATGTTTGGGGGTTCTGAGTAATTTTCTAGCAAAAGAATGATGATTTGTACATGTAGGAGAGAAGTGCCAGAATAGGCCCGGTATTGATGTGGAGAAAAAAACGCGGTGTTGAAGTGGTTAATAAAGGAGTTTTCAAAAACCGGCTATTATCATTTTTAACATTTTTTACACTTTCTTTGTGAAATGGTAGGGGTACAATGTACCCCTTACCAATTCACATAGGAGGGGGCCGGGATCTGGGGGTCCCCTTTATTAAAGGGGTATTCCAGATTCCGATAAGCAGACCCCCACAACCACCGGGCAAGGGTTGTGGGGATGAGGCCCTTGTCCCCATCAACATGGGGACATCCTCCCCATGTTGAGGGCATGTGGCCTGGTACAGTTCAGGAGGGGGGGGCGCTCTCTCGTCCCCCCCTCTTTTCCTGCTGCCTGCCAGGTTGCGTGTTCGGATAAAGGGTCTGGTATGGATTTTTGGGGGTACTCCACGCCATTTATTTTTTAAATTTGGGGTGGAGTTCCCCTTAAAATCCATACCAGATCTAAAGGGCCTGGTATGGATATTTGGGGGAACCGCATGCATTTTTTTTTTTAATCTTCTTCTTTTCTCTTTTCTTCCATCTTCTTCCATCTTCTTCTTTTCTCCTTTCTTCCATCTTCTTCCATCTTCTTCTTTTCTCCTTTCTTCCATCTTCTTCCATCTTCTTCTTTTCTCCTTTCTTCCATCTTCTTCCATCTTCTTCTTTTCTCCTTTCTTCCATCTTCTTCCATCTTCTTCTTTTCTCCATTCGGGTTTCTTCCTCTTCCTCTTCCTTCTTCCTTCTTCCTTCTTCCTTTGGTGTTCTCGTCCGCATCTTGCTCCGGCTTCTTCTTCCCCTTCTTCTTTCTTCGGCTGCTCCATTTGAATTGGAGGTTCCCGCTGTGTGACGCTTCAGTTCTTCAGTTCTCCTCTGGGTCTGCTGGCAACCGGGGGCCCCGCCCCCCTCTGACACCACGGGAAAGTCCCCGTGAAATCCATGTGCGTCAGAGGGGGGCGGGGTCACCGGGTGGCAGCGGACCAAGAGGAGAACTGAAGAACTGAAGCGTCACACAGCGGGAACCTCCAATTCAAACGGAGCGGCCGAAGAAAGAAGAAGGGGAACAAGAAGCCGGCGCAAGATGCGGACGAGAACACTGAAGCAAGAAGGAAGATGAAGATGAAGAGGAAGATGAAGAGGAAGATGGAGGAAGAAACCCGAATGGAGAAAAGAAGAAGATGGAAGAAAGGAGAAGACATTAATAAAGGAATTTTCAAAAACCGGCTATTGTCATTTTTAACATTTTTGACACTTTCTTTGTGAAATGGTAGGGGTACAATGTACCCCATTACCAATTCACATAGGGGGGGGCGGGATCTGGGCATCCCCTTTGTTAAAGGGGTCTTCCAGATTCCGATAAGCCCCCCGCCCGCAGACCCCCACAACCATGTTGAGGGCATGTGGCCTGGTACGGTTCAAGAGGGGGGGGGCGCTCTCTCGTCCCCCCCTCTTTTCCTGCGGCCTGCCAGGTTGCGTGCTCGGATAAAGGGTCTGGTATGGACTTTTGGGGGTACTCCACGCCATTTTTTTTATTTGGGGTGGAGTTCCCCTTAAAATCCATACCAGATCTGAAGGGCCTGGTATGGATATTTGGGGGAACCGCACGCATTTTTTTTAAATTTGCGGCAGGGTTCATCTTAATATCCAATCCTGACCTGAAGGGCCTGGTAATTGAATTCGGGGGAACCCCCACGCTTTTTTTTTTTTTTTTTATCAATGCCTTTTCTATGTGTTGCCGGGAGCCGACAATTCATTAATAGCCGCAAGTGAGTTTTAAATTACTTTTTTTCCTTCAGAAATGACACTTTGTGCAGGGACAGTTCTAAGCACGGGAAACAACGCTAATAGTCCTCAGAAGTTCTGATCCCCATTGACTTCAATGGGGTTCGGGTTCGTGTTCGGGTTCAGGGTAAAGTTCGGTCCCGAACCTGAACTTTTTTCCGAAGTTCGGCCAAACCCGTCGAACCCGAACATCCAGGTGTCTGCACAACTCTACTCTTTACTGATTGGTTGCTGAAGGTTACTGCACATCATTACCACTCACTGGTTGCTAGAGGTTACTGCACATTATTAATGCTCCCCAATTGGTTGCTAGACATTGCAGCACATCATTACGGCTCACTGATTGGTTGCTAGCGGTTACAGCACATCATTACAACCCACTGATTTGTTGCTTAAGGTTACAGAACATCATCTCACTGCCTGCACACCACAGACTGCAGAAGTGACGGGACCCGCCAATAGACAGAAAAGAAGAACTAGAGCTAATTATTAGCAATGAGGGTTGAGGGGTGCGCTGTGTATTGAGTGCAAGGCTGAGGGATGTGCTTTGTACATAATGCAGGGTTCAGAAGTGCACTGTATATAGAGTGCAGGGTTGAGAGGTGTGCTGTGTACTGAATGCAGGGTTTAGAGGTGCGCTGTGTGTGATGTGCAGGGTTGAGGGGGTGCGCTGTGTACAGTGTGCAGGGTTGAGGGGGGTGCGCTGTGTGTGGGGTGCAGGGTGGAGGGGGGTGCGCTGTGTGTGGCATGCAGGGTTGAAGGGGGGCACTGTGTGTGGCTTGCAGGGTTGAGGGGGACGCTGTGTGTGGCTTGCAGGTATGAGGGGGTGCGCTGTGTGTGGCTTGCAGGGGTGAGGTAGTGTGCTGTGTGTGGCTTGCAGGGATGGGGGGGTGTGCTGTGTGTGGTTTGCAGGGATGAGGGGGGTGCGCTGTGTGTGGCTTGCAGGGATGAGGGGGGTGTGCTGTGTGTGGCTTGCAGGGATGAGGGGGTGCCTTGTCTGTGGCTTGCAGGGTTGAGGGGGGTGCGCTGTATGTGGCTTGCAGGGTTGAGGAGGGTGCGCTGTGTGTGGCTTGCAGGGTTTAGTGGGGTGAGCTGTGTGGGGCTTGCAGAGTGGAGAGGGGCGCGCTGTGTGTGGCGTGCAGGGTTCAGGGGGATGCGCTGTGTGTGGCTTGCAGTATTGAGGGGGGTGCGCTGTGTGCGGAGTGCAGGGTTGAGGGGGGTGCACTGTGTGCGGAGTGCAGGGTTGAGGGGGGTGCACTGTGTACATCTCCCCCACCAAATACAAAGCTCTCTTTCTCACAGATTCCAGTTCAGAGCTCAGCCCCAGCCCCCCTCCGGCTGCCATCATCCCGTACAGAGCTTTCCTTTGTGGAGGAGTACTCACAATGTCCGTGCAACTGCCGGTGAGGAGTGGCTTCTGTCTGTGTGGATGATGCCTCATCCTCTTCCTCCTGGCCCCGGTTTCCTCCAGTCCTGGGTGGTTGGTGAAGGGTCAGAGTGCCGGTGTCCTGTTGAGAAACACCGGGGCCGTGTAGCAGCACACTGACAGGAACAGGCAGACTCAGGAGAAGCGGCAGTTGTCGAAGTCTGGGCTGTGGGGCGGGCTAAGTGGAAGGAAAGAATGTCGCACGTGCCGGGATCCTGGACCTCGTGTGTGGGGAGTGGCGTGTAATGGAAAGGATGCCTCGTGAGTCGCCTGCCCTCCTCCTTCCCCCCAGTCTCCGCACGGTCACAATTTCTGGGATCATCATGGATGGTCTTCAGTGTTCATTTACTCACTGCTGTGTCAGTGTCACCGCTAGAGCCTAAGCCGGGACTGCACCACAACTTCTTTCTCACAGCGAAGCGGAAGAGCTCACAGTCTCCTAGACTGCACAGCACAGGAGAAGAGCTGCAGGTAACATGCCGCCTGCTGCTGCGCCCCTCAAAATTTTCTGCCCGGGGCGACCGCCCCCCTGCCCCCCCCATGCTACACCACTGTAATCCCTTATGGGTCAATGAAAAAAGTGGAGATAGAGTGGCTGGATAAACTTTTACAACATCAAAACTCCCTAAAATATATCATACATAATTTACCCATTTCTACTTAAAATTATATTACCCAGTAGTTCAATTCCTACCCATTCTATATCCCTTCCCATATGTTTAGAAAATGTATAATCGCTAAAAACATCTGCTTGCTATATGCACCTATAATGGTTCATAAACAACAAAAATATATATAGAAATAAATGAATCCCAAAAAACATATAAAAAATTACGAAAAAAATGTATAAAATAAAAAATGAAAATAAAAAATAAATAAAAATTTAAAATATAATAAAAAATGTAATTGAAAAAGTATCTATGTAACAATTTATATCTAATTCTACATGAATCCATAAGGTGTGTTTTTCTTTGATTGTTCTCATCCTGTCCATTCCCTGGGGACCTGAACCTCTCCCCTTTTCTAATACACAGGAAAATTAGGCCAGACCCTAAAAAACCTGCAAGCTTGCCCCGAAAAAACGGCAAAACATTAACCCCATATCTCTGCTTGGGCAGCTGAGCTAAACACAGCAGGCAACCTGCCTACATATATATAAGGGTATCTTAATATAATATATTATATAATATAATTTATTATATAGACATACTTCTGTAGCGACCTCACCCGCTTTCTCCCTTCTTCTTTTACGGCTGGCTTACTCGTCTAGGGGAACCAGGCAGAAGGGTGAGGTGCACCACCAGCTCGCACCTCATGTATGTGTAGAGGTTTGAGCTAAAATCTTTACCTTCAGGTCTGTGTCCCGGTCCGGAGCTTCCACTTCTCCGCTTGCAGGTGGATAGATGAATGTAGAACACTTTGCTCCCAGAAAAGTAAGCCCACACCAGGTGACAGTACAACTTCTATATTTATTTCCGCAGAGATAAATATGCCTCTTTGCAAGCAGACAGGTTGATACAAACACAACTTGGTGGGGAGAGGGTTCAGGCACAATCCTTTCGGATTAGAGAAGCTGTTAGGAGTTCACAACAACTTTTGGCGCACGGTCGCTGCCACCGACCGTGAGGTTGGTCCCTGCCACAGACCAGGCGAACGATGAGGTCCCTGCCACAGACCTTTGGATAGGTCTCTGCCACCGACCTGATTGTAGTTGGGTCTCTGCAAAGACCATAGAACGTGGACTACCTTCTAATGCCTGCCCCTGTTAGGGAGATGATCCATCTGGACGGTCCCCAGAGGCCTGCACTGTCACCAGCCAATGCTGCGCTGGATCTTCAGGCCAGGTCACCTCCCTGGTTCTCCTCGCCCAAGACTCGGGTCCCCTCACTCGGTGGGCCCCTAGGTATCTTCTCCCATGCGGGACCCAGTTGAAGGTACTGGACCCCAGGCCTTTGCTAGTACCTCACCCCAGGCTTAAGGTGCCTGGGATGGAACTCAAACTTCCCCACCCCCAGGCCAAGGGCACCCGGGTCTCGGACGAACAGGACAGCAGCCCCCAGGCTGAAGGTGCCTGGGGCTCGGACCTCGTGCGCAAGATGTCCGCCCTCTTTATACCCTCTCCCAGCAGGCACAGCGGGTTCCCCGCCGTACTACTGCCGCAAGAGGACACAAAGGGCACGGCCCTACAATGATGGTTCAACCCCAGCCCAATGCGACAACGCCACCCAGGGGCCGCAGGGAACTGAACACCATCATTATCTTCCACAAACCAAAATGGCCATAAATCCCTAATAATTAGTGCATCTGGGCCATGCTACCGCCCAGACACTCCCCCTAAATGTTAACACCCGCTACACTTCATATAAAAATATATGATTTATACAACTATATACTACATCTTGAATATATATCATAAGCATACTGTATATTATAAACACAGGTAGTATTGTTCAGAGCAACCAAGGCTCTTTTATACAGATTATTTGGTATGACACAGTAGCATTGCAATAAACATGCACAGAATACTCCTTTATTGCAAGGAGGCAAGTACACTATAAAATAACGTATATTTTGTTGTGGATTAGCAGCTTTTTATTGAACGGTGCATCCAAGAATAAATCACAAAAAAGGATAGCAGTTATTCCTATATAAATTGCTGAATTTGTGTTTTACTAATCATTTTAACTGAGTTTGCCATCTTTGTAAACATAGGGCAAATAATAACACTTTCAACAGCAATAATCCCTCAAAAGCCAATATTTTTTTTTTATCTCTGCAGTACTGTATAGGGCTAATAGTGATCCTTGCTGATCCACGTCATAGTATATACCGTATATACCCGAGTATAAGCCGACCCGAATATAAGCCGAGGCACCTAATTTTACCACAAAAAAATGGGAAAACTTATTGACTCAAGTATAAGCCTAGGGTGTCTACATCTGCATGCCTCACTGTGCCTCACTTTGCCTCACTGTGTCCATGTGCCTGCCTCACTGTGTCCATGCCTCACGGTGCCTAACTGTGCCCATGCCTCACTGTGTCCATGCCTCACAGTGTCCATGCCTCACTGTGCCCATGCCTCACTATGTCCATGCCTCACTGTGTCCATGCCTCACTGTGCCCCTGCCTCACTGTGCCCATGCCTCACTGTGTCCATGACTAGACTGAGGTTTAACATGGGAGTCTATGGAAGGGGTGCCCGGATTTGAAAAATCGTTGCTCCCTGGCCGTAGGTCCCCCAGACAACAAACTTTGCACACTTATAGAGGAGAAATGGGGCTACATGTGTGTCAAGTTCGGCCGGTACCAGGTCTCCAAAGTCCGGGAGATCAGGCGCAAAAAGTTGACTCGAGTAAAGGCCGAGGGGGGCATTTTCAGCACAAAAAATGTACTGCAAAACTTGGCTTATACTCAAGTATATATACGATAGTTATAGTTAGTTATAGTTAGTCAGGTTGAAAAAAGACACAAGTCTATTCAGTTCAACCATAAAAAAAAAATATAATAATATCATACAATCCCATATACCTAATTCTAAACCCACAGTTGATCCAGAGGAAGGCGAAAAACCCCAGCAGAGCATGATCCAATTTGCTACAGCAGGGGAAAAAATTCCTTCCTGATCCCCCGAGAGGCAATCGGATATTCCCTGGATCAACTTTACCTATAAATGTCAGTACCCAGTGTGAGGGGGTTAGCTCGGCAGCGGGTGTGTGTGACCCCCGGGATGGGCTCCCCACACAAAAACAGGCCCAGCAAACGGAGGTTGTGGTTTTCAAAATCAAAAAGGTGCGGTTTATTTTCTATTTACAGTGACAAAACACAGCAAAGCAAAAGAAACATAAACAAAACAAATCCTGGTCAACTTGACCTCTGACTAAACATACAGGTTTCCTAACTAACAACTGGGATCAGCCTAGTGCTGTCCCTGGTTTTAAATGTCCAAGCAAATAGCCACACAGGCTTTGTCTCACCGCACAGGGGTTCACTCTCCCTAGACAGTCCACACAGGTCTGGGTCCAGGCATGAGCAAACACCTAATGAATCTGGGAGTTCTTATAGAGGCCTAAATGAGCTGACAAGCTTCAGCTGGTCTCATCAACTCCCTGTCTGCACGACGCCCCACACTCTCCCTAGAGGTATGAGTCATCCATGAGCCCACTAGCCTCAGCTGGGCTTATACAACTCTCCACCTAGTTGTATAAGTCGGTGTAAAGCCTGAATCTGGGCGAAATATATCTACCCCCCTGGATGCAACCAGGTGACTTTACCTTCCTGCTGTCACATACCCCCCCCTCTTGTTTTAACCTCGGGGTTGGAACACCAGCAATCAGGCATTCATGTACTCGAGACAAAGCATCCACATTCCCCATTTGAACGCCAGGGCGATGCTTTACTGTGAAGTTGAATTCCTGGAGGGCCAGGAACCACCTATTCACTCTTCTATTTGTTTCCTTGTTTTGAGCCATCCACTTTAACGGAGCGTGATCCGTAACCATGTCAAAGTGCCTACCTAGCAGGTAGTACCGAAGGGAATCTAGAGCCCACTTCACCGCTAAACACTCCTTTTCAACGGTGGCGTAATTTACCTCATGGGACTTCAACTTCCTGCTGAGGTAAATGACTGGGTGCTCTTCCCCGTTCCAGCCCTGGGACAATACTGCTCCTAACCCCACATCTGACGCATCACTTTGTACGACAAAGTCTTTAGAGAAGTCGGGTGAGTACAACACTGGCTGGCTACATAAGGCTTGTTTCAAGAATTGGAATGCTGCCTCAGCCTCGGGGGTCCATTTAATCATGACCGACCCTTTCCCCTTCGTCAGGTTGGTTAGGGGCACAGCCTTAGAAGCAAAGTGGGGAATGAATCGCCGATAATACCCAGCGATTCCCAGAAAGGCTCGTACCTGCTTCTTGCTGTTGGGACGTGGCCAACTCTGGATGGCCTCGACTTTGTTGAGTTGGGGTTTTATTACTCCCCTCCCAATGGTGTACCCAAGATATTTGGCCTCCTCCTGCCCAATGGTACACTTCTTGGGGTTAGCCGTAAACCCCGCTTCCCGAACAGAGTCCAGGACTGCTTGCACTTTTGGCAGATGTGAGGCCCAATCTGTGCTATGGACAATTACGTCATCCAGGTAAGCCGCAGCATACTTCCGATGGGGCCTCAGCATCTGGTCCATTTTCCGCTGGAATGTGGCCGGCGCATTCTGTAACCCGAACGGCATTCTTTTATATTGGAACGCCCCGTCTGGGGTTACAAATGCGGTTTTCTCTTTGGCCGACTTGGCCAGAGGGATTTGCCAATACCCTTTTGTGAGGTCAAGAGTCGTCATGTATCGGGCTGTTCCCAGCCGGTCGATCAACTCATCTATACGTGGCATGGGGTAGGTGTCAAATTTTGTAACTTTGTTCAACTGACGAAAATCGTTACAAAATCGCCAGCTCCCATCCGGTTTAGGCACCAACACAATGGGACTAGACCAATCACTTTGGGACTCCTCTATCACCCCTAAAATCAGCATTTTCTGTACTTCCTCCCGTATTGCCTCCCGTCGGGCCTCTGGGATCCGATAGGGTTTTAACTTCACCCTTCTTACCGGGCGGGGTAATGATGTCATGCTCTACCCCAGATGTTTGTCCCGGCAGCTCAGAGAATACCTCCTTGTTGCGAAGCACAAACTCCTTAACCTCCTGTTGTTGGGGTTGTGACAAGGTGGCTGCTATTCCAACCTCAGGAATCACGCAACCAGTTTGAGCTGGTGACCAAGTGTCTGCGACTAGGGACTCTCTATCCCTCCAGGCTTTCAACAGATTAACGTGATAGATCTGTTCGGGCTTTCGCCTTCCTGGTTGTCTGACCTTGTAATTCACTTCGCTCACTTTTTCCATTATCTCATAGGGGCCTTGCCATTTGGCAAGGAATTTACTTTCAACCGTAGGGACAAGTACCAGTATCCTATCCCCCGGGGAAAAGGTACGGGTCTTGGCTCCACGGTTGTACACTCTCTGCTGTGCTAACTGCGCTTGGGCCAAATGTTCCTTCACGATGGGCATTACCTGTGCAATTCGGTCTTGCATCAGGGCGACATGCTCAATCACACTCCTGTGGGGAGAACTCTCACTTTCCCAAGTTTCCTTGGCAATATCCAACAGCCCTCTTGGGTGTCTCCCATACAGTAACTCAAAGGGGGAGAATCCCGTAGAGGATTGGGGCACCTCCCTAATAGCAAACATCAGATAAGGAAGTAGACAGTCCCAATCCTTTCCATCTCTATCCACCACTTTCTTCAACATTTGTTTTAGGGTTTTGTTGAATCTTTCAACCAGCCCATCGGTTTGGGGGTGATACACAGATGTACGTAATTGCGTCACTTTGAACAATTTACACAGCTCCTTCATAACCCGGGACATAAAGGGTGTACCTTGGTCCGTAAGCAGTTCTTTACAAATACCCACCCGGCTAAACACAAGAGATAGCTCTTTGGCTATGGTTTTGGCCGAGGTATTTCGGAGAGGGATCGCTTCTGGATAACGGGTGGCATAGTCCATTATAACTAATATGTACTGGTGCCCCCTAGCGGACTTGATTATAGGACCTACCAAATCCATGGCGATCCTCTCAAACGGGACCTCAATGATGGGTAGAGGGACCAGCGGGCTACGGAAATGTGGCATCGGGGCCGACCTCTGACACACAGGGCAGGAGGAACAATAATTTTCTATGTCCTTCATCACCCCCGGCCAATAGAATCTCTGTAATACCCTCTCTCGGGTTTTCTCTGTCCCCAGATGACCTCCAAGAATGTGCCCATGGGCCAACTCCAACACCAACTTCCTGTAAGGTTTGGGCACCACAAGCTGCTCAACGGTTTCTTCTGCCCTTTTTGCCACCCGATACAGTAGGTCCTTCTCTACGCTGAAGTATGGGTAAGTGCAGGTATTATCTGGGTTCACTAACTCGCCATCTATTTTCACTACGTTTTCCCGTGCCTTTATTAGGGCGGGGTCTTTCAACTGTTCTGTGGCAAAGGTTTCCCTGTGAACCTCAAGATCAGAAAACTCCACAGACGGTAGGTTTTCGTCTGAGGAGGTGGGCTCCTCTCCAGTTTCTTGAGTCTCCCCTGCCAATACTGATAAGGGAAATTCCGGAGAGTCCTCACCACTCTCAGGGGAGTTCTGGCTATCACATTCCTGGTACATAGGGGCACCAGTGGGGGGCTCAGGATCAACCCACAGTTCCCAGAACTTCGGAAAATCCCTTCCCACAATGGCGTCATGCGGTAACTGAGATACTAAGCCCACTGGATGAGAGAGGGTACCTTTGGGGGTCTCGAAACACACTGTAGTCACTGGATACTCTCGGGTGTCCCCATGCACACAAATAACAGCTACCTTGCTATTCCCAGAGACCTCTGTTTTAACTAACTCAGCCTTTATCAGGGTCACAAGGCTACCTGAATCCAGCAATACCACAACATTTCTACCATTAACACACATTTTGCATAAATGTTTCTCAGTTCCTCGAATGGCAGTGCATGCGACTGTCGCACACAGCGACTGACGTCTGTCCGTCAGAAAGTCACATTGCATGGGTTCCTCCACAACCGGGCAATTGGCTGCAATATGTCCCGCTTGCCGGCAGCGGTAGCAAACGATCCTTCTTGCCGCCTCTTGAGCCGCTGATTTCCCAGGCTGTTCTCGCCAAACTTGGGGTAGAGCTCCCTCCCTCTCACTCTCTCCACCCTCACCCCTTGGAATCCTCTTATCCGCCCCTGGGGATGGTCTGGTCTTAGGGTGGAAAGTCCGAGTGTCTCTGGAAGAGGCCGTCAGGTTCTCTGTAGCCAAGTATTTCTCCACACGATCCACAAGACCATCGGCCGTCTCTGGGTCTCCATGGCTTACCCACTTTTGGATGGCAGTAGGAAGAGCTCTCAAAAACCGATCCATTACAACACGTTCCACAATCTTTGGTGCGGACAAAGTCTCTGGCTGTAGCCACTTTCTGCTCAGGTGAATGAGATCATACATTTGAGACCTGGGGGGTTTTCCAAGCTGGAAAGTCCAGTTATGCACACGCTGAGCCCGGACAGCCTGGGTGACACCCAGCCTTGCCAAAATTTCAGCTTTTAGCATCACATAGTCTTTTGCTTGGTTAGGCTCTAGGTCATAGTAAGCTTTCTGCGATTCACCAGTTAACAGAGGAGCCACCAGTCCAGCCCACTGCTCCTCAGGCCACTTTTCTCTTTCAGCGGTCCTTTTAAATGTGGTCAAAAATACCTCTGGATCATCCTCTCCAGTCATTTTTGTCAATAAACGACTCACCCCAAAGGACGCGGTATTAGTGGGACGGCTTTCCTCACTGGTCTGCGGACGTTGCTGCATTACTGCTTCCATCTGTTGTTGTAGTCTCTGCTCTTGCTTCTGCAACAGGTCTATGAAGCGGGCCTCAGATTGCTGCTGGGCTTGTTGCTGAGCCTCCAGACTCTGTTGCAAAGTTGCGTTTGTCTGCTGCTGGGCTGCAAGGCTCTGTTGATGAGCTTGCTGCTGGGCTGCGAAGTTCTGTTGTTGAGCTGCAAGGCTCTGTTGATGAGCTGCAAGGCTCTTTTGCAAACCTGCATTTGTCTGCTGTTGATTGGCATTTGCTAGAGCCAGCTGCTTCAGTATCTCCTCCATGCTGGCTTAAAAAAAAACTTCCACTGGTTCTCCACCAACTGTGAGGGGGTTAGCTCGGCAGCGGGTGTGTGTGACCCCCGGGATGGGCTCCCCACACAAAAACAGGCCCAGCAAACGGAGGTTGTGGTTTTCAAAATCAAAAAGGTGCGGTTTATTTTCTATTTACAGTGACAAAACACAGCAAAGCAAAAGAAACATAAACAAAACAAATCCTGGTCAACTTGACCTCTGACTAAACATACAGGTTTCCTAACTAACAACTGGGATCAGCCTAGTGCTGTCCTAGTCCCTAAGTCCCTGGTTTTAAATGTCCAAGCAAATAGCCACACAGGCTTTGTCTCACCGCACAGGGGTTCACTCTCCCTAGACAGTCCACACAGGTCTGGGTCCAGGCATGAGCAAACACCTAATGAATCTGGGAGTTCTTATAGAGGCCTAAATGAGCTGACAAGCTTCAGCTGGTCTCATCAACTCCCTGTCTGCACGACGCCCCACACTCTCCCTAGAGGTATGAGTCATCCATGAGCCCACTAGCCTCAGCTGGGCTTATACAACTCTCCACCTAGTTGTATAAGTCGGCGTAAAGCCTGAATCTGGGCGAAATATATCTACCCCCCTGGATGCAACCAGGTGACTTTACCTTCCTGCTGTCACACCAGTTATATTATGTACATTTAAGAAAGAATCCAGGCCTTTCTTAAAGCAATCTACTGAGCTGGCCAGAACCACCTCTGCAGGGAGTCTATATTAATTATGATAATAGTAATATGGTTTATATATTGTATTTTCAATATTTGTCTAAATTAAGCTAAAATGGCGGCTTGAGCTTCAGTGGTAAACAACTTACATAACTGCATAGATTGAAGTAAACAACTCAAAGGGGACTTTCCTGGCAATTTGACTACTTGATTATTTGCCACTAGTATGTTTGCCATAAGAACCCTATATAAAGTGATGCCCTGATACGTGTCTCTAGAGCATACATTGGGCGGCCTTGTAAAGTGTGTGCTCTCTGTAATTACGTAACAAATAAATCTAATTTGGAACTTTATCTCATTTAGAGGTTATTTTACAGGTTTCCTACAAAATAAGGAACTTGAGATAAAAATCTTACACAGTACTTTGCACAATATCAAACCCATTATGTCAACACACACACATAGCTGATATGCACCTAATAAAAGTGCTATCTATTGACACATGCTATCCTATTCAGGTACAATAGCTGTATTATGATAACCAACTCCTGTTATAAGAATCTGTATTTTTACTAAAGTAACACATTTACTGCACTTTTTTTTTCAGACATCCATAAACTAAAAAGTATCTATCCTGAATATTGAAGCAAACAAAATAAGGTATTATCCTTTCAAAATGATATACTCACTACTTTATATGTATAAACCTCTGAATGGGTAATAAATGTTTCAGAATCAGGACCCTATCTCCTCTCTTCTATTTCCTGAAAAAGTAACGTTCAGTACTGAGCCAGGCTTCTTTTATAGACACTGCAGACTAGGAAGGACCAATCAACATGCTACTTTCATTTACATACAATATAAGGGTATTCTTCTGAACAGAAACTCCCAGTTGATTAATTTCCCAGAAACTTTCCGAACGATAAAGTCGTTTATTAATTAATCTGTTTTCTAAACCGTGCTATGCAAATCGGAGGTATAACTGTAAATCAGAATATAAAAATGATTATATCTACTAAATCTAAAAATGAAAGATAAATATTGACTTATATTTTCACTTCATGTGATTGCAATTATATATCATATTAACATACTGTAGCTCCAAAAGTCACTGCATACAGAGTTAAAGGAATGGTATTGATGTGCATTACTTTAAAGATTGGGCTGCACCGTTAGATGGTTGTAGGTTACAGGTCAGGAGCTAGATACTTGCCAACTGTTCTCAGGGGTGTACCCCTCTCATATATATTTATACCTACACTAAAAAGGATATACACAAAGTGCGCTCTGAGACATCCATTGCCCATTTACTGCAGAAAAGATGCTGTCAGAATTTTTATTACCTATTCATTTATTCATTATTTATCCTATTTTGTTATGTTTATGCTGTTTGTTGTTAATACAGTTCATCATTGGTTCTATTGCTAGGTTAATCTTGTGTAGCGGGGTGCCGTTTTGTAGTGTGTTATAAAGGACTATGGTTATCTTGAGAATATCCTCAGCTCCCTCCGGAGTCTCTTTAACCACTTGCCGCCCGCCCTATAGCGGATTGACGGCGGCAAAGTGGTTTCAAAATCCTGACTGGACGTCATATGACGTCCCCAGGATTTTGAGCCGATGCGCGCCCCCGGGGGCGCGCATCGCGGCGATCGTTGTTGCAGGGTGTCAGTCTGACACCCCGCAACACCGATCTAGGTAAAGAGTCTCCGACGGAGACTCTTTACCACGTGATCAGCCGTGTCCAATCATGGCTGATCACGATGTAAACAGGAAAAGCCGGTCATCGGCTTTTCCTCACTCGCGTCTGTCAGACGCGAGTAGAGGAGAGCCGATCGGCTGCTCCTCTGACAGGGGGGGTTTGTGCTGATCGATTATCAGCGCAGCCCCCCCGAGGATGCCCACACTGGACCACCAGGGATGCCACTGGACCACCAGGGATACCACCAGGGATGCCCATCACCAGGTATGCCTCCCTAGACCACCAGGGATGCCATTCTGTGCCCCTAATGGATGCCAATCAGTGCCGACAATGGATGCCAATCAGTGCCCACAATGGGCATCACTGATTGGCAGGCATTATTGTTTGGCACTGATTGGCATCCATTAGTAACACATTACAGTACAATGCCACCTATCAGTGCCCATCCATGCCACCTATCAGTGCCCATCCATGCCCATCCTTGCCACCTATCAGTGCCCATCCATGCCGCCTATAAGTGCCCATCCGTGCCGCCTATCAGTGCCCATCCGTGCCACCTATCTGTGCCCATCTGTGCCCATCCGTGCCGCCTATCTGTGCCCATCCGTGCCACCTACCGGTGCCCATCCGTGCTGCCTACCGGTGCCTATCTGTGCTGCCTATCGATGCCCATCCGTGCTGCCTATCGGTGCCCATCCGTGCCGCCTATCGGTGCCCATCCGTACCACCTCATCGGTGCCCATCAGTGCCGCCTTATCAGTGCCAGTCAGTGCAGCCCCATCAGTGCCCATCAGTGAAGGAGAAAACTTACTTATTTACAAAGTTTTGTAACTGAAACAAAAAAAATATGTTTTTTTTTCAAAATTTTCGGTCTTTTTTTAATTTTTTTTGCAAAAAAAAAAAATCGCAGAGGTGATCAAATACCACCAAAAGAAAGCTCTATTTGTGGGAACAAAATGATAAAAATTTAGTTTGGGTACAGTGTAGCACAACCGCGCAATTGTCATTCAAAGTGCAACAGCGCAGAAAGCTGAAAATTGGTCTGGGCAGGAAGCTGTATAAGTGCCCAGTATGGAAGTGGTTAAGATATTGCAGCAACTGTTGTTTAACCTTATCGAACAATGCATTGTGGAACTTATGGTACAGGGAGAAAGGGACTCCATTGCCATGGGTATCTAATAGACTATGGTACCCACAGTGCAGCTGTACTCCCAAAGTGCATTGCATTCTCGCACAGCTTTCTGGGGGAGGTTACTTAAAGGAAGGGAGGGGCTACGCTCACTCTCTCTGGACTTCACCCTCAATCAAGCAGGAAGTCTGTGTGAGGCCTGCTGCCGGAGCGTCTAGGCCAAAAGCCTGGACCTACAGCTTTTGCGGAGGATCACTCAACTAAAGGAGGGATCCTCTTCTGTGTGACCAGCTTCTCAAAGACCGGAGTCATCCATCAACCGACATCCACTGCGGCTGTGAGAGGAACCGGAGACTGCAAGTTGCGGAGAGGCCGTGGATCGAGGTACCGACAGCGGGACGTACCGGAGGGACGAGGCCTACTTTGGTGAGAGGGCACCTGCCTGGACTTCATTAACTGTTTGTGTAGGCCTGTGACTTTGTTAAGGCACATCATTATTAGTAGTGCGCCACACGCCAGGACATAGCGCATCTCACGGAGGCCGCATGGTTTAAAGCTGGCGTTTGCACGGCCATAGAGTTTTCATTCACAAACATTGTGGAAGTTTAGTTGCTTTCCTTTAATACCCCTGTGGATTACAAATGCTATGTGCACCAACGTTTGCTAGCGAAGACTCCTACCACTGAAGGAACTGGACACTGAACTTAGTCAGGCCTGACTAGAATTGATAGTGACGGGACACGGGCACAGTATTGCCCAATAGGGGGAGCTCGCAAGCATAGGCCTTTTACTTATCTAGAAAGTGCGAATTTAGATTGTGTTATAATATTGTCATATATCATTGACTCTGCAGGGCCCTACACAAGTCAACTGTACAGCTGTTTAACTCTGCTATTTTTTACCACTAAGTAAAAGTGATTCTTGGTTAAGCAGAATACTGTGTGGATTTCTCTATATTACCCTGCCGGACCAGTGGCTATACAAGGTAACAATTTTATGTACCATTCTACCGTTGTGTAGTATTATTGTGTATCCCATTGCCAGTGGGTTCCACAATCTCTTGCAGACCAGTTGTGCCAAGGGAGGGTTCGAGACAGATTCTTGGGGTTGATAGCTAGGGTACAGAACCAAAACAAACCAGCAGCTCTCTTAACTGGGGGTGGTACTACACTTGCTTTAGTATTACAGTGATTTAGACTAACTACTATGCTATAATCTTGTAAAAAAAAAAAGACTGAACAAAAAAAACTAAATATGTTAAATGTTATACTTATCTGCAATCCTCTTCTTCTGGGGTTCCTTGCCAGTACTCCTGGCTTCTCCCCCATGCCAAGTGCACCCATAGCAATCTGCTTCCTATGGGGGCACTCATGCAAGCTCAATATCGAGCCGTCCTGTCTGCGTCTATAGCCACCCTCCACTCCCCTCCTCACAGAATTTGATTGACAGCAGTGGGAGCCAATGGCTACCATTGCTATTAATCTGCCCTGTGAGGAGGGAGAGAGCTGCTGCTCTTGGGCACATCCCTGGAACTAGGTCAGGCTGAGGTAAGTATAAGGGAGGTGAGGGGAAGATCCTGTAGCACAGAAAGTTTTTTTTACCTTGATGCGGAAAATGCATTAGGGAAAAACCTAAAGGATTTAGAAACATTTTAAGTAGCCTGGTGCCTAGTTCCTGATAAGCTAATATGGTCATGAGTAGGATAATATATATATATATATATATATATATATATATATATATATACTGTATATATATGTAGCGGCCTCACTCCCTCTTCAACTTTATCGGTTACACTCCAGCTCATGTCTAGGGGTTCCTGGGTTGTGAGAGTGAGATGCGCCACGGCCCATGTCCTCCCCATTGTAGTAGGGAGGTGAAGGCCACTTCCTGATGTTTCCTCGGGCCGGTGTGTTCTGTGAATGCACTGAGTCTGTAATTGCAAGCTCACCAGCCTCCCCTTTGCTTCCAGTAACTGGAGTTCGCACACCGAAGAAAGGTCCAACACTTGTTTATTTGACACTCCAATACGCAAAGCACAATAAACAGTTCTTTTGCAGCAAACTGGTTGGGACCTATAACCTTGCCAACGGTGGGGCGAGCAGATCGAGGCACTTCCTAAAGTTTAAGTTCTATGCCACTGTACTATGACCAGCGGCGCCTAAGCCAATCCGGCTGTTACAGAACAGGAAGATGGGGTCTCTTCCAGCAACCCCTATGAACAGCAGTGGAGCCCTCTTCGATACGCTGTGGCCCCTATCAGGGGGATGTGTCCTCCCAAGGGAGTTCCCAGAGGCCCACTGTCACCGGGTTGGTGCTGCTCCGGGTCTTCAGTGGGTAACCTCCCCGGCCTCCTCACCTCAGGTACGAGTCCCTCCGCTCAGGGACCCTCGGACAGTCCACCCTAGCGGGACCCAGTCGAAGGTACTGGGCCCCAGGCCTCTTCGATAGTACCTCACCCCAGGCTAAAGGTGCCTGGGATGGACGCCAACATGACTCCGGACCAGGCCATGGGCACCTGGACCAGACTCCTGGATCTCCAGCACCCAGGCCTGAGGGGCCTGGGTGCGGACCGCAACCCTCCTCCTCCGAGGACCTCCTTCTCCGCAAGACGACGACGACCTCGTGGTAAGGGCGTCTCCCCCTTTTATCTCCTCCCATCAACGGCCCGGCGGGTTCCCCGCCCCAGCCATACCATCTCCGGGAAGGGACAAAACAGGGAGCACTGCAGGAGATGATTCTACCTGAAGCCTGTGGGTACCCCGCCACCCACAGGCAAAGGAGAATATTACATCCTCCAGTCCTCCACGAAACAAAAAGGGGTCTGAATCCTAACACAATTATACACCTGGGTCACACTATTCCCCAGGTGTATCCCATCAATTTGAGGACCCCGCTACACACTCCCCCCTGTGATTGGACGCTGGTCCCCAGCGTCAGGTGCACACCCATGCCTCCCATAAAGTGGTGACATGGAGTGAAACCCCTGAGGCAGTTCCTCTAAATTTTTCCCAAGTGCCAAGACCTGCTCAGGGAATGGGGAACATATAAAACAACTTATGTCATAAAACACTTTAAACATCTGCATAGTCACAGCCCCTCTCCCACACTGTCTAAGAGCCACCCACTCTCAATGATCTTGACTGACGATTCTCCTGCAGGGGAAAGAAAAAAACAACATCCTAACATAATTTCGTGTCATTTGGGATGAGTGGGCCCGTCAGCCGAGAGACCCACTCACTCCAACAAGCAAGGTGATGTGTGTGTGAAACATTTTCAAACATTTGTTGCGCAACACTGCCACCTGGTGACAACGCCGCGGTCATGACACTCAACGAGTCTTCGTTCTTCCAGCTTTTCCCTACTCTGCCACTATTCCCAAATGTCCTTGCCTTTGGCACATGAAGAAAAGGGGAAACACGAAAACACAACAGTCCCCAAGTCTCCTACGAGAAAAAAAAAAAAAAAAAGAAAAACCCAAACAAAAACAAAAGCAGGGCACAGTCCTGGGCGTCTGGGAATGGCTCCTCCAGAAAGTTCAAGTGCACAAAAGAAATAAACAGGAGTTCTTTTCTCCTATAAGTAAAACTTTGGATCCGGCAGGTACAGGGGTTTCAGGTGTTTGTCAAATGCCTCTATCGAATACTCGACATCTTCTCCTTCTCTTCTGCAAATGACTATCTTGTCAGCATGGATATGGCGCCCCAATTTCCATTCAGCTTTGCAGTCCTCAAACCTCTTAGACACTGCCGGCACACATTCCAGGTACCTGCGAGCATGGGGCACCTTCAACTTGTCCCACACAAACTCGTCATACCATCTTGTTCTCCAGACTTCCACCTCATACAGCAAGTCCCGGGGCAGATACGGGTACTCCCACCCATATTCCCGAGCTACTTTATGACAGAACAGTCTCTGCAAGCGGGCCAAAGGTGGCATAGTGGCTTTCTCTCCAGTTCCAGGCAGCACAATAGCTTCCGGATGCCGAGGTGCCTTTACCAGCTCCCTGGAAATGACTTTCGGCGCTCTCAGAGAAGCGCGGGGTGTCCCCACAACCAAAGTAGGTGAGGTAACAGTAGATGAGGACACAGGTGGAGGGGTAGGTTCCCTCGTAAGCTGCGGGTCTTCCACCCGAGGCGTGCTGTCTCCTGTGTACATAGGTGAATCCCGTACCGCACGGGAAGCAAGAAGTGGCACTCTATCCCAGCCCTTGCGGCTGAACAGTTCGTCTATCTCGCCATCATCTCCGCAATCAGACAGCGACTCTAGGTCGGAGGTGTCATACATCTCCGCAGGCAGATATCTTCCGGTGGACACAGAATCAACCTCCCTGGGGGGCTCCACCTCCAATGGGCCCCCGACACCTCCAACCACCACCACAGTCCCAGCCCCTGGCTCACCTGACCCTTGTAGAGGACTGGGAAGTCCGGGACTTCCTTCTCGACTGGCGCCATCCAGGCCAGGCAAGCAGCGGGGTGAAGCTCGACCACGTCCATAGGATGCCTGTACTAGGCCAACTTTCCTCTTCGGTGGTGGGAGCAGAGAACTTGTGGCGACCGAGGCAGCATCCTCGGATTTTTCTCTGTTGGGCAGTCCATCGCCCTGGTCAGCGCGCACGGGAACCTCGACAGAGGCCTTGATCTCCCCTTCCGGAGTAGCAGTACCCGTGAGGTGGTTGAGGCGAAGGGCCCGGGGTCTTGCTGTGGACGACTCAACCTCAAAAAGGAATTCTCTGCACTCCTCACATCGCCCGAATGGCTTCAGGGTGACCACCAGTCCCGAGCAGCCGGGACAGATCACACCGAGGGCCTCCGTGTCTCTGCAAGTGTACAGAGCCAACCGCCCTCGGGGCCTAAGTCTTATCCCCGTGACTGTGATGGGGGCAGCAAAGGAAGTCATTTTCGTGGGGTGAGGAACCATAATCCACGGGGCACTTGAGGTCATCCCGACTATCTGCTGCTCCATCATGCACTGACCCCGCGCCGGAGTCTCCACGTGTATCCCCACACTTGGCCAGACTCCTCCCATGAGCTGTACATTTTCGCGGGCTTCCTCTTGACTCCGCCCACGAACGATGTCGCCATGGGGTGCCTCGTGGCGCAGTGCGTTAACAGTCCCCACGTGCAGTACGTCACACGGCTGGACCTCTCCCTTTTTCCGCTCCTCCGCATGGGCCTTTCCCGTGTTAGGGTCATTTCCACAACTCCGAGCAGGGACGCACTTTGGCCAGTAATATGGCCGATCTGCTCGGAACTCCTCTGGGCAGCAAAGTTCAAATGTAGACATTCTCAAGTCCATCTTTAGAACACACTCTATCCCGGACTCACGAGCCCCCACGTGTAGCGGCCTCACTCCCTCTTCGACTTTATCGGTTACACTCCAGCTCATGTCTAGGGGTTCCTGGGTTGTGAGAGTGAGATGCGCCACGGCCCATGTCCTCCCCATTGTAGTAGGGAGGTGAAGGCCACTTCCTGATGTTTCCTCGGGCCGGTGTGTTCTGTGAATGCACTGAGTCTGTAATTGCAAGCTCACCAGCCTCCCCTTTGCTTCCAGTAACTGGAGTTCGCACACCGAAGAAAGGTCCAACACTTGTTTATTTGACACTCCAATACGCAAAGCACAATAAACAGTTCTTTTGCAGCAAACTGGTTGGGACCTATAACCTTGCCAACGGTGGGGCGAGCAGATCGAGGCACTTCCTAAAGTTTAAGTTCTATGCCACTGTACTATGACCAGCGGCGCCTAAGCCAATCTGGCTGTTACAGAACAGGAAGATGGGGTCTCTTCCAGCAACCCCTATGAACAGCAGTGGAGCCCTCTTCGATACGCTGTGGCCCCTATCAGGGGGATGTGTCCTCCCAAGAGAGTTCTCAGAGGCCCACTGTCACCGGGTTGGTCTTGCTCCGGGTCTTCAGTGGGTAACCTCCCCGGCCTCCTCACCTCAGGTACGAGTCCCTCCGCTCAGGGACCCTCGGACAGTCCACCCTAGCGGGACCCAGTCGAAGGTACTGGGCCCCAGGCCTCTTCGATAGTACCTCACCCCAGGCTAAAGGTGCCTGGGATGGACGCCAACATGACTCCGGACCAGGCCATGGGCACCTGGACCAGACTCCTGGATCTCCAGCACCCAGGCCTGAGGGGCCTGGGTGCGGACCGCAACCCTCCTCCTCTGAGGACCTCCTTCTCCGCAAGACGACGACGACCTCGTGGTAAGGGCGTCTCCCCCTTTTATCTCCTCCCATCAACGGCCCGGCGGGTTCCCCGCCCCAGCCATACCATCTCCGGGAAGGGACAAAACAGGGAGCACTGCAGGAGATGATTCTACCTGAAGCCTGTGGGTACCCCGCCACCCACAGGCAAAGGAGAATATTACATCCTCCAGTCCTCCACGAAACAAAAAGGGGTCTGAATCCTAACACAATTATACACCTGGGTCACACTATTCCCCAGGTGTATCCCATCAATTTGAGGACCCCGCTACATATATATATATATATATATATATATATATGTATATATATACTATTCTTTAGCTCACATAAGTGTTTGCAGCATCACAATACCTAACCAGGTGTGTCAGAGTGGATGAATCAGTTTACAGACTCGCAACAAAGAACAGAGAACCCGTCATACCAAGCAGCTCCTCCCGGGGTAAGCACTACAACATTTTACATAGGCTTATCTTTCCTGCCAATTTATTTAGACACTAATTCATTAATATATCTGTATTGAAGGCAAAGGATCAGACAAACAGCAATGCCTAGGTGATGGAAAAGGTCTCAGGGATAGATGTACAGGGTGGTGTTTTTTGGAAAGCATTGATTTCTGCCATGCTAATGTCACGCTTACCCTCAACACAGGTGGTCAGAAACTATAGCTAGCTACTGTGTTCTTCTTCTAAAGCATAATTTACCCATAAGGCAAGCAGGCCTATCGTTACTCGATTGTCCCCAGGACTTATACACAATGCTATAGTGCCTGGCCACCATGCCAGGGCGGGTGGGAACTGAGCAAACAGGTACTTGTAGTTAGCAGACAAGCAGATTGGTTCAAAGACAGTCTAGGTAAAAGGAAGGCATAATTCAGAGTATAGTCATTATTCGTCAAAGGTCATACACAGGGAAATCCAATCTAGCAGAGCAGACAAACAGGGAGCTTGGAAAATGTGTTACAAACGCAATATTACAAGCATGAGACTGAAGGTTTGGCTGAATTTAATCAGACCTGGTCTCCACCCAGAGTCTGGCCACAATCAATCATCTTGCAGGTGGACAGACAGACAAGGGGAATGCCATAGCCAAAACCAGGATGCTGGAACCAGCAGCTATGATGGAGCAGGAGCGCATAGGCTCCTGAAAGCTAATTGCTTGTAAATACTACTGTTATTCAGGTTTTTTTTTTTTATGTAGCGCTACCCCCGCAGGAGTCGCTTGGTAGATTGGATTCTCTGTTCTTTAGCCTTAACTTTGAGAACAACCTCAGCCTCTCTGACACACCAGGTTAACCACTTAAGCCCCGGACCATTTTGTAGCTAAAGGACCAGAGGTGTTTTCAGATTTTTGCACTGCGCTGCTTTAACTGGAAATTGTGCGGACATGCAATGTTGTACCGAAACAAAATTTGCATCCTTTTCTTCCCACAAATAGAGCTTTCTTTTAATGGTATTCGATTGCCTCTGCAATTTTTATTTTTTGCGATATAAACGGAAAAAGACTGAAAATTTAGAAAAAAAATTATATTTTCTACTTTTTGTTATAAGAAAAATCGAATAAACTCAATTTTGGTCATACATTTAGGCCAAAATGTATTAAGCCACATGTCTTTAGTAAAAAAAAAATCAATAAACGTATATTTATTGGTTTGCGCAAAAGTTATAGCGTCTACAAACTAGGGTACATTTTCTGGAATTTACACAGCTTTTAATTTATGACTGCCTATCTCATTTCTTGAGGTGCTAAAATGGCAGGGCAGTACAAAACCCCCCCAAATGACCCAATTTTGGAAAGAAGACACCCAAAGGAAATTGCTGAGAGGCATGTTGAGCCCATTGAATATTTTTTTTTTATCCCAAGTGATTGAATAATGACAAAAAAAAATTACAAAAAGTTGTCACTAAATGATATATTGCTCACACATGCAATGGTTATATGTGAAATTGCACCCCAAAATACATTTTGCTGCTTCTCCTGAGTACAGGGATACCACATGTGTGGGACTTTTTAGGAGCCTAGTCGCGTACGGGACCCCGAAAACCAAGCACCGCCTTTAGGATTTCTAAGGGCACAAATTTTTGATTTCACTCCTCACTACCTATCACAGTTTCGAAGGCCATAAAATGACAAAATAGCACAAACCCCCCCCCCCCAAATGACCCCATTTTGGAAAGTAGACACCTCAAGCTATTTGCTGAGAGGCATGGTGAGTATTTTACAGCTCTCATTTGTTTTTGAAAATGAAGAAAGACATTTTTTTTTTTTTTTCAATTTTCAAAACTTGGGGTCATTGGGGGGGTTTTGTGCCATCTGGGCATTCCATGGCCTCCGAAACTGTGATAGGCAGTGAGGAGTGAAATCAAAAATTTACACCCTTAGAAAGCCTGAAGGCAGTGCTTGGTTTTTGGGGTCCCGTACGCGGCTAGGCTCCCAAAAAGTCTCACACATGTGGTATCCCTGTACTCAGGAGAAGCAACAGAATGTATTTTGGGGTGTAATTCCACATATACCCATGGCATGTTTGAGCAATATAACATTTAGTGACAACTTAGTGCAAAAAAAATTAAAATAAAAAATAAATTGTATTTTTTCCACAACTTGTGTCAACATATAAAATATTCAATGGATTCGACATGCCTCTCAGTATATAGCTTGGGGTGTCTACTTTCCAAAATGGGGTCATTTGGGGGGGGGTTTGAACTGTCCTGGCATTTTATACACAACATTAGGAAGCTTACATCCACTCTTCTAACCACTTGAAGACAAAGCCCTTTCTGACACTTTTTGTTTACATGAAAACATTTTTTTTTTTTGCAAAAAAATTATGTTGAACCCCCAAATATTATATATTTTTTTAAAGCAAAGGCCCTACAGATTAAAATGGTGGGTGTTGCATTTTTTTTTCCACAAAGTATTTGCGCAGCGATTTTTTAAACGCATTTTTTGGGGAAAAAATACACTTTTTTTAATTTTAATGCACTAAAACACAGTATATTGCCCAAATGTTTGATGAAATAAAAAAGATGATCTTAGGCCGAGTACATAGATACCAAACACGACATGCTTTAAAATTTCGCACAAACGCGCATTGGTGACAAACTACGTACATTTTTAAAAGCCTTTAGAAGCCTTTACAGGTTACCACGTTAGATTTACAGAGGAGGTCTACTGCTAAAATTACTGCCCTCGATCTGACCTTCGCTCTGATACCTCACATGCATGGTGCAATTGCTGTTTACATATGACGCCAGACCGATGCTTGCGTTCGCCATTGTGCAAGAACAGGGCAGGACAGGGGTGCTTTTTTTTTTTATTATTATTAATTTTGCTTTTTTATTTTATTTTTAAACTGTTCCTTCCATACATTTTTTTCTATCATTTTTATTGTTATCTCAGGGAATGTAAATATCCCCTATGATAGCAATAGGTAGTGACAGGTACTCTTTTTTTGAAAAAACTGGGGTCTATTAGACCCTAGATCTTTCCTCTGCCCTCAAAGCATCTGACCACACCAAGATCGGTGTGATAAAATCCTTTCCCAATTTCCCAATGGCGCTTTTTATATCCGGGGGGGGGACATTCCCTCCCACTGCTTGTAAAAGCAGTCCAGAGGCTAATTAGCCACTAGGATTACTTTTACATGAAAGCCGGCTGCTGGCTGAAAAGAATGATACCAAGATGATACCTAAACCCGCAGGCATCAATCTGGTATAACCATTCAAAGTCCAGTAACATGCCAGTACGTTGCTGGTCCTTGTTGGACATGTATTGTAATCTTTTTTTTCATGCAGCCTGTTGGCTGAACGAAAAAAGAGATTGATCGGTGGGTATGCCCACCATTAGAATACCGCCCTTCATCCACCCACTTCTAATGATGGGCATACATGCACCATTTATATATGCCGAAGTATGGGGGCATCCTCCCGCAAAAGTTATGCCGCACACACATGGTCGGACTTTTCCACGGGCAAGCCTCCGTCGGAATTTCGACCGTATGTACGCGGCATTAGGAGCAAAATCGCTCCTCCGCTCCTGCTGCCCCAATGCTTCGGCATATATGCTTTTTTTTTTTAACTGTGGTGGTGAAATCACCTCCTACAGCACTGGAGTCGCAGGGATCAGGCCTGTCTCTGCGAACGCTGCAGTTATGTGTGTTGTGTTTTGTAAGTGACAGTGATCGATCGATACTGCACTTGGGTGGCCTGGGCTGGGCGGAGGGGCTAAACGCAGCCGCTAGCAGGTATCTGGGCTGATCCGGCTAACACTGCGTTTTTGGGAACCCTAAATTGCTGGGGACGCTAGTATAGATCTGATCAGATCAGATATTGATCTGTTCAGATACTATACCACTAAGGGAGGTGTATGCTTCACGCGTGGATGTTAGCGTTACTGGCACTAACCTGACGCTGCCTGGGGTGTGACGCAGACCCTCTCTGACGCTAAAACCTAATTGATATCACCCGCCGGGTGATCAGGGGGTTAAACCTTTATTGGGTTATATACGGCGGGTGCCCTGACACTATAAAAAGCAAACTAACTAACCAGCGTCACCCGTAACACTTATATGGTGATCACTGGTGAAAGGGTTACCTGGGGGGTCAATCAGGGGGTTAAACCTTTATTAGGTAATATATGGGGGTACCCGACGCTATAAAAACCTGCGGCGAACCTAAAAAAAATAACTGGCTACCTATCGGCATCACCAACACTAAGACAGCGATCAGAAAAACGATCGCTTAGTGACACTGGCAAAAGGGGGTGAAAGGGTTACCTGGGGGGGCGATCAAGGGGTTAAACCTTTATTAGGTAATATATGGGGGTACCCGACGCTATAAAAACCTGCGGCGAACCTAAAAAAAATAACTGGCTACCTATCGGCATCACCGACACTAAGACAGCGATCAGAAAAACGATCGCTTAGTGACAGCGGTGCTAGGGGGTGAAAGGGTTACTTGGGGGGGCGATGAAGGGGTTAAACCTTTATTGGGTAATATATATGGGGGTACCCGACGCTATAAAAACCTGCGGCGAACCTAAAAAAAATAACTGGCTACCTATCGGCATCACCGACACTAAGCCAGCGATCAGAAAAACGATCGATTAGTGACAGCGGTGCTAGGGGGTGAAAGGGTTACCTGGGGGGGCAATCAAGGGGTTAAACCTTTATTAGGTAATATATGGGGGTACCCGACGCTATAAAAACCTGCGCCGAACCTAAAAAAAATAACTGGCTACCTATCGGCATCACCGACACTAAGACAGCGATCAGAAAAACGATCGCTTAGTGACACGGGTGAAGGGGTTACCTGGGGGGGCGATCAAGGGGTTAAACCTTTATTAGGTAATATATGGGGGTACCCGACGCTAAAAAAACCTGCGGCGAACCTAAAAAAAATAACTGGCTACCGATCAGCATCACCGACACTAAAACAGCGATCAGAAAAACGATCGCTTAGTGACGGCGGTGCTAGGGGGTGAAAGGGTTACCTGGGGGGCAATCAAGGGGTTAAACCTTTATTAGGGGGGGTTAGGGGGCTACACTGGACCTAAAACTAACTGCCCTGACACTTTTACAGTCACAAATGTCACTGATTGCAGTGATCACTAAATAAATGGTCACTGCAATCAGTGACACTGTGACTGGGGGCTGGGGGGTGATATGGGGGTGTCTGAGGGGGCCTGGGGGGGCGATTTATGTACCTATGTGTCCTGGTGTCAGTGTAGTGTTAGTGCACTAACCTGACATCTTCTCTCATGCGGCGCTCGGTATATGTGAGCGCCGCATGAGGGATGACATCACTTCCTCCTGCCTGTGTAAACATTTCACAGGCAGAGGAAGCATTTGATTCGCCAGGAGCGATCGCGAGGTGGTGGCCAGAATCGAATGCCGGCCCCCTCATCACGGATCGCTCCCGAAGCGATCCCGGCCGCCCACTGTACCGGAGGGGGTCCGATTGGACCCCCCACCCATACGAAGGCAGTCACGTACCGGCACGTGATTGTGCCTGTCCGTGCCATTCTGCCGACGTATAATTACAGTGGGCGGTTGTTAAGTGGTTAAGCAAATAGATATTGCACTGCTACTGGGAGCATAAATATAGATACTATTCACACAACTAAGGTTCGGGGGCATGGCCGTATGGAGACCTGAGAAGCTGTGTTCTCTGCTATCCTGCTGACATCCTGGTAATTTCTCCATCCTCTGAAGGCCGACTCACCTCTCAGCCTGCCAGCGGATCCTCCCGGACTCTTGGTGAGCTGACCGGAGCCGAAACAGCTGTGATCCTGCCCACAGATCACTGCACAGCGGACACATCGAGGCCCCTGTCAGGGCGCCGCGTGCAGCAGCCATCTTGTTCTCCCTTCTTTGTGCAGGTATCTGCACGCAGATCCTTGGACCCTCTACACCCGGCTCTTCCCACACACGGAGTGGCAAGGCCCATTAGTGAGCAGTACGGGGTCATCTTTGCTGTGCTCATAGCGTGCACTGACTGTGTGGTTGAGGGCTGGGAGTGTGGCTCCAGGACTGTTGTGGAGTGCAGCAGCCATCCTGAGTCACAGTGTTGCTGGTGGTTCCTTTCTGCTTCCTTGCTCCTGGGTGACAGTCATCCCCCCTCCCAGCCTCCACAGGCATTCTGCTGTCTGGTACATTGTTGGGTTGCCTGGCATGAATTTAAGGGTATATCCTGCCTGTGGCCCTGCGGGGACTCTGGGAATGCGGTCTAGAAACAAATCAACTGCCTCCACACTGAACAAAAAGCCTCCTCCTGCCCCAACCACATGCTCTGACACTACTCTGGAAGGGAGATTGCATGCACTGCTTTCAGAATTAAATATGGCTGAATCTCAGGAGCACCCTGAACCATCCTCGGTGCCTGCACCCACCGGGGATACTGCAGCCATTCTCTCTGCAATAGAGCACAGCAGATCTTCCTTTTTCTCCCGCAAGATGACTGAGGAATGTAACCTTATCAGGGCTGACCTAGACAAGATCCGCGGCCGCCTTTCTGAATCTGAGAGCCGGTCTCTGCTACGGAAGATGTATCCGTTTGGCATGACCAACGAATCACAGAGTTGGAGTCCACTGTTCAGGCACTGGTGGCAAAATCAGATGATACAGAGAACCGCCTCTGACAAAACAACGTCAGAGTGCTCGGATTGCTGGAGGGTGCAGAGCGTGACCACCCTGCTGAGTTAGCTGAGAGCTTCTTCAAATATATACTTGGCCTGCACTCAGTCTCTCCAACCTACGTGGTGGAACAGGCACATTGTGTCCCTACAGGTCGCCGGATTCCTGGAGCTCCTCCACGTCCATTCCTGGTGAGGTTTCTAAATTTAAACACGGCCATCCACTTCTACCCCGACTTCTCTGCGGATCTCCAGAAGAAAAGGAAAACGTTCCAAGATGTACACAGACGTCTCCGGGAAAAAGGGATGCCATATGGTATGCTATACCCATGTCGCCTTAGAGTGGTCCATGCTGGTGCGGCTAAATTCTTCAACTCGCAAGATGCTGATACTTGGCTCTCCACGCTACACTAATCTTTACATCGTTATCACTTAAGGCATCTGAATGTGCCGCCATGGTTGTTTTGCTTTCTCCTGTTCTGACCTCCTGTTACTGTTTGTTAATTTGACATGTTCTACGAATAAAAACATGGACTTGCGGCTACATAATGGAGCCTCATTGCGGGGGAAACAAATGACTATCCTGGTCTATCGCCCTGCCATTGTTATACACTGGCATAGATGGATTGTTTATTTTTCTCCTTCTTCTTTCAGATTATATATAACTCAGTACTAAAGAGGAGCTGAACCAGAAAGAACTTTTCATGTGAGTCTCCTTTCTTCCTCACTGTTTGGAGGAACCCTGAGAGTCTGTCTTGGGATAAAAGGAACTTCCCTTGTACAAGTCAAGAACTCTATTTTACGAGAAGCTACAGGCTTATCATTTTTCTAGTTTAGGGATGAAACTGGCCAGCATTAGTTCTCCTTGCTCATCAGTAGGGTACTGTTCTCTTGCTGCTTACATCTTTTATTCTTTAACCACTTAAGCCCCGGACTATTTTGTAGCTAAAGGACCAGAGGTGTTTTCAGAATTTGGCACTGCGCTGCTTTAACTGGAAATTGTGCGGACATGCAATGTTGTACCCAAACGAAATTTGCGTCCTTTTCTTCCCACAAATAGAGCTTTCTTTTAATGGTATTTGATTGCCTCTGCGATTTTTATTTTTTGCGATATAAACGGAAAAAGACTGAAAATTTTGAAAAAAAATGATATTTTCTACTTTTTGTTATAAGAAAAATCGAATAAACTAAATTTTAGTCATACATTTAGGCCAAAATGTATTCAGCCACATGTCTTTAGTAAAAAAAATGTCAATAAGCGTATATTTATTGGTTTGCGCAAAAGTTATAGCGTCTACAAACTAGGGTACATTTTCTGGAATTTACACAGCTTTTAATTTATGACTGCCTATCTCATTTCTTGAGGTGCTAAAATGGCAGGGCAGTACAAACCCCCCCCCCAAATGACCCCATTTTGGAAAGTAGACATCCCAAGGAAATTGCTTAGAGGCATGTTGAGCCCATTGAATTTTTTTTTTTGTCTCAAGTGATTGAATAATGACTAAAAAAAAAAAATTACAAAAAGTTGTCACTAAATGATATATTGCTCACACATGCCATGGTTACATGTGGAATTACACCCCAAAATACATTTTTCTGCTTCTCCTGAGTACGGGGATACCACATGTGTGGGACTTTTTGGGAGCCTAGCCGCGTACGGGCCCCCGAAATCCAAGCACCGCCTTCAGGATTTCTAAGGGCGCAAATTTTTGATTTCACTCCTCACTACCTATCACAGTTTCGAAGGCCATAAAATGCCAAAATAGCACAAAACCCCCCCAAATGACCCCATTTTAGAAAGTAGACACCCCAAGGAAATTGCTGAGAGGCATGTTGAGCCCATTGAATATTTTTTTTTCTTGTCCCAAGTGATTGAATAATGACAACAAAAAAAATTACAAAAAGTTGTCACTAAATGATATATTGCTCACACATGCCATGGTTATATGTGGAATTGTACCCCAAAATACATTTTGCTGCTTCTCCTGAGTACGGGGATACCACATGTGTGGGACTTTTTAGGAGCCTAGCCGCGTACGGGGCCCCGAAAACCAAGCACCGCCTTCAGGATTTCTAAGGGCACAAATTTTTGATTTCACTCCTCACTACCTATCACAGTTTCGAAGGCCATAAAATGCCAAAATAGCACCAAACCCCCCCAAATGACCCCATTTTGGAAAGTAGACACCCCAAGATATTTGCTGAGAGGCATGTTGAGTATTTTACAGCTCTCATTTGTTTTTGAAAATGAAGAAAGAAAAAAAAAAATTTTTTTTTTTCCATTTTTCAAAACTTTGTTACAAAAAGCGAGATCTGCAACATACTCACCATACCTCTCAGCAAATATCTTGAGGTGTCTACTTTCCAAAATGGGGTCATTTGGGGGGTTTTGTGCCATCTGGGCATTCCATGGCCTCCGAAACTGTGATAGGCAGTGAGAAGTGAAATCAAAAATTTACACCCTTAGAAAGCCTGAAGGCGGTGCTTGGTTTTTGGGGTCCCGTACGCGGCTAGGCTCCCAAAAAGTCTCACACATGTGGTATCCCCGTACTCAGGAGAAGCAACAGAATGTATTTTGGGGTGTAACTCCACATATGCCCATGGCATGTTTGAGCAATATATCATTTAGTGACAACTTTGTGCAAAAAAAATAAAAATAAAAAATAAATTGTCTTTTTTCCGCAACTTGTGTCAACACATAAAATATTCCATGGACTCGACATGCCTCTCAGTATATAGCTTGGGGTGTCTACTTTCCAAAATGGGGTCATTTGGGGGGGGGGGGGTTTGAACTGTTCTGGCATTTTATACACAACATTAGGAAGCTTACATCCACTCTTCTAACCACTTGAAGACAAAGCCCTTTCTGACACTTTTTGTTTACATGAAAACATTTTTTTTTTTGCAAGAAAATTATGTTGAACCCCCAAACATTATATATTTTTTTAAAGCAAAGGCCCTACAGATTAAAATGGTGGGTGTTGCATTTTTTTTCCACATAGTATTTGCGCAGCAATTTTTCAAATGCATTTTTTGGGGAAAAAATACACTTTTTTAAATTTTAATGCACTAAAACACACTATATTGCCTAAATGTTTGATGAAATAAAAAAGATGATCTTAGGCCGAGTACATAGATACCAAACACGACATGCTTTAAAATTTCGCACAAACGCGCATTGGCGACAAACTACATACATTTTTAAAAGCCTTTAAAAGCCTTTACAGGTTACCACGTTAGATTTACAGAGGAGGTCTACTGCTAAAATGACTGCCCTCGATCTGACCTTCGCGGTGATACCTCACATGCATGGTGCAATTGCTGTTTACATATGACGCCAGGCCCACGCTTGCGTTCGCCATTGCGCAAGAGCAGGGCAGGACAGGGGTGCTTATTTTTTATTTCTTTTTTTTATTATTAATTTTGCTTTTTTATTTTATTTTTAAACTGTTCCTTCCATATTTATTTTTTTCAATTATTTTATTTTATTTTCTCAATACACGGAAATACAGAATATCCATACATACATATTATTTCAAATTCCCCATCAATACTTCCACTAACCTAACAACACAATACATCTAAAACATAACCTCCTCTTCCAGGCGGGAAAGAAGGACAAAAAACAAACCAAAAAAAAAAAGAAAAGGGAAATAAAGGGGGAACAAACAAACAAACAATCCCCCCCCCCTCCCCTTCCCCCTCCCCCCCCCCTTCCCCCTCCCCCCTCGGCCACCACAAAGACCCAAATACTTAGGTCTCCTCAGATCTCTTCCTCCCTTCCTCCATTCTCAAGGAGGATTCTCCCCTCATCCGAGGCAAGGAAGGCATTCCAAGCAGACCAAGTCCTCTAATTTATTGACCTCCTTCACCTTACGTATCCACATCTCAATTGTCGGTGGTGATGATGATTTCCATTTTAACGGAATACATGCCTTTGCAGCATCTAAAAGATGAGGGATACATGATTCCTTATAAGTCCTCTCAGGTATCTGATTAGCATGTAGAAGAAAGAACGCCGGGTCCTCCGGTATTGTTAGTTCCGTACAGCATTGGAGGATCTGTTTGATCCCCAGCCAAAAACGCCTTAGCCTGGTGCAGTCCCAGAAGATGTGCAGCATAGTGCCTTTGTCTTCTTGACATCTCCAACACCGATCTGAGACCTCCGGAAACATTTTCCCAAGCTTCTCTGGTGTTCTATACCACCTAGAAAAAATCTTAAAATTGGTTTCTTGTATTTTAACGCATATTGATGTCTCATGTGTCAACCTCAACATCTTCTGTCGATGTTCCAGGCTAAAGGTCCACCCCAGTTCCTTTTCCCATTCCTGCACACATTTCAGGGGGTGAGGTTCCGGCTGTGTGATCAAGGGTCCATAGCATATAGATAATGTGTGCGATATAGCTCCCTTCTCATTACAGAGTTTCTCAAATATGGTTAGGGGTCTGTCAAACTGTCCCGGGTTTGGTAGAGTGCCAAGAAAATGAGTGATCTGTAGGGCGTTCCAAAATTTTAATCTAAAAGTGTTTCCTTGTCCCATCAGCTCCTTTATTGTGAGCCATGTTCCATTATGTATATATTTAAGTGCTCGGGTATATCCTTTTCTCATTAAATATTGAAATGCGCTCTCTTCACAACCTGGCTGGAAGAGAGGGTTACCTAATATTGGATATAGAGGGGAGGACATAGGTGTTACTCCAATAGTGGGAAGCAGGGTCGAGCATAGCCTGACCGTGTTACCCACCACCGGGTTGACAGTCACCTCTCTTGGTAATGCAACGTAGCACCATGGTGCTCCACTTAAGGGTACTGAAGACTGCGCATTTTCAATTTGTACTGTGAGGGGGTTAGCTCGGCAGCGGGTATGTGTGACCCCCGGGATGGGCTCCCCACCCAAAAACAGGCCCAGCAGACGGAGGTTGTGGTTTTCTAACTAACAACTGGGATCAGCCTAGTGCTGTCCTAGTCCCTAAGTCCCTGGTTTTAAATGTCCAAGCAAAATATAGCCACACAGGCTTTCTCTCACCGCACAGGGGTTCACTCTCCCTAGACAGTCCACACAGGTCTGGTTCCAGGCATGAGCTAACATCTAATGAAGCTGGGCTTTCTTATAGAGGCCTAAATGAGCTGACAAGGTTCAGCTGGTCTCATCAACTCCCTGTCTGCACGACGCCCAGCCCTCTCCCTAGAGGTATGAGTCATCCATGAGCACACTAGCCTTATACAACTCTCCACCTAGTTGTACAAATCGGCGTAAAGCCTGAATCTGGGCGAAATATATCTACCCCCCTGGATGCAACCAGGTGACTTTACCTTCCTGCTGTCACATACCCCCCCCTCTTGTTTTAACCTCGGGGTTGGAACACCAGCAATCAGGCATTCATGTACTCGAGACAAAGCATCCACATTCCCCATTTGAACGCCAGGGCGATGCTTTACTGTGAAGTTGAATTCCTGGAGGGCCAGGAACCACCTATTCACTCTTCTATTTGTTTCCTTGTTTTGAGCCATCCACTTTAACGGAGCGTGATCCGTAACCATGTCAAAGTGCCTACCTAGCAGGTAGTACCGAAGGGAATCTAGAGCCCACTTCACCGCTAAACACTCCTTTTCAACGGTGGCGTAATTTACCTCATGGGACTTCAACTTCCTGCTGAGGTAAATGACTGGGTGCTCTTCCCCGTTCCAGACCTGGGACAATACTGCTCCTAACCCCACATCTGACGCATCACTTTGTACGACAAAGTCTCTAGAGAAGTCGGGTGAGTACAACACTGGCTGGCTACATAAGGCTTGTTTCAAGAATTGGAATGCTGCCTCAGCCTCGGGGGTCCATTTAATCATGACCGACCCTTTCCCCTTCGTCAGGTTGGTTAGGGGCACAGCCTTAGAAGCAAAGTGGGGAATGAATCGCCGATAATACCCAGCGATTCCCAGAAAGGCTCGTACCTGCTTCTTGCTGTTGGGACGTGGCCAACTCTGGATGGCCTCGACTTTGTTGAGTTGGGGTTTTATTACTCCCCTCCCAATGGTGTACCCAAGATATTTGGCCTCCTCCTGCCCAATGGTACACTTCTTGGGGTTAGCCGTAAACCCTGCTTCCCGAACAGAGTCCAGGACTGCTTGCACTTTTGGCAGATGTGAGGCCCAATCTGTGCTATGGACAATTATGTCATCCAGGTAAGCCGCAGCATACTTCCGATGGGGCCTCAGCATCTGGTCCATTTTCCGCTGGAATGTGGCCGGCGCATTCTGTAACCCGAACGGCATTCTTTTATATTGGAACGCCCCGTCTGGGGTTACAAATGCGGTTTTCTCTTTGGCCGACTTGGCCAGGGGGATTTGCCAATACCCTTTTGTGAGGTCAAGAGTCGTCATGTATCGGGCTGTTCCCAGCCGGTCGATCAACTCATCTATACGTGGCATGGGGTAGGTGTCAAATTTTGTAACTTTGTTCAACTGACGAAAATCGTTACAAAATCGCCAGCTCCCATCCGGTTTAGGCACCAACACGATGGGACTAGACCAATCACTTTGGGACTCCTCTATCACCCCTAAGTTCAGCATTTTCTGTACTTCCTCCCGTATTGCCTCCCGTCGGGCCTCTGGGATCCGATAGGGTTTTAACTTCACCCTTTCACCGGGCGGGGTAATAATGTCATGCTCTACCCCAGATGTTTGTCCCGGCAGCTCAGAGAATACCTCCTTGTTGCGAAGCACAAACTCCTTAACCTCCTGTTGTTGGGGTTGTGACAAGGTGGCTGCGATTCCAACCTCAGGAATCACGCAACCAGTTTGAGCTGGTGACCAAGTGTCTGCGACTAGGGACTCTCTATCCCTCCAGGCTTTCAACAGATTAACGTGATAGATCTGTTCGGGCTTTCGCCTTCCTGGTTGTCTGACCTTGTAATTCACTTCGCTCACTTTTTCCATTATCTCGTAGGGGCCTTGCCATTTGGCAAGGAATTTACTTTCAACCGTAGGGACAAGTACCAATATCCTATCCCCCGGGGAAAAGGTACGGGTCTTGGCTCCACGGTTGTACACTCTCTGCTGTGCCAACTGCGCTTGGGCCAAATGTTCCTTCACGATGGGCATTACCTGTGCAATTCGATCTTGCATCAGGGCGACATGCTCAATCACACTCCTGTGGGGAGAACTCTCACTTTCCCAAGTTTCCTTGGCAATATCCAACAGCCCTCTTGGGTGTCTCCCATACAGTAACTCAAAGGGGGAGAATCCCGTAGAGGATTGGGGCACCTCCCTAATAGCAAACATCAAATAAGGAAGTAGACAGTCCCAATCCCTTCCATCTCTATCCACCACTTTCTTCAACATTTGTTTTAGGGTTTTGTTGAATCTTTCAACCAGCCCATCGGTTTGGGGGTGATACACAGATGTACGCAATTGCGTCACTTTGAACAATTTACACAGCTCTTTCATAACCCGGGACATAAAGGGTGTACCTTGGTCCGTAAGCAGTTCTTTACAAATACCCACCCGGCTAAAAACAAGAGATAGCTCTTTGGCTATGGTTTTGGCCGAGGTATTTCTGAGAGGGATCGCTTCTGGATAACGGGTGGCATAGTCCATTATAACCAATATGTACTGGTGCCCCCTAGCGGACTTGATTATAGGACCTACCAAATCCATTGCGATTCTCTCAAACGGGACCTCAATGATGGGTAGAGGGACCAGCGGGCTACGGAAATGTGGCATCGGGGCCGACCTCTGACACACAGGGCAGGAGGAACAATAATTTTCTATGTCCTTCATCACCCCAGGCCAATAGAATCTCTGTAATACCCTCTCTCGGGTTTTCTCTGTCCCCAGATGACCTCCAAGAATGTGCCCATGGGCCAACTCCAACACCAACTTCCTGTAAGGTTTGGGCACCACAAGCTGCTCAACGGTTTCTTCTGCCCTTTTTGCCACCCGATACAGTAGGTCCTTCTCTACGCTGAAGTATGGGTAAGTGCCGGTATTATCTGGGTTCACTAACTCGCCATCTATTTTCACTACGTTTTCCCGTGCCTTTATTAGGGCGGGGTCTTTCAACTGTTCTGTGGCAAAGTTTTCCCTGTGAACCTCAAGATCAGAAAACTCCACAGACGGTAGGTTTTCGTCTGAGGAGGTGGGCTCCTCTCCAGTTTCTTGAGTCTCCCCTGCCAATACTGACAAGGGAAATTCCGGAGAGTCCTCACCACTCTCAGGGGAGTTCTGGCTATCACATTCCTGGTACATAGGGGCACCAGTGGGGGGCTCAGGATCATCCCACAGTTCCCAGAACTTCGGAAAATCCCTTCCCACAATGGCGTCATGCGGTAACTGAGATACTAAGCCCACTGGATGAGAGAGGGTACCTTTGGGGGTCTCGAAACACACTGTAGTCACTGGATACTCTCGGGTGTCCCCATGCACACAAATAACGGCTACCTTGCTATTCCCAGAGACCTCTGTTTTAACTAACTCAGCCTTTATCAGGGTCACAAGGCTACCTGAATCCAGCAATACCACAACATTTCTACCATTAATACACATTTTGCATAAATGTTTCTCAGTTCCCCGAATGGCAGTGCATGCGACTGTCGCACACAGCGACTGACGTCTGCCCGTCAGAAAGTCACACTGCATGGGTTCCTCCACAACCGGGCAATTTGCTGCAATATGTCCCGCTTGCCGGCAGCGGTAGCAAACGATCCTTCTTGCGGCCTCTTGAGCCGCTGATTTCCCAGGCTGTTCTCGCCAAACTTGGGGTAGAGCTCCCACCCTCTCACTCTCTCCACCCTCACCCCTTGGAATCCTCTTATCCGCCCCTGGGGATGGTCTGGTCTTAGGGTGGAAAGTCCGAGTGTCTCTGGAAGAGGCCGTCAGGTTCTCTGTAGCCAAGTATTTCTCCACACGATCCACAAGACCATCGGCCGTCTCTGGGTCTCCATGGCTTACCCACTTTTGGATGGCAGTAGGAAGAGCTCTCAAAAACCGATCCATTACAACACGTTCCACAATCTTTGGTGCGGACAAAGTCTCTGGCTGTAGCCACTTTCTGCTCAGGTGAATGAGATCATACATTTGAGACCTGGGGGGTTTTCCAAGCTGGAAAGTCCAGTTATGCACACGCTGAGCCCGGACAGCCAGGGTGACACCCAGCCTTGCCATTATTTCAGCTTTTAGCATCACATAGTCTTTTGCTTGGTTAGGCTCTAGGTCATAGTAAGCTTTCTGCGATTCACCAGTTAACAGAGGAGCCACTAGTCCAGCCCACTGCTCCTCAGGCCACTTTTCTCTTTCAGCGGTCCTTTCAAATGTGGTCAAAAATACCTCTGGATCATCCTCTCCAGTCATTTTTGTCAATAAACGACTCACCCCAAAGGACGCGGTATTAGTGGGACGGCTTTCCTCACTGGTCTGCGGACGTTGCTGCATTACTGCTTCCATCTGTTGTTGTAGTCTCTGCTCTTGCTTCTGCAACAGGTCTATGAAGCGGGCCTCAGATTGCTGTTGGGCTTGTTGCTGAGCCTCCAGACTCTGTTGTAAAGTTGCAAGGCTCTGTTGATGAGCTTGCTGCTGGGCTGCAAGGCTCCTTTGCAAACCTGCATTTGTCTGCTGTTGATTGGCATTTGCTAGAGCCAGCTGTTTCAGTATCTCCTCCATGCTGGCTTAAAAAAAAACTGCCCGCATTCTCCACCAACTGTGAGGGGGTTAGCTCGGCAGCGGGTATGTGTGACCCCCGGGATGGGCTCCCCACCCAAAAACAGGCCCAGCAGACGGAGGTTGTGGTTTTCTAACTAACAACTGGGATCAGCCTAGTGCTGTCCTAGTCCCTAAGTCCCTGGTTTTAAATGTCCAAGCAAAATATAGCCACACAGGCTTTCTCTCACCGCACAGGGGTTCACTCTCCCTAGACAGTCCACACAGGTCTGGTTCCAGGCATGAGCTAACATCTAATGAAGCTGGGCTTTCTTATAGAGGCCTAAATGAGCTGACAAGGTTCAGCTGGTCTCATCAACTCCCTGTCTGCACGACGCCCAGCCCTCTCCCTAGAGGTATGAGTCATCCATGAGCACACTAGCCTTATACAACTCTCCACCTAGTTGTACAAATCGGCGTAAAGCCTGAATCTGGGCGAAATATATCTACCCCCCTGGATGCAACCAGGTGACTTTACCTTCCTGCTGTCACAGTACCTATAGTTAAGTGTCTACATGCCTGTTCCAGTCAACAACTCTATTCAAATGTGCTGCTTGGTAATACTTCCGTATATCCGGTACAGCCAGGCCTCCCTGTCTCTTAATATACATTAATTGTTTCCGTTGCATCCTTGGTTGTTTATGTGCCCATATATATTCAAATATTATCTTCTGAGTTTGTTTAAAAAAACTCAACGGAATATTTATTGGTAGTGCCTGTAGTAGATATAGGAATTTGAGAAGTATACTCCTCTTGATGATATTACAACGTCCTATCCAGGTATGTAAGCCGGTACTCCATTTGTCTAAGAGGGTCTTGAACTTTTGCAATAGCGGGGGGAAATTTAACTCATAGATCTTCGCTATATTTCTTGGGATTAACGTTCCTAAATAGGTTAAGGCTCTGTCTGTCCATTTAAACTTATAATTTTGTTTCATCTGTGTTAACGATGTGGGTATTAAATTAACCCCCATTGCTTCAGATTTTTTAAAGTTAATACGGAGATTCGAGAGTGCCCCGTATTTCTCAAATTCCCTCATCAAATTTTTTTATTTTTTATCATTTTTATTGTTATCTCAGGGAATGTAAATATCCCCTATGATAGCAATAGGTAGTGACAGGTACTCTTTTTTTGAAAAAACTGGGGTCTATTAGACCCTAGATATTTCCCCTGCCCTCAAAGCATCTGACCACACCAAGATCGGTGTGATAAAATGCTTTCCCAATTTCCCAATGGCGCTTTTTATATCCGGTGGGGGGGACATTCCCTCCCACTGCTTGTAAAAGCAGTCCAGAGGCTAATTAGCCACTAGGATTGCTTTTACATGAAAGCCGGCCGCTGGCTGAAAAGAATGATACCAAGATGATACCTAAACCCGCAGGCATCAATCTGGTATAACCATTCAAAGTCCAGCAACATACCAGTACGTTGCTGGTCCTTGTTGGACATGTATTGTAATCTTTTTTTTCATGCAGCCTGTTGGCTGAACGAAAAAAAGATTGATCGGTGGGTATGCCCACTATTAGAATACCGCCCTTCATCCACCCACTTCTAATGATGGGCATACATGCACCATTTATATATGCCGAAGCATGGGGGCATCTTCCCGCAAAAGTTATGCCGCGTACACATGGTCAGACTTTTCCACGGGCAAGCCTCCGTCGGAATTTCGACCGTATGTACGCGGCATTAGGAGCAAAATCGCTCCTCCGCTCCTCCGCTCCTCCGCCCCTGCTGCCCCCATGCTTCGGCATATATGCTTTTTTTTTTTTTAACTGTGGTGGTGAAATCACCTCCTACAGCACTGGAGTCGCAGGGATCAGGCCTGTCTCTGCGAACGCTGCAGTTATGTGTGTTGTGTTTTGTAAGTGACAGTGATCGATCGATACTGCACTTGGGTGGCCCGGGCTGGATGGAGGGGCAAACGCAGGTGCTAGCAGGTATCTGGGCTGATCCCGCTAACACTGCGTTTTTGGGAACCCTAAACTGCTAGGGACGATAGTATAGATCTGATCAGATCAGATATTGATCTGTTCAGATACTATACCACTAAGGGAGGTGTATGCTTCACGCGTGGGTGTTGGCATTACTGGCACTAACCTGACGCTGCCTGGGGTGTGACACAGGGTTAACTAGGGGCAATTAGGGGGTTAAAACCTTTATTAGATAATATATGGGGGTACCTGACGCTATAAAAACCTGCGGCGAACCTAAAAAAAATAACTGGCTATCTATCGGCACCAGCATAACTAATACAGCGATCAGAAAAACGATCGCTTAGTGACACTGGCAAAAGGGGGTGAAAGGGTTACCTGGGGGGGGGCGAGCAAGGGGTTAAACCTTTATTAGGTAATATATGGGGGTACCTGACGCTATAAAAACCTGCGGCGAACCTAAAAAAAATAACTGGCTACCTATCGGCATCACCGACAATAAGACAGCGATGAGAAAAACGATCGCTTAGCGACAGTGGTAATAGGGGGTGAAAGGGTTACCTGGGGGGCGATCAAGGGGGTTAAACCTTTATTAGGTAATATATGGGGGTACCTGACGCTATAAAAACCTGCGGCGAACCTAAAAAAAATAACTGGCTACCTATCGGCATCACCGACAATAAGACAGCGATCAGAAAAACGATCACTTACCTGGGGGGCGATCAAGGGGGTTAAACCTTTATTAGGGGGCGTGGCCAGGCAGCGGATGTAGCCAGACGTGTGGGCAGAGAGCTCCGCCGAAAATCCTGTAATATCTCCTGAGGGTAGATAAATATTGCTCCGCAACCTACCTGAGAAGCCATCGGAAGGACGTCTGAGCACCAAGGTACCCTTCCCTGCATATCTCGTCCGCTATGTCGGCTGCTAAGAAGAACAGCGGCACTCGGTCGGCTGACCTCGTGGACCAACATGGCGCCCAGAGCTCACGCACTGCGAAGGACCGGCACAGAGAGGGAGCAGAGAGATTGTTCTCTATGCCGCTGTCATCGGATACCGCGGCCTCCTCCAGCACACCTATTACCTCTCCCGGAGGTGGATCGGAGGAGGAGGACACAGTCCCGCTGGAAGACTCGGCCGGAGCGGCATTCGCTTGGGACACAGTGAGTACTCCGGGGGGGGGCCCAGCTAGGCCGCAGGATCCTGTCAGCCCCGGTGATAGTGAGCCCACCCTGCGTGATATTTTCGCGGTGGTGACATCCAGCAACCTCTCCATAGCTGCACTAACTACTGATATAAAGGCAGTTAAAGCTGAGCTCTCCTTCCTACGCCAGGATAATCAAAAACTCAGGGAGCGGACCTCAGCGGTGGAGGGCAGAGTGAGCTCCATAGAATATGACATGGCTCCCATGCAAAGAGACTTCACCTACAATAGCCACCTTCTCTCCCAGCACTCTTCCCGCCTTGAAGATTTAGAGAATAGGATGAGGAGGAACAACGTGAGAGCTATTGGACTGCCTGAAAGAATAGAGGGTAAAAACCCTGTTGAATTTATAGAGACATGGCTCATTAACGCCTTCGGCAAAGAAACCTTCTCCCCCATGTTTTCTGTAGAAAGGGCGCACAGAGTTCCTGCCAGGGCTCCCGCCCCCGGGGCCCCTCCAAGGCCGTTCCTTTTCAAACTTCTTAATTTTAAAGACAGAGACGCCATCTTGCGCCAAGCCCGTCTGAATCCTGCAGCCCTGAAACTAGAAAATGCCAAGGTCTCTCTATTTCCAGATTTTTCAGCAGAGCTGCAGAAATATAGAGCCAAGTTTATGGATGTCAAACGCAGGCTCAGAGACCTGGATTTAAAGTATGCTATGCTATACCCTGCTCGCCTGCGCTTGGAAGTATTGGGCGAAGTGCTTTTCTTTGATTCACCATCATCTGCTGCACAATGGCTGGATAGGGAGGAACAGGCGATCCGCGAATCACGCAATAGGCGTCCTGCACCGCCATGAATCTGATCACATTATTGCCTTTGAATTTCAGACCAGCTCCACATTTCTACTGCAAGGCGGAGCGCAAAGTTCTACACGGTTTACCATCACGGCTATATTTTTTTTTCCGGCTGTTGAGAAGTACTTGAGACACTGAGGTGCACTTCCTCTGTTACCCCCCAAGATGGCCTGGTTTCGGCCACCGGTTGATTCTTGCCGTGACTGTTTGGCCCTGTTGGCCAGTTTGTGTATATCGCAATATTCTCTCACTTCCGCCATGCCTTTGTTGCTGATGTCTGTTCTTGCCCCCCCACCTTCTTCTTCTATGTGGTTGCTCATACCTAATACCCTGCTGAACACTGTTGAATGGGTTGCAACCTCTGACAGCCATGCACCCCCTCCCCCCCAGACTGGACATGGTATCACACAGGTCTGCGAGACTTCCTATATGCTATGAAGATATCTATGTCTGTTTATGCTATATTATGGTACTTGAAAGATGGCTAAGGTTACAAGGTTTATGTCCTGGAATGTCAGGGGTTTAAATAATTCTATTAAGCGTACTGCCGTGCTCCGCACGATTAAACGGATAGACGCGGAAGTGATATGTCTGCAGGAGACTCATCTCCCCCCGACCCCTATACCACAATTCGCACCAAGGTTGTTTAGCCATCAATATCATGCCACAGGCTCGGTGTACTCGAGGGGGGTGAGTTTCCTGATTAGACGGGATACGCAATTCTCCTGTATTGAAGTTAAAACTGACCCCGAAGGTCGATTTGTCTTTTTGTTGTGTTCTCTCTATGGTACGACGTGTATATTGGCTGGGCTATATATTCCTCCTCCATATTCTACGGCCCTACTCAGGATTTTGGTAGGCTTTATGTCCCGTTTCCCTAGCGTACCTGTGTTAGTACTGGGAGATTTCAATAACTATTTGGATCCTGGGAAAGATAAACTTAGGTCCCTTATCATGGGCCCTTCTACACCTAATCCTGGGGCTACCCCCTTCGCTAGGCTCCTCACGGAAATGGGCCTCACAGATGTTTGGAGAATGCATAATCCTGAAGCTAGAGTTTACTCATGCCAATCAGCCTCGGTGGGGGGGTTATCCAGGATTGATCTGGGTTTGGGGACGGATTTGCTGTTGCCACTGGTTGCCGCCTCGCAATACCACCCCAGACAAACCTCGGATCACTCGCCATTTTCGGTTGATCTTAGGATGGGAGCCACCAAGGGGAGGAGCCTGTGGAAACTTAATCCGTTCTGGCTTTCTTTGATACCGGAGACCGATCCAATCCCAGATCTCCTGAGGGATTTTTTTAGACAGAATCTGGGCACTGCAGAGATTGGGTTAGTGTGGGACATGGTCAAAGCCTATTTAAGGGGGCAGTTTATTAGAATTATCTCTCAAATCAAGACTAAGACTAAGGAATGGGAGGAGCGAGTACTTACTGATGCACAGCGCTCTGAGGCTGCATATGTTGCTGATCCTAATGACAACACCAAAAGAAACTGGCTAGCCTCCCAGTCCTTACTTGGACAGGTGACTCTACAACTTGCGGAGAACAAACGCTTTTTTCTGCAACAGAAGTACTTTGAGGAGGGGGAGAACACAGGACATGTGTTGGCAATGATTGCTAAATCACAGCAATCTTCTTCTCATATAGTCGCTATTCAGGACGCGCAGGGGACCCCTTGCTACTCCTCTCGGTCCATACTGGATAGTTTCTCCCAATTTTTTCAGTAGGTCTACTCATCCAAAGTACATCCCACCCAGGGGGAACTCTCATCCTTCTTAGACAGGTTTCCCATCCCGGCCTTCTCACCGGCAGATGCCGCTCTACTCAATGCCCCATTGACGGAGGATGAACTCCTGAAGGCCCTGGCGTCTGCCCAAAATGGGCGGGCTCCGGGGGCGGATGGACTACCCGCTGAGGTATTTAAGAGATATTCGGAACAACTTTTGCCGATACTTTTAAAAGTCTACAATAATGCCTTTGAACAAGGTAGACTCCCCCCTTCCATGAATGAGGCCCTAGTGGTAGTGTTGCTAAAACCTGGCAAGGATGCTATGTCTCCAGACTCCTATAGACCTATTTTCCTGCTCACGTACGACATTAAGCTGCTGGCCAGAGTTTTGGCCACCAGACTGTCCAAGTGTATCCATCAAGTGGTGCATAGGGATCAGTCTGGATTCATCCCATCGAGATCCACCTCCCAGAACCTCCGCAGACTCTTCCTCAACATTCAAATTCCAGTGGATAACCCTGGTAATAGGGCCATCTTCTCACTGGACGCGGCCAAGGCATTTGACAGTGTCGAGTGGCCCTATTTGTGGAAGGTACTCTCCAGATTTGGGGTGGGTAACACATTTCTACGGTGGGTTCAGTTGCTCTATAGTGCCCCGTCAGCTAGAATGAGAATTAATGGTGATGTGTCTGACTCATTCAGACTCTTTCGGGGCACACGGCAGGGGTGCCCGCTTTCACCCCTGCTGTTTGCTCTCACTTTGGAGCCTTTGGCCATACACATACGAGCATCGCCGGACATTACAGGGTTCTGTAGAGGTCCTAGTCAGGAAATAGTATCTTTATATGCAGACGACACTTTGATTTACTTAGGGGACACTGGCCGCTCTCTGGAGAACGTGATGCGTTTAATCGCGGACTTCGGTGAGTTGTCAGGATTCAGCATTAATTGGAACAAATCGGTGCTTATGCCCTTGGACCCACTAACTCGCCCGGTTCCTGAATGCGCAAGAGACATTTTGTTAGTGGAAGAGTTTCGCTATCTGGGTATACAAGTGACCCCTGACCCTACACAATACCTGTCACAAAATCTAACGCCTTTGCTTCGTAAACTCCGTGCTAAATGCGCGGCGTGGACGAAGTTGCCGCTTTCAGTCACAGGGAGGGCTAACCTAGTGAAAATGATATGGGCCCCACAACTTCTATACATCTTTCATAACGCTCCCATCTGGATTCCGCATAGATGGTTTAACCAGATTGACTCTCTATTTAGGGCACTAATCTGGGGGAATAGGGCGGCTCGCATTAGTCTATTCTCTCTACAACTGGCCAAGGATCAGGGTGGGATGGCAGTTCCTCATGCCAGATACTATTATGTAGCATCCCAATTACAGCATTTGGGTAATTGGGGGGGGGGGGATGCGGGAGACTCCATAAACTCATTGCTGGTTCCTCAGGGATCGGAGTTATCCGTATTATCCCACCTGGAAGCGGGATTCACTCATCTCCCTAGTACACTACCCACGATTCAGTTACTCAATACTCTATGGAAGTACTCCAGGTCTCTTCTGCAAATTACAGGGATCTGTTCATTCACTCCCATATGGAGAAATAAATACTTCCCTGAACTCTTCAAACTTAAAGATTTTCGCTCCTGGGAAAGTGCTGACATACATTTTATTGCTCAATTATTTCAAGGGTCGACCCTTAAATCATTTACTGACCTGGTGGGGGAATTTGCCCTCCACAGGTCACAATTTTTCAGGTACTTGCAATTACGGCATGCTATCCAGGCTGAGTCTCGGTTATCTGAGTTCAGGCTGCTGACGCATCCCTTAATAAATGTAGTATTACAAGCTGAAGACAAAAAGGGGATGATATCAGGGGTCTATGCTAGGTTACTGGGCGCTTCTCACGATGCTTCCAAACTTCCCTGTAGAAGGGGATGGGAAAAGGATCTAGGACCGATAGATGGGGAGACTTGGGAATTATGTCTTACCTCTGCTCCTTTGGTGTCGGTTTCGGCCTCCCGCAGACTGTCACATTTATATCTACTACATAGGGTTTATAGGACCCCGCTCCGGCTGTATAGATGGGGTTGTAGAGACACGCCACTCTGTCCTAAGTGTAGCATACATGATGGAGACCTGCTCCACGTGATGTGGAAATGTCCGAAACTCTTTCGGTATTGGAATTATATACTCTCCTCGATTTCTCGAGTATACCAGATACCGTTACCATGAGAACCCATTGTGTGCCTGCTCGGTGCGTTGGAAATTCCCTCGCTGTCGCCCCACGGTCACACAGCAATACTTTGTCTCCTATATATAGGCAGGAAGGCGATTGCGGGGCTATGGATATCCCCGAGAGTTCCAACAGGAGAGCAGTGGGTGAAAATGGTAAATGATCAGCTGATACGTGAGAAACTTACCTATCAACATAGGAATGCACTGAAAAAATTCTATTCCATGTGGAAACCCTGGCTAGATACGGCAGGGTTGGGACCTCCTCAATTAATTAAAGATAGGTTGTTGCAGTTGTAGGCCCGTGACTTGGGATAATACACCCCATAGACCGGTTTGTTATGAATAAAGAGCTGGGGACTAGAGATATGCACAGGGTGGGGATGGGGCTCCGGGTGGGGAGGGAGGGGGAGTGAGAGGACCACGTGGATATGATTTATTCTCTTGATTTAGTGTGGATGGTGGTGGGCTCTGGAGGGAGGCGGTTGAGGCATGGTGGAGATTGTATCCCCGTAGTGAGAGTTAGAAGGGGAAGTTTATCCAGTCTCGATGGTTAGGAGATTGGCACTTGGTTACTTTAACTTTGTCTTATTCTTTTTCTCTTCTTTTACCTTTTCTCCTTATTTCTTCTGGTATGTTGTTGCTTTTACTGACATATCAGTAACTATTTGAAGGGTCTCTGATTGCATGTCTTAAGTGATGTGTAGTCCCTGCTATATTTATCTCTATCTGTCATGATACATGCAATACAAGTTCTAGTAGTTAAAAGGAGATAGATGTTATCTACTGCATATGAGACCTGTCTGTTTAATGTCTGTATTTTTTTGTGTTTATTTTGGATTTCATCTGGATGGCACATGTCTGTTATATTGTCTTTCTCAATAAAACTTTTTACTGATTTAAAAAAAATAACTTTATTAGGTAATATATGGGGGTACCTGACGCTATAAAAACCTGCGGCGAACCTAAAAAAAATAACTGGCTACCTATCGGCATCACCGACAATAAGACAGCGATCAGAAAAACGATTGCTTAGCGACAGTGGTGATAGGGGGTGAAAGGGTTACCTGGGGGCGATCAAGGCGGTTAAACCTTTATTAGGTAATATATGGGGGTACCTGACGCTATAAAAACCTGTGGCGAATCTAAAAAAATAACTGGCTACCTATCGGCATCACCGACAATAAGACAGCGATCAGAAAAACGATTGCTTAGCGACAGTGGTGATAGGGGGTGAAAGGGTTACCTGGGGGGCGATCAAGGGGGTTAAACCTTTATTAGGTAATATATGGGGGTACCTGACGCTATAAAAACCTGCGGCGAACCTAAAAAAAATAACTGGCTACCTATCGGCATCACCGACAATAAGACAGCGATCAGAAAAACGATCGCTTAGCGACAGTGGTGATAGGGGGTGAAAGGGTTACCTGGGGGCGATCAAGGCGGTTAAACCTTTATTAGGTAATATATGGGGGTACCTGACGCTATAAAAACCTGTGGCGAATCTAAAAAAAATAACTGGCTACCTATCGGCATCACCGACAATAAGACAGCGATCAGAAAAACGATTGCTTAGCGACAGTGGTGATAGGGGGTGAAAGGGTTACCTGGGGGGCGAACAAGGGGGTTAAACCTTTATTAGGTAATATATGGGGGTACCTGACGCTATAAAAACCTGCGGCGAACCTAAAAAAAATAACTGGCTACCTATCGGCATCACCGACAATAAGACAGCGATCAGAAAAACGATCGCTTAGTGACAGTGGTGATAGGGGGTGAAAGGGTTACCTGGGGGGCGATCAAGGGGGTTAAGAGACTTCACCTACAATAGCCACCTTCTCTCCCAGCACTCTTCCCGCCTGGAAGATTTAGAGAATAGGATGAGGAGGAACAACGTGAGAGCTATTGGACTGCCTGAAAGAATAGAGGGTAAAAACCCTGTTGAATTTATAGAGACATGGCTCATTAACGCCTTCGGCAAAGAAACCTTCTCCCCCATGTTTTCTGTAGAAAGGGCGCACAGAGTTCCTGCCAGGGCTCCCGCCCCCGGGGCCCCTCCAAGGCCGTTCCTTTTCAAACTTCTTAATTTTAAAGACAGAGACGCCATCTTGCGCCAAGCCCGTCTGAATCCTGCAGCCCTGAAACTAGAAAATGCCAAGGTCTCTCTATTTCCAGATTTTTCAGCAGAGCTGCAGAAATATAGAGCCAAGTTTATGGATGTCAAACGCAGGCTCAGAGACCTGGATTTAAAGTATGCTATGCTATACCCTGCTCGCCTGCGCTTGGAAGTATTGGGCGAAGTGCTTTTCTTTGATTCACCATCATCTGCTGCACAATGGCTGGATAGGGAGGAACAGGCGATCCGCGAATCACGCAATAGGCGTCCTGCACCGCCATGAATCTGATCACATTATTGCCTTTGAATTTCAGACCAGCTCCACATTTCTACTGCAAGGCGGAGCGCAAAGTTCTACACGGTTTACCATCACGGCTATATTTTTTTTTCCGGCTGTTGAGAAGTACTTGAGACACTGAGGTGCACTTCCTCTGTTACCCCCCAAGATGGCCTGGTTTCGGCCACCGGTTGATTCTTGCCGTGACTGTTTGGCCCTGTTGGCCAGTTTGTGTATATCGCAATATTCTCTCACTTCCGCCATGCCTTTGTTGCTGATGTCTGTTCTTGCCCCCCCCCCCACCTTCTTCTTCTACGTGGTTGCTCATACCTAATACCCTGCTGAACACTGTTGAATGGGTTGCAACCTCTGACAGCCATGCACCCCCTCCCCCCCAGACTGGACATGGTATCACACAGGTCTGCGAGACTTCCTATATGCTATGAAGATATCTATGTCTGTTTATGCTATATTATGGTACTTGAAAGATGGCTAAGGTTACAAGGTTTATGTCCTGGAATGTCAGGGGTTTAAATAATTCTATTAAGCGTACTGCCGTGCTCCGCACGATTAAACGGATAGACGCGGAAGTGATATGTCTGCAGGAGACTCATCTCCCCCCGACCCCTATACCACAATTCGCACCAAGGTTGTTTAGCCATCAATATCATGCCACAGGCTCGGTGTACTCGAGGGGGGTGAGTTTCCTGATTAGACGGGATACGCAATTCTCCTGTATTGAAGTTAAAACTGACCCCGAAGGTCGATTTGTCTTTTTGTTGTGTTCTCTCTATGGTACGACGTGTATATTGGCTGGGCTATATATTCCTCCTCCATATTCTACGGCCCTACTCAGGATTTTGGTAGGCTTTATGTCCCGTTTCCCTAGCGTACCTGTGTTAGTACTGGGAGATTTCAATAACTATTTGGATCCTGGGAAAGATAAACTTAGGTCCCTTATCATGGGCCCTTCTACACCTAATCCTGGGGCTACCCCCTTCGCTAGGCTCCTCACGGAAATGGGCCTCACAGATGTTTGGAGAATGCATAATCCTGAAGCTAGAGTTTACTCATGCCAATCAGCCTCGGTGGGGGGGTTATCCAGGATTGATCTGGGTTTGGGGACGGATTTGCTGTTGCCACTGGTTGCCGCCTCGCAATACCACCCCAGACAAACCTCGGATCACTCGCCATTTTCGGTTGATCTTAGGATGGGAGCCACCAAGGGGAGGAGCCTGTGGAAACTTAATCCGTTCTGGCTTTCTTTGATACCGGAGACCGATCCAATCCCAGATCTCCTGAGGGATTTTTTTAGACAGAATCTGGGCACTGCAGAGATTGGGTTAGTGTGGGACATGGTCAAAGCCTATTTAAGGGGGCAGTTTATTAGAATTATCTCTCAAATCAAGACTAAGACTAAGGAATGGGAGGAGCGAGTACTTACTGATGCACAGCGCTCTGAGGCTGCATATGTTGCTGATCCTAATGACAACACCAAAAGAAACTGGCTAGCCTCCCAGTCCTTACTTGGACAGGTGACTCTACAACTTGCGAAGAACAAACGCTTTTTTCTGCAACAGAAGTACTTTGAGGAGGGGGAGAACACAGGACATGTGTTGGCAATGATTGCTAAATCACAGCAATCTTCTTCTCATATAGTCGCTATTCAGGACGCGCAGGGGACCCCTTGCTATTCCTCTCGGTCCATACTGGATAGTTTCTCCCAATTTTTTCAGTAGGTCTACTCATCCAAAGTACATCCCACCCAGGGGGAACTCTCATCCTTCTTAGACAGGTTTCCCATCCCGGCCTTCTCACCGGCAGATGCCGCTCTACTCAATGCCCCATTGACGGAGGATGAACTCCTGAAGGCCCTGGCGTCTGCCCAAAATGGGCGGGCTCCGGGGGCGGATGGACTACCCGCTGAGGTATTTAAGAGATATTCGGAACAACTTTTGCCGATACTTTTAAAAGTCTACAATAATGCCTTTGAACAAGGTAGACTCCCCCCTTCCATGAATGAGGCCCTAGTGGTAGTGTTGCTAAAACCTGGCAAGGATGCTATGTCTCCAGACTCCTATAGACCTATTTTCCTGCTCACGTACGACATTAAGCTGCTGGCCAGAGTTTTGGCCACCAGACTGTCCAAGTGTATCCATCAAGTGGTGCATAGGGATCAGTCTGGATTCATCCCATCGAGATCCACCTCCCAGAACCTCCGCAGACTCTTCCTCAACATTCAAATTCCAGTGGATAACCCTGGTAATAGGGCCATCTTCTCACTGGACGCGGCCAAGGCATTTGACAGTGTCGAGTGGCCCTATTTGTGGGAGGTACTCTCCAGATTTGGGGTGGGTAACACATTTCTACGGTGGGTTCAGTTGCTCTATAGTGCCCCGTCAGCTAGAATGAGAATTAATGGTGATGTGTCTGACTCATTCAGACTCTTTCGGGGCACACGGCAGGGGTGCCCGCTTTCACCCCTGCTGTTTGCTCTCACTTTGGAGCCTTTGGCCATACACATACGAGCATCGCCGGACATTACAGGGTTCTGTAGAGGTCCTAGTCAGGAAATAGTATCTTTATATGCAGACGACACTTTGATTTACTTAGGGGACACTGGCCGCTCTCTGGAGAACGTGATGCGTTTAATCGCGGACTTCGGTGAGTTGTCAGGATTCAGCATTAATTGGAACAAATCGGTGCTTATGCCCTTGGACCCACTAACTCGCCCGGTTCCTGAATGCGCAAGAGACATTTTGTTAGTGGAAGAGTTTCGCTATCTGGGTATACAAGTGACCCCTGACCCTACACAATACCTGTCACAAAATCTAACGCCTTTGCTTCGTAAACTCCGTGCTAAATGCGCGGCGTGGACGAAGTTGCCGCTTTCAGTCACAGGGAGGGCTAACCTAGTGAAAATGATATGGGCCCCACAACTTCTATACATCTTTCATAACGCTCCCATCTGGATTCCGCATAGATGGTTTAACCAGATTGACTCTCTATTTAGGGCACTAATCTGGGGGAATAGGGCGGCTCGCATTAGTCTATTCTCTCTACAACTGGCCAAGGATCAGGGTGGGATGGCAGTTCCTCATGCCAGATACTATTATGTAGCATCCCAATTACAGCATTTGGGTAATTGGGGGGGGGGGGATGCGGGAGACTCCATAAACTCATTGCTGGTTCCTCAGGGATCGGAGTTATCCGTATTATCCCACCTGGAAGCGGGATTCACTCATCTCCCTAGTACACTACCCACGATTCAGTTACTCAATACTCTATGGAAGTACTCCAGGTCTCTTCTGCAAATTACAGGGATCTGTTCATTCACTCCCATATGGAGAAATAAATACTTCCCTGAACTCTTCAAACTTAAAGATTTTCGCTCCTGGGAAAGTGCTGGCATACATTTTATTGCTCAATTATTTCAAGGGTCGACCCTTAAATCATTTACTGACCTGGTGGGGGAATTTGCCCTCCACAGGTCACAATTTTTCAGGTACTTGCAATTACGGCATGCTATCCAGGCTGAGTCTCGGTTATCTGAGTTCAGGCTGCTGACGCATCCCTTAATAAATGTAGTATTACAAGCTGAAGACAAAAAGGGGATGATATCAGGGGTCTATGCTAGGTTACTGGGCGCTTCTCACGATGCTTCCAAACTTCCCTGTAGAAGGGGATGGGAAAAGGATCTAGGACTGATAGATGGGGAGACTTGGGAATTATGTCTTACCTCTGCTCCTTTGGTGTCGGTTTCGGCCTCCCGCAGACTGTCACATTTATATCTACTACATAGGGTTTATAGGACCCCGCTCCGGCTGTATAGATGGGGTTGTAGAGACACGCCACTCTGTCCTAAGTGTAGCATACATGATGGAGACCTGCTCCACGTGATGTGGAAATGTCCGAAACTCTTTCGGTATTGGAATTATATACTCTCCTCGATTTCTCGAGTATACCAGATACCGTTACCATGAGAACCCATTGTGTGCCTGCTCGGTGCGTTGGAAATTCCCTCGCTGTCGCCCCACGGTCACACAGCAATACTTTGTCTCCTATATATAGGCAGGAAGGCGATTGCGGGGCTATGGATATCCCCGAGAGTTCCAACAGGAGAGCAGTGGGTGAAAATGGTAAATGATCAGCTGATACGTGAGAAACTTACCTATCAACATAGGAATGCACTGAAAAAATTCTATTCCATGTGGAAACCCTGGCTAGATACGGCAGGGTTGGGACCTCCTCAATTAATTAAAGATAGGTTGTTGCAGTTGTAGGCCCGTGACTTGGGATAATACACCCCATAGACCGGTTTGTTATGAATAAAGAGCTGGGGACTAGAGATATGCACAGGGTGGGGATGGGGCTCCGGGTGGGGAGGGAGGGGGAGTGAGAGGACCACGTGGATATGATTTATTCTCTTGATTTAGTGTGGATGGTGGTGGGCTCTGGAGGGAGGCGGTTGAGGCATGGTGGAGATTGTATCCCCGTAGTGAGAGTTAGAAGGGGAAGTTTATCCAGTCTCGATGGTTAGGAGATTGGCACTTGGTTACTTTAACTTTGTCTTATTCTTTTTCTCTTCTTTTACCTTTTCTCCTTATTTCTTCTGGTATGTTGTTGCTTTTACTGACATATCAGTAACTATTTGAAGGGTCTCTGATTGCATGTCTTAAGTGATGTGTAGTCCCTGCTATATTTATCTCTATCTGTCATGATACATGCAATACAAGTTCTAGTAGTTAAAAGGAGATAGATGTTATCTACTGCATATGAGACCTGTCTGTTTAATGTCTGTATTTTTTTGTGTTTATTTTGGATTTCATCTGGATGGCACATGTCTGTTATATTGTCTTTCTCAATAAAACTTTTTACTGATTTAAAAAAAATAACTTTATTAGGTAATATATGGGGGTACCTGACGCTATAAAAACCTGCGGCGAACCTAAAAAAAATAACTGGCTACCTATCGGCATCACCGACAATAAGACAGCGATCAGAAAAACGATTGCTTAGCGACAGTGGTGATAGGGGGTGAAAGGGTTACCTGGGGGCGATCAAGGCGGTTAAACCTTTATTAGGTAATATATGGGGGTACCTGACGCTATAAAAACCTGTGGCGAATCTAAAAAAAATAACTGGCTACCTATCGGCATCACCGACAATAAGACAGCGATCAGAAAAACGATTGCTTAGCGACAGTGGTGATAGGGGGTGAAAGGGTTACCTGGGGGCGATCAAGGGGGTTAAACCTTTATTAGGTAATATATGGGGGTACCTGACGCTATAAAAACCTGCGGCGAACCTAAAAAAAATAACTGGCTACCTATCGGCATCACCGACAATAAGACAGCGATCAGAAAAACGATCGCTTAGCGACAGTGGTGATAGGGGGTGAAAGGGTTACCTGGGGGGCGATCAAGGGGGTTAAACCTTTATTAGGTAATATATGGGGGTACCTGACGCTATAAAAACCTGTGGCGAACCTAAAAAAAATAACTGGCTACCTATCGGCATCACCGACAATAAGACAGCGATCAGAAAAACGATCGCTTAGCGACAGTGGTAATAGGGGGTAAAAGGGTTACCTGGGGGGTGATCAAGGGGGTTAAACCTTTATTAGGTAAAATATGGGGGTACCTGACGCTATAAAAACCTGCGGCGGACCTAAAAAAAATAACTGGCTACCTATCGGCATCACCGACAATAAGACAGTGATCAGAAAAACGATCGCTTAGTGACAGTGGTGATAGGGGGTGAAAGGGTTACCTGGGGGGCGATCAAGGGGGTTAAACCTTTATTAGGTAATATATGGGGGTACCTGACGCTATAAAAACCTGCGGCGAACCTAAAAAAAATAACTGGCTACCGATCGGCATCGCCGATAATAAAACAGCGATCAGAAAAACGATCGCTTAGCGACAGTGGTGCTAGGGGGTGAAAGGGTTATCTGGGGGGCGATCAGGGGGTTAAACCTTTATTAGGGGGGGTTAGGGGGCTACACTGGACCTAAAACTAAACTGTAGTGACACTTTTACAGTCACAAATGTCACTGATTGCAGTGATCAGTAAATAAATGGTCACTGCAATCAGTGACACTGTGACTGGGGGCTGGGGGGTGATCTGGGGGGTGTCTGGGGGGGCCTGGGGGGGGGCGATTTATGTTCCTATGTGTCCTGGTGTCAGTGTGCTGTTTGTGCACTAACCTGTGTGTCTTCTCTTGTACGGCGCTCGGTATATGTGAGCGCAGCATGAGAGATGACATCACTTCCTCTGCCTGTGTAAACATTACACAGCAGAGGAAGCTTTCTCATTCGCCGGGAGCGATCGCGAGGGGGTGGCCGGAATCGAACGGCCGTCCCCTCATCCCGCATCGCTCCCGAACAACTAACGACCGCTCACTGTATAGAAGGGGGGTCCCCAACTATACAAAGGCATTCATGTACCGGTACGTGACTTTGCCTGTCGGTGCCATTCTGCCGACGTATATATACAGTGGGCGGTCGTTAAGTGGTTAATGTGTTCTAGTCACGGGACTCAATCTTTGCATGTACCTTGGTATATACAATACATTTTACTGCACTGTGTGGATGATGGGTTGTGGTGGCGTGTGGCGTGGTTGGTCTGCTTCCCAGACTACTTACCATCGGAAGTTGCCTTGCTTGTCTGTATATGGAGCTCAAGTTGATATCTTAGAATGTGCAAGGGCTAAATAACAGATTGAAACGAGCCTTAATGTTCAAATTCCTGCAAGCCCATAAGCCACACATTCTATTTATCCAGGAGACCCATCTGACCGGCAGTAAGCCCTTATCTTTATGCAAACAGTGGGTGAGTCAGTCCTTCCATGCCACATATTCCAACTATGCCAGGGGGGTGTCTATCTTACTGAATAAGTCCCTACAGTGTCAAGTTGAGCACGTCATCACTGGCCCTAAGGGCCAATACATCATCCTTCTATTAGTTATTGGAGCGCAATTATTTGCATTTGTTAATGTGTATGTGCCTTCCCCATTTTTAGCATCCATTTTGTATCGAATTTATGATAAACTTGCTCAGTTTTTGGCCTCTAGGGTCATCATAGCAGGGAATATCAATGCCATTTTAGACAGGGAGCTGAACACCTCCAATTCCTCTAGGGTGCCAGATGCAGACCTCTCCAATTGGGCCTCGGCCTTTCAGGTCACTGAGATTTGGAGATGGTGGAATCTGCAGGTCACGCAGTTCTCACATCTCTGTCCACTGCTCAGGCTCTAGGATAGACCTCGCTTTTTGTCCACCTATTACCTTACCCCTCATTGCTATGGCCTCTTATCTGCCAGCAGGGATCTCGGACCATTCTCCAATCGAGGTCGTCCTGCGGCTTGGGGGGAGGGGCGGGAGTTGCTTCTGGAGATTGGCCACTCGTTGGCTTAATAATGACAAAGTTGCAGAAAATATGAGAGGGAAAATTGCTCAATATTGGGAGTTTAATGAGGGTGGGACTGCCCCACTGATTACTTGGGACGCCTTTAAGGCTACTATTCGTAGTGACAACTTTTCTACCATTAAGTCTGCCAGGGTGGAGTATGGTTCCGAATTGGTGGATTTGGAATCTAAAGTAAAGAAGGCTGAGGCGTTCGCATCCAGCCCTTCTTCTGGGACATACTCCGCTCTGCAACAGGCCCAGAGATGGCTCTCTCTGCATATCACAGGTGCAACACAACTAAGGTTCAATATCAAGAAGCAAACATCAAACTAGTTAGTGGAAAATGAACCCAATATATTGTCACAAGTTGCAGTAAATAGTAGTATGCACATAAATGAGTAAGTAAAGGATTAGATCAATCACAGTTCACTAGACAATATGTTTACTAGACTATAGCAGCATAAAATGGAGTTCTATGCAGCTAAATTAGAGTAAACCTGATAATCCACAAAATCGGCAATAAGCTATGGCATTAGAAAACAGCAACAGCAAAGATAATCAATACTGCAATAACCCATCTGTAAACAGTAGTTATATCCACTTTAGAGCGCATGTTTAACAGTAGGCATGGGCCCAACCCCCCCCCCCCCCCCCCCCCCCTGGTTCAGTTCGCACCAGAACATCTCGAAGAGGAAAAAAGTTCTAGCAAACATGTGAACTCTATTAAAGTCTGTGGGACACGAACATGAAAAATCAAAAGTCCTCATTTTAAAGGCTTATTATATGCAGATTAAAAAGTGTATGGGGACCTGGGTACTGCCCAAGAGGAGATGTATCAATGCAAAACATTTTTTCTAAAACAATTGTTTTTAAAGGAGCAGTGTATTTAATGATGCTTAAAGTGAAGCCATAAAAATGAAATATTTCTTTAAATATTGTGCCTGGGGGTCCCCTTAATCTGCCTGTAAAGTGGCACATCTGTGCGATGTATAGAACGCTCGTGGCTGTAATGTATTACCAGCTCTCTGCAATATGGATGAAAAAAAAAACGGATTTGGGTCTGGTATGGATTTTGGGGGAGAACCCACGGCATTTTTTTTTTAATTTGGCAAGGAGTTCCCCTAAAATCTATACCAGACCCAAAGGGCCTGGTATTGATTTCGGGGGGGACTCCACGTGCTTTTTTTTTTAATTTTGGTGTGGAGTTCCCCTTAAAATCTATACCAGACCCAAAGGACCTGGTATGGATTTTTTTTGGGGGGGGGGGGGCCATGCTGTTATTTTCTTAATTCTGTCATAGGGTTCCCCTTGACCAGTTCAATACACTGTATTACATACTCTGCACTGTATTATATACTCTGCACTGTATTATATACTCTGCACTTCACTATATACTCTGCACTGCATTATATACACCACACTGACTGCAATATAGACTCTGCACTGTATTATATACACCACACTGACTGCACTGTATTATATATTCTACACTGCCTACGCTGTATTATATATTCTACACTGACTGCACGCTCAATCCACTAACTAACCTGCCTAATCTATCTCCATTAATTCACACTACACACAGCCGCCGTGTAGGCAGCCTTATATAGTTTGGGGCGTGGATTGGCCAAAGGCACCCTGCCTCGAACTTTGGGCCCATCCATATTTAACAGCTTCTACTCTTCTGGGAAGAAAAGCAAGGGGAGAGGCGCCTCTGAGTGCAGATGTTTAAAACAATTTAATAAGAGATTGCAGTACAAGCAACTCACATTTTACTGGATAAAAACAGGCATTGTACGATTTCCATATGTAGAAGAGGGTATCATCAGGTCAGTCATCAGCCTCCTTCTGGCAGCCCTGAGACTGTATATGTGACTGTTTTTACTACTCCCCGCCCGGCTCCCTCCCCTTCATTCATTTATTCATTTTTTCTCTCTCCCCTCCACATGCCCCGAGAGCCTGGTCTCTATGTTTACCGATTGTACATGCATTGTACATACACTATCCTAAACCCCATACTCTAAGGATAACAGCGATTTGGACTCATGTGCATATTTACTTGTATAATGTATACTCTTCTGGGAAGGCTGTCCACAAGGTTTAGAAGTGTGTCTATTGGAATGTTTGACCAATCTTCCGCATTTGTAAGGTCAGGCAATGATGTGGACGAGAAGGCCTGGCTTTCAGTCTTCGCTCTAATTCATCCCAAAAGTGTTCTATTGCATTGAGGTCAGGTCCATTAGGACATGGATGAGCGAGTTTGGGGTGGAAGAACTTGACTGGCCTGCACAGAGTCCTGACCTCAACCCGATAGAAAACCTTTGGGATGAATTAGAGCGGAGACTGTGAGCCAGGCCTTCTCGTACACATCAGTGCCTGACCTCACAAATGCGCTTCTGGAAGAATGGTCAAACATTCCCATAGACACACTCTTAAACCTTGTGGACAGCCTTCCCAGAATAGCTAAAGCTGTTAAAGCTGCAAAGGGTGGGCCAACTCAATAGTGAACCCTACGGATTAAGACTGGGATGCCATTAAAGTGTATGTGTAAAGGCAGGTGCCCCAATACTTTTGGTAATATAGTGTGTGTGTGTATATATATATATATATATATATATATATATATATACATATATACAGTGCCTTGAAAAAGTATTGCCTTGAAATTTTCAAAATTTTCACATTACAACCAAAAATGTAAATGTTTTTTATTTGCGATTTTATGTGATAGACCAACACAAAGTGGCACATAATTGTGCAGTGGAAGGATTTTTTTTTACAAATAAATATCTGAAAAGTGTGGCATGCATTTGTATTCAGCCCCCCTGAGTCAATACTTTGTATAACCACCTTTTTTTTTTTTTTTTACAGCTGCAAGTGTTTTTGAGTATGTCTCTACCAGCTTTGAAGCTTTGCACATCTAGAGATTGATGTTTTGTCCATTCTTCTTTGCAAAATAACTCAAGCTCTGTCAGATTTGATGGAGAGTGTCTGAGAACAGCAGTTTTCAAGTTAAAAACAACCACAATCCCGGTATTTTTTTCAACGACGGGCGGCCCGCTTTAAGATAAAAGTGGTCTCCGCGCCGCGAGATCACTTTTTTCGGAGGCGGGAGAGGTGCCCACCCCCCTCCCGCCGCATCCCGCTCATCTCTGCCGCATATTGGATCTGATATGATGGCCCCCACTCGACTCCATACCATTGGATGACGGCAGTGACGTCAAATGTCACTTCCGCCCAACGGCCTTAAAGGGACAATTTAAAAAAATGAATTGCTTTGAAGTGTAAATGTGAGATCTGAGGTCTTTTTGACCCCAGATCTCACATATAACAGGTCCTTTCATGTTTTTTTTTCTATTACAAGGGATGTTTACATTCCTTGTAAAAGAAATAAAAGTGATCCAAAGATTTTTTTTTTTCAAAAAAGACAGTGTAAAAATAAAAAATAATAAGTAAAATAAATAAGAAAAAAAATAAAAAATTTAAAGCGCCCCATCCCTCCAAGCTCACGCACAGAAGCAAATGCATACGTAAGTCATGGCCACATATGAAAACGGTGTTAAAACCACACTTGTAAGGTATCGGCGCAACTGTCAGAGCAAGAGCAATAATTCTAGCACTAGACACCCTCTGTAACTCAAAACTGGTAACCTGTAGAAATTTTTAAATGTCGCCTATGGAGATTTCTAAATGCCAAAGTTTGTCGCCATTCCACGAGCTGGCGCAATTTTGAAGCATGACATGTTGGGTATCAATTTACTCAGCATACCATCATCTTTCACAATATAGAAAAAAATTGGGCTAACTTTACTGTGTTCCTATTTTTTAATTTAAAAAAGTGTATTTCTTTCCCCCAAAAATTACGTTTGTAAGACCGATGCGCAAATACAGTAAGATATAAAGTATTGCAACGAGCGCCATTTTATTCTCTAGGGTGTCTGAAAAAAATATATATAATGTTTGGTGGTTCTAAGTAATTTTCTAGCAAAAAAAAAGTGGACAATGCTATTTCTAAGGATAATTGTTATATTTACAGCTCGTTGATCACATCAATGTTCCGTGAGCTGTAGAAAATTTTTTTGCAGGGGTTTCCCGGGATCTCAGACTTTTGCCAGGGGTTCCTCGAAGGTAAAAAGGTTGAGAAACATTAATCTAGCGTTTGGAAACATCTCCACTGTGCAATTTCTGCTAAAAGCAAAGCTGCAATTTGCATATGTTGTGGTAGGAAATAATATTTTCTAAATGCTACAAGGATGACAAAACACATTCTTGCATGCCAGAGGTACCCTAAAGACATGTAAAATACTATATAGAATTAAACTAAAAGGACCATAATGAAAGTGCGAGAAGCTTTTCCCTCCAGAGTTCACATGCCAGAAACACTCTTTCTGCTGATTCTGGATCATCACAAAGTGTTTCTTCACCAGCAACCTCTTCAAGTAAGGAAGTGTTGCAAACCGATTAAATTTTTAAAGCGAATCCACGCTAAAAAAAAAAAAAATCTTCAGAAAATTTCTATTTTTTCCAGAAAAAAATTGGATTTTTTTGTTATCATGGCTTCAAGTTTTCTGAAAAATTTTCATCTCTTTTTTTTTTTTTAAAGGTACATTTTTTATTAAGTTTTTTTTCAAAACAAGACATACAATAGACAACAAACAGACACACATGGAGCGAACATCGCCCAATCCAGTACAGTGCAAAAATGTTTTCATCTCTACTCTTGTCAAAGAAGAATCCGTTTACCACAAAAGTGCCCCAACCATACACTGGGCTCTCTGGGCTGTTTGTCAGGGGTGTCACAAACCAATAATGCAATTAGCTGCTCTCTAGTGCACACTAGTGCAATGGGGGAATCAGCGCGATCCCAGTGCCGGTTTCCGCATCGCATAGAACTGTGATCTGCCGAGATCTGCGCCCCCCTGCGGATTCTGCCAGCCCTGGACTGCGCAGCGCTCTAGCTCCAAAAATTGCCGAACATTAAGAGCTGTAGACTGCGACTGCGCAATCAACAGGGTATAGTGACAGTCGTTGCCGCACGCTCCCGATGCTCGCTCCACTCTGCAAGGGGGGCGGGTGTATTACTATTATAATGAGCGGATGCATGTTTAAAGAAATAAATTGATGGACGAAGATAAGGGCGGGCCGATTTGAATGCTTGTCAGAGAATTGTTAAAAAAAATCTTGTCTTTTTTTTAACAGTTCTCTGACAAGTATTCAAATCGGCCATCCACATTGAACTACCCGCCCTTATCTCTGTCCATCAATTCATTTCTTTAAACATGCATCCGCTCATTATAATAGTAATACACCCGCCCCCCTTGCAGAGTGGAGCGAGCATCGGGAGCGTGCGTGAACGTGTGGCACAATATTGTGCTCATAGCGCATGCGCCGTGTGTGGGTTATAATCCATTCGGCTATTTTCGAAGGTCTGCCGTGAGCGACACACGCAAGTGTTGCGCAAGCGCAGGACAGAGCGGGCGGAATCCGCTGAAGTGTTGCGCATGCGCAGGACAGAGCTGGCAGAATCCGCTGAGGGGCAATTCTCGGCAGGTCAACTGACAGATGTCTCACACTGCCCTATGCGAACCGCTGTGGGTATCAATAGAAAGTTAATAACACCCCCAGATTGGTTCACATATCACAGTGTTTTTTGGAAATTCTAAAATTCTGAATTCTAAAATCTGAAAAAAAATAAAGAAAATCAGTAAAATTCGAAAATCCGAAAATCTGAAAAAAAGAAAGAAAATCAGTAAAATTCGAACTAATAATAATTATTATTAAATTATAGGTATTGTTGTTATTTCGAATTCGGAAATTCAGAAATTCTAAATTTGGGTATTCAGAAATTAGAAATTTCGGAAATCCGAAAATTCGAAAATTTGGAAATTCAGGAGTGACTAGGCAGAAAGTGTTAACAACTTCAAAGCTGAACAGCCCCGCCCAGGGGGCGGTCCTACTGGCTATATCCCCTCAGCCTGCACTAAGCAGATCAGTTTTTTTCTGCCTAGCATAGGAGAAGGACATGGCTCCCTTCGGGCCCATAGGTCCAGGTTTTTTTTCTATTTTTTCTATGTTTTTGTTCCTGCGATCCCCGATCAACTGCCGACTGGGTGACAGGCTGGATCCCAGATCCTTGTAGTCTCCCCAGTTTCGGCCATCGAGCGTGTGCCGACCCTAGCTACGCGCTGGGTTGTCCACGACATGCCCGTCGCTCTCCTGCCTGCATATGACCGGTCTCTACAGCTGAGTCACAGCATGCCAGGCCGCCAGTCACCTCCGTAACCGCGCGGAAGATGGTCTGTCTGGGATGCTTCCAGCATAATCCACGCAGGAAGGGTAAGTAGCAATCCCCTGCTTTGGCAGGAGGACATAGCTGGACATTCCTGCAGAGATCAAGTAAGTGGTTCTTTCCTTTCTTTCCTCTCTCCCTTCCTTCCCTCCTCCCTGAGCTCTGCGCTGTATGTCTGCTTCTGGGGTGCTAGTGGGCTGCCATTAAGAGTGTCACTTTTTGCTCACCTGTGTGTTTCTCCCTCCATACTGTCAGCGGCCATTTTCTTGTGGTCCGTGCCTGTTTTGGCCTCTATCTGCCTCTCGGCGGCAAGTTTTCTTGTGGTCCGCGCCTGCTTGGCTCTAATGCTGCTCGGCGGCCATTTTCTTGTGGTCCGCGCCTGTTTTGGCTCTATCTGCCGCTCGGCGGCCATTTTCTTGTGGTCCACGCCGTTCTTCAGCACGGCCACTCGGCGGCCATTTTGTGGAGGTCTCTGGCAACTAGTGTACATTTTACCGGCACAAAATAAACAGACACACGCTGACGGAGGGTCAGACTGACACAGGCAGCTGTGGAAAGAGCAACTCAGGTGGGAGACAGACGTCAGCAGTAACAGTGACCGTTCTAAGGGTGGTGAGTCCTCTGGGGGGCCCCTCGTCTCTGTGACAGCTAGGAGGGTGGGCTGTTGGTATCTTGACTGAAGTCCTTGTGTCAGGTGCGTGGGTCAGCATGGCATCAGAAGCAGACGCTTCTCCCCCTGATACACCTGAATTGGCATCTGGTGCTTCTGCTTCTGCACCCGCTGTGTCAGTAGACACTATGTCGGCGTCCTGGTTTGTTGCCAAGGTGGAAGCGGCACGTGGGAACACGGGGGGTAAAAAGTGCCCCCTCCCCCTGCCAGCTCATGGCCCTGGTTCTGACGTATCAGAGGATGCGGACCATGGCCGGTCGGACAGTGAGGATGACTCTGGGTCCGGGTCAGCACGCAAAAAGGCTCTGATTGGTGACCTTATCACCGCAGTGTGGGATACTCTAAAGATAGAGGAGCCTGCAGAAACGGCAGAGGCGTCGGTCCCTTTCGGATTCCGTAAAGCCTGCTAAGGCATTTCCTTGTGCGTCTTATATAGACAAGCTGTTATACAAGGAGTGGGACAAACCACAGAAGGTTTTTGGCCCCCAAGAAGTTTGGCGGTGTGTTACCCTTTTGAGGAGAGTTTCCTGAAAAGATGGACCTCTCCTCCGATATTAGACCCTTAGGTGTCCAGATTAAACAGGGTAACCACAATTCCAGTGGAAAGGGCTCCTGCTTTCAAGGACCCTGTGTACAGGAAGGCTGAAGCGATCACCCGCTACCTATACATGGTGGTGGGCTCGGCTGTGCGCCCAACGGTGGTTGGGGCCCTGGTGTCTCAGACACTCACTAAAGGGGCAAAAATGCTGCTCCATGGGTTTAAAGCACATGAGGCTCCCTCGGACGAGGTGGCTATAGCCGACCAGTTGATACAGGGCCTTAAAATTGTCTGCGAATCAGCCTTGGACACTATTCCTCTGGTGTCCAAAGCCTCAAGCTATGCGGTGGTGTTACGCCGTCTGCTCTGGCTAAAAGGTTGGTCGGCAGACCAATCTTCCAAGAAGGCCCTGATGGATTTGCCCTTTAAGGGCGACAGACTTTTTGGAGCATCCCTGGATGACATTATTAAAGATGCCACAGGAGGTAAGAGCACGCTGCTCCCACAATCCAAAAAGGGTAAGGAGTAGGGATGAGCTTCGAGTTCGAGTCGAACTCATGTTCGACTCGAACATTGCCTGTTCGCCCGTTCACCGAACAGCGAACAATTTGGGGTGTTCGCGGCAAATTCGAAAAGTCTATGGGAGAAAACTAAAGTGCTAATTATAAAGGCTTATATGCAAGTTATTGTCATAAAAAGTGTTTGGGGACCCGGGTCCTGCCCCAGGGGACATGTATCAATGCAAAAAAAAGTTTTAAAAACTGCAGTTTTTTTGGGAGCAGTGATTTTAATAATGCTTAAAGTGAAACAATAAAAGTGAAATATTCCTTTAAATTTCGTACCTGGGGGGTGTGTATAATATGCATGTAAAGTCGCGCTTGTTTCCCGTGCTTAGAACGGTCCCTGCACAAAATGTCATTTCTGAAGGAAAAAAAGTCATTTAAAACTCACTCGCGGCTATTAATGAATTGTCGGCTCCCGGCAATACATAGAAAAGTCATTGATAAAAAAATAAAAAAAAGCGTGGGGGTCCCCTCAAATTCAATTACCAGGCCATTCAGGTCTGGTATAGATATTAAGGGGAACCCCACCGCAAATTTAAAAAAAAAAATGCGTGTGGTTCCCCCCAAATATCCATACCAGGCCCTTCAGGTCTGGCATGGATTTTAAGGGGAACTCCACCCCAAATAAAAAAAAAATGGCGTGGAGTCCCCCCAAAAATCCATACCAGACCCTTATCCGAGCATGCAACCTGGCAGGCGGCAGGAAAAGAGGGGGGACGAGAGAGCGCCCCCCTCCTGAACCGTACCAGGCCACATGCCCTCAACATGGGGAGGATGTCCCCATGTTGATGGGGACAAGGGCCTCATCCCCACAACCCTTGCCCGGTGGTTGTGGGGGTCTGCGGGCAGGGGGCTTATCGGAATCTGGAAGACCCCTTTAACAAAGGGGACCCCCAGATCCCACCCCCTCCATGTGAATTGGTAAGGGGTACATTGTACCCCTACCATTTCACTAAGAAAGTGTAAAAAAATGTAAAAAAAACACACAAACACCTTGGAAAAGTCCTTTATTAAAAAAGACAAAAAACAAAAACATTCCAGCGATGAAATTCAGTGTCCCGCGGTGATCCGATGTCCAGCGCTGTCCGTCATTGGCTGAGCCTGAGCGGACCTGATGGGGAACTTCCTCCGCAGTCTATTAAATGTATAGACCCGCCCCTTCTAAAGTTCCCCATCAGGTCCGCTTAGCCAATGACTAGGTGTAATGCCCCGTACACACGATCGTTTTTAATGGCATTTTTTAAACCGACGTTTTTCTCCTCGTTTTTTTTCATGTTTCCTCTCAAGCCTGCCTTGCGTACACACCATCATTAAAAAAAACGATCAAGCAAAGCGCAGTGACGTTCAACACGTACGACGGCACTATAAAGGGGAAGTTCCGTTCGAATGGCGCCACCCTTCATGTTAGTAAAGTTTGTTGAGCGACGATTCGCGCTTTTCAGTCCGTTACTGTGTAATGAATGTGCTATCTCCATTACGAACGCTAGTTTTACCAGAACGAGCGCTCCCGTCTCATACTTGATTCTGAGCATGCGCGGTTTTTTTTCACGTCGTGAAAGCATACACACTATCGTTTTTCACGTCGTTAAAAAAAACGACATGAAAAACAACATGAAAAAAGAGAGCATGTCCGGAATTTTTAATGGCCGTTTTTCACGTCGTTAAAAATGCTCTGGAGCCTACACACGATCATTTTTAATGGCCATTTTTTAAAATGGCATTTTTAACGGCATGAAAAACGATCGTGTGTACGGGGCATAAGGCTAAGCGGACCAGATGCGGAACGTGAGAAGGGGCGGGTCTATTCATTTATTACACAGTGGAGGAAGTTCCCCATCAGGTCTGCTCAGGCCAATGACGTAGGCGGGGTCTGACATACGAGGGGGCGGACCTGATGGGGAACTTCCTCCACTGTGTAATAACTGAATTGACCCGCCCCTTCTCACGTTCCGCATCTGGTCCGCTTAGCCTTACACCTAGTCATTGGCTGAGCGGACCTGATGGGGAACTTTAGAAGGGGCGGGACTGTACATTTAATAGACTGCGGAGGAAGTTCTCCATCAGGTCCGCTCAGGCTCAGCCAATGATGAACAACGCTGGACATCGGATCGCCGCAGGACACTGGATTTCATCGCTGGAATGTTTTTTTTTTTTAATAAATGACTTTTCCAAGGTGTTTGTGTGTTTTTTTTACATTATTTTTACACTTTCTTAGTGAAATGGTAGGGGTACAATGTACCCCTTACCAATTCACATAGGGGGGCAGGATCTGGGGGTCCCCTTTGTTAAAGGGGTCTTCCAGATTCCGATAAGCCCCCCGCCCGCAGACCCCCACAACCACCGGGCAAGGGTTGTGGGGATGAGGCCCTTGTCCCCATCAACATGGGGACATCCTCCCCATGTTGAGGGCATGTGGCCTGGTACGGTTCAGGAGGTGGGGGGGCGCTCTCTCGTCCCCCCCTCTTTTCCTGCGGCAGGCCAGGTTGCGTGCTCGGATAAGGGTCTGGTATGGATTTTTGGGGGGCTCCACGCCATTTTTTTTTTAATTTGGGGTGGAGTTCAACCTTAAAATCCATGCCAGACCTGAAGGGCCTGGTAAGGATATATGGGGGGAACCGCACGCATTTTTTTTTAAAATTTGCGGCGGGGTTCCCCTTAATATCTATACCGATATAGCGAGTGAGTTTTAAATGACTTTTTTTCCTTCAGAAATGACATTTTGCGCAGGGACAGTTCTAAGCACGGGAAACAAGCGCGACTTTACCTGCATATTATACATACCCCCCCCCCCCAGGTACGAAATTTAAAGGAACATTTCACTTTTATTTTTTCATTTTAAGCATTATTAAAATCACTGCTCCCGAAATAACGTCCATTTTAAAACTTTTTTTTGCATTGATACATGTCCCCTGGGGCAGGACCCGGGTCCCCAAACACTTTAGGACAATAACTTGCATATTAGCCTTTATAATTAGCACTTTATAGTTCGAACGTTCGAGTCCATTGTATTTAATAGGGTTCTAAAGTTCACGCAAACATTCTGTCTGTTCGCAGGTTCTGGTGCGAACCGAACAGGGGGGTGTTCGGCTCATCCCTAGTAAGGAGCCCTCCTTCACCGCGCACAAGCGGTTCTTTCGTCTGCCTAGGCCGGCAAGTAAACGATCCTAGGCCGATAAAGCACCTGCCGAGGGACAAAAGCGTCCTTGGTTTCGCAAGCCCAACCTCGCTTGCTCACCGAACAGATTTTTTTCCCTCTAAACCGCCAGCTTCAGCCGACTCGTCGGGGAGCCCTATATGGGGCAGTTCAAGACCTGCTGATACGCAGGGTGATCATTCCTATTTCAGTACAGGAACGGGTTCAGGGGTTCTACTCAAATCTGTTCGTAGTACCAAAGAAGGAGGGGGTTCGTCCAATCTTGGATCTCAGGGCCCTCAATTTCTTTGTGGAGGTACAAAGATTCCGGAGGGGGTCGGTTCGCTCTGTTATCGCTGCCTTCCATCTGGGAAATTTTCCGGCATCCTTGGACATCAAGGACGCATACTTGCATGTCCCCGTATGCACCAGGCATCAGAGATGTCTGCGCTTTGCGGCCGGGGAAGACCACTACCAATTGGTGGCTCTCTCCTTTGGCCTGGCATCAGCACTGAGGGTGTTCACCAAGGTGCTCGCCCCGATTCTGACCCTACTAAGACAGCGTGGCATCGCTATTGTGGGCTACTTGGACGATCTTCTTCTGAGGGCCACTTCAAGCTCAGAATTAGAGGTGAGCATGTCTATAATCTGTCAGACCCTCCGATACTTGGTTGAGTGCTGAACACTCAGAAGTCAGTATTGGTACCGACTCAACTCCTAGTGTATCTGGGGTTGATTCTGGACTCCTCAGAGGCGTAAGTTTTTCTCCCAATGGGAAAGTTGCGGCAGTTGACATCCCAAAGATGGTCGTCACGCTGCTTTTGCATGCGAGTCCTGGGCCTCATGGTAGCCTCCTTCGAGGCGGTACCGTATGCACAATTTTACACGCGAATGTTACAGAAGGTAATTCTGTCCAGAAGGGACAAATGCCCTTCATCCCTGGATTGTCAAATCCAGGTGAGCCTCCTAGTCAGGACCTCCCTAGTTTGGTGGCTGATATCACTGGCACTTCTGTCCGGGAAGTCGTTACTTCCTTTTTACTGGGTGGTGGTCACCATGGACACAAGCCTTACCAGTTGGGGGGGGAGTTTGGGGGTTCACTCGACCCAGGGTCGCTGGACTCCGGAGGAATCCCACTTGCCGTTCAATGTCCTGGAACTCCGGACGATCAGGCTGTGCCTCTCCACATGGTCGCAGAGGCTACAGGGGCGTCCAGTCAGGATCCAGTTGGACAACGCCACGGCAGTGGCGTATGTCAACCATCAAGGAGGAACAAGAAGCTCAGTGCAGCATCAGAGGTCGCTCACATCCTAAGTTGGGCAGAAAGGAGCATACCAGCCCTGTCGGACGTATACATTCCGGGCGTAGAAAACTGGCAGGCGGAGTCGCCAGATGCTGGACCAAGGAGAATGGTCTCTACACCCGGAGGTGTTTCAGCTCCTTTGCCAAAGAGGGGGCACGCAGACGTAGATCTCCTGGCTTCTCGATTCAATTGGAAGGTATTGAGGTTTGTGGCCAGGTCAAGAGACCCATGGGCAGACGCGACAGATGCGTTGGTGGCACCGTGGAGTCAGTACCGGCTAATCTATGCCTTCGCTCCTCTGAAGCTCCTTCCTCATCTGCTTCGCAGACTGGAGACAGAGAGGATTCCCATGATCCCAATTGCTCTGGATTGGCCTCGGCGTCCTTGGTACGCCGATCTAGTACGTCTGGTAGCAGACGCCTCTTGGCGTCTACCGCTAAGAAAGGACCTGCTGTCGCAAGGTCCCATACGCCATCCTGTTTTAAAGTCACTGGCTTAACGGCATGGCTATTGAGAGCCAGGTGCTAAGAGACCGGGGCCTGTCAGACTCAGTGATCTCTACCATGAGGAGTGCTCGGAAATCGTCCTCTAGGAAGATTTACCATCGCACTTGGAAGACCTACATATCCATTTGTGAGGACATGAGGTGGCATCCGCGTACTTATTTGGTTCCAGAGTCCTGCTGTTCTTACTTGCTTTAAGTACAATTAAGGGGCAGATATCTGCCCTGGCTGTCTTTTTTCCACGACCCCTGGCGGCTCACTCTCTAGTGAGAATGTTTGTACAGGGGGTTCGGCATGCGGCCCCTCCGGTCCGCCCTCCACTACCTCCGTGGGGCTTGTATAGCAGACGTCCCTTGGCGTCTACTGCTACGAAAGGACCTGCTGTCGCAAGGTCCCATACGCCATCCTGCTTTACAGTCGCTGACTTTAACGGCATGGCCTCTCGGTGCTTCAGAAACCACCGTTTGAGAACATCAGCTAGATTCCCTTGTTGACACTTTCTCAGAAAGTGGTCCTTTTGGTGGCTGTTATGTCAGTTAAGACGGGTTTCTGAGCTGGCAGCCTTGTCATGCAAGGCTCCCTATCTGATCTTCCACAAGGATAAGGTGGTGCTGCGTCCACAGCCTTCTTTTCTTCCTAAAGTTGTTTCGACCTTCCATCTCAAGGAAGACATTGTACTGCCATCCTTGTGTCCTCATCCGTTGAATCCTAAGGAGACGACGTTGCATTCCTTGGACGTTGTCTGAGCTCTGAGAGTATACTTGTCTGTTACTGCTCCGTTCCAGAGTTCAGACTCACTGTTTGTTTCGGTGGCTGGTCCCAAGAAGGGCCCAGCGGTCTCGTCGGCCACCATTCCCAGGTGGATCCGACAGATCGTGATCAGGCTTACGCCATAAAGGGTTGGGCGCCCCCTTTTCCTGTCACGGCGCATTCGACCAGGGCAATAGGTGCCTCTTGGGCATTCCGACATCAAATGTCGGTTTCCCAGGTGTGTAAGGCGACGACCTGGTCGTCCGTTCACACTTTCACTAAACTTTACAAGTTGATGTGTGTGCATCTTCGGATGCTTCTTCGGCCACAAAGTTTTGCAGGCGTCTGTTTAGAGTTGCAACTCCTCCGTTGAGGAGCTCTGTTTTGTTTTGGTGTGAAGTTTTTTTAATGCTGTTCCCACCCCTCGTTTTTTGACACTGCTTTGGGACGTCCCACTTTGTCAAGATTAAGGCTGTGTCCATCCATGAACGAAAGAGAAAATAGGATTTTTGTACTCACCATAAAATCCTTTTCTCTGAGTTCATGGACAGACACAGCACCCACCCCTCCTTTTTAAGTTTGTACTGCTTTTGACAAACTGATCTGCTTAGTGCAGGCTGAGGGGATATAGCCAGTAGGACCGCCCCCTTGGCGGGGCTGTTCAGCTTTTAAAGTGTTAACACTTTCTGCCTAGTCACTCCTGAATGAAGGCTAATACTAACTTTGACAAGATTAAGGCTGTTTCCGTCCATTAACTCAGAGAAAAGGATTTTACGGTGAGTACAAAAATCCTATTTTTTCCGGGGATCATGGGGTGTCCTACCCTGTGGTTTCTCCCTATTTATGTGTGTAGGCCCCCGGGGCCAATTATACCAGTAATAGTGAGGGTTTCTATTAGGGTTGTCCCGATACCGATACTAGTATTGGTATCGGGACCGATACCGAGCATTTGCGTGAGTACTTGTACTCGCGCAAATGCTCCCGATGCCTTTGCCGATACCTGGGATGGGAGAAGTCAGCGGGCGGAGTCGGCAAGCGGAGGGCAGAGCGGAGAGCAGAGTGGAGAGGAGAAGTCAGCGGGCGGAGTCGGCAAGCAGAGGGCAGAGTGGAGCGGAGAGTCCTCAGGCGGGTAAGCTTGCAGCCGCATCATGATCCATCGTCGACCAGAGCCGTCACATTAAAGGAAGTGACGCTCCGTGTTACACTGTCAGTGCTTGAAAAATGTGACGCCCATCTTGGTACACCCTGCATTCGGCCTCAATAAAGCAGCAGCGGACATTTTGATACACCCAGCCCATGTAGTTCGAGCTGGGTGTAACAAGATGTCCGCTGCTGCTTTATTGAGGCCGAGTGCAGGGTGTACTAAGATGGGCGTCGCAGAGGCAGCATAGAAAAATAAATCCTCTCTGCCTATAAGTGCCCACCACCTGTCAGTGCCCGCTATCTGTCAGTTCTCATTAGTGCTGCTTACTCAGTGTCACCTATTAGTGCCAGCCACCTGTCAGTACCATCTATCACTACCACCTGTCAATGCTATCAGTGCCAGCCACCTGCCATCTATTAGTGCCAGTGCCATCTATCAGTGCCAGCCCCCTGTCAGTGCCAGCCATCAGTGCCCCCTGTCAGTGCCAGCCACCTGTCAGTGCCAGCCATCTTTTGGTGCCAGCCATCAGTGCCACCTGTCAGTGCCACCTGTCAGTGCCAGTCATCAGTGCCCGCCACCTGTCAGTACTCATCAGTGCTGCATATCCGTGCCACCTAATCATATCAGTGCTCATCAGTGCTGCTTAATCTGTGCCACCTATCAGTGCTGCATATCAGTGCCACCTAATCTGTATTGTGCTTGAAAACTGTCACCTGACATTAAAAAAAAGTATCGGTAATCGGTATCGGCGAGTACTTGAAAAAAAGTATCGGTACTTGTACTCGGTCTTAAAAAAGTGGTATCGGGACAACCCTAGTTTCTATCCTTAGGTTTAAATCTGATCTTTTGGAGATACACCCTATAGTTTCTCTTAAACCTCGGGTCTGGTTCCCTTGGGTGAGGTGGTCTTTGTGCTCCCCCTCTAAAGGGTGGTCTCTGCTCCCCCCTTCTAAAGGGTGGTCTCTCCCCCCCCCTTCTAAAGGGTGGTCTCTGCTCCCTCCTTCTGATTGATGGGGTATCTGGTCTCCCGCTGGAGAAACTCTGTGGCATATCTCCTCTGACTATATCAGCGTATGTCTTTTTCTGGGTTTCAAACTGTAATGCCGCGTACACACGATCATTTTTCCCGTCGGGAAAAATGACATTTTTTTTTTTCGCCGAGAAAAACGATCGTCTGTGGGCTTTATGTCGTTTTTCTCATTGAGAAAAACGGCAGAAAAAACAACGAGAAAAATTAGAACATGTTCTAAATTTTCTCATCGTTTTTTCCATCATTTTTTTCCGCGGCAGTTTTCCCATAGGGAGACACTGCCGCGGAGCCCACAGACGGTCGTTTTTCTCGTCAAAGAAAAAAATGACGGGAAAAACGGTCGTGTGTGGGGGAACATGCCGTTCCCTCGTTTTTCATTTTTTTTTAATCGTGAATCACGATCGTGTGTACGCGGCATGATGCTTGAGGAGATACGTGAATTTCATCCACAAATTTAGTTATGGGTTCAGGCCTTCATTTTTATTCACCAGTCTGTTGGATAGAGTACAAATTGTTACTAACTTTTACCGAGTACTCCAGTGAACACCCCCTTTGTAGTCTTTCGCTAAACTCACTTTTATGTGGGTTGGTAGGGCCTCGAAGAACATGTATTTAAACTCAAGGTTATTGTAATCTGGCTCCTTTTCTGCTAAGTAGTAAGCACTTTTGAGCACAGCCAGAAATTTGGTGGGGCTTTGATGACTGGTACATCTCAGATTGTGTATAGCCGCTCTAGCCGCGGAAACATTTTCGTAGGGGCCAAATTTTAGATGACAGCTGTGTTTAATTTCTTGCCATGAAGTACCATACAGACCTTTTAAAGATTCGCAGAATCTACGGTGTTTGGCTTCAAATACCCACGGCAAGAAATTAATCCTAGACTGGTCATCATCTAGGCCCAAAACTGATAGAGTATTTTCATAGGTCTCGATGTGGTCCATAATGCACAGGGATCCCTCTCCCTAAAGACTGGGACAGCATCATTTAAAAAAGTTATTATTTCTGAGGCGTCCTGTTTAGGGGTGCCTGTCTTTTTCTCTGATCCCAGAGAAAACTGATTAGACCTACTTTCATGTGGTGGTTCAATTTTTACCCCCCTTTGCTCTACAGATGGCTTGGGGTAGGATATGGGTTCTTTTTCTGATCCCTCCCCATTGTCTAACTCCTACATTTCAGATTGAGAGTCAGATTTTGGAGTATTGTCAGACTCTATACTTTCAGGGTTAAGCATCTGAGCATTACCCTGGGGCACAAACTTCACTTGTTCTTTTAATTCTTCTGATTGCTTAATTAAGGATTCCTGTCCTGATCTCAGCTGATTTGTTTCTTCTTCTAAATTTCCACTGCCTATTACTCGGCAACTTTTGTCAGGAGACTCGTTTTCCTGCAGAAAACTCTCCATCTCCTCTATTAATTGTTTCCACTCTTTATTTACTTGGTGACATTTATCCTGAATTATTTTAGTGTTCTTTTGCAACTGTTCTATTTCATCTTGCACTGTCATTATAGACTCGTGATAACGATCTGCTTTGTCATTGGTCTCCTTTCTATTTTTAGTGAGCTCACATTCCTTTTCTATTAAACGTGGCTCGGATTCTAAGATATCACTCTCCTGTTGGGTATTTTGAGGTTCGAACTGTCTATAAAGATACATCAGGATCATGAATTTCAAATGAATCTAATCAAGCCTTTTTATTTCCTCTGTCTCAGAGAAGCTGTCTTTGAGTTCATAGGTTTGACTTTCCGCGTTCCACACATCTTTTACTAAATGACTGGCGTGGCTTTTAAGGTCTTTGACGTATGCTTCTAGATCAGTCTCATTAGACAATCTTTTTCTGACATGATCCGCCATTTAAATTTTAGGAATCATTTTCAACATTTCCTGTACCTTTACCAATTTTTTCTGAGTATACCTACTACCACTAAGGGCTGACTCTTGATAATCCCCATCAACATAAGATTCACTTTGACCAGACATTTTTATGCAAACAAAAAAAAAATTCTCAAAAATGTATAATTAATAATTTCATGCACAATATTATTTTTGTCACCACCATAACTATGATTCATCCTGTACAAAATATTGATGTTATCTCAGCTCAGTGCCTCCATTTATATGTTGTGCTTTTTAAGAACAGTTTTCCCGCACAGTATTTATTATTGAGTAATTTTTAACGAGGATATTTTTAAGATACAAAACCAATCTATATGACGCAGTCTATACATATGAAACTTATTCACAGAGACATGTGATCATACGAAATAGTTACATTTATTGGTTGAAAAAAAACCAAATATTTACATGAAATTAAAATACCGATTGTGTTACATGAATGTCTTGAAAATCCATAGACCCGCAAAATAGGAGCGTAGTACCTTTGACATAATGCCATCATGATAATTTCTCGGTAGAATCAATAACCTTGTGAAAATGACAATGGAACAGAACGTCTGTATTTCACACGTCCAACTGTTACTATACTGCAGGTAAATAAGTGGTTAACAATGTGAAATAAATTAGACGTTTGTTTTGTCAATAAAAAGGGCAACTATGCAAAAACAAAAATATAATGAAAAATTGAATCTTGAGAGAAAAATCTACAAGGCAGTTATTGATTCGGGAGAACGATTATCATTAGTATAACATTCAATAATTCAATATTTTAGAGAACACAAATGAATACAAGATAAATTCAACATGACATATTTACCCATTCCAAAATGGCTATTAGTCTGGATTGCTGGTTACCAGATTTTTTAAGATGGCTGCTGTGGCTTTTCAAGATGGAAACTATTAAAGAGGAATTACTGCTTGCGACCTCCGAGTTCCAAGGATCAGGGTTCAGGAATCTTCATGAATGTCAAAATATGTATTAATGCATGGTGCATGTGTATCTGAGTCTGTGAGTGTAAGTCTGTCTGGGAGTGTGTGTATCTCCCAGTGCCCCCCCCCCCCAGGGTGTGTCCCTGAGTCTGTCCTCTCATTTCATTTTACTTATTTAAATACTATTTCAGACAATGAGATCATAAAAATTATAATAAGCTCTGCCCAAAAGGTATGTGTTCCTTCTTCATTGGTTGGCAAGAATTAATAATTAACCGTTCCCGGGAATCCAATGATTTTCAAGTAATATCACCTTCAACCACCAGGTGTCTCACAGGTTATATATATCAATCAATATCACACAAAATGATTATCTATATGGATAAATGAATAATTCTGATATATCCGATGAGTATGTGTTAATCTAAACATGGGTTAATTTCTTATGGTTATAATCATAATTGGGTGTATTTCATAATGCTAATTAGCTCTTTAAAACACTTCTACTTATAATCACACTTCTTATACAGTGGGGCAAAAAAGTATTTAGTCAGCCACCAATTGTGCAAGTTCTCCCACTTAAAAAGATGAGAGAGTCCTGTAATTGTCATCATAGGTATACCTCAACTATGAGAGACAAAATGTGTAAACAAATCCAGACAATCACATTGTCTGATTTGGAAATATTTTTTTTTGAAAATTATGGTGGAAAATAAGTATTTGGTCAATATCAAAAGTTCATCTCAATACTTTGTTATATATCCTTTGTTGGCAATGACAGAGGTCAAACGTTTTCTGTAAGTCTTCACAAGGTTGTCACACACTGTTGCTGGTATGTTGGCCCATTCCTCCATGCAGATCTCCTCTAGAGCAGTGATGTTTTTGGGTTGTCGCTGGGCAACACGGACTTTCAACTCCCTCCAAAGGTTTTCCATGGGGTTGAGATCTGGAGACTGGCTAGGCCACTCCAGGACCTTGAAATGCTTCTTATGTAGCCACTCCTTCGTTGCCGGGGCGGTGTGTTTGGGATCATTGTCATGCTGAAAAACCCAGGCACGTTTCATCTTCAATGCCCTTGCTGATGGGAGGAGGTTTGCACTCTCACGATCAAATCTCACGATACATGGCCCCATTCATTCTTTCATGTACACGGATCAGTCATCCTGTTCCCTTTATAGAGAAACAGCCCCAAAGCATGATGTTGCCACCCCCATGCTTCATAGTAGGTATGGTGTTCTTTGGTTGCAACTCAGCATTCTCTCTCCTCCAAACACGACGAGTTGTGTTTCTACCAAACAGTTCTACATTGTTTTCCTCTGACCATATGACATTCTCCCAATCCTCTTCTGGATCATCCAAATGCTCTCTAGCAAACCTCAGATGGGCCCGGACATGTACTGGCTTAAGCAGGGGGACACGTCTGGCACTGCAGGATCTGAGTCCCTGGCGGCGTAGTGTGTTACTGATGGTAGCTTTTGTTACGTTGGTCCCAGCTCTCTGCAGGTCATTCACTAGGTCCCCCTATGTGATTCTGGGATTTTTTGCTCACCGTTCTTGTGATCATTTTGACCCCACGGGGTGAGATCTTGCGTGGAGCCCCAGATCGAGGGAGATTATCAGTGGTCTTGTATGTCTTCCATTTTCTAATTATTGCTCCCACAGTTGATTTCTTTACACCAAGCTGCTTGCCTATTGCAGATTCAGTCTTCCCAGCCTGGTGCAGGTCTACAATTTTGTTTCTGGTGTCCTTCGACAGCTCTTTAGTCTTCACCATAGTGGAGTTTGGAGTGTGACTGTTTGAGGTTGTGGACAGGTGTCTTTTATACTGATAACAAGTTCAAACAGGTGCCATTAATACAGGTAATGAGTGGAGGACAGATGGGGCCTCTTAAAGAAGAAGATACAGGTCTGTGAGAGACAGAAATCTTGCTTGTTTGTAGGTGACCAAATACTTATTTTCCACCATAATTTGCAGAAAAAAATCTTTCCAAATCAGACAATGTGATTGTCTGGATTTGTTTCCACATTTTGTCTCTCATAGTTGAAGTATACCTATGATGACGACAATTACAGGCCTCTCTCATCTTTTTAAGAGGGAGAACTTGCACAATTGGTGGCTGACTAAATACTTTTTTGCCCCACTGTATATATATTTCTTATAACAAAGTTCTTAGGCCATCATATACTAAAATTATTATCATCTTTTTGATCTACAATATCATATTGAATTCAAATGTCTTATGATAACATGTAGGTATTTTTTAAAAATGTATTCTGACTTGCATAGCTTCAAATCTTTTACATCATGATGGGTATCTAAACACAAATTTTCATTTATCCCATATCAACATATCATATTCTTACTTCTAATATCATGTGTATTTATAATGCAACATGTATACAGGTGTTTTCCTAAAATGTCTGAGAAATAGCATATGCATCACTTATGATCATATATCAATATATATACAGATACATAAGAAAAATTATACAGGACTTGGAGGTCTTTCCTGGTTGTTAGAAGTGGACTTCAGTCTGTCTTTTACTGAAAACAGGAGACCAGACCAGCTGTGCAAACAAATTCTCCTTATCGACACTCCTTGGTCAATATCATTATGGTCTGTTCATACATTTGGGATTATTAAGTTTTGGGTGTCATATCCACTTTACAGTTCATCCAATGTCTGTAAGGCAGCTTGAGCCAACATTGGTGTTGACTAAAAATCTACTTCACAATGGGTTTATTTCTCCACTGAAGCCGGGTTCAACACCTTCTGGTTTGGTGAGAAAGCTATTATTGTTTCCAGCAGTCTCTTGTTTCAACACAGGGCTTGTAAACGTTACAGATATCTAATCCCCTGAACATTTGGAAAACATGTGAGATCACAAAGTCCTTTTAGTCCATCAATCTTGCTCTAACTGGCAATAGTTCAATTCATTTTTTTGAGGCCTACTTGAATCTTACATCTCTGCCAGTAAATATATAAAGTATTATTTCTTCACAGCTCACAACAGTATGTTGAGGGCATGTGGCCTTGTATGGTTCAGGAGGGGGGCTTCTCGCTCATCCCCCCTATGCTGACCTACAGGCTGCTTGCTCGGATAAGGGTCTAGTATGTATTTTTTTTGGGGGGGCCATGCCAATTTTTTTTCATATTTTGGCGTAGAGTTCCCCATAAAATCTATGCCAGACCCAAAGGGCCTGGTACGGATTTTGGGGGGGACCCCACACAAATTTTTTGGAAAAATTTGCCGTTGAGTTTCCCTTAACATCCATACCAGACCCAAAGGGTATGTTTAACCACTTCCTTACCGAGTCATAGTAATATGACGTTGGCAGGAACCCTCCCTCCCTCCGGCTGAACGTCATATGACGTCCTGAGCTTCTTCTTGGGCCCCTAGGGGGCTCGCGCGCGTGGGCGCCGCATCGTCCGGGACCCAGTGCGCGTGCCCAGCGGCCGCGATGTCCGTCGGGCACCCACGATTGCCCGCAATCACGGCAGGACCATGGATCTGTGTGTGTAAACACACAGATCCATGTCCTGTCAGAAGAGAGGAGACCGATGTGTTCCCAGTACAGAGGAACACACATCGGTCCTCTCCCCCAGTCAGTCCCTTCCCCCTACAGTTAGAATCACTCACTAGGGAACATATTAACCCCTTGATCGCCCCCTAGTGTTAACCCCTTCCCTGACAGTCACATTTACACAGTAATCAGTGCAGTTTTATAGCACTAATCTCTGTATAAATGTGAATTGTCCCACAAATGTGTCAAAAGTGTCTGATCTGTCCATCGCAATGTCACGGTCACAATAAAAATCGCAGATCACCCGCCATTACTAGTAAAAAAAAAATGCCATAAATCTATCCCCTATTTTGTAGATGCTATAACTTTTGTGCAAACCAATCAATAAACGCTTATTGCGATTTTTTTTACCAAAATTATGTAGAAGAATACGTATCAGTCAAAACTGAGGAAACATTTTTTTTTAAATTGTGATGTTTATTAAATCAAAAAGTAAAAAATATTGTGTTTTTTTCAAAATTGTCGCTCTTCTTTTGTTTATAGCGCAAAAAATAAAGACCGCAGAGGTGATCAAATACCACCGAAAGCTCTATTTTTGGGGAAAAAAAAACAAAGATTTCATTTGGGTACAGTTTTGCATGACCGCGCAATTGTCATTCAAAGTGCGACAGCACTGAAAACTAAAAATTGGTCTGGGCAGGAAGGGGGTGAAAATGCCCTGTATGGAAGCGGTAAACTATTGTTTTGTGTGGTATTTTTTTCAAAAGCTGGTGCTTAGAGAGAATTCACATTTAGTTGACATATTTCATGGTTTACTTAGTAAATAATTAGTAGAGCCCTGAAATTCAGCTTTGGAGCAGGGATTGTTTTGTGTTTTTTTTAGGGGAGGGGTTCTTTCTCTTCCCCCCATTACACTTTCTAATCAAGGACGAGCAATGTGTGCACAACCAAATACTTTTGTATGCAACTAGATATAAGACAGATTTGAAGGGGTATGAATAGTTTGCACTTATAAAATATGTCAATCAAAATGATAACTACACACTGCTTTGCCTACCTATAAACCTGGATGCACCTGAGACCGGATCACACCGTGAACTACACACACAGATGAGCCTGTTTTTTACATATGTCTTACTTCACTATGGTGGCCTTTATATTTCTTTTGGGATCACTCACCCGGGAATGTTATTGAGGAGCCTGTTTGTGGAGGAAGACACTGAATGCTGATCTATCATACAGAGACCCTTGGCGGGGGAAATAGCCACAGGCGGGTGTGATCTCTTTCATTAGGGATCAACAATAGCTGGTAAGGAGATTTGATATAGAAGGTGGAGGACCCTATTCTTTATCAGTGCTACACATTTTCCTTGGGTGTTTAAAGTGTGAAGTCACCACTATACTTGCCTGGCGGAACTTTTCATCAGTATTATTGGGGAATTTTTTATCTAGAAGATTGTTTTTCAAATAAGATTCTCTTCTTATTTATTTTTTCTCGTGGACATTTCATAAGATGAACTTTATGTCAATCGGCCTTTTTAGACATTTGATTGATTGAGTGTTATGGTCATTTTTCACCAGGTCACACTGTTACTATTTAATCACAATATCATTATTCATTTAAATTGATGGTATAAAATCTTGTCACCAACATAATTAATTTTAAGGTGTTATGGTATATTGGCACGCGAGTGCCATCATCACGCAGCGCAACTGCTACTTTTCACATTATCTTTATTTGTGCATATCCACATTTCCAGTCGCAGCAGCGGCCACTATTTATCACTAGTGGTGTTATATTATGTTTTATATCTGACATGTGCAGTAGTTTCCTTTTATTTATATATATATATATATATACACACAGAGATCCGTACACATATAAAATATATATATAAATCATATATATATATATATATAAAAATATATATAAAAAAGTAGTGGAAAAAAGCTGCTATCTTAAAAGAGGTGGATCTAAACGATATAATAAAATATGATAAAATCAACCCAGATAGCGCTAGTGCATATATTCCATCCATGCACCAACAATAATTACTGAAGTCCACATAAGAGTTCACAATAATAAAATGGAAAAGGAAATATAATAAACGTCCAGTAATCCTGTTAGGTGGAGAGATGCTGCTGTCACCAGAAGAGATAGAGGGAAAAAAACACCTTCACTCGTGTGCAGCAATCAAATAGAGGGGGGTGTGTGTATAGGACCCCCTCCTAGATGGACTTTTACCACAAAGTAATCAGATAACAGCCTGTATGCAATCAAAACAAGGTGCTTCCCAGCAGAGGATCTCACACTCCTGGTCCGTGGTTACAGCTCTCATCAGTCACCATAGGGAAAAACAAAGGGAGCGGACATAGCATAACTCCGTTTTAGATCCTTTATTTAAACTATATAAAACTCCCATACAAATTTGCACTCACATGTACAAAATAATATTAGGCTTTTGTTCTCATTTAAACAGCGCCAGAACCAAGCTCTAATTGGTGCACTTCTATTTCCTACCACACTCGCCGCTGTCCGTACTGCGGGGATGGAAGTAATCTAATTCACAGCTGGCTGGCGTCTCCTCCTGCGTGTCTTGTTCTCACTCTGACTAGTTTCGTCTGTATGACTTCATCTGAGGGTCTGAGGTATAAAATATGTATTTTGAGTCTGCAAAAGTCAAACAAAGCAAAAAACAATCAACTTTTTACTTCAACATTAGTATAAACAATTGTTGCATTAATGTACTTGGGCCAAAAAATGTAAATAAAGGGCATGGAAATAATGCTCCAGCATTTGACAATATAGTTAGAAGGGCCCTGTTAAAAAGAGCTTACAATCTACAAGGGTAGGACACTAAAAATTAGACACATTAAACAAATCACATTAGAAAAGCAGGGATACAAATAAAGCTAATAACCACCATGACAAACCTTTGTGGTGATCAGAAGTCTTTGCCCCAAACCCCCAAAAAGTTAAATGGCAGGAATATCATAAGCAAAAACAGACAAAATTAATACAAAAGCTAAAAAGGCAGCGCATAAACTACAGTGACACAGCATAAATGAATTAGCAGGAACCTTCCTTTTAATCTAAATCATTTCATAGCAGTTGTAAGTCTAACGTGTGAGAGAAGCAATCATCAAACAGCCTTAGCCCAATATACACACTGCAAAGAAAGATTCGGGCCTGTTCTTAGGCCAAACACCTGCCACAAATGCAGGCCTTTAAATAAACTAGCTAGGATTGCTCACCCACCCAGTAAAGGACACACCCACCAGTGTAATTGATTCTGTCTCTTCATGTATGCCTCAAGTGCTCACACTTGTTCATTTGCAATACACACTCTTTACAAATGAAAAAATGCATCAGCGTAGATATCTGTGCAGGGTAAACTTTACAAATGTCCAAGGCTCTGCCATGATCAGTGATCCATAAAATCTCCAAATCAAACTTGCACGTTGTTGGGCATGTGGAGGTTCCAAAATAGGAAATGACAACTTTGTGAGGGCTGCTTCACACAAATTGGTGACAAGGCACATTTGTCATTCATCATCAGCATACAACATTAAAATATGTGTGCAGGATGACACCAGACTTATACATCCATATATGGGCCAAAACACCCCAGTTCTAGATTTGGTGCAAACCCACACTTGCTTGATTTATAATGTGATTTCTTGGGGTCCCATTATGTGAAACCCATCAAAAATGTCATCACTGGTGAAAAATAAACTTTTACAGCACAACAGAGGAAGAACATAGAAGCCTCTAGCCAGGTAGTGGGATTTGGATTCGAACCAAGAACCTCAATGTTGCTAGGCAAAACTGCTATCCTGTTAGCCACTGTGCTGCAACATATTTGTAGGTTGCATCTCTGTGTTGTCAAACTGTCCTAATTCTCAGGGTGCAAGAAGGTAATCAATGCAGATGTCCTGTAGAAGGCCAGAGAGCCATTGAACAACCTGTTTCTGGCATATGCCATCTGTTTTGAAGGCTGGTTTATGGCTGATTACTTTTTCATGCTGAAAGATAAACATCTGTCATTTTGTGGGTTTAGGCTTAGGCTGATTATAGTCCTTGCCCATAGAAAACATATGACATGATTTGCAATGGTGGTGGAACCAGGCTCCTACACATAAATACTACATTTAGACATAATTTATGTAAGGACCGGAGTCAGGAGTTATGTTTAACAATATAGGGAGAACAGACAACTTCTCTACATGAAGTGGCATGTTTGGGATTCAAACCAGAAACCCTAGCTAAGCAGATGTGCTAACCTGTTAGCCACTGTGCTGCCACATGTGGGGCCCTCCTACACATAAATAAACATATACTACATTTCTTTGGACATATAAGTGGTGGAATTACATTAGTCTGGAGGTATTCTTCTTGATTTATTCTGTAATATTTGATGGTTCTTGGTGTGTGAGTGTAGAATAGTGATGTTCTAGTTTAACCATGAATGGGCCGAGAGAGGGTAGTAGGGCCTTATACTATTGGATAGTAAGGCCGTCTGGGCCAGGTGCCTTCCCTGGTTTAGTGGCCCCTATAGCTCCCTGAAGTTCCTCTATGGTGATGGGGTCTTCTAGGGCTTCCCTATCCACAGTCGATAGTTGGGGCATGTGGGAGATGGACAGGTAGAAATGTATTTGTTCTTGTGATGGGGGCAACGTTTGTATAGGGAATCGTAAAATTTCTGGAATCCCGTGCGACATCATGGGGCATTGTGACCTTGGGTCCGTGTGGTGGTATCAAGTACGGCACATAAGTTGCCAGTTTCTGTTCCCTCAGGGATGGAGCTAACATTCTGCCACATTTGTTCCCGGATTCCTACGATAGTTCTGCATTGGCTTTAATGTGCAAGAGATCTGCAATTTGTGTACATCTGGTGAGGAGGTAATTCTCCAAGGAAGGTGACGGTGCATGTTTATGGTGGGCTTCTAAGGCCCTTAAGTCCTCCAATAACCACGTTAACTGTTCATTACATTGTTTTTTGAGCCTCGACCCATGCTTGATAAGCATACCGCGAATGACCGTCTTGTGCGCCTCCCACACAATACCGGGGTCACAGTCTGATGTGTCATTGGTTTTAAAGTAAAAGTCTAGTTCCCTAGTGACGTCCATAAGCAACTCTTTGTCTTGCAGGAGGCTTTCATTTAGTCTTCAGCTCTTGGTCCTGGATGTCATGGAATCAGCATAGGATAAGAACACCAGGGAGTGATCGGACCATGTAATGGAGCCTATAGTGGAGGTGCGTACTGCATGTAGTTGAGCGTGAGGCACCAAAAAGTAGTCAATGCGCGAGTATACCTTGTGAGGTAGAGAATTGAAAATGTAGAAAGGGATGTAGAAGGCGCCATATGTCCACTCGTTGGTTCTTATACAGAGACTGAGCAATGCGTTTACGAGAAGGGAGGGGACGTTTAAGTCTCCTCCTATAATCAATTGCCCTTCAGCGAAATCCATTAGGCGAGCTAGCGCCCTGTTTAAGAAGACATCTTGGTGGTTATTAGGGACCTAAAGATTCTCCAGGGTCACCTTGTCCCCGCCAACCATTCCCTTCAAAAACAGGAAGCGACCCCCAGGGTCCGTAATGCAATCTAGGCAGGACCACGGTACTCTGCTCAAAAGAAGAATAGACACCCCCTGCGACTTTGCCGTCAAATTGGTTGAATGGTAGACCATCGGGAAAGACCTATTCTTGAGTATGGGTAATTTGTCGTCTCTAAAATGGGTCTCCTGCACTAAAGCTACATCCGATTTAAACCGATGTAAGTCTTGCAAGAGCATCCGTCTTTTCTCTGGAACATTGAGTCCCTTAGCGTTGAGCAAAATCACAATAATAACCTCCATGGTTAGGGGTGGGATGAGACAATAAGAGGGGGAAGGAGGGGGGAAAGTAGAGAGAACAGATAAAGCAGGGAAGAGAAGTTAACAGTATCAGAACAGAACAAAAGAACAGATCACTAAGATGATTGCAAACTATTGCTAATACGCTCACCAGTGCGAAACTGGAGACTGAGCGCTGGCCTACGTGGGGGTTTGGATATACACAATCGGGAATGGAGCCCCAGCTGCCCCTACCCACCCCGACCATGATAAATAATGAAAACAGCTAAGCTGAATATCTGGTGCATACAATTCAACATGCACTAACAACACGTGACATCATTACAGAAAGCAACACATAAAACCTATTCATTAAACACCTTTTCTAATAGCGTAACAGGTACTAAGATCATTGTTAGAGTATAACCTAATGCTCACAGGGGCTCGAGGTACATTAGTCCCTCAAGATCCCGGTGTATCCCCTATCCTTAAAGGGAGGAGGGATCTCCCAATTTCCCTCAGATAAGGATGCCCAGCCCTCCCCATCCACAGCAGGCATATAACAGTGTCCTAAAGGTCTGCAGCAGGGCTCATCACATTTGAGGCATCTAAGGTGGGGTGGAAAAGTGTGTGGGGGGGAAGGGGGAGTGGGAGGAGGAGGGTAGTGGGAGGAGGGGAGGGAGTGGGATAGGGAAGGGGCCCCAGGGAGAAGGGACCATGGTTTGCAAGATCTTTATCTCGTGCCAAAAGGGGGAGCTAAACAACAGTCACAATGCACAGGTATATTGAGACAATGACAGCAATGGTCAGCAGAGAGAAAGTTTCATGCAGTAACCCTTGGCAACAGTGATGGCTGACATACAACCCACCCCGTTAGCAGAGCATGACACGGTCTCTCCAGGGGACACAGGACACAATCACCAACATTGGCACAACTGTTAAACCTCTCACTAACAGACCTAAAAGAGAGTTCCATCATGCTGGTAACTAGCAGGGACATTTAGACTGTAAAGGCAGGCAAAATTAAACATTCTTATGCAATGTCCCCCAACCCCAGCCCGGTTTATATCGAGAAACATATACCCCAGACCTAGCAGATATGACAAATATGTTGTCAGGGTCACCTGTGGCCAGGTGACAGATGCACACCGTAGGGGGACAGGAGTGCACCGCGAGGTAGTGAACCCTATGGCTGGCTTCTGTGGATAGGAAACTGGGTGGTTGTGGAAAGCGGGACCAGAGGAGCACAACCGGGATCCCAACGGAAGCGAGAGCCAAGATTCCCCAGGGCGCGGAGTCTAAGACCCAGCTGGTCTTCTCCAGGGCCTCTAGTGGTGAGGATGTTACGCTGCAGGCTGGGACCAGGTCGCGGCCCCTGGAGTTTCCTAGCTCACGCCCCGTAGGATAAGGGGAAGCAGCAGCACACGATAGAGAGAACCGAATAACAAGCCGAAGGTCAGGGGCCACAAGCAGACAAGGATAACGAAGAACGAGCCGAAGGTCAAGGGTCACGAGCAGACAGGGATGGTCGGGGACAAGCCAATAACGTAACAGAGAGACAGACGTAGCACACGGCAGGCAGGAACCCAAACACACAATGCCTAACAAACACGTTGATCAGCAAAGCAGGCTTGCAGTGCACAGGTTAATATAGTGTTCAGTGATAGGGCCTGGGGTGGAGTCAGGCTGGGAGGAGATTATAAAGGAAGCCAGGTGAAGGAGGTCTGGTCTCTAGATGAACACATGAGGAGGAAGGTAAGATGGCAGACAGACATTAATGCATATCCATGACAGTACCCTCCCTCTTACGAGGCCTCCCCCTTCCCCGCCTGGGCCCAGGTTTAGAGGGAAACTTCAGATGAAACTCCTTTAACAGACGAGGTGCAAAGACCTCAGATGCAGTGATCCAAGACCTCTCCTCAGGACCAAACCCTTTCCAATGAACGAGGTACTGAAGAACGCCTTTACAGAGTCGGGAGTCCAGAATTTGACTGATCTCGTACTCCTGATTATCCTCCGAGACAGGCGCCACGGTAGGAAGAGGACGAGAGAATTTATTGAGGACTAAAGGCTTTAGAAGAGCAACATGAAAGGAGTTAGTGATTTTAAGGCTCTTAGGAATCTGGAGTTTGAAACAAACCGGATTCAGTTTAGCAGTTACCGTGTATGGACCGATGAATCGTGGAGCAAACTTCAGAGAAGGAACTCGGAGCTTGATGTTCCTGGTAGAGAGCCAGACTTTGTCCCCTGGCTGAAGAGAAGGCGGTTTACGCCTGCGGCGGTCGGCAAAGCCTTTGAATTTTTCAGCAGCTGCCCGGAGGGAATCATGAACGTGACCCCAAACGGAATTGAGAGACTCCTGAACCGAAGCCAAAGCTGGAATGTCTGGAGAACAGATCATAGGAAGAGGAAGTTGAGGGTGTTTTCCATAAACTGTGAAAAAGGGTGTCTTCTGCGAACTGGTATTCACATGATTGTTATGGGAGAATTCTGCCCACGGGAGTAGAGAGGACCAATCGTCATGGTGAGAAGACACAAAGGTGCGAAGAAAGACCTCTAACTCCTGATTAACCCTCTCAGTCTGTCCATTGGATTGGGGATGGTAAGAAGAAGAAAAATCCAAGACAATATTGAGGGATTTGCAAAAGGCTCTCCAAAAACGAGACGTGAATTGGACTCCCCTGTCGGAAACAATATGAGAAGGGACCCCATGTAGGCGGAGAATTTCTCGAATGAAAATGGGAACCAAGGCAGGGGCAGAAGGAAGACCAGGAAGAGGAACAAAATGAGCCATCTTGGAGAATCGATCGATTACCACCCAAATGACTGTATTATTCTCAGACAGTGGGAGATCGGTGATAAAATCCATAGCAATATGGGCCCAGGGTTCCTTAGGAATAGGCAAGGGCATGAGGAGACCAGCAGGAGCTTGTGTGGAGGATTTGGACTGAGCACAGACATGACAAGCTTTAACGTAGTCTTTGACGTCTGAGCGGAGATTAGGCCACCAGTAGTGACGACTGATGAGTAGGAAGGATCGGAGGAATCCAGAATGCCCTGCCACCTTGGAATCATGTCCCCAACGAAGGATCTTAGCTCTTAGCTCAGTGGGGACAAAGGTCTTACCAGGCGGAATTTTAGACTTCAGGGTGGTAGAGTGGGCAACAATGCATGAGGTGGGAATGATCGGCTCAGGTTCAGGGGCGGACTCCTCGTCCAAAGTGTCAAATGACCTAGAGAGCGCATCAGCCCGACCGTTGCAGGAACCAGGTTTGTAGGTAATCGTGAAATTAAAACGGGCAAAGAAGAGACTCCACCTGGCCTGTCTAGGATTCAGACGTTTAGCATTCTGTAGATACTGTAAATTCTTGTGATCGGTAAAGATCGTTATGGAGTGAGGGGAACCCTCCAAGAGATGACGCCACTCCTCTAACGCCAATTTAATTGCGAGAAGTTCCCGATCACCGATGGCATAATTCCTCTCTGCCTGAGAAAATTTTTTGGAGAAGAACGCACATGGTTGGCGTCTCTTCTCAAAGATTTGAAGAAGCACAGCTCCCACCCCCATTGAGGAAGCGTCCACTTCAATAAAAAATGCATTCCCAGGATTTGGTCTCCTCAAGAGGGGGCCAGAAACAAAGGCCTGTTTCAGGTTGTGAAATGCAGAGACAGCTTCGGGAGGCCAGTCTCTGGCATTCACACCCTTCTTGGTCAAAGCGATAATAGGCGCGGCAATGGAAGAGTAATTCCTTATGAACTGCCTATAATAATTAGTGAAGCCAAGAAAGCGCTGTGTGGCCTTGAGGCTAGCAGGAAGAGGCCAGTTGGTGATAGCCAAGACCTTCCCAGGGTCCATACGAAGCCCCGAACATGAGACAAAGCACCCCAAAAACAGGACCTCAGAACATTCAAAGGAACATTTCTCCAGCTTGGCATAGAGATTGTTCTCTCTAAGACGTTGAAGTACAGTGCGGACATGGTTTCTGTGGACGAGCAGATTTTCAGAAAAGATCAGAATGTCATCCAGATAGATGACAACAAACTGGTACAGCAGATCTCTGAAGATTTCATTGACAAAGTTTTGAAACACGGCTGGAGCATTACACAGACCAAAAGGCATCACCAGATATTCGTAATGCCCGTCTCTAGTGTTAAATGCAGTCTTCCATTCGTCACCCTCCCGTATTCGAATGAGATTGTACGCGCCTCTGAGATCCAACTTGGTGAAAATGGAGGCACCCTTCAACCTATCGAATAGCTCAGATATTAAGGGTAAGGGGTATCGATTTTTAATAGTAACCGCATTTAAACCCCGATAATCGATGCAGGGTCTTAAGGTACCATCCTTTTTGGCAACAAAAAAGAACCCTGCCCCTGCAGGCGATGAGGATTTCCGGATGAACCCTCTCTCCAGATTCTCTGCTACATACTCCGACATGGCCTGGGTCTCTGGGATGGACAGAGGGTAGGTACGACCCCTGGGTAGAGTTGCTCCGGGGACAAGATCAATAGCACAGTCAAAAGACCTGTGGGGAGGAAGCACCTCAGCTGATTTTTTACAGAACACATCCCGGTAATCGCTGTATGCGGCGGGAAGATCAGAAGAAACAGAAGTGGCAGCAACCGGAAGACTCTCCTTGGGGGTCACCTTGAGAAGACACGACGAGAAACATGAGGAACCCCAGGCCAGGATCTGCCCAGAGACCCAGTCCACATGTGGAGAGTGGAGCTGTAGCCAAGGGAGGCCCAATACAACTGGGGTAGAGGCCTTGGGTAGAATAAGAAAGGATATCCACTCCTGGTGGAGAATCCCTACCGACATCCTAATGGGTAGCGTCTGGAAGCGAATAGGGCCCCCTGGGAGAACAGTGCCATCAATTGCCGAGACTACCAATGGGGTAGTGAGAGGTGAAAGGGTAAGCTTCATAGAAGAAGCAGTTCTCCAATCCATGAAATTGCCGGCAGCCCCGGAATCCAGGTATGCAAGGGTTGACTGAGGAGAAGTGCCTACATGAAGGGACACCGGCAAGAGCAGGCGAGAAGGTGATGTTTCTGGGTCCAATACTCCACCTTCCAAATGTATTAGACCCGAGCGTTTCCCGGACGAAGCGAGCAGGAGTCACGAAAATGACCCTTGCCCCCACAATAGAGGCACAAGCCCAGAGTTCTGCGCCTAGCACGTTCTTCGGGGGTTAGTCTGGTCCGGCCCAGCTGCATAGGTTCTTCAGCAGGTAGAGGATGCTCCACGGAATGAAGGGAGGGGAGCTCAGACTGGCTAGGACCCAGAGAGTGCTGGCGTCTTTTTTCTAAGGACCTCTCTTGAAAACGAATGTCGATCTGGTTGCATAATGAAATTACATCGTCCAGACCGACGGGAATGGCTCTTCCCGCTAATTCGTCTTTCACTCGGTCAGAGAGGCCATGTAAAAAGGTAGCGACCAGGGCCTCATTATTCCAGCTCAATTCAGCTGTGTGGATACGGAACTGAAGAGCATATTGCCCCACTGAACTAGATTCTTGGCGAAGACGTAAGACAGCACTAGCCGCTGAAGAAGCCCGAGCCGGCTCTTCGAAGATATTACGAAAGAGCTTCAAGAATTCGGACAGACTGGAAACCACCGGATCGTTCCTCTCCCACAGGGGGGCAGCCCAGGCCAAAGCTTCACCGGAGAGGAGGGAAATGATATAGGCTACCTTAGCCCGGTCAGATAGGAAGCTTTGAGGCTGAAGCTCAAAATGAATAGTGCATTGGCTGAGAAACCCCCTGCAGGCCTTGGAGTCCCCAGAGAAACGGAACGGAGCTGGCAATCTTAGTGAGTGTGAGGCTGCGACTGGTGCGATAGGTACAGCCGCTGGTTGTACTTGGGGTTGCGGATTCGGGGTTCCCAAGGAGACCTGAAGCTGCTCGAATCGAGAAGCCAGATCCTGGAGGAATCGCATCACCTGGGTCTGATTTGATTCCTGGGTCTCAAGTCTGCGAACTATGCCCTGCAATGGATCATCCGCGGGAAGCGGGATGTCAGCCGGGTTCATGGCTGATCAAACTGTCAGGGTCACCTGTGGCCAGGTGACAGATGCACACCGTAGGGGGACAGGAGTGCACCGCGAGGTAGTGAACCCTATGGCTGGCTTCTGTGGATAGGAAACTGGGTGGTTGTGGAAAGCGGGACCAGAGGAGCACAACCGGGATCCCAACGGAAGCGAGAGCCAAGATTCCCCAGGGCGCGGAGTCTAAGACCCAGCTGGTCTTCTCCAGGGCCTCTAGTGGTGAGGATGTTACGCTGCAGGCTGGGACCAGGTCGCGGCCCCTGGAGTTTCCTAGCTCACGCCCCGTAGGATAAGGGGAAGCAGCAGCACACGATAGAGAGAACCGAATAACAAGCCGAAGGTCAGGGGCCACAAGCAGACAAGGATAACGAAGAACGAGCCGAAGGTCAAGGGTCACGAGCAGACAGGGATGGTCGGGGACAAGCCAATAACGTAACAGAGAGACAGACGTAGCACACGGCAGGCAGGAACCCAAACACACAATGCCTAACAAACACGTTGATCAGCAAAGCAGGCTTGCAGTGCACAGGTTAATATAGTGTTCAGTGATAGGGCCTGGGGTGGAGTCAGGCTGGGAGGAGATTATAAAGGAAGCCAGGTGAAGGAGGTCTGGTCTCTAGATGAACACATGAGGAGGAAGGTAAGATGGCAGACAGACATTAATGCATATCCATGACATATGTTACCCAGGTACCGGGCAAGGGGATCACGGGAAGGCATATCTGGCATGTAAAGTGCAATATAGTCCTTGAGCAGAGAAACATTAAGGCACAAAGACCTTGTTGAGAAAACAGGTTGGAAGTCTCTGAATGAACTGCTAGGTGTAAACTGTGTAGCAGAAGAAAAATTGAGGCACAAAGTCCTCGCAGCTATACTGAGTCTGGTATCTCACCCTGAAATCAGTAGAAGAGTATGTATCTATAAAGTTCCATGGAGGGACAGGGGCCCTCTAAAGCACACTGAGGGATAAATCCATGCAACAGCACTTGGATCCTTAGTAAGAAAGAGGGCAAGCCATCCCAGCCATATGTGAGTGGCAGGGACTGCTAAGAACTTCCGCCATTAGTCCTGTATTCACAGACCTCACTGTAGCTGGAGTAGGACGAGCGCCCCCTAAGATTCCTGGGGCTGCTCCCTGGAGGGGACTCAGGATCTCCTACGTGCTCTCTGCTGGCGTGGTGGAGGGCCACTCCGGGGCTCAGGACGGCCGGGGTGACCCACCAGGCGCGGGATAATCTGGAGCCAATTCGGGATCTGGATAGGTTCCACATCTAGAAAGGTAAATAACTCTGGTAAGTCCGCAGGTGTTCGCAGGGTAAAGGAGGCGGAAGCATTCCGAAAGGTGACCGCAAGCAGGTAGCCCCATCTGTAAGTGCAGCCCCGTTCTCGTGCCAGGTCAATGATAGGGCGCAGGCGAGCAATGCGCTGGCGTGTTTCCCTGGAAAGATCTGGGAGAATTTTGATGGCACCATCAAAGTCTAACTCTCTGGCTTCCCAGGCTGCACAGAGAATTAGTTCCTTCTGGGGATAGTGATGTAGGTGGCACACCACGTCCCAGGGCCTCTCTGGGTTATTAGATCTGGAGCCCAGGGCTCTATGGGCCCTATCCAAGTCCACTGCAGTCTGTGGGGAGTTTAGGACCTTTTGGAAGATGGCACTCACCGTGGCTGAAAGATTTTCAGTGCCAGTAGCCTCAGGGGAGGCCCCACAGTCACAGGTTATTCCTGCGGCTTCTGTCCTCTAGGTCTTCCAAGTGGAGTTGGAGGTCCACCACTGTGTCCCCCTGAGAGATGCGGGAATGCTCCAGAGCCACCACATGATGTTCAAGGGCGGATATCAACATTTCCCCCATATCCACTCTCTCTGAGAGTGAACGAACTTCCAATCTCATGGCCTGGATGTCCCGGCGGTGAGTCTCCTCCACCCGTAGGTTTAGGGCCTCAATGTCTTGTCTGGTGGGTAAGGCCTGCAGGAGTGCCTGGATATCCCCGTCCAGACGGTCTGATTCCCCTTTTTGTGGTGAGCTGGCCATCTCTGACATGTCCGAACTAAAGAGTGTAGGGGTCTCTAGTAGAGAGTCCGAGAAGGATGGTGAGCTATGGGATGCCGGCGGATCTGGCATGATATGGGTGCTCAGGTCTGAGCCACGAGGTGCCACCTCTATGGCGCCCGGGGAAGTGCAGTTTGCACTCTGGAAACAGTGCTAAATTTCTCCCTGGAGTGTGTGGAAGCGGGCTGCTTGGGCTGATGATCTGTACCTTCTCACAGTTAGCATGCCGGTGTAGGAGATGAATAATTTCGGCAAAATGTCAGGATAAGCAGGGGAAGCCCGGAGCCCGGGAGCCCGGGTGCTGCCCCCCTGACACCTCCGCCTCCCTCCCTTTCCATGTGTCTGGCCCCTTTCAGGACGCTGGACACATGAATTACTATGGCGGAAATAGGAGGGAGGTGCGTATTTTGAAGCGCGTTTAGAGCCAGAGGCTCTAATAGGCTTCAAAATAGGGTGGGCTCGGGGCGCAGGGCACTACGTCCTGATCCCACCCTGTCGTGTGACGGTAGCGAATGAATTTTCGCTACTTTCACACTAACCTTCCTCCCCGCCAGTCAGGAGGCAGGTCAATGAGACCTGTCTCCCGATTGGCCAAAGCGTCAGGCTATCCTATTGGATGCCTACCGCTTTGGCAGAAGAGGGGACACGGCGGAGGAAGCCTGAGGAGCCGGAGTGGACACCGGAGCCACCGCTTCCCACCACTTCAGGAAAAGAGGAGGAGAGCCCAGTCACTCTAGGAGAGGAGCAGAGTCTTGTAACACAAGCTGTATGTGCCGCTGGACTGGCCGCGTGGGGAGGGTTAAGGGTGGTTGCTGTCACTGCCAGTGCGGGCCCCTGATATGGCACACTTGCACCCTGCCTGAGTGACCCTCCTCACCCTCTGCTTCTCCCAGTCACCAAGAACCCTGCAACAAATGTCACCAGCACTGTCAGAAGAGACTAAAACTTCCAGCATGCACCTTCCTCCGATTCCAGGCTGCAGGGACGCGGGCGCACTGGACTTTGTTGTCCAGACTTGTATATCCCCATCTGTAATGAGCTGTAAACCCCAATCTGTAATGAGCTGTATACCCCCATCTGTAATGAGCTGTAGACCCCCATCCGTAATGAGCTGTATACCCCCCATCTGTAATGAGCTGTATACCCCCATCCGTAATAAGCTGTATACCCTCATCTGTAATGAACTGTATACCCTCCATCCGTAATGAGCTGTATACCCCCCATCCGTAATGAGCTGTATACCCCCCATCTGTAATGAGCTGTATATCTCCCATCCGTAATCAGCTGTATACCCCCCATTCATAATGAGCTGTATACCCCCATCCGTAATGAGCTGTATACCCCCATCCGTAATGCGTTGTATACCCCCATCTGTAATGAGCTGTATATCCCCCATCCGTAATGAGCTGTATACCCCCCATCCATAATGAGCTGGATACCCCCCACTGTAATGAGCTCTATACCCCCATCTGTAATGAGCTGTATACCCCCATCTGTAATGAGCTGTATACCCACATCTGTAATGAGCTGTATACCCCCATCTGTAATGAGCTGTATATCCCCATCATTATCCCCATCTCTAATGAGCTGTATACCCTCATTTGTAATGAGCTGTATACCCTCATCTGTAATAAACTGTATTCCCCCATCTGTAATGAGCTGTATATCCCCATCATTATCTGTAATGAGCTGTATACCCCCATCTGTAATGAGCTTTATACCCCCATCTGTAATGAGCTGTATACCCTCATCTGTAATGAGCTGTATACCCCCATCTGTAATTAGCTGTATATCCCCATCATTATCCCCATCTGTAATGAGCTGTATACCCCCATCTGTAATTAGCTGTATACCCCCATCTGTAATGAGCTGTATATCCCCATCATTATCCCCATCTGTAATGAGCTGTATACCCCCATCTGTAATGAGCTGTATACCCCCATCTGTAATGAGCTGTATACCCTCGTCTGTAATGAGCTGTATACCCCCATCATTATCCCCATCTGTAATGAGCTGTATACCCCCATCTGTAATGAGCTGTATACCCTGATATGTGAGGCTAAGCTGTATACCCCGATCTGTGAGGCTGAGCTGTATACCCTGATCTGTGATGCTGAGCTGTATACTCTGTCCTGTGATTCTGGGGCTGTATACTCTGTCCTGTGATTCTGGGGCTGTATACTCTGTCCTGTGATGCTGAGCTGTATACTCCTGGCACTATGGGTGGAAGCAAGTGGAATACAGGGGACAGAGTGGGTGAATTCTATAAGGGGTGGGGCTTATGAGAAGTGGAAGGGGTCCAAAGGGAAGGGCGGGTCTGGCACCCCCCATCCAAAAAAATTCCCCAGCCGCCACTGCCTACCTGTAAAGCCCAAAAAAATTCTACAACTTTTTCCTCTAATTTCTAAATATGATATACAGCAAAGAAAAAAAAATTATGGGTGCAAAACTGCAATCACCAGGGTGCTCAATTCTTTTAATTTATATTAATTCATCCCTATTTCCCAATGAAAAAAAATTGTGAAATGTGCAGAACCATGAAACCATGAAAGTAAATGTGCAGAACCATGAAAGTAAGTGCATGAAAGTCACACATGATTTTTAGGACATGTGCACATGGGCACTTGTTTGCATAAGAACTTCTTTTCTCCTCATAAAAGTCCACGGGGATGCAAAAGCAGGTTAAAACTAAGTGGGAAACACTTCTGAAGGAATTCAGAAGCATCTGAAACTGGTTTCTAATGCAAGCTGAATATATATTACTCCTTACACTTAACTACAGTGTGAAGTAACTACAGTATAGTAAAGAATACCTTCACACTTTACAGAGCATATTCAAATCCAAGGACAAAAATTATACATATTGCAGCTTACCAGTCATTGGATGTAGTATTCGTTTTTTTTAAGGCTCTTTTTTCACCTGGTGACCCCATCAGTAACATTCTTCCAACCCTAGAATGACAATACTCATTCACTGTACTGTATCTATAGAGAAGTGAATTAGGACTGCAGAACTTCGATACCTCTCCTTATCGCCATAAGATAGGGAGCAGATGTTATGTATTTTTCTGAGAAATGTAAGGTAAACTGGATTCCCAGGATCAGAAGACTAGTGCAAAGTTATACTCATGCATATTTCTAGGCAAAAGGGCAATGCTAGACCAGGGGCGGATCCAGAGTCTTTTCTCGGGGGGGGGGGGCACTGCCAAAAAATATGTTTTAAATTCACCAGAGAAATTACCGTTTAACATTGGAGTCTATGGAAGGGGTGCCCGGCTTTAAAAAATCAGTGCTCCCCGGCCGTAGGTTTTCCAGACACCAAACTTTGCACACTTGTAGAAGAGACATTGGGCTACATGTGTGCCAAGATTGGGGTCCAGAAGACCTACGACCGGCCGGTACCGGGTCCGCAAATTCACCAGAGAAATTACAGTTTAACATTGGAGTCTATGGAAGGGGTGCCCGGCTTTAAAAAATCAGTGCTCCCCGGCCGTAGGTTTTCCAGACACCAAACTTTTCACACTTGTAGAGGAGACATGGGGCTACATTTGTGCCAAGTTTGGAGTCCAGGGGACTTACGGCGGGCCGGTACCGGGTCCCCAAAGTCCGGGAGATCAGGCGCAAAAAAAAAAAACAGAGCAAGCAAGTGAGTGTGACAGATGGTCTCGGGGGGGGCAATTGCCCTGTTGCCCCCCCTGGATCCGCCACTGTGCTAGACGCACTGTGATGGTTCAAAGAGCACACACATTCAGGTTGCAATTGGTGTGCACCATTGGTACCCAGTGGCACTGAAAGAAGTTGCTGAATGGGATTCAGCTTGTTCCTTTGTGTCCTGAGCCCTGATTCATTGCATTTGTCTACCTGTGTATGACCCAGCTTCTCCCTAGACTTTGCCTCTGCTTTTTGCCTCAGCTGCTCCTCTGGTTACCTTTGAACTAGCCCTGATTACTGGACTTGTCTTTGCCTGCTGATTCTGTACTGCTTCGCCCAGCTGTTACTGACTTTGGCCTTTTTCCTGGATGGGCCCGACAAGCCTATTCTCTACTGCTCTGTCTGGTTGTTACCGACCTTGACCTGCTTCCTGGACTTGCCCTGTCTGCTGTTTATGTCCCATGCTGCCCAGCTGTTACTGACTTTGGCCTGCTTCCTGAACTTGTCTTGTTTGCTGATTCAATCCCATGCTGCCCGGGTGTTACTGACTTTGGCCTGCAGTCCCGTTTCCTCTATTACCCCCCATTCTGGTGTCAAGCTGTTTCTGTGTCTTGTTCCGAGGGCTGTGGCTTCCAGTTTACCCACCCGCTCATGCCACTTCCTGCCTTTACACTCTCTATCTCCACCTTCAGCAGTGTAGGGCAGGAGGTGCAAGAGAAGTCCCCACAATGCTCCAGTCTCCACCAGGTATGTGATAATACAATTCAGCCATGACTCGGACTGGAAGGGGAGCTTTTCCCTTGGAGGTGCTATGCCAGCGGATCAAATCTCTAACTCAAGCAGTGACTGGACTCCAAGAGGGCTACCACAAGCTGGAAGGTGGTGCATGTTACATCTTTAGCTACAGCAGCTTCAGCCCCCAGTGAACCAGATCCAGCTTCTGCACCCACAGTAGTGGACCCTCCCCTGGAACCTCGTGCCTACTCCAGTGGATTTTCAGGAGATCACCAAAAGTTTTGGCCCTTTTATAATGCTTGCCAGCTTTACTTTGCATTGCACCCACAAATTTTCTCCCTTGAATTCACCAAAGTGGCCTTCATTATTTCTTTGCTGCTAGAAGAACCACAGTCTTGGGCCCATCGTTTTCTTGAGCAATCCAGTCCTGTCCTGAAGATGGTTTCTTCCTTCTTTGAGGCTAGGGATGAGCTTGGTGTTCGAGTTGAACATACGTTCGATTCGAACATCAGCTGTTCGATCGTTGGACGAAGATCGAACGTTTTGGGCCGTTCGTGCCAAATTCGAGTGACGCGAATGGCCCACATTACACTGCGCCCTCGCAGTGCAATCCCGGCGCTGTGATTGGCCAAGCATGTACTGTGACCCCGCATGCTTGGCCAATCACAGCGCCGGCAGCGAGGAGAGCCATAATTGGCCACAGGCAGGATGCCTGTGGCCAATTATAGCTCAGGGGGGTTTAGTACACGCCCCACACTATAAAAGGCCGCCAGCGCGGCGGCCTTGTGTAATGTGTTCCGGTTCAGGGAGAGAGAAGGATAGGCAGGGACAGTGTTAGTGATATTTGTTCATTTACCTTGTGTGTAGGGAGAGAGAAGGATAGGCAGGGACAGTGTCAATGATATTCTGCTAAACCTTGTGTGCAGGGAGAGAGAAGGATAGGCAGGGACAGTGTCAGTGATATTCTGCTAAACCTTGTGTGCAGGGAGAGAGAAGGATAGGCAGGGGACAGTGTCAGTGATATTTTTGCTAAGCCTCCTGCACAGTATACGCCTGAAGCTAGCCCTTATTGCTGTGTTTTCCTGTTGTGTAACACAGGCAGGCATCTGCAGCAGTTATAGCAGGCGTAGTGTGCTTCCTGCAAAATATACACCTGAAGTTAGCCCTTATTGCTGTGTTTTCCTGTTGTGTAACACAGGCAGGCATCTGCAGCACTTACAGCAGGCGTAGTGTGCTTCCTGCAAAATATACACCTGAAGCTAGGCCTTATTGCTGTGTTTTCCTGTTGTGTAACACAGGCAGGCATCTGCAGCACTTACAGCGGGCGTAGTGTGCCTCCTGCAGATTATACACCTGAAGCTACCCCTTATTGCTCTTAGTTTTTTTTCTTTTGTGTTACACTAACAGGCATGTGCAGCACTTACAGCTGGCGTAGTGTGCTTCTTGCAAAATATACACCAGAAGCTAGACCTTATTGCTGTGTTTTCCTGTTGTGTAACACAGGCAGGCATCTGCAGCAGTTATAGCAGGCGTAGTGTGCTTCCTGCAAAATATACACCTGAAGCTAGCCCTTATTGCTGTTGTTTCCTGTTGTGTAACACAGGCAGGCATCTGCAGCACTTACAGCGGGCGTAGTGTGCCTCCTGCACATTATACACCTGAAGCTACCCCTTATTGCTCGTAGTTTTTTTTTTGTGTTACACTAACAGGCATCTGCAGCACTTACAGCGGGCGTAGTGTGCTTCTTGCAAAATATACACCAGAAGCTAGCCCTTATTGCTGTGTTTTCCTGTTGTGTAACCCAGGCAGGCATCTGCAGCACTTACAGCAGGCGTAGTGTGCCTCCTGCAAAATATACACCTGAAGCTAGGCCTTATTGCTGTGTTTTCCTGTTGTGTAACACAGGCAGGCATCTGCAGCACTTACAGCAGGCATAGTGTGCTTCCTGCAAAATATACACCTGAAGCTAGGCCTTATTGCTGTGTTTTCCTGTTGTGTAACACAGGCAGGCATCTGCAGCACTTACAGCAGGCGTAGTGTGCCTCCTGCAAAATATACACCTGAAGCTAGGCCTTATTGCTGTGTTTTCCTGTTGTGTAACACAGGCAGGCATCTGCAGCACTTACAGTGGGCGTAGTGTGCCTCCTGCACATTATACACCTGAAGCTACCCCTTATTGCTCGTAGTTTTTTTTCTTTTGTGTTACACTAACAGGCATCTGGAGAACTTACAGCGGGCGTAGTGTGCTTCTTGCAAAATATACACCAGAAGCTAGCCCTTATTGCTGTGTTTTCCTGTTGTGTAACACAGGCAGGAATCTGCAGCACTTACAGCAGGCGTAGTGTGCTTCTTGCTAAATATACACCTGAAGCTACCCCTTATTGCTGGTTTTCCCATCTCCCTGCAGGCCTTTAGAATGTCTGGAAGGCAAACAAGGAGAGGCAGACAGTCAGGAGCCAATAAAAGAGGGCAAGCAGGCTCTGTGTCTAGAGACAACAGTGCTGGTCGTGGACGCAGTGCATCGTCATCAGCACATGGCCATGGGACACGCTTGTCCTTATTTTCGGCAGCTGGACGCGTTGACCCGCATCATGCCTAAGACTTGGTAGAGTGGATGACCAAGCCCTCCTCATCCTCCTCATCCTCTCTCACCCAGGCTCAGGGTACTGGCAAAGCAGCTGCCAAAGCGTCCTCAATGTCATCATCAGTCACTCCTTCCCTAGACCCACCGTGTCCTCCTGAGGAGTCCCCCGAACTGTTTGAGCACAGTGTTGGGTACATGCTCCAAGAGGATGCTCAGCGTTTCGAAGGGTCTGAAGATGATACCCAGCTAGAGGAAGGCAGTAGCGTGAGAGCAGAGAGAGGGGATGCTCAAGGACGACACCAATCTGGCAGTCATGTTCCAGCAGCTGCAGCATACTGCCAGATTGGTTCCAGTGATGAGGAGGGAGGGGATGATGAGGTCACTGACTCCACGTGGGTGCCTAATAGGAGAGAGGAGGAGGAGGAGGATGAGGAGGAGGCACATCTCCAACGAGGCAGGATGCCCTCCGGGGGCCAGCGTAAGGGCAGCACACCGACTGAATCACACAGCAGAGCTCCACCTGTGCAGGGCGCTGCCTCTGCCCGTTATTCCAAAAGTTCTTTGGTGTGGGCCTTTTTTGAGTCGAGTGCATCAGATCGCACCGCTGCTGTTTGCAACATATGTCTCAAGCGTATCTCGCGTGGCCAAAACATCAGCCGCTTGGGCACCACATGCTTGACCAGACATATGTTGACCTGCCATGCAGCTCGTTGGCAAGCCTACCTTAAAGACCCACACCAAAGAACAAAGCGGACCTCTCCTTGCTTCGCATCAGCTGGGATCTCCAACCCCCACTATACCTTCAGTCCTCTTTGAAACCTGCACTGAGAGGAATGAAGGTGTAGAATTAGGTGTGTCACAGCCAAGTACTTGCGGGCACTCTGCTAGCAGTACGCAGACGTCCGATTCTAGCAGGCAAATTTCCCTGCTCCAGCTGCTGGACCGTCAAAAGAAGTTCACTCCCAGCCATCCACATGCCCAGCGGTTGAATGCTAGCTTGGCTAAATTGCTAGCACTTCAACTGCTGCCTTTTCAGTTGGTAGACTCGGCCCCCTTCCGTGAGTTTGTGCAATGTGCGGTTCCTCAGTGGCAGGTTCCCAAACACCACTTTTTCTCACGGAAGGCGATTCCGGCTCTCTACCGCCATGTGGAAGGCAATGTCCATGCCTCGCTGGACAGGGCGGTCAGCGGTAAGGTGCATATTACCTATGACTCAGGGTCCAGCAGGCATGGACAGGGACGTTACCTTTCTTTCACGGCCCATTGGGTCACTCTTTTGGCAGCTGGGAAGGATGCAGGACAAGGTGCAGTAGTGTTGGAAGTTGTTCCGCCGCCACGCCTCCAAAATGCTACTACTGGTTGTGACACACTTATCTCCTCCACCCCCACCTCTTCTTCTTCCTCCATGGCCTCTTCCTGTGCTTTGTCCTCAGAACCAGTGGTGCTCCGTAGGCGTTCAAGGGGCTACGCAAGTACGCAGGCAAAAAGATGCCATGCCGTGCTTGCGCTGGTGTGTTTGGGGGACAGGAGCCACACTGGGGCAGAGGTTCTGTCAGCTCTGCAGGGGCAGGCCGAGAGGTGGTTCACGCCACGCCAGCTTAAGGCAGGAATGGTGGTTTGCGACAATGGCACCAACCTCCTCTCCGCCCTCCGACAGGGACAACTGACCCATGTGCCCTGTGTGGCTCACATCCTTAACCTGGTGGTGCAGCGGTTTTTGGGCAGGTACCCGGGCTTACAGGATGTCCTGAGGCAGGCCAGGAAAGTCTGTGTGCATTTCCACAGATCATATAATGCCAGTGCTCGGCTGGCTGAGCTGCAAAAGGAGTTGAACCTGCCCAAGAACCGCCTTATATGTGACATGCCCACCAGGTGGAACTCAATGTTGGCCATGCTGCAGCGGCTGCACACGCAGCAGAGGGCCATCAATGAGTACCTGTGCGACTACGGCACCAGGACAGGGTCAGGGGAGCTCTGTTTTTTTTCACCACGCCAGTGGGGCATGATCAGGGATGCATGCACTGTCCTGGTACCATTTGAGGAGGCCACGAGGATAGTGAGCAAAGACAGTGCATGCATCAGTGACACTGTACCTCTTGTCCACCTGTTGGAGCATACGATGCGTGGAATAATGGACAGGGCACTTGAGGCAGAACAGAGGCAGGAAGAGGAGGACTTCCTTGCCTCTCAAGGCCCCCTTTACCCAGACAGTGTTCCTTCTGTCCCACCCATCACACAGGAAGAGGACGAGGAGGAGGAGGAGGATTGTGTCAGCATGGAGGTGGAGCATGGCACTCAGCATCAACAGCAGCAGTCTTTTAGGGATGATTTACAGTCCCAACAAACCCGTGGACTTGTACGTGGCTGGGAGGAGGTGGCTGCGGATCATGTCGTCCTTAGTGACCCAGAGGACTCCGGACCGAATGCCTCAGCTAACCTACGCTCCATGGCCTCCCTGATCCTGCAAAGTCTGCGGAAGGATCCTCGTATTCTTCGGATCAAGGAGAGGGACCATTACTGGCTGGCCACTCTCCTTGATCCACGGTACAAGGGTAAGGTTGCGGACCTTATCTTGCCGTCGCAGAGGGAGCAGAGGATGAGACATCTCCGGGAGGCCTTGCAGAAAGGTCTGTGCAACGCGTTCCCAGAGACTGGGAGGTTACAAACTCCTGGTCCTGGACAACAAGTTGCTGAGGCTTCGGTCAGTAGCAGAAGGAGCGGTGGAGAAGGTGGCCGTCTGACCGATGCGTTCAGACAATTTTTTAGTCCGCAGCCCCAAGGTATGATCGGTTCCAGCAACCATCGCCATCGTCTGATATACATGGTGCAGGAATACCTAGGGGCAAGGTCAGACTTGGAAAATCCTCTGGCTTACTGGGTGTTGAGGATGGATCCCTGGCCAGAGCTTGCACAGTATGCAATTGAGCTACTGGCCTGTCCTGCATCCAGCGTTCTTTCGGAATGCACATTTAGTGCTGCCGGAGGCTTTGTCACGGATCACAGTGTGCGCCTGTCCACCGACTCGGTTGATCGACTGACCTTCATAAAGATGAAATGTAATGGATTGGTTCTGGTCCAATCCTAGAAACGATTCTCTTGTTCTGCCGCTGTTCCAAATCTGTGCTGGAGTTAATAGGCCTATTTGAAAGAAAAGACGCTACTCTGTGATGATCAGCATAAATTCTTTATCACATACAGACCTGGTCTCTGTCTCAGCCCTTTTTAAAGGCAAATTTTACACAGAGACGTCATCACAAGCATGTACATATAATTAGTTCTTGTTCATATATGGAGCTTCTTCTTGTGACGTCAGTTTCTTCCTCTTCCCCAGAATTTTCTTGTCTTAGCTCCATGTTTAGTCTTGCTCGGGGGGGGGGGGGAGCTGAAGGACTACACAGGACATCTGTTCTTTTTTTTTCACTCTGAGCTGAATATCTCTGCTATATTTTTTAATCAAGGAAATCACTTTTTGTCTTATTACATACAGGCATACCCCACTTTTAAGTACACAATAGGTTTTATTTACTAAAGCTGGAAAGCGCAAAATCTGTCTCACTTCTGCATAAAAACCAGTGAGCTTCCAGGTTTTATTACCAAGCTTAATTGAACAAGCTGGGGTTAGAAGCTCATTGGTTTCTATGCAGAAGTGAGCCTGATTTTGGGCTTTCCAGCTTTAGTAAATAAAACCCATTGTGTGCTTAAAAGTGGGGTATGCCTGTAAACACTAAAAGACACACATATAATATTTCAAACGTGTACCCTTAACATACACAAACCCTCTGGTTCCCAATATGAAAATCAATAAGCCTCTCATTGTGCAGAAATATCTCAAAATGTATTTCTGTTCCTAACAGATGGTTCCCGTAAAAGAACACTAGTCACCCTGAATTCCTGATTGGGTGAAAATAGACTGTCAGCAGCAGAAAATCAAGGAAAGAAACATTTAACCCCTGCTAAGCTTCTCAAACTATATTTAAATGGATAATAGATAGAGATAAAACGTATATAAATAAAATATTCATTTTATATACTCCATCACAGTCCCCCCCTGAAATGACTATTTTATCAACTCTGTCGCTATATTATATAACCTTACCTGGCCCCCCTAAAATCAGGACCTTTTTTACATTTCGCATAGAGGTCAGACTTGGCTTGCCCAGTGTCTTTACTCAACGAAACGGTCAGGAGAACAGTCAAGTACTATTCTTTCCCTTATCATTTGAGAATGTTGTATGTATTAGTTACAGGTAAGGACTGTAATGGAGCATACGGTCCCTCATCCTCCTTTATTGGATCTCTACTATCACCTAGATTCAAAAAAGTAGGAGTCATCTCTTCAGCTGCCTTTCCTAACAGCTTTTTCATACAGGGCAGAATACAGCAAACCACTAGTGCGTACCCCTACCCATTCACCTGGTGGAAAAAAATGTCAATAAAAAAACACTAGACAGGTTTTTAAAGTAATTTATTAGGCAGCTCCGGGGGTCTTCTTCCGACTTCGGGGGTCTTCTTCCGACTTCGGGGGTTTTCTTCCAACTTCGGGGGTCTCTTCCGACTTTGTTGGTCTCTTCGTCGTCTCCGCACTCTCTGGTTCTTCTCCCGCTCTCCGGTGCCTTCTCCACGCTCTCCGGTTCTTTCTGCCTTCTGCCGGGCGCCTCCGCTCACTTCTTTCAGCTCTTTTGCTAGCGGGGCCCGGTCTTCATCGTCGTCTTCTTCCCTCTTCTCTATGCCCGATGTTGCCTTGTCGCTTTTTGCCGCTACAATGCCGCGTGCGCGGAGCGCAACGACTTATATAGGCATGAAGCGTGGTCACTGGGTGATGCCACCAGGTGACCCCGCCCCCGTATGACGTGACAGTCCTGGGGAATGATGGGACTGTGACGTCATACGGGGCGGGGTCACCGAGTGGCATCACCCGTTGACCACGCCCCATGCCTATATAAGTCGTTGAGCTCCGCGCACACGGCATTGTATCGGCAGAGAGCGATGAGGCAACATCGGGCGGAGAGAAGAAGATGATGATGAAGACCGGGTCCCCGCTAGCAAAAGAGCTGGAAGAAGAGAGCGGAGGCGCCCAGCATAAGGCAGAAAAAAACGGAGAGCGTGGAGAAGGCACCGGAGAGTGGGAGAAGAACCAGAGAGCGCGGAGACGACACCGGAGAGCAGAAGAAGAGACCCCCGAAGTCTGAAGAGACCCCCGAAGTCGGAAGAGACCCCCGAAGTTGGAAGAAGACCCCCAAAGTCGGAAGAAGACCCCCTGAGCTGCCTAATAAATTACTTTAAAAACCTGTCTAGTGTTTTTTTATTGACATTTTTTTTCCACCAGGTGAATGGGTAGGGGTACGATGTACCCCATACTCATTCACATAGGGTGGGGGGCCGGGATCTGGGGGACACCTTATTAAAGGGGGCTCCCGGATTCCGATAAGCCCCCCGGCGCAGACCCCGACAACCAACAGCCAGGGTTGTCGGGAAGAGGCCCTTGTCCCCATCAACATATGGGCAGGGTGCTTTGGGGTGGGGGGCGCAGTGCCCCCCCTGCCTCAAAGCACCAACTCCCCCATGTTGAGGGCATGTGGCTTGGTATGGTCTAGGAGGGGGGGGGGCGCTCGCTCGCCCCCCTTTCCTGACCTGCCGGGCTGCGTGCTCGGATAAAGGTCTGGTATGGATTTTGGTGGGACCCCACACCGCTTTTCAGCGTAGGGGGTTCCCCTTGAAATCCATACCAGACCTAAGGGCCTGGTATGCTCTTGGAGGGGAACCCATGCCGTTTTTTTTTTTATTTGGCGTGGAGTTCTCCCTCATGATTCATACCAAACACAGGGGACAGCGAGCGCGAGGTTTGCTGTACCCTGTCGCCGATAACCAGCGTGATGGGATCGCGCTGGAAACATTCTCGTGGGCAGGTACTGGCAAAGAAGCCTGTCCTGGAGGCGACTTCAAGTCGCCTCCAGGACATGACTTGAGCGCGTGCTTCACGCTCAAGTCGTGTCCAAGTTGCCTCACAAAGTCGCGCTGCCCCTGTGTGAACCGGCACATGAGTCGCCTCACAAGTTGGATCGTCTTGATCCGACTTCTGGTGCGACCTCTATTCAAATCAATGGGCTCCCATAAGGAACATTTTGAATAGAGACAGAAACGCAGCTGAGATTTTTATTTACTATCACAGTGCGCCGCCGATTCACGTGCCCAATTAATGATTTATCCGGCGCACCAATTAAGGTATGAACCGGCGCAGCGCAGTGTTGTTAGTAAATCACCCCCTGTGTGTGTGTCCGTGTCTGTATACTGTGTGTGTGTCCGTGTCTGTATACTGTGTGTGTGTCTGTGTGTATACTGTGTCTGTATACTGTGTGTGTGTCCTGTGTCTGTATACTGTGTCTGTATACTGTGTGTGTGTCTATGTGTCTACTGTGTCTGTATACTGTGTGTGTGTCTGTGTGTATACTGTGTCTGTATACTATGTGTGTGTCCGTGTCTGTATACTGTGTCTGTATACTGTGTCTGTATACTGTGAGTGTGTCCGTGTCTGTATACTGTGTGTGTGTCCATGTCTGTATACTGTGTGTGTGTGTCTGTGTGTATACTGTGTGTGTATACTGTGTGTATACTGTGCGTTTGTCTGTGTGTATACTGTGTGTGTATACTGTGTCTGTATACTGTGTCTGTATACTGTGTGTGTGTCTGTGTGTATACTGTGTCTGTATACTGTGTGTGTGTCTGTGTGTATACTGTGTCTGTATACTGTGTGTGTCTGTGTGTATACTGTGTGTGTATACTGTGTGCGTGTCTGTGTGTATACTGTGTGTGTATACTGTGTGCGTGTCTGTCAGGAAAGGCTTCACCCGCTGGTGGTGCTGTTGATCCTATGGAGTGCAGCACTAGTGTCCGCCAGCAGGTGTCCTCTTGCAGCCAATATCTTTGTTGGAGGATCTCACCTGCTAGTGGTAATGCCTGATCCATGGACTGTAGTACCGGCGTCCACCAGCGGGTGTATTCCGGCAGTGTGTTCCTGCGCTCAGCTGTGACCTGAAGCTAATTACAAGCCTTCCCATAAATACCCGGCAAGTACAAACACTCCTTGCCCTGGTATCTCTCTCCCTGACCTAGGACCTGTGATCTGGACTTCGAGCCTGCATCCTGCCTGACCCGATCCGACCTGATCCCTACCTTGAGCCCATCCTGCATCTGTCCCTCCTGTCTCCTGATTTCCACGGTCCCCTGTCCTCCTGTTACCTGGATCCTTGTATCCCTGCTCTGCAGCCAATCCCTCCGTTCCCTCCCTGTTCCTGTTTGGTTTCCATCCATACCCATCTGCTTCCATCCCCTTGTGTATGACCTCGGCCTGGCTTTTACTACGATTCCGGTATCTCCCCCTATTGTATATATTTTCTATTTTCAGTGTTATTTGGTTAGGTTACTGCACTGTGTTCTGTTGGAGTTGTTTATTTGTCTGTTTACTTTTCTTAATAAACTGTTATATTTTCACCTACACCCGTTTGGTCTCCTCTGTGCAGTCACACAGTCTGGTTTGCTAGCATTCCATGACAGTATACCAGGGCCATCCCTAAACCAGACGTGGCTGCATTGAGGAACCATCCTGTTTTTTTAAATCCTGTTAAGATGGATAATAATGAAATAATTTATTATTCTCTGCTGGCAGCAGAGGATGATGAATATTGTCGTCAGATTCTAAAAGATTGGACCAGTGACCAGCTGATAGAAACCATCCGATGAGCTTATTCCCTAGTGGGGCAGGGTTACATATCCTTTGAGGATATTCAGCCGTTAGTCCGACTATGTGAAAAGCCAGCCCTGTCATTTATTCCCGATGGGAGCGACGATTTTTCGCCCCCTTTCAATTTCGACCAAATTGAATCTTTAGTATGGCTATTAGAGGATGATCCAGCCTATTTTTGGGAACATTATTCCTCCTGTTCCCAGCAGGTGTTGTCCAATTGCATCCATTCAGTGCAATCCCTGGTCGGACAGGCTGGGTGCGAGACAGTTTTTGTCCAACCTGTGCTGCAGGCATGGTCAGATCTCCTGTACCTAGCCAAACCAACATTCCAGCCCTGCCATTAATCACCTGCCTCCCCAAGAATTTATCTGCCCATTGCCTATGGCAACCCCAGTTACAGCCCAGTTTGCACAGCCCCCTACCAAATATTATTACCCAGTCTCTACCTGTCGCACCTACCCTGCCTTCAAACAACCTGCTTCTTCCCTTCCACCTGTAAAAAATCCACAAGAACCTCCTCCAGTCACTGTCCCTGTATCTCTGCCGCATTCTAGTCCTTCCTCTTACTCAATTCCATCTTTTTCATATATTCCTCCCGTTATTTGAAAGTCTGCAGTGACTAAGTCTGATGCCGCGTACACACGATCATTATTCACGGCGGTTAAAAAACCGCCGTGAATAATGACAGGAAAAACGAGGGAACCGCTTGGTTCCCTACACACGGTCGTTTTTCCCGTCATTTTTTCTCTTGACGAGAAAAACGACCGTCTGTGGGCTCCGCGGCAGTGTTTCCCTATGGGAAACCTGCCGCGGAAAAAAATGCTGGAAAAAACGACGAGAAAATTTAGAACATGTTCTAAATTTTCTCGTCGTTTTTTATACCGTTTTTCTAGACGAGAAAAACGACATAAAGCCCACAGACGATCGTTTTTCTCGGCGAAATGAAAAAATGCAGTTTTTCTCGTCGAGAAAAGCGGTCGTGTGTACGCGGCATGAGAAGAAGTGGAAGTACTTCCCGACCCACACAATCCTACCAGTAACCCAACCGACCTCCACACCCACCAACCTGCTCCAGCCTGCGTTCATACCAGTAGAACCTGACGATCCACCTAAATCTGACATCCCCAGTGCCCGTTACCCAGTCTGAGGTTCCTGTGCCAGTTTACCAGCCTAAAGTTCCTGTACCGGTCTACCAGCCTGAAGTTCCTGTGCCAGTCTACCAGTCTGAGGTCCCTGTGCCAGTCTACCGGCCTGAGGTTCCTGTGCCAGTCTGCCGGCTTGAGGTTCCTGTGCCTGTCTTCCAGCCTGAGGTTCTTGTACCAGTCTGCCAGCCTGAGGTTCCTGTACCAGTCTGCCAGCCTGAGGTTCCTGTACCAGTCTGCCAGCCTGAGGTTCCTGTGCCAGTCCGCCGGCCTGAGGTTCCTGTGCCAGTCTGCCAGCCTGAGGTTCCTGTGCCAGTCTGCCAGCCTGAGTTTCCTGTGCCAGTCTGCCAGCCTGAGGTTCCTGTGCTGGTCTGCCAGCCTGAGGTTCCTGTGCCGGTCTGCCAGCCTGAAGTTCCTGTGCCGGTTTGCCAGCCTGAAGCTCCTGTGCTGGTTTGCCAGCCTGAGGTTCCTGTGCCAGTCTGCCAGCCTGAGGTTCCTGTGCCAGTCTGCCAGCCTGAGGTTCCTGTGCCAGCCTGAAGTTCCTGTACCAGCCTGCCAGCCTGAAGTTCCTGTGCCAGCTTGCCAGCCTGAAGTTCCTGTACCAGCCTGCCAGCCTGAAGTTCCTGTGCCAGCCTGAAGTTCCTGTACCAGCCTGCCAGCCTGAAGTTCCTGTGCCAGCCTGCCAGCTTGAAGTTCCTGTGCCAGCCTGCCAGCTTGAAGTTCCTGTACCAGCCTGCCAGCTTGAAGTTTCTGTGCCAGCCTGCCAGCCTGAAGTTCCTGTGCCAGCCTGCCAGCCTGAAGTTCCTGTGCCAGCCTGCCAGCCTGAAGTTCCTGTGCCAATATGCTGGCTTGGGGTTCCTGTGCCAGTTTGCCAGCCTGAAGTTCCTGTGCTGGTCTTCCAGCCTGAAGTGCCAGAGCCAGTCTTCCAGCCTGAAGTGCTAGAGCCAGTCTTCCAGCCTGAAGTGCCAGAGCCAGTCTTCCAGCCTGAAGTGCCAGAGCCAATCTTCCAGCCTGATGTCCCGATGCCTGCCTTCCAGCCTGCCTGCCTTCCAGCCTGATGTTTCGGTGCCTGCCATGAACCAGAAGTCCTGATGCCAGTGTCCCAGTCTGAAGATCCGGTGTCCCAGTCTGAAGATCCGGTGTCCCCACCTAAAGATCCGGTGCCTGTGTCCTCGTCTGAAGATCCGGTGCCTGTGTCCTCGCCTGAAGATCGGTGCCAGTTTCCCGGCTTGAGGTTGTGGTGCCCGTTTCCTGGCCTGAGGTTGTGGTGCCCGTTTCCTGGTTTGAGGTTGTGGTTCCCCGTTTCCCGGCTTGAGGTTGTAGTGCCTGTTTCCCGGCTTGAGGTTGTGGTGCCCATTTCCCGGGCTGCGGTTATGGTGCCCGTTTCCCGGCCTGAGGAGCCTGCTGCCCAGTCTGATGTGTCCCTGCCTGCTGCCAAGCCTGAGTTGTTCCTGCTCCAGCCTGCGTTCATACCAGTAGAACCTGACGATCCACCTAAATCTGACATCCCCAGTGCCCGTTACCCAGTCTGAGGTTCCTGTGCCAGTTTACCAGCCTAAAGTTCCTGTACCGGTCTACCAGCCTGAAGTTCCTGTGCCAGTCTACCAGTCTGAGGTCCCTGTGCCAGTCTACCGGCCTGAGGTTCCTGTGCCAGTCTGCCGGCTTGAGGTTCCTGTGCCTGTCTTCCAGCCTGAGGTTCTTGTACCAGTCTGCCAGCCTGAGGTTCCTGTACCAGTCTGCCAGCCTGAGGTTCCTGTACCAGTCTGCCAGCCTGAGGTTCCTGTGCCAGTCCGCCGGCCTGAGGTTCCTGTGCCAGTCTGCCAGCCTGAGGTTCCTGTGCCAGTCTGCCAGCCTGAGTTTCCTGTGCCAGTCTGCCAGCCTGAGGTTCCTGTGCTGGTCTGCCAGCCTGAGGTTCCTGTGCCGGTCTGCCAGCCTGAAGTTCCTGTGCCGGTTTGCCAGCCTGAAGCTCCTGTGCTGGTTTGCCAGCCTGAGGTTCCTGTGCCAGTCTGCCAGCCTGAGGTTCCTGTGCCAGTCTGCCAGCCTGAGGTTCCTGTGCCAGCCTGAAGTTCCTGTACCAGCCTGCCAGCCTGAAGTTCCTGTGCCAGCTTGCCAGCCTGAAGTTCCTGTACCAGCCTGCCAGCCTGAAGTTCCTGTGCCAGCCTGAAGTTCCTGTACCAGCCTGCCAGCCTGAAGTTCCTGTGCCAGCCTGCCAGCTTGAAGTTCCTGTGCCAGCCTGCCAGCTTGAAGTTCCTGTACCAGCCTGCCAGCTTGAAGTTTCTGTGCCAGCCTGCCAGCCTGAAGTTCCTGTGCCAGCCTGCCAGCCTGAAGTTCCTGTGCCAGCCTGCCAGCCTGAAGTTCCTGTGCCAATATGCTGGCTTGGGGTTCCTGTGCCAGTTTGCCAGCCTGAAGTTCCTGTGCTGGTCTTCCAGCCTGAAGTGCCAGAGCCAGTCTTCCAGCCTGAAGTGCTAGAGCCAGTCTTCCAGCCTGAAGTGCCAGAGCCAGTCTTCCAGCCTGAAGTGCCAGAGCCAATCTTCCAGCCTGATGTCCCGATGCCTGCCTTCCAGCCTGCCTGCCTTCCAGCCTGATGTTTCGGTGCCTGCCATGAACCAGAAGTCCTGATGCCAGTGTCCCAGTCTGAAGATCCGGTGTCCCAGTCTGAAGATCCGGTGTCCCCACCTAAAGATCCGGTGCCTGTGTCCTCGTCTGAAGATCCGGTGCCTGTGTCCTCGCCTGAAGATCGGTGCCAGTTTCCCGGCTTGAGGTTGTGGTGCCCGTTTCCTGGCTTGAGGTTGTGGTGCCCGTTTCCTGGCTTGAGGTTGTGGTGCCCGTTTCCCGGTTTGAGGTTGTGGTTCCCCGTTTCCCGGCTTGAGGTTGTAGTGCCTGTTTCCCGGCTTGAGGTTGTGGTGCCCATTTCCCGGGCTGCGGTTATGGTGCCCGTTTCCCGGCCTGAGGAGCCTGCTGCCCAGTCTGATGTGTCCCTGCCTGCTGCCAAGCCTGAGTTGTTCCTGTCTGCTGCCCAGCCTGAGGTGTTCATGTCTGCTGCCCAGCCTGAGGTGTTCCTGTCTGCTGCCCAGCCTGAGGTGTTCCTGCCTGCTGCCCAGCCTGAGGTGTTCCTGTCTGCTGCCCAGCCTGAGGTGTTCCTGACTGCTGCCCTGCCTGGTGTGTTACTGTCTGCTGCCCAGCTTGATTTGCCCCTGTCTGCTGCCCAGCTTGATGTGACTGTCTCCTGCCCGGATGTGCTTGCTTCCCAGTTGGATGTGCCCACTGTTTGCCCGGATGTGCCCGCTGTCTGCCCGGATGTGACTTTGCCTGTTGCCCAGCTTGTTGCCATGAACTTTCCCCAGCAACAGTTAGTTGGAGGGTCCGGAGGCCGCTCCTTTGAGGGGGGGTACTGTCAGGAAAGGCTTCACCCGCTGGTGGGGCTGTTGGTCCTATGGACTGCAGTACTAGTGTCCGCCAGCAGGTGTCCTCTTGCAGCCAATATCTTTGTTGGAGGATCTCACCTGCTGGTGGTAATGCCTGATCCATGGACTGTAGTACCGGCGTCCACCAGCGGGTGTATTCCGGCAGTGTGGGGCAGGCAGCACTTCCTGCACTCAGCTGTGACATGAAGCTAATCACAAGCCTTCCCATAAATACCCAGCAAGTACAAACATTCCTTGCCCTGGTATCTCTCTCCCTGACCTAGGACCTGTGATCTGGACTTTGAGCCTGCATCCTGCCTGACCCAATCCGACCTGATCCCTACCTTGAGCCCATTCTGCATCTGTCCCTCCTGTCTCCTGATTTCCACGGTCCCCTGTCCTCCTGTTACCTGGATCCTTGAATCCCTGCTCTGAAGCCAATCCCTCCGTTCCCTCCCTGTTCCTGTTTGGTTTCCATCCATACCCATCTGCTTCCATCCCCTTGTGTATGACCTCGGCCTGGCTTTCACTACGATTCAGGTATCTCCCCTTATTGTATATATTTTCTATTGTCACTGTTATTTGGTTAGGTTGCTGCACTGTGTTCTGTTGAAGTTGTTTATTTGTCTGTTTACTTTTCTTAATAAACTGTTATATTTTCACCTACACCCGTTTAGTCTCCTCTGTGCAGTCACACAGTCTGGTTTACTAGCATTCCATGACAGTGTCTGTGTGTATACTGTGTCTGTATACTGTGTGTATACTGTGTGTGTGTCTTTGTGTATACTGTGTCTGTATACTGTGTGTGTGTGTGTGTGTATACTGTGTCTGTATACTGTGTGTGTGTGTGTGTGTGTATACTGTGTCTGTATACTGTTTGTGTGTCTGTGTGTATACTGTGTCTGTATACTGTGTGTGTCTGTCTGTATACTGTGTGTGTGTGTCTGTCTGTCTGTATACTGTGTGTGTGTCTGTCTGTATACTGTGTGTGTGTCTGTGTGTATACTGTGTGTGTGTGTGTGTGTATACTGTATGATCCATGTGTGCCCACTGCCGCTCAACAGAAATTGCTCTAACAATCCCGTGCCCATGAAAAATGCACTTATTGCCATTTGGAGCCATCTGATTGGTGAACTGCTGAGCTCGGCCTCGGATCCGGCAGCAGGTCTGGGTACACACCTGTGCAGTGACATCATGGCACACATCAAGCATGGCTTTAATTCACATGCCTCAATGCCCAATCTGTGGCCAACCACAGCAGTTCACTATTCAGCAGGCTCCACGACTCACTTGCGCAGTTCAGAGCCTGCAACAAGTGGATTTTTTTTATCGTCTTTTCCCACCAGCTGCCTACCACACCAAGCACTAAGGTGCAAATGTGTGTGGAAAGGGACACCGATAAAAGGTGACACACTGGGGGCTCTGCTGAAAGGCACTACTCTGGGGGCTCTGCCATAGGGTGCCACTGTGGGGGCTCTGCCGTAAGGGGAAATTCTGATGTAAGGGGGGACTGACTCTGCGGACTGTGATGTATAGGGAGAATGTTGGGACTTTGGTGTAAGGGAGGACTCTAATGTGAGCGTGGGGCTCATCCTAACTGCTGTACTCTATATGTTGTTTTGTTTGTTACTTATTCCTGACCCACGTACACTGTACATTATACTGTACATAGACCTGACCAAGGTGTTACCTCAATAGTTGCTGGTTTTAACCACTTCAATACTGGGCACTTTCACCCCCTTCCTTCCCAGACCAATTTTCAGCTTTCAGCGCTTTTGCACTTTCAATGACTATTGCGCGGTCATGCTACACTTTACCCAAATGAAATTTTTATCATTTTGTTCGCACAAATAGAGCTTTCTTTTGGTGGTATTTATTCATGACTCCGTTTTGAATTTTTTGCGATATAAGCGAAAAAATAGCGGAAATTTGGAAAAAATATATATTTTCTTCTTTCTATTTTAAAAGAAATCCAATAAAATCTAATTTTGTCATAAATTTAAGCCAAAATGTATTCTGCTACATGTTTTTGGTAAAAACAAAATCCCGTTAAGTGTATAATGTTTGGTTTGTGTGATCACGGACATATGTACGCAAATGATCATGTACAGATGTGTGCAGGAGATCACGGACATATGTGTGCAAATGATCATTGGGACATATGATTTTACTGTTACATATGTGGGGGACAGGTGTTTTTACTATGTGGGGACATGTGTGGGGATGTGTGTTTTTACTATATTGGGACATGTGTGTGGGGACATGTGGGGGACATGTGTTTTGGGGGACATGTGTGTTTACTGTGTGTGTTTTACATTGTGGGGACACTAGGCTGGTGATCAGTGAGTAAAAAGGTGTAAAAAACAGCTCATACTCACTGATTACCAGCCGGGCTGCAGCGATCCACTCTCCTCTCCTCACCGACAACTTCTGTGTGAGGAGAGCTGATCGCCTAGCAACCGGCTCTGTGTTTACATCACATGCCGGCTGTGATTGGACACGGCCGTCATGTGATCAGGAGGGCCAATAGCGCGATCCCCTCCTTCTGAGGGACATTCCTGAACGTCCACTCAGAAGGAGAGAGTGCCCACCCGGCCGTATATGTACAGTGGCCAGGTGGGAAGTGGTTAATTAAAAGGATTGTAAAGTCTTGTTTTTTTTTTTAAATAACAAGCATGTCATACCTACCTACTCTGTGCAGTTGGTTTTGCACAGAGCAGCCCAGATCCTCCTCTTCTCGGGTCCCTCTTCGCTGCTCCAGGCCCCTCCCTCCTATCGAGTGCCTCCACAGCATGCAGCTTGCTGGGGGGCCCCATAATCTACTATTGCCCAGGAGCCCCATGAGTTTTCAGTCCGCCCCTGGTTTGCGGCAAATTCGAAAGCAGCGGAACACCGTTAAAGTCTATGGGACACTAACATGAAAAACCAACAGTGCTCATTTTAAAGGCTTATTTGCATTGTATTGTCATAAAAAGTGTTTGGGGACCTGGGTCCTGCCCCCAGGGGACGTGTATCAATGTAAAAAAAAGTTTTAAAAACTGCAGTTTTTTCGGTGAAGCAGGTAATACCGCCACCCAGGTGTACTTCAGGTAAATGCAAGATAATTTTCAGTGACCCCCGGATCCGTGAGAAATCAAATGAGACACAAGGAAACAGATTTGAGTGTGTTCATAAGATCTCTGACCTTTATTCAGTACCAGAGTGGCTTATATGCAAAAGAGAGATAGGATGGGCTATGTCTTAACACATACGTATCTAAAAATTATACAAACTCAGTATATTCTTATCATGATTTAAACTGCTGAATTTAGTTTAACAAGGGCTAAAAGATGACTTTGCTTATACAGACAGGCTGCTCCATGTATTAGCTTAACCACAAATGAGTAGCAGGGTGTGTCTCTATGCAAACTGTTAGCTAAACTAACTATGTCAAAACACATATTGAATAGTTAATTTCTACTTAAAAATGGAGTCAATTATTTTTATACATTCTATTACATTCGGGAGCAGTGATTTTAATAATGCTTAAAGTGAAACAATAAAAGAGAAATATTCCTTTAAGTATCTCACTCGGGGGGTGTCTATAGTATGCCTGTAAAGTGGCGCATTTTTCCTGTGTTTAGAACAGTCCCACATTCCCGCAGCAAAATGACATTTCTAAAGGAAAAAAAGTAATTTAAAACTGCTCGCAGCTGTAATGAATTGTCGGGTCCAGGCAATATAGAAAAAAAAATTGAATTTTTTTTTGCCAGGGTCCCCTTGTTAAAGGGGGCTTTCAGATTCCGATAAGCCCCCCGCCCGCAGGCCCCACAACTACCGGGCAAGGCTTGTGGGGATGAGGCCCTTGTCCCCATCAACATGGGGGCAAGGTGCTTTGGGGTGGGGGGGCGCAGAGCCCCCCTGTCCCAAAGCACCCATCGCCCCAAGTTGAGGGCATGTGGCCTGGTACGGTGGCCTGGTAAGTTCCCCCCTCTTTTCCTGCGGCCTGCCAGGTTGCGTGCTCGACTAAGGGTCTGGTATGGATTTTGGTGGGGACCCCAAACGCCATTTTTTTTTCAATTTTGGCGTAGGGCTCCCCTTAAAATCCATACCAGAACTGAAGAGTCTGGTATGGATTTTGGGGGGACCCCTACGCCATTTAAAAAAAAAAAATTTCAATGAGTTTTATCTATATTGCCGGGACCTGACAATTCATTACAGCCGCGAGCAGTTTTAAATGACTTTTTTTCCTTTAGAAATGTAATTTTTCTGTGGGACTGTTATAAACACTGGAAAAATGCGCCACTTTACAGGTATACTATAGACACCCCCCCCCCCCAAGCACGATATTTAAAGGAATATTTCATTTTTATTGTTTCACTTTAAGCATTATTAAAATCACTGCTCCTCAAAAAATTACTGTTTTGAAAACTTTTTTTGCATTGATACATGTCCCCTGGGGCAGGACCCGGGTCCCCAAACACTTTTTATGGCAATAACTAAATGAGCACTTTTGATTTTTCATGTTCGTGTCCCATAGACTTTAACGGTGTTCGCGTGTTCGAACAAATTGTTTGCCTGTTCGCAAGTTCTGTTGCGAACCGAACTGGGGGGATGTTCGGCTCATCCTTAATAAGGACTAGTAAGAAGCAATACATGACATTTTTGTTCTTGGCATATATTTTAAGAAAATCTGATTCTAGGATACCAAAATAATATACTGTATATGCACCCTTTTCTGTGCAAGAATCTACCTAATTACGATTAAAAACAGTAATTCCTATAAACATGCTTTACATGTAATTTTCTTTTATTCCTATTATTTTGCTAGAGATGTTAATCTTTTAATTTAATTTGTGCAATGTAGATTTTTTATAAAAGTCAAATGTCAAATTATTTTATGGAAAGCATGTACTTACTGTCACCGTTTTGCAGCCCTTTATAACACCTGACTTGAACAGCAAGTGACTTTTTTGCCGTTCTGCACTGTTAACATGCAATGTTAGAATTACAGTTTATTGGTGTAAGAGCTTTCATTTTGCTTCCTGTGGTTACAGAGTTGTGAAATTTCCAACCGTCATCTTTTGATATGTACAGTATGTTTATACTATAGGAAATGTGATAACATTTCTTTAACCTATTGCTAACCCAAGTCAAGTAGTGACAGAAGCGGCTATTTCAAATAATGTCCTCTCTAACAGAATATTCATGGTTCCAAAGAAATGAAAAAAAAGATGAAAAAAGCAAAGCAAGTATTTTTGGCAATGCATCAAAATTGTGCATATGCAAAATGATGAACTTTGAAATAATCAGACTGACAGTGACAGCCTTTCAGAACAATATTATGTGCAGGAGAGACAGACTTTACGGATTGCACCAGGACTGATTTATTGAAGCAGTAGAGACTGTTGACTTACAAACGTGAATGATTATTTTGCAAAGTGAATGTTAATACGTTGAAGTTACGTTTACTAGCATATGAACGAGTATTCAAAATGAGTTCAGCTTTGATGTGTTCACAAACATTCACTTTACAAAGAGAATTTTATTTTCCCTAAGAGAACAGCTTCTGTTTTTTTTAATCAATCAATCTCATTGGGGGTTATTTACTAAAGGCAAATCCATTTTGCAGTACAAGTGCAAAGTGCACTTAAAATTGCACTGAAAGTGCACTTGGAAGTGCAGTCACTGTAGATCCGAGGGGGACGTGCAAGAAAAAAAACCCAGCATTTTAGCTTGCACATGATTGGATGATGAAATCAGCAGAGCTTCCCCTCATTTCAGATCTACCCCTCAGATTTACAGTGACTGCACTTCCAAGTGCTCTTTCAGTGCAATTTCAAGTGCACTTTGCACTTGTAGTTTGCACTTGTAGTGCAAAGTGGATTTGCCTTTCGTAAATAACCAGCATTGTGTATAGGAAGTAATGGTGTAGCTCACAGGCATAAAGAGATTGGTGGCCTATTACCTCCACTACATGAAAATTGTGCAGTATACAGAACATCTGCTGCTAATCTGTACACTGCAAAAGTTAACTTGAACTTTATTTAACCACTTAACGACCGCCCACCGCCGATTTACGTCGGCAGAATGGCACCGACAGGCAGAATCACGTAGATCTACGTGATCGCCTTTGTGCAGTTGGGGGGTCCATCCGGACCCCCCTTCACTGCAGTGAGCGGCCGTTAAGTGTTCGGGAGCGATCAGGCATGAGGGGGCGGCCGCTCGATTCCGCCCCCCCCCCCCCCCTCGCGATCGCTCCCGGCGAATGAAATTGCTTCCTCCTGCCTGAAATGTAAACACAGGCTGGAGGAAGTGATGTCATCTCCCTCGCCGCGGTCTTTTCGTTCCCGGCGCCGAGGAGAGAAGAAGCAGGTTAGTGCACCAACAGTCCACTGACACGTAGGTACACATAGGCACACAAATCACCCCCCAGTCACCCCCAGATCACCCCCCAGGTCACCCCAAAGCCCCCAATCACAGTGTCACTGATTGCAGTGATCATTTATTTTACTGATCACTGCATTTAGTGTCATCTGTGATTGTAAAAAGTTGCAGGGCAGTTAGGATTAGGCCCCTTTAGGTCCAGGGTAGCCCCCTAACCCCCCTAATAAAGGTTTAACCCCTTGATCACCCCCCAGGTAACCCTTTCACCCCCTAACTTCAGCGTCACTAAGCGATTGTTTTTCCGATCGCTGTATTCGTGTCGCTGGTGTTTTAGATAGGCAGTTATTTTTTTTTAGGTTCGCCGCAGGTTTTTATTAGTGTCAGGTACCCCCATATATTATTTTAACCCCCTGATTGCCCCTAGAGTTAACCCTTTCACCAGTGATTGCCGTATAAGCGTCACTGGTTAGCCAGTAAGTTATTTAGTTATTTAGGTTACCCGTCAGGTTTTTATATAGTGTCAGGTACCCCCATATTTAACCTAATAAAGGTTTTAACCCCCTGATTGCCCCTAGTTAACCCTTTCACCAGTGATCACCATATAAAGGTTACGGGTGACGCTGGTTGATTAGTTTGCTTTTTATAGCATCAGGGCACCCGCCGTATATAACCCAATAAAGGTTTAACCCCCCTGATCGCCCGGCGGGTGAGATCAATTAGGTTTTAGCGCCAGAGAGGGTCTGCGTCGCCCCAGGCAGTGTTAGGTTAGTGCCAGTAACGCTAACACCCACGCGCAAAGCATACACCCCCCTTAGTGGTATAGTATCTGATCAGATCTATACTAGCATCCCCAGCGGTTTAGGGTTCCCAAAAACGCAGTGTTAGCCGGATCAGCCCAGATACCTGCTAGCGCCTGCGTTTAGCCCCTCCGCCCAGCCCAGCCCAGCCCAGCCCACCCAAGTGCAGTATCGATCGATCACTGTCACTTACCAAACACAACACACATAACTGCAGCGTTCGCAGAGACAGGCCTGATCCCTGCGATCACTAACAGTTTTTTTGTAGCGTTTGATATATTTGCTGACGACAGTCAGGTGCTTTTTTTCCTGTGAATCTTACTAGTGTACCCCTAAATTTAGAGCCCAAAATGGCAAGACGAAGGTACACTAGTAAAGAGGCCTACGAGATTCTGAGCATGACAGATAGTGAAGAGGAGGTCACGTATCTGTCAGATTCAGGCTCAGAATATCTTCCCGTAGAAGACAGTGACGTCAGCGGCCCCACGTCAGATAGCTCTGACGACGAAGTTGAGGTCCCTGCTAAGGTCAGGTGTACCCGATCCCGATCTTCTGAGGTTGTTGAGGAGCAAGAACCGCAGGGCTCTCGTATCATGGAGCAGAGTAGTACTAGCGCCGCTATTCCTTCTGGTGAACTGGCAAGCACCAGCGGCCTAGTACAGCCTGGACGTACATCCAGCACTGCAGTAACACTTGGTGACATGGCGAGTCCCATAAGTGCAGTTCAAGCTGGCGAGGTGGCAAGCACAAGTAGTGTCCCGCTGCCACCAAGAAGACAAAGGCAGGCCCGTCGTGCCCATACTGCCCTTCCTGCAGAATTCGCCTATCCTGATTGGGTCCCCACCACTTCTGCAGAACCCGTACTTCCCCCATTCACTGCCCAACCCGGTATTCAGGTGGAAACAGCTGATTTTATTCCAATTGATTTTTATTCGCTGTTTTTCACGGAAGATCTCTATAGATCTATTGTGGACCAGAGTAATTTATATGCTGGTCAATTTATCGCCGCTAACCCCCAGTTGCCTAAAATTGCCAGAAATTGGAAACCAATTACGGTTTCCGAATTTAAGACCTTTCTGGGCCTTTCCCTCAACATGGGCACACATAAATTTCCGTCATTGCGTGCTTATTGGTCCACGCACCCAATTGACCACATGCCCGTGTTCTCTGCCTCCATGTCCAGGGCACGATACGAGCAGATTTTGCGGTTCATGCACTTCAACGACAATGAACTTTGTCGTCCACGTGGGGACCCTGAATACGACCGGCTCTGTAAAATCCGGCCCCTCATAAACCACTTCAACGAACGTTTTGCAGCCTTGTTTACTCCCGATCAAGTTGTCTGCATTGATGAGTCCCTGATTAAATTTTCTGGCCGCTTGTCTTTCAAGCAGTACCTTCCCAGCAAGCGTGCCAGATACGGGGTCAAGCTCTACAAGTTCTGTGACAGGGCAACAGGCTATGTAGTGAACTTTACGGTTTATGAGGGAAAAGATAGTCAGATTGAGTCGGTCAACTGCCCGGATTACATAGGGAGCGCTGGCAAGATAGTGTGGAACTTGGTGTCACCCTTATTCGGAAAGGGGTACCACTTGTATGTGGACAATTATTACACGAGCGTGCCACTGTTTAGTCACTTGTTTGCTCATCAGATTGGAGCATGTGGCACCGTGCGACCTAATCGCCGGGGCTTTCCCCAGCGGCTTGTAGATGCCCGTCTTAGGCTGGGGGAGAGAGCCTGCTTGAAGTGTAATAACTTGCTCGCTATGAAGTGGAGGGACAATAAGAATGTTTTCCTTCTTACCTCCCTTCATGCAGACACGACAGTCCAAATTCGTACGGCGACTGGTGTTGTGGAGAAACCCCTCTGTGTCCACGAATATAACCAAAATATGGGAGGGGTGGACCTCAACGACCAGTTGATGGCGCCGTATCTAATTGACCGTAAGGCGAGACGCTGGTACAAAAAAGTGTCTCTATCATTATTCCAATTGGCTTTGCTGAACGCTCATGTGCTATACAGAGCTTCAGGCGGGACGTTATCTCTTCTAAAATTCCAGAATGAGATAGTCACAGAACTCCTGTATCCAGGCGGTTCTGCACCTCACCATCCCCTACCAAATGCAGTAAGCCGGCTGCATGAGAGGCATTATTCGTATGTCCTCCCGAGTACCCCTACCCAAAGCCACCCCCAAAAAAGATGTCGTGTCTGTAGCAAGCGCGGATTTAGGCGTGACACCCGTAGTTTTTGTCCACTCTGTCCTGACAAGCCTGGTCTTTGCCAAGGTGAATGTTTTGAACGCTACCACTCAAAAGTGAAGTTTTAGCGTAGGGTACAGCATTTCACAGACAAGGACACACTTACACAGGGTCTCCCAAGATGCCATTACATTTTGAGAGACCCGAACCATTACAGTTGTAAAGTTACAAAAAAAAGTGTAAAAAAGAAAAAAAAAAAACGTAAAAAACAAAACACAAAAAAAATATAAAATAAAAAAACCAAAAATAGTTGTCGTTTTATTGTTCTCTCTCTCTCTATTTTCTCTCTATTGTTCTGCTCTTTTTTACTGTATTCTATTCTGCAATGTTTTATCATGCTTGCTTTTCAGGTATGTAATTTTTTGTTTTCAGGTGCGCCATTCAACTGCAGCGCGGAATTATTTATCTTGACAGCAACAGCGTTTGCTCCCACGATACATAAAGCCGTGACTCCAGTGCTGTAGGAGGTGATTTCACCACCACAGTTAAAAAAAAGAGCATATATGCCGAAGCATGGGGCAGCAGCGGCGGAGGAGCGATTTTGCTCCTAATGCCGCGTACATACGGTCGAAATTCCGACGGAGGCCTGCCCGTGGAAAATTCCGACCGTGTGTACGCGGCATAACTTTTTTGCGGGAGGATGCCCCCATGCTTCGGCATATATATATTTTAGGCACAGGTTGCGTTAAAACATTTTTTTATTTTTTACTAGGTTTTGTTTTGGTATTTGCTTTGCAGGTATGGCATGGTAAGGTCTTACTGTTGTACTGTAATGTTACTTTGTTTTAATGTTAACCACCATTTGCTTAGCAGGTACGCCATTCAGTTGCAGCGCGGATCTATTTATCTTGACAGCAACAGCGTTTGCTCCCACGATACATAAAGCCGTGACTCCAACGATGTAGGAGGTGATTTCACCACCACAGTTAAAAAAAAGAGCATATATGCCGAAGCATGGGGGCAGCAGGGGCGGAGGAGCGATTTTGCTCCTAATGCCGCGTATATACGGTCGAAATTCCAGCGGAGGCTTGCCCGTGGAAAAGTCCGACCGTGTGTACGCGGCATAACCTTTTATGCCGCGTACATACGGTCGAAATTCCGATGAAGGCTTGACCATGTGTACGCGGCATAACTTTTTTGCGGGAGGATGCCCCCATGCTTCGGCATATATGCCCATCATTAGAAGTGGGTGGATGAAGGGAGGTATTCTAATGGTGGGCATACCCACCAATCAATCTCTTTTTTTTTCGTTCAGCCAATAGGCTGTATGAAAAAAAAGATTACAATACATGTCCAACAAGGACCAGCAACGTACTGGTATGTTGCTGGACTTTGAATGTTTATACCAGAATGATGCCTGCGGGTTTAGGTATCATCTTGGTATCATTCTTTTCAGCCAGCAGCCGGCTTTCATGTAAAAGCAATTCTAGCAGATAATTAGCCTCTAGACTGCTTTTACAAGCAGTGGGAGGGAATGTCCCCCCCCCCCGGATATAAAAAGCGCCATTGGGAAATTGGGAAAGCATTTTATCACACCGATCTTGGTGTGGTCAGATGCTTTGAGGGCAGAGGAAAGATCTAGGGTCTAACCCCCCAATTTTTTTCAAAAAAAAAGAGTACCTGTCACTACTTATTGCTATCATAGGGGATATTTACATTCCCTGAGATAACGATAAAAATGGTAAAAAAATAAAATATGGAAGGCACAGTTTAAAAATAAAATAAAAAAAGCCAAATAAATAATAAAAAAAAAAAAAAGCACCGCTGTCCCCCCCTGCTCTTGCGCAAAGGCGAACGCAAGCGTCGGTCTAGCGTCATATGTAAACAGCAATTGCATCATGCATGTGAGGTATCACCGCGAAGGTCAGATCGAGGGCAGTCATTTTAGCAGTAGACCTCCTCTGTAAATCTAACGTGGTAACCTGTAAAGGCTTTTAAATGCTTTTAAAAATGAATGTAGTTTGTTGCCGCTGCGCGTTTGTGCGCAATTTTAAAGCATGTCGTGTTTGGTATCCATGTACTCGGCCTATGATCATCTTTTTTATTTCATCAAACATTTGGGCAATATAGTGTTTTTTAGTGCATTAAAAATAAAAAAAGTGTGTTTTTTCCCCCAAAAAATGCGTTTGAAAAATCGCTGCGCAAATACTGTGTGGAAAAAAAAAATGCAACACCCACTATTTTAATCTGTAGGGCCTTTGCTTTAAAAAAATATATAATGTTTGGGGGTTCAACATAATTTTCTTGCAAAAAAAAATTTTTTTTCATGTAAACAAAAAGTGTCAGAAAGGGCTTTGTCTTCAAGTGGTTAGAAGAGTGGATGATGTGTGACATAAGCTTCCTAATGTTGTGCATAAAATGCCAGGACAGTTCAAAACCCCAAACCCCCCCAAATGACCCCATTTTGTAAAGTAGACACCTCAAGCTATTTGCTGAGAGGCATGTTGAGCCCATTGAATTTTTTTTTTTTTTTGTCCCAAGTGATTGAATAATGACCAAAAAAAAAAAATGTACAAAAAGTTGTCACTAAATTATATATTGCTCAAACATGCCATGGGCATATGTGGAATTACACCCCAAAATACATTCTGTTGCTTCTCCTGAGTACGGGGATACCACATGTGTGGGACTTTTTGGGAGCCTAGTCGCGTACGGGACCCCAAAAACCAAGCACCCGCCTTCAGGATTTCTATGGGTGTAAATTTTTGATTTCACTCCTCACTGCCTATCACAGTTTCGGAGGCCATGGAATGCCCAGATGGCACAAACCCCCCCAAATGACCCCATTTGGAAAGTAGACACCCCAAGCTATTTGCTGAGAGGTATGTTGAGTATTTTGCAGATCTCGCTTTTTGTCACAAAGTTTTGAAAATGTAAAAAAAGAAAAAAAATGTCTTTCTTAATTTTCAAAAACAAATGAGAGCTGTAAAATACTCACCATGCCTCTCAGCAAATAGCTTGGGGTGTCTACTTTCCAAAATGGGGTCATTTGTGGGGTTTTGGCTATTTTGACATTTTATGGCCTTCAAAACTGTGATAGGTAGTGAGGAGTGAAATCAAAAATTTATGCCCTTAGAAATCCTGAAGGCGGTGCTTGGTTTTTGGGGCCCTGTACGCGGCTAGGCTCCCAAAAAGTCCCACACATGTGGTATCCCCGTACTCAGGAAAAGCAGCAGAATGTATTTTGGGGTGCAATTCCACATATAACCATGGCATGTGTGAGCAATATATCATTTAGTGACAACTTTTTGTACATTTTTTTTTTTCTTTTTGTCATTATTCAATCATTTGGGACAAAAAAAAAATATTCAATGGGGTCAACATGCCTCTCAGCAAATAGCTTGGGGTGTCTACTTTCCAAAATGGGGTCATTTGGGGGGGTTTTGTGCCATCTTGGCATTTTATGGCCTTCAAAACTGTGATAGGTAGTGAGGAGTGAAATCAAAAATTTATGCCCTTAGAAACCTTGAAGGCGGTGCTTGGTTTTTTGGGGTCCCGTACGCGGCTAGGCTCCCAAAAAGTCCCACACATGTGGTATCCCCGTACTCAGGAGAAGCAGCAGAATGTATTTTGGGGTGTAATTTCACATATGCCAATGGCATGTGTGAGCAATATATCATTTAGTGACAACTTTGTGCAAAAAAAAAAAAGTTTGTCATATTCCCGCAACTTGTGGCAAAATATAAAATATTCCATGGACTGAACATGCCTCTCAGTAAATAGCTTGGGGTGTCTACTTTCCAAAATGGGGTTATTTGGGGGGGGTTTGTGCTATTTTGGCATTTTATGGCCTTCGAAACTGTGATAGGTAGTGAGGAGTGAAATCAAAAATTTGCGCCCTTAGAAATCCTGAAGGCGGTGCTTGCTTTCCGGGGTCCCCGTACGTGGCTAGGCTCCTAAAAAGTCCCACACATGTGGTATCCCCGTACTCAGGAGAAGCAGCAAAATGTATTTTGGGGTGCAATTCACATATAACCATGGCATGTGTGAGCAATATATCATTTAGTGACAACTTTTTGTAATTTTTTTTTTTTTTGTCATTATTCAATCACTTGGGACAAAAAAAAAAATATTCAATGGGCTCAACATGCCTCTCAGCAATTTCCTTGGGGTGTCTACTTCCAAAATGGGGTCATTTGGGGGGGTTTTGTACTGCCCTGCCATTTTAGCACCTCAAGAAATGAGATAGGCAGTCATAAATTTAAAGCTGTGTAAATTTCAGAAAATGTACCCTAGTTTGTAAACGCTATAACTTTTGCGCAAACCAATAAATATACGCTTATTGACATTTTTTTACTAAAGACATGTGGCTGAATACATTTTGGCCTAAATGTATGACTAAAATTGAGTTTATTCGATTTTTCTTATAACAAAAAGTAGAAAATATCATTTTTTTTCAAAATTTTCGGTCTTTTTCTGTTTATATCGCAAAAAATAAAAATCGCAGAGGCAATCAAATACCATTAAAAGAAAGCTCTATTTGTGGGAAGAAAAGGACGCAAATTTCATTTGGGTACAACATTGCATGTCCGCACAATTTACAGTTAAAGCAGCGCAGTGCGAATCCCAAAACAGGCCTGGTCCTAATGGCCCGAAATGGTCCGGGGCTTAAGTGGTTAAAGCTTTCACATTTTCATGAATTCTAGACAGAAATACTTAAACTCAAAGCAGTTATTTTTCATAAGAATTTTATTCATAGGAATTGGCTTTATACAACATAAACATCGTTTTCAACAATAATTAAATACATATAAATATTGTAACAATACAGTACACAATTTCAGTCACTGGAAATGCAAGAGTTACATTATAATGACACAACAAAAGTTTAAGGGGGGTTAGAAGAACAAAATTCCAGTATTGAGAGGAGTATAATGTCCTCTGCCTCCAAATCACTGACCCTTCGGTTTTTATTACATTTTCTTAACTTCCTGGATTCATTGGTCTTGTTTTCTGGATGATATTTATTTTTTGGCAATTACTGTACATTTGTGAATGGAAGCAGCCTGGCTTCCTGGGTGTCAGATTGTTCTTTAAAACAAATGTAGATGGAGGCATGGGACATTTGCTCAGATCCTAGCAGCTTTATGAAACAAGCTGTCAGTTTAATGTGCACATTATACTTGCCTCGCCATAATGATTGGGCCCCACATAAAGGACTAGCAATAAACTGGATTCGATTTCTATAGGATTGCATCTCTCTCTCTCTCTCTCTCTCTCTCTCTCTCTCTCTCTCTCTCTCTCTCTCTCTCTCTCTCTCTCTCCTCTCTCTCTCTCTCTCTCTCTCTCTCTCTCTCTCTCTATATATATACATATACACACACACGCGCGCGCGCTCAACATACACACGTACATATACAATGTACAGTTTCTCTCATGATATTCCATAATATATGAGTTAAATTTATTTCTATACCAAAGTTAGTGTGCTACTGTTAGATGTAAGTAAGTGTTTATGACTTTTTTTTTTTTTAAATATATATAAAGTAAATTTTAAGTTCACTTTTTTACCTGAAAAAAAATATTTTAGATCTTTATATATATATATATAAATATGTATAAATATGTATAAACCCTATCCTTTTAAATACTAGTTATTAGTTATGCTGGCATCTGACATCTGATTTCTCACTTGACTTTCTGACCTGCATAGCTGTTACAGGTTGGTGACTCAAAGTACTGAATCTAGCAGATCAGTATAACAATCATTTTCAAAAGCAGGTGTACACAACATTTCTTCACTCCAGTTCAATAAATAAATTATACACGGTATCACAACATAAATTCATATTATCCCACAGGGATGGCACAACTTTCTTTACTGTTATAAACAGGTACACTTTTGTCATGCTTTTGAGCATTTCTTCACTATTACTTCATCTAAAATGAAATATTTATAAGTATTTTTATTAAATTGCTGTATGTAAAAAAAATACAGCTCACATTCCTTCAAATTACATAGCTCAGTCTGAAGGAAAATAAATGTAAAATGCTTAAAGCAGAACAGTCATGGAGATGAGCAAAGGAGTAGAGAATTCCCATATGTAAAGTGGAAGTTCGCTTAAGGCAGTGATTACGCTCACTTATTTTAATCATCCCAAAATTTGCAAGCATTTGTGCAAGCAAAAATCTTTTTTTTTTTAAAGAGGACTTAGCATCAGATTTTTTTAAGATACATAATGGTGTTGATTTATTAAAGGCAAATATGGTCATAATGCGCAGGGAGAAGTTGTGAAAAGGATACTGCTGAGTCACAGGTGCAAGGGCCAGCAGACCTAGGTGGAATGGAGCTGGTAAGTGCTAGAGGGAAGGATCAAAGCAGGATACCAAGCGGGAGCTTAGTGAAAAGCAACCGGTCACATGCCAATGCAGGTCACATCCCTACTAAAACTGTAGACTCTGCAAGTGCAGTTGAACTTATTTTCCTTAGTAAATGTAATGTGGTAAAGCTTCCCTTTGTAAATCATACCCAGTCAAGAGCAAGGAAAAAAAATAAAAATGTTTGCCTACACATGATTAGATGATGGAAATCATCAGAGCTTTACCACATTTACAAAGCTCTGGGGGAAAATTAATGCAACTGTGCTTGCAAAGTGCACAGCCAATTTGCCTTTAGTAAATCAACCCCAATGTGTAAGAATAAAATGTATACGTATTTATTACCTGTCACCAGTGGCGGCTGGAGTTTTTTTTTTTGGGGGGGGTGGCAAACAGCCCCCCTGGGCCGCCAGTGGAGCGGGACTAGCCCCCGCCCCGTGGCACTAACACACACCTCCACCTGCTGTCCTTACCTAGGATGCAGGTGGTGAGAGTGTGGCGTGCTGGGGGAAAGCTGCTCCGGTGTCCTCTCCTGGAGCAGCTTCCGTGGTGTCTCCTCTCCTCCTCCCGGCGCTAGGTGTCCAAGAGGATCGCCAGACGTTTTGGCCAATTGGGAAACAGGTTTCATACCTGCTTCCCCAATAAGCCGGGAGGAGGATCAGTGTTGCAAGTCCATCCTATTTTGAAGCCTATTAGAGACTATGGCTCTAATCAGTGCTTCAAAAAATAAAAAATAAACCGCGGCTGCTGGAATTCATTTGACCGGAGACCCAAAAGGGACACATGAATAGGGGGCGGCCACGGTGGCAGTGGATAGAATTATGCTATGCATGAATCTATCCATTATGCATATAAGGAGTGGCGAGGATAGGAGGGGTGGTGCCCGGGCGCCCCTGCCTCTCACTCAGAAAACAGTTCACAGCCTTGAGAAGGTTTCTGCCTGCTTTTTTCATCAGAGGGATGGTGTCATCTTTATCTAGGCACTAACAAAGGTCAGTATTTACTTTTCAGAGATAACACAATCCTGTAAATCCTGGTGCCTGTGCAGTTCTTGGCTGTGATCACAAATTGCAAGCACATATAAGCCCCCTGCTGCAGCCTTTAACATTCTGACTTGCTACAAAGTACCATGTTGCAGTCTGATCAGTGAGGGAGAGGAGACGATGTAAATGATTCCTCCTGCCTACAGCTTACTGATGGCATCATCAAAGTAACTTGTCTGAAGCTCCATACTAAGTGAACAATCACTTTATGAACTAAATGTTCACTATGCAAAATGAACATGCTCTATTTCTTTGTAACTCAATCCATTGCATATGCAAGTGCAAAACAACTCTGTTTTAGAAACATTGCATCAGTAACATTGTTACATTGTGGGGGAAAATGTATATGTCTCTGATCAGAATTCTACATGTGAACAATTGTGGTATGTGGATGACAGCAGACTTGTAAAATCTAGTAGTACCATTTATCTGTATTTTCATCATCATTGATATTTTGGGTCTGCAAACAATTCTGTGAAGAAAAAAATAATAATTAATACTTACACTATTGCATTTTATTATTATTATTATTATTATTATTAATTTTAATATTATTTACAATATATAATTTCAGAAAAAACAAAAAGAGAAAGGTAGTATTGCATAAAGCAAATGAGCAAAGCTCAAACTTTCCATGATCAACTTTCCCCCAGGCCCCCTAAATACCAAGCCCAATCTTGAATCAGTGCTGTGCCTGAGAGCAGCAGCGCTGCTCTCTCTGTCTCTCTCTCTCTCCTCACAAGACCAAGTGAGAGCAGCGGGAGCCATTGGCTCCTGCTGCTGTCAATCAAATCCTGTGAGGAGGGGCGGGGCTGAGCCATGCTGTGTGTGTCAATTGACACATAGAGACAAAAAATCTCCTGCGCTCTCGGTGTATCGTCAAAACACGGGTAGTGTAATTCCGTCTAAAGGCAAAGTCTAGAGTCTTGCAGCCCTCCTCAGAACAATGGGTGTTCATATGGCTAGAAAAAACAAAGGAGAAAGGAGGGCGCACCAACCTAGTGCATTACCACTTAAACGTTTTATTTAAATTATAAAAAAGCAGTAATCCTACTCACAAACAAAGCTTAAATGAAAGCTTATGGACCATCTAGGCTCTGAGGAAAGGGGTGCGCCCCAGAAACGCGTCAGCTATCCAGAGGTTTGAGGTATTGTCCGACCCTCTCTGTCATCGAGTCCAGTCGGCAGGTGCCAAGAAATTCCAGCTGATTTGTCCGATAAGCTTTCATTTAAGCTTTGTTTGTGAGTAGGATTACTGCTTTTTTATAATTTAAATAAAACATTTAAGTGGTAATGCACTAGGTTGGTGCACCCTCCTTTCTCCTTTGTTTTTTAATAGACACATAGCCCAGCTCGGGATTGAGACCGCATGAGTGTCCCAATAGTTATGGGTTCACTCGAAAAGGAGGAGGACCCAAGAGTACCACAGGGGAACCTCAGAAGAGGAGGTTTGGGGCTGCTCTGTGCAAAACCATTGCAAGAGCCGTTAGGTATAACATTTATTTAAAAAAAATGAATCTTTACAATCACTGCTCTGCTCTGCTATTGCTGCTCTGCAATGAAGGTTACATCTGCTATAAGGTAATTTAATTCCTGATTCATTCACCGAAAAATTTATTCAGCTACAACACTAAAGAAACAGTAGAAATTAGTCTGTCAGGACCTGAAGACAGCAGATGTATACAACCGAGCTACTTATTTAAATATGATTAATGCAGAGTTTCCATGTTCATATCACACAGTAATTCATATTTTATCCTAGACAAAAAACAATGCTGAAAGAAATCATATTGGATATAAAGGAACAAAGCTCAAAGGGAGCAAAGCTCATTTTATTCTGGTTTGTTAGAATTGTCATGGTTATTTTTTAAAGGGGAATTTCGGAATTTAGTTTTCGACCACTAATAACAGGTACTCTTTCATAACATTTAGGTTTGGTTACTGATAATTCCTCTGAATGTGATATTTGGGCACCATTTTTATACCTTCAAAAATAGATTTATCACACCTGAAAAACGAATACCCTAAAGTGTACCTGTAGACTTGTCAAATATTTTGCTTCCATTTGCCTGCACATATGCTTTTTTTTTTCCAGAGCACTTTAAGGTGCCAAAAAACTGCTTTGTCATGAAGACAACAATTAGGGCTCATCTAACCCCCCTAAACCTAACACAGAATCCCAGGTTAACCCTGCTCTCAACCACATCTATAATTGTAGGTAAGTCATAATACTATCATCAAAACAGTATGGCTACCCCCCCCCAAAAAAAAAATCTGTGCTATAATAAATCACCAGGTATTGGTATCTAAAAATGTAAACATCTTTGCTAAATACAACTGATCTGGAAAATGTTTTTTTTTTCTCTGTTAAATTAATAATTTTATTTAATTCATAATATATCTATTTTAACTTGAATACATATGTAATTTTTTATTCTCCTTACCGTATTCTATACGATACCACTGCTGTCATTAGTATTTTGATAAACACCCGCTGCTTCCAAATGTTGAGAACTGCTGTAAAAAGATGAGTGTGTAAGTTAGAAATCTTAACATTACATCATGATGCATTCAAACTAAATTCAGCATAAAAGATATTAACTTACTTTGAGGGGGTAAATTTCTTTGCTGTGGAGAAAAAGAAAACAAAATGTTACTCATTAAAAATTAGAATAACTACCTAAAACTTGCATACCCATTTAAAGAGATATTTAATGCATATTTAATTATGCATTGATATGGGTAATGATGATTTATGAAGAACATTAATATCATCAAAACAAATTTAGATTTTCTGAAATCAGGTCAGTGAAATATAAGTGACTAGACTTTTTAGTATTTTGTTCCTAGTAAATACTAATATTTTACCATTTTATTTATTTTTCAGATACATATTTTTGTTTGCAAAAAAATTATATTGTCATACCTGTTTTACGGAAACGTTTTGCAAGCCATAAAAGAAGGCCAGCAACTGACATGAGAGAGGCGCTTGCAGAAACAGCTCCAACTGTGATGTATGTTGGGGAGATGATTGGCCTTTTTACTACTGTAATATTAGAAAAATGAAAAAAAAAATGTTTAAGATTTAAAATCTAGAAAGGAAGCAAATGATACTAAAAGAACAAATTGAGCAATATTTTTTTTCTTATTAATATATGTTACCTTCACATGTTGGGGGTTCTGTACTCCATAGTCCACTACTGTCACATTCAATACTGCTAGTCCCATTTAGTGATAGATCATACCCACAGTCAAATGAGCACACAGATCCATACTCAAATTCTCCTGAGAGGTGAGTGCAATTCATTTTTCCCATTGATGGAGCCATAAGAGCTTCACATTTTAAAGCTGTTAAAATAAACAGAAAGGACATCATTTATAAACCAAGTGTAGGAGCAAGTACAATTTAGGTGTTGTTTTTTTTTTTAGGTTTGAATGATCTCTGACTCATTTCTAGCTAGTTCAGGAGATACTCAGCTATGCACTTATAAATGAGCAGTTTGCAAAATATATGTAGTAGAGTAGTATATAGTGGTGGTGTTGTTTTTTGTTTTTTTTCCTAAGCAAATGATTAATACTCGGAAATCTATGATAACTGAGCTTAGTGAAAAAGTTAAAACTGTGTTCCCTTCATTAAACAAAATACGTGCTAGCAAACATCCATTTTTTTAATTACCTTGCACATGATTGAACCAAGGTTTACCTTATTTAACAACACTTAATCAATTAAGTGAACAGCCCTTTACTCATGTAGTAAATCAGCCCCCCTGTCTTTTTTCAGAAGATCCTTGTCATTATACTACATATGGCGTTAGTATGGCTTCAAATAAGGACATACAATTACTTTCTATTGTGTTAAAAACCTTCTTACTTCCAGGTGCTAATATTAGTTTGTAAAACCGATTTGTCAATTTTGTGTTAAGTGTGGTAGAGAACAATCATTCAGACGGTTGTTGTTGCTAACTGAGAGCTCTGCATGAAGAACTCTCTAACCTCTGTATAGCTATGACATGTTGTGAGCCCTGCAAAGTAACTGAGCTGGTTTCTCCGTCTATCCCTATGAATCATGCACAAGCATTCAACACTCACTCGCAATTACCTTCACATTTGGGAGCAGCTGATGTCCATTTTCCAGATGATAAACAACTGAGATCAGATGATCCAATTAATTTGAAACCTTGCTGGCAGGTAAAAAGGCACTGGGATTTGTAACTGGAACTTTCTCTGCATTTTATCTCTCCATTATCAGGAGCAACAAGAGGTGCACATTGTACAGCTGAAAAATAGAAATGCACAATTCAACCTAAAACATTTTAGCATCTTAATCCATTTTAATTAAAACACTGTGTTTGTACATACTTGGTAAATCCATAGAGTGCAAAAAATAAAAATAAAGGCACTAACACTATAAAAAAAAAACATGTTTACACTTCCCCAAAACCACTCTAACATGTTAGTAAGGGGACACTGCAGTGGCACCCATCTTTATGGTTTAAAAGAGAAACTTAAACCTTTTCCTCAAACCTTTAATGCCCTTTACAGGTCTTTCTTGCCTATGCCGAACAGGAGACAATGTTAAAGAGGAGCTCTGGTTGAAAATAAATAAAATCCAGCAGCTACAAATACTGTAGCTGCCGAGCTTTACAAAAAAGACACGTACCAGCCCAGTGATCCAGCACTCTCCTCACCCGGGCTGGTTTCTCACCTGTCTTTAGTACCCTGGTGTCACCATGTTGACTATGGGAAGCTGGCTGTGTGTCTTCCTGCTAACTCACAGCTTACTCTCCACTACACATCTATGAGACACTCTGCAGTTTATGAATAATCTTGCAGCCTCCTGGGACCTGTGACGTGTCCCATGAAGATGTGGGGGGACCAAACTTCTGGCTCACCTAGGCAGAAATAGGTACTTTTTAGGTGCTCTAACTTAATCAACCTGCTAGTCTTAATGACACGCTATCTCCAAATGACTATATACTAATAATTGTATTGGATGCAACTATTAGTTAACAGATACAGTTATCATATTAGAGCCCAAACCTAACTAATACTTTTTTATTCGTTTTGGAGATCATGGGGGAGTTTTATAACCATTCAAACATTTTTATGGCTATATGCATTGCTGTTGGGTAAATTTATCCTCTCATTCTGTCCCAAAGACCACACAGAAAGTGGTGGATATAAATCTACCGGGGACACATTCAACAATAAAAACCATGTTTCAACATTTCCCCACTTTATCCAAAACTAAAAAACAAGGTTTGAGCTGGACATGAGTTTTAAACAAATACTCACAGACATTCTATACTATAGAATACATTATATAATATTTGTTTTAATGTTACTATTTACAATTCTGTACTAATTTTACCTTGACATATAGGTACTGAAGATGTCCAATTTCCAGAAATCAGACATTGGAGATCTGGTGAGCCAACCATCTGAAAGCCTTCTGCACAGGAAAATGTGCATTTGGAGTTATAGTTTGATCCATTTTGGCATTCTACCCGACCATTTGTAGGGGCCAGCAAAGAAGAACACTGCACAACTAAAAAATAAACATAATCAGAAAATATGTACTGTTTTCATATGATAAACATCACATTTAATTTTTACACTGATGTAATGTAGTGTAACAAAATGGTGTTTGCCTTCACATTTTCAGTTTTTCATACCCAAGGGGAATTATCTTCATTTTATGTCCCAAAGTCATAATAGAAAGTAAAAGGGAATCTCTCTAAAATAGGGGAAATACCCTTTTTGACAACTGTCACCAGGACAGTTTTTGATTATCTCCCCTCTATTCCTGTTCCATTTTGAACTAAGAATTTATAATTTTCCCTCATTTTCTGTCTGAGTGACAATGGCAATCAGAACAAATAAAGGCGGTGAGTTTTCTCATAGGAGACACAAAAAGCAATAAAAGTCTGACAAGGTTTCTACCCTTACACTAATTCATCAAAAACTATAAAAACATTTAATCGTCTTACACTTAAACTTTAACTTTAGCTATGTTCTATTTAATCCCTTTCTTATTGAAGTAGAGAAACGCTGCAGCATGAAGGAGGCTTAAGCCCTGTACACACGGTCGGACTTCCATCGGACTTTTCCGTGGTTTTTTGTCCGAACGGAGTTGGTCGGGAACACCCATAGCATACACACCACAGGACTTTTCTGCAAATTTTCTTAAAACTTCTTACAACATCACTTGTTTTTTCTGCTCTTTTCTGATCTTTACTGCCACCCTTTGGTCAACTTCTGCTATTGTTGGTTGATTTTAACATTGGTTGTTTTGTCCATCGGACAAAAGTCCTATGGTTTTCTGTACACACGGCAGGACTTTGCTCCATAGGACTTTTGTTGGGCAAAAGTTTGTCCGTTCGCAGACCCAACTTTTGTCCGATGAAAACAAAACCAAACTCAAAAAAGTTTGTCCGATGGAGCGTACACACGGTCGGATTGTTGGTCCAACTTGCTTAAAACTAAGTTTGTTGGGCAAAAGTCCGACTGTGTGTATGGGCCTTTAGTTGTTTTACTTTTCCATCCACATGGACCAATGAATTACATTTTTTTTTAACAAAACACAGTTATGTATTACATAACCTAGCTATATAGGATGGATATAAGAAGTTTACAGCTATAAGGGACATTCCTACCTTCACATTTTGGAGGTTCAGTTGTCCAATGATCAGGAGCTTCACACTTTGTTTTGAGAGATCCCACCAAGGTATATCCTTCATTACAAGTGAAAATACATGAAGAATTATAATGTAGAATTTCTTCATTGCTGGAGCATTGCATTGTTCCATTCCTTGGTATTTCTGGTTGATGGCACTGAATAGCTGAACAATGAAGAAATATACAAATAATTAAAGTGCATGCCTTGGCATAAAAAAAGAATAATAATGATACTGAATATATATGCAGTTTCTGCAATGCATGAACATTTGCCCATGTTTTATTAATTTCCCCTGCAAGTACATAAAAATACCTGTCTGTCTGCCAAAAATACACCAGCTCTGAATTTCTTGTTGTGGGCTGACATAATGCAGGATTTGGTGAAGTTGCTTTTGCTAAACTATTGACTCCCTCCCCCTTTCCTCATCTCAACAACATAGAGAGTTATTTACAAAATCATATGTTTGTAGTTACCCCAGCCTTTATATACTGGTTAATATCTGTCCTCCTACTGTATATAAGCCCAACATTCACCATACATTACATTATTTTCCATAAAGCTCTTTAAGGCTCTTTGCCGCACAAAAAAATAGCCTTGGATTCCAGCAATGTTACAGATAAAACACAACCATTTTAAAGTAATCAATTAATTCTGTGTAAATTGACTGAGCTCTGATATGTGGAATATTTACCTTCACATTTTGGAGGCTCTTCTGTCCATTGGTAAGAAGACATACATTTCGTGGATGGAGACCCAACAAAAGTAAACCCTTCCTTACATTTGAAATTACAGCTAGACTTATATGGTAGAATTTCTTCATTGTCTGAGCATTCCATTATTCCATTTTCTGGTTCCTCAGGACGTTTGCACTGAATAGCTACAAAAGGAGAATAATTTCTTAAGTGCATGCACTGGACTTTTGTTTTCTACACTATTAATAACAATGTAAAACAGAGACAAATTTGCTGTACTGTAGAAGTACTTCTTTGAAATCAATATAACCTATACTGATATAGTTTACAAATAACTTGTGATGTGTGAAAATGTTTCTTTAATATAGTTTTAAAAATATATAATAACATGTTTATTTGTGTTAATGCATACATATGTAGACAAGAGTAATATTTATACTATATAAAATATTCATACTACAGTATATACAAATGAAAAGGAAAGGTTTACTTTTATCTATGAAATGCCTGATTTGCAATGTTTGGTAAATCTACCATATAGAACTTACAAACTAAAAGCTGAGATTGAAGCTTTCTACAATATATTTGAGAGGATATGGGCTTTACTTGGCCTCTGTTTGATAAGGTATTTTTTTTAAAACTTGAATGATTTTAATATTGTCCTGCTGATATATCCCAAATGCAGCTCAAGTGCCCAAATATCCATAGGCATGTTCTACCTAATTTTCTGTTGAATTATTTTGTTCTATTTTTTTCTAGATCATCACAATTTCTAATAGCATGTATTGGAAAAACATTTGTAATAAACAAGCATATATTGCAGTTTAGCCATTCTAGAGTTGGCATTATTGTTAATTTTAGGTGCCCAGACTATAAATGAAGCTAAAATCCATAAAACAATAGAACCTACCGCTGCATTTTGGAGGTTCTTCTGTCCACTGACCAGGTGTCATACAAAGTACTGAAGTGGAACCAACGAGACTGAAACCATCATTGCAGCTAAAATTGCACATGGACTTAGCTGTCAGAATTTCACTATCGTTGGAACATCTGATCACCCCATTCAGTGGTACCTCTGGACGTTTACACTGAATTTCTAAGCATTGAAAAAAAAAGTTACAGTGTTATAGAAATTGTGAAAGATTGATAGTTAATGTGTCTTACATTATATTTACTGTTTTTAGTGATTCAATTATCCCATAAATGATGTACATACCTTTACAATGTGGAATGGGAGCTCCCCAATCTCCATCTTTAGTACAACTCAAATTTTCTGAGCCAACCAACACATGTCCATCAGAGCAATTAAAATGACAATTTGACAGATATGTAAAGTTTCCATTGACATGAGAGCAAGTCATTGATCCATGGTCTGTGCCATTTATTTCTGGACAAGTGACAACTGGAAACAAAGAAACAAATGTATTAAATTCTGGTTTAAATACATATTCAAAAAGATAAAAATACATCAGCTTTAAATTTTCAACATCGCTACCTATTAAACCTATTAAAAATATAATTACCATGTTCGCATTCTTCTCCATAAAAGCCATCATAGCAGTTGCAAGTGTAGTTGTTAATATTTTCAACACATTCTCCATGGTTATTGCAAGAAGAGGAATGGCAAGAAGCTGAGCATAAGGAAAACAATTTAGTTAGAAAAATTCAACATTTATTATAAATTGAAAAACTACATTCCTGGCATATTTGACATGTATTTTTTATATTCTGCAAACTCTCTGAATGGCAGGAAAGAGCCTGTGAGAAGTATTACTGACTTAAGTAGTATTTAATAAATGTAAATAAATAAATTATATATATATATATATATATATATATATATATATATATATATATATATATATAAAACACATACAGTGCCTTGAAAAAGTATTCATACCCCATACCATTTTGAATACCAATGGTATTCATACCATTTTGTCATGTTACAACCAAAAACGTAAATGTATTTTATTAGGATTTTATGCACACCACACTTTTCACATATTTATTTGTAAAAGAAAATTGAAAACCATTTATCATTTTCCTTCCACTTCACAATTATGTGCCACTTTGTGATGGTCTATCACCAATAAAATACACTTTAAAGTTAAATATAAGTAATATACACACAATTTGCTAGTTTTTAATCTAAAAACACAATCTAAAGACTGTTGACACACTGTTTGTGACATCTATTGAGAAATGGAACTACAGTATGGGCTCATCTAATTAAAAACATTATGTTGTGCTTCTGGGAATATTTTCTTACCTGTGTAGCATAAAGCAACCTTTTTCTTACTGCAGGGTTCATCATTCCATTGTCCTGTATCATTAGCCCGCTTAACATACATCTCAACACAGTCTTCATCTTTTTTATCACTCAGGTTGTTAGGTTCCATTTTGGCCCAGTTTTCAGCTTCTTTTGTGAGTACCTTGTTAGTACCAACCCAGGTCCAATTGCCAGTGCTTTTATTTTTCCTTATACCAATCCAGTAATATGCTTGATTATATGGCAGTATGTTGTTGAGGTGCTCATTTTCAATTCGGTTTTGAATTGCCACCATAGAAGTGTATTTTTCTGTACAATATTTATAAGCATCATCATATTTCATATTGTATGGTGAATAGTGGTATGTCCAGCCTTGTACACAGGATTTCAATGCCAAGCCTGCAATGAATAACAATTTATGTGATAATTAATAAGCTTTTTCCTGTTCCCTTTGCCCTACATTTTTTTATACAGTAAAATTATGCAATTGTTTACCTAAAAAACATCAAGGAATGTATCATATTCTCTATACTTAGAAAACAACTTTAAAACCAAGTTCACTATAAAGAATTGTCCTTGAAGCTACAAATATCTTAAGAATAAGGATATTATTCAAAAAATTTTATATTTTCAGACTACTGTGAGACTTTAATGGTATCACCCTTAGAAAATAAATATCTTACTCTAGAAAAAAAAGAGAGTAAAGAAGATAGATAAAAATGAAAGATAAAGAAAGATAGTATTTTACTATATTTATAAATGCCCCCTGATATGTTTCCACTTACCATAAACAGTAAGGATAATAAAAAATAAATATGCCATCTTCTAAAATCAGTAGTAAAATTGACAATTTTCTGAAACAAGAAAAAAAATAGAAGCATTATTATTATTATTATACAGGATTTTTATAGCGCTTTACAATATAAAAGGGAGACAATACAGTTATAATACAATAAAATACAAGAGGATTAAGAGGGCCCTGCTCAGAAGACCTTACAATCTAATAGGGTGGGGCAGGTGGTACAAAAGGTTGTAACTGTGGGGAATGAGCTGATGGAAGTGGTAAAAGATTAGTTGAAGACGTGATAGACTTCCCTGAAGAGATGAGTTTTCAGGGATCGCCAAGCAGGTTGAGGTAGTGAGTTCCAGAGGATAGGAGAGGCTCTGGAGAAATCCTGGAGACTAGCATGGGAGGAGGAGACGAGAGAACTTGAGAGTAGGAGGTCTTGAGAAGAGCAGAGAGGACGGTTTGGGTGATATTTGGAGACAAGATTGGTGATGTACCTCGGGGCAGAGTTGTGAATGGCTTTGTATGTTGTGGTTAGTGTTTTGAATTAAATTTGCTGTGTGATTGGGAGCCAGTGTAGGGATTGGAGGAGAGGGTTGGCAGACACTGACCAGTTGGAAAGGTGGATAAGTCTTTCAGCAGCATTCATGAAAGACTGAAGAGGGGATAGCCTATGGAGAGGCTATCCCCTCTTCATTATGTATGGTATAAGGTATCAGCTCTGTTTTATTGACTGAGGTTCATTGTAAATACTTTCAATAAATCAGTTAGTTTGACAGAATGCATCAAAGGAATATTAGGCGTTTCATGACCACAGGTCATTGACTTGTACTTTAACTTGGCAATGACTAATTTGCCTTCCTAAATAATTTTTACTTTGGTTTTTAAAGACATGGGATGATTTTATTTTGTACATTGTTTTAATAAACACCCTGCTCTCATTTTTAAAATTATAGGCTGACAAAAAGATAGATGTAAAAAACATTACTGTATTTTTACATACTGTAATACATTTACTTTTTACAGCAAGTGCACAGAGAAAGAGATACATTGATAGCTAAACTAGCTAGAGTTTTGTTTACCAACAAACCTCATGTGATCATGGCTGTCATATTGATCACACTCTCTAGTACCATGATTACTGGTTCTCAATTGTTTGAGCCTGGGAGTAGTGCCATGACAGGGTTATAGCTAATCGTCTGCCCAGTTTTCCTTTTTAGATCAATCTGATCTTGGATAGGCTTTGTATCCAAAGTATCCAAATATCATGCACATTCTTCCCACATTTCCTTTTTTATCCCGTTTTATTGCCCAACTTCCTGCTAACCCTCTGCCTTCCCCATGATCACCTTCTATTGTTACTTAGAAAGATAATGTTAATAACAGTTATGAAGTAAATAGCAGCACTGGTCAAAAGAATCTAATACAGTTATGATAAACCAGCATAGTTTAATTAGCCCCCAACTCCCACTGCCGGTCTTTTAAAAAATGATGCATTTATCCCACATAGGGTCTCATGTCTAAATCGTCTGACTACAGGAATGTCTGTGTTCCACCTAAAAATAGTAAGCTTCTCAGTTACCTTTTCTGTTCTAATCTGTCCTTGCAAAAGCATATTGATAGGTATGGACACAGGGATTGTTCAACAGTCAAGCGTTTCATACATAAGGCTGAATATATAGACCTATTTAGTATAAAATCTATGATTTATACACTGTATACTGCATTTTGAATATATAGCTTAAGCATACTGTATACTAAATAAGAAGCTTGTTTTATTTAGGGAATTCAAGGTTCTTTACACACAGATTATTTGGTATGACACAGAAGCATTGCCTAAAACATTCACAGAATTCTCCTTTGTTTTAAGGAGGCAATGACATTATAAGATACAGGATAATTTAATCTGCATCAGTAACTTTTTTACCAAACAGTGTATCTAAGAGAAAAATACATAAAGAAGAAAGAAGCTATTCCTATGAATATTGCTGAATTCAGTTTTTTACACAAAATTTGCTATATTTATCAACATAGGCAAAAAAATAACAAACACAATAGTAATAATCCTCAAAAAGCCAATAAAAAAATATTATACTTCAACTATAATAATGGAAGATGATTTTTCACTAGTTGCTCTTGGTTAGTGTCATCTATGTCAATTTGCAAAATATCAATTTGTCAATACAAAAATAACTAATATGAACCTAATAAAAGTGCTATTAGTTGATACATGCTATCCTATTCAGGTACAATAGCTGTAATATGACCACAAACTCAATTTATAAGGATATCTATTTTCCTGAAGCAGCATGTTTGCTATACCTTTTTTTTTTACATCCTTAGAATAAAAAAGTATCTATCCTGAATATGAAGCAAAAAAAGGTATAATGCTTTTAAAATTAAATACTTACTACTTTCTAAGTATAAACCTCAGAATGGGCAGCGAATACTTCAGAGTCAGGGGCCTTTCTATTCTCTCCTGTAAGGGTTTCCTGTTGGAGTAACTTTCAGTGCTGAGCCACGCGTCTTTTATACACGCTGCAGACTAGGAATGACCAAATGACATGCGCCTTTCATTTACATACAATACAAGGATATTTCCCTGACCAGCAAAAAATTCCCAGCTGTTGAATTTCCCAGAAATATTCCACCCGATAAAGTAGGCTGTTAATGAGTCTGTTTCCTAAACTGCACTTTTCAAATCGGAGGCATGCCAGTAAGTCAGTATATATAAACATCTATATTTATTCATTTTGGTTTAACCAAGGATATGAGGTCTCATTTGTATGCACCAACTCCTCATAATGTAGAAATGTTAAAGGGAAAGTTAGAAATTGGGAGTTTAAAGGTATATATAATTCAATTAGAAACAAAAAAAATCTAATTTATAAGTTTTATTTATTAAACATCATTAAAATTGTATATGTTAAAACTAACATGACTAATTCATTTGGTCATGGTACAAATTTTTTTTGACTCAGAATCGAAAAACGTTTGTACCATGACCATATGAATTATTCATGTTGGTTTTAACATATACAATTTTAATGATGTTTATTAAAAAAAAATTATAAATTTGATTTTTTTGTTTCTAATTGGTAAATACGCACCTTTAAACTCCCAATTTCTACCCTTCCCTTTAAAATGTCTATATTTATTAAATCTAAAAATGGGAAAAAAATGTTGACTTATATTTTCAATTCATATATTTACAATTATATTATCATTTTCAACATAATACTTTTATGTTGATAATATGGTGTGATGACAGATAACATTCAGTTATACTGTATTTTAGACTGGATTTGCATTATACCTTGTGTTGTGTATTCTATAGGGCAGCTCAATGCCCAATACACTGTAGCACACCATAGCAAACAGGTATGAATGTTCTATGTGCTGTGGTCCACTGCATTGTGAAAAATAGGATTTTTTAAAACAGCTTACCTGCAAAATCCTTTTCTTGGGATTACATCATGGGACACAGAGCTCCATTCATTACATCATGGGTTAGATAGCCACCTTTAGGTGTTGGACACTGGTAACCCTAATTGTAAAGAGCGTTCCTCCCCTATATAACCCCTCCAATATGGAGAGTACCTCAGTTTTGTAGCAAAGCAATAAGTATCCATAAATCCCGAAGAGGGGCGGGTGTTCTGTGTCCCATGATGTAATCCCAAGAAAAGGATTTTACAGGTAAGCTGTTGTAAAAAATCCTATTTTCTTGTTCATACATCACGGGACACAGAGCTCCATTCATTACGTCATGGGACGTCCCAAAGCAATGCCCAATTTGAGGGGAAGGAGACACAGATCATACAAAGACCGCCATTGGACGTGAGGACCTACACTGCTGCCCACAGTACACTACGCTCGAAAGCGGAATCCTCATGCCCTCTCACATCCACCTGATAAAATCTAGTGAATGTATGGACCGAAGAACAAGTTGCAGCCTTGCAGATCTGATCCATGGAGGCCTGATGATGCACTGCCCAAGAAGCACTTACTGCTCTAGTCGAGTGTGCCTTAACGTGAAAAGGAGGAACCTTCTTTCCTAAATCATAGGCCTGAACAATAACTTGTCAAATCCACCTAGCTATAGTGGATTTTGATGCTGCCTGGCCCTTTTTGGGACCATCTGACAAGGATGAGATCTGACCCTTGATAGTGCTCAAGGCCAGCTTCATTTCTATTCCCAATTGAAGAAAAGTGAGAATTCTATCAATAGCAAACCTTCCAGGAAGCCATCCTTTGGACTCACACCAGGAGACATATGCCTTCCAGATTCTATAATACATCAGCCTGAAGGCCGGATTAGGTTAGTGGTTAGGACTGGACCCGAGAGCCCACGTTTTTTCAGGATGTGGGTCTCAACAGCCAGGTCGTCAAATTCAAACTTTGTAAGGAAGAATGGAATATTGGCCCTTGCGAGATCAGGTCTGGTCTCAGTGGGAGCACCCATGGACTTCCGACTGCCATCTTCACGATCTCTGCATACCAAGACCTCCTGGGCCAAGCCGGGGCTACTAGAATTACCGGCTTCCCTTCTGTCTTGATCCTGCGAAGTAACCGAGCAAGAAGCGGAACTGGAGGGAACGCATAGATCAGGGCAAACTGATCCCACGGAACTATCAAGGCATCTGAACCTTGTGCTAGTGGATCCTTTGTTCTTGATATAAAGACGTCCAGCTTGTTGTTGAACCTGGAGGCTAGTAGGTCTACATCCGGGGTACCCCATATCTGGCATATTGCCTGGAATATGACGAGGTGTAACGACCATTCTCCTGGATCCAGCTGCTGGCGGCTTAGAAAATCTGCTTTCCAATTTTCTACCCCTGGAATAAAGACTGCAGATAGACAAGGAACATGCATCTCTGCCCAAGTGAGGACGTGGTTCACCTCCTTTTGGGCACTCAGACTCCTGGTGCCCCCTTGGTGATTGATATAGGCCACTACTGTGGCATTGTCGGACTGAACTCGGACAGGACAGCCTTGCATCCTGTCTGTCCAGGTCTTTGGGGCCAGATGGACTGCCGGAAGCTCCAGAATGTTGATGGGTAAAGACCCTTCGGTTCTGGACCACTTGCCTTGGATCGAGGCTTCCTCCAGAACTGCTCCCCAGCCAGAGGGGCTGGCATCTGTAGTTATGACTTTCCAAACAATTGGAACAAAGGACCTTCCCTTCTGTAGATTCTTGTCTAGTAGCCACCAATTGAGGCTCAGGCGCACTGACGGTAACAGACGCATTGGAAGATCCAAGGCTTGAACCCTTTTGTTCCAGGCAGACAAAATGCTGTTCTGCAAAGGTCTTGAGTGGAACTGGGCATAAGGAACATCCTTAAATGAGGCTACCATCTTCCCCAATAATCTCATACAGAGACGGATGGAAGGATTTTTCCTGGCTTTGACTAGCCGGACCAACTCTTTTATGGCTTTGGTTTTTGCCTTGGGTAAGAATACTCTGCTTTGGACTGTGTCTATGACCATGCCCAAATATTCCAGCCACCTTAGAGGCTGTAATAGTGATTTTTCCAGGTTGAGGACCCAGCTTAGGTACTCCAAATATTTTACTGTGCTTAGCACATTTTGCTTCAAGCGTGCCATAGACTGTTCTACCAGTAGTAGATCGTCTAGATAAGCTGTAACTGCTATGCCCCGATCCCTTAGTTTTGCCAGGAGCGGAGCTAGAACCTTTGTAAATACTCAAGGCGCCGTGGCTAGACTGAAAGGTAGGGCCACAAACTGGATGTGGCGCTGCTCTACCGCAAACCTTAAGAACTTCTGGTGAGCGGGAAAATTTGGCACATGTAGATATGCATCTTTGATGTCTATTGATGCCAGGAATTCTCCCCTCTGAAGGGTGGAAACCACGGAGCGAATGCACTCCATGTGGAACGGGCGAATGTTTAAGAACTGATTCAGATTCTTTCAGATCCAGAATGGGTCTGACATCTCTGTTTGGCTTCAAAACTGTAAATAGGTTTGAGTAAAACCCTGAGCCTTGCTCCTCTGGAGCCACCTCTATGATCACCCCTTGGGATAATAGGCGATCCAAAGCCAGAAACAAGGGTCTCCTTTTCTCTGGGTCCTTGGGAACGCCCGACCATAGAAGATGGGATGGTGGGAATTTCCGAAATTCCAGCTTGTACCCGAGAGACACGGTGGAGAATACCCATTTGTCCTGAATCTCCTTCTGCCAAACGGCCGCAAAACACCAAAGCCTTCCCCCACTCGGCTGAGCGGGGGCACCCCTTCACAAAGAGGCTTTGGTATTCTGTTTAGCAGATCTTTGACCCCAAGGCTTCTTTTGCCCACGGGCTTGGCCTTGGACCTTCCCTCTTGTACTGGACGGGGAAGGCCGTCGCCACTGCCTAGAGGCCAAGGTACTCGGGGCTGGGGAAAGAGACCGTTTAAAAGAAGGATGTTTATCTTTCTTCTTAACCGGCAATAAGGTGGTCTTGCCACCGGAAATCTTCTGGATATATTTGTCCAGATCATCCCCAAACAAGCATTCCCCATGAAACAGGAACCCAGCCAAATAGTAGTGTTGTGCCAACCTTCAGGGTTCTGGGTACCTACTTACAAGAGCCTCTTCCCTGGACCTGTAGAAGACTCTGCCAGAATTTTTTTAGCATTTTTAATATATGTGCCCTATAGTACTGGATCCCAGAGCCCAGTCCTCAGAGAGAGACATTACAGGCAAAACCCTGTTTATTCCTCCACGAGGCCCGGGTACCATCCATCTTGGTATGGATCCGGTTATGCAGCTTCTAGAACCCCGCAGGGACCATTAAACAGAGCTTTTTTTCTAAGCACATCTTGCATCGTGACCAAACACCTTAGACACTGGCAAAAAAACTGAGGTACTCTCCATATGGGAGGGGTTATATAGGGGAGGAACTCTCCTTACAATTAGGGTTGCCAGTGTCCAACACCTAAAGGTGGCTATCTAACCCATGATGTAATGAATGGAGCGCTGTGTCCTGTGATGTATGAACAAGAAAAGTGCAGGTGAATTCATGCATTAAGGCGTCTTGGGAGCCCATTTAAACTAAAATTGGCTGCCTAAACACACTGTGCCTCAACCTGTGCAAAGGTGTGGCTGGCCCTTAAAGTAGTACTAAAGTCACGTTAATTAAAAGAAGTATTAAGAAATACTTTTTATAATAAATGTGACTTTAGTAATACTGTTTTCACACCTATCACTTCCCCTTAGGGGAAAAGTACTACAGTACAGTGCCTTGAAAAAGTATTCATACCCCTTGAAATTTTCCACATTTTGACATGTTACAACCAAAAACATAAATATTATGTGATAGACCAACAGAAAGTGGCACATAATTGTGAAGTGGAAGGAAAATGATAAATGGTTAAAAAATTTTTTTTACAAATAAATATCTGAAAAGTGTGGTGTGCATTTGTATTCAGCCCCCTTTACTCTGATACCCCTAAATAAAGTCTAGTGGAACCATTTGTCTTCAGAAGTCACCTAATTAGTAGATATTCAAAATAAAAATGAGGGTGGCGTTAAATCCTTAGAAAAAATTATGTAAATATGTATTGTGAGATATAAAAGTGTTCAAATAATAATATGTATTTTCAAATATATGATACACAAATAACCAACAGAATATTAAACATAAACATCACATAATAAATTTGATTAGTCCAAAGAAGCAGTGCATCCAAACTTCTAGTGATGTGTGAAGCTTATAATCAGACAGTTCTCATTTAACCACCTCAATACTGGGCCTATTCTGGCACTTCTCTCCTTCATGTAAAAATCATAATTTTTTTGCAAGAAAATTACTCAGAACCCCCAAACATTATATATATTTCTTTCTCGTACATCACGGGACACAGAGCGACATAGTCATTACTAATGGGTTATATAGATACCTTCAGGTGCTGGCACTGGCAACTTCCAAAACCGGAAGTACCCTCCCCTATATAAGCCCCTCCCATCCGGGAGCACCTCAGTTTTTTGCCAGTGTCTAAGGTGTTGGCCAAGAAGAAACATGTGTTTTCACTGAGCTTGCGTACAGGTTCTGTTGGGCCTCAGTAAGCTATTCCGGATCCGACCAAAAAAGCTTCATAGCTAAACGGTCGGTACCCGGGCCTTGCAGAGAAGAGCAAGGTTTTGCCTGTAATGCTTCTCTTAGGAGAGCTGGACCCTGGGATCCAGAGCTCTGGTCATACCCACGACCAAGATGTTTTCTGTGCAGGGTGCTATACAGGTCCAGGGGAGTGGAATCCTTGGGAACCCGGTCCCTGAAGGTTTGATTACAATGCCTGCCGTGATAGGTGAAGTTTGGGCTTCTGTGGACCAAACAAAGTCCTGCGGCGAGGAAAAGGTAAGTGGGGGCCCTCGGGAACTTGGTTCTATTGAGGGACCCCCAAGCCTATTTTGTCTTTCTGCCTGTTACCTAAGGTATTCCCGCTAATATTCTGTGTATGCCTGTTACTACTGAGAAAATGTAAAAATTTTAATAGTAGGCAAGAAAAAAAAAAAAAAAATGTAAGACCGCGGTACCTGTGTTAGACACTAGAGGCCGCTATGGTTCTTTTTCTTGCAATGTGGATTTTTTTCTTCCAGAATCAAATCCAGGCAGTTGGTATGTTCTCTCCTGGGAAGCTGTCTCCTCTGCCCTGTTGCTGCGCTCATCCATCCCCGGGCCCTGCGGCAAAGGGGGCCCTGGCTCCCATCTAGCTCCTTATTGTTTTCAAAAAAGGCGCCGAAGGCGCACGCGCGTGCACGCGCCTCTATTCATAGAGGCGATCTGAAAAAAGGGGTGGAGCGGGTGGATGACGCTCAGGTGTGCGCCGCGGCGCTACTGCGCATGTGCGGGCGTCCAGTGTGTTTTAAAGCACATTATAGCTGGCTATTGAAGTGCACAGACAGAGCTAGCAACAGTATAAAGGCACACAGAGGCGGTTGATGCAGGCATCCCCTAGAAAGGCACTTTAGTAGACACCAACTGTGATATAGCAGCAATTGTGCTAGACTATTCTCAGTAAAAGTGGTGTATTACGGCTGGAATACCTCAGCTTTAGGCTTAGGAATATGCCGTCCAGAAGCTCCGGAACTGAATCTTCCAGGAAGCGAAGGGGGTCTCATCGGGCTCTGAGGATCTTGGGCATGCTTCTGCTGCACCAGTCTCCCCTGAAGTTCAGAGGTAAGTGACCGTAGAGACCCCGCAGGGGTACTTGGTACTGTGGCTGTCCTCAGTTCACCTGCTCCTGTGTATGTAACAGAGGAGGTTTTTTCCTCAGCTCTGGGAGGATTAGAGAGAGATTGTCAACATTGATCGCTGCCTCCCTGTCAGGGAAAGCACGCCGATCTCCGTCTCGTCCTTCAGAGTGCCTGTTAGCAGAGCAACAGTCCCATACAGGGATCGACCTGCCTGAAGGGGATCAGGATGAGGTTGATTCTGTTATAGAGGAATCAACAGTGGAGGAACCTTTTCTCAGCATCTCAAGCTGAAAGACTATGGGTTCAGTCTCTGACTAACATGGTCCGATCGGCATTTAAAAATGCACCTTGCGGATAGACTTGTGCACAACGGAAAAATTCGTTCCGTTTCGGTTCGTTTCTTTCCGGTCCTGTTGATTCGTAATCATTCGTAATTTTGCTAGACGGGATTTTTCGTGTTCGGACTCATTCGTATTTTTGCAAGCGACATTTTTCGTTGAATTTTTTGTTGCTTTATAATTCGTACTTTCGGTAGAGTACGTTGTTTTTCGTTGATTCTGGACACAACTCCTACTTTCGTAACTTTTTTTGGGTTCGTTGATTCGTAATTTTCCGTGTCTCTCTCACAACGACGCTGCCTATTATGCCTAATGTGCTTCGAATGGATTTGTACTTTTCTAAATACATAGCGGTTATTTGTAACGATTCGAAATCTCGTATTTTACTTTCGTTTTTTACATGCGGCTATAGGCTCCGCCCCTGTACACCATTTTGAGAGGGTTCAGCACGGTGAGGGAGAAGCAGAGAGCAGAGCAGAGTGAGTGTTATTGTGCTTCGAATGGATTCGAAATCTCGTATTTTACTTTCGTTTTTTCATGCGGCTATAGCCTCCGCCCCTGTACACCATTTTGAGAGGGAGTTCAGCATGGTGAGGGAGAAGCAGAGAGCAGAGTGAGTGTTATTGTGCTTCGAATGGATTCGTACATTCGTAACTTTTTTCATAACGAATTATGCCGAAGACCTTCGGGCATTCGCTATTTTGCGGTATAATTTATTTCGGATTCGGTTTTATTCGTAATTGCTCTGTTCGGAAATTCGAATGCTTCCGAATGTCCGAAAGTTGCTAAATTCGGACGAATTTTGATTCGTTACGAAACGAATTGCACAAGCCTACTTGCGGAACCATCAACCACTACTGTATCCTCGTTGGGGTCGCTAGAAGCCCCCAGACTGTCTGTTCTTTTCCACTTCACCCTTTACTGAAATGGCTTATTTACCAGGATTGGGAACGTCCTGAGAAAATATTTATTCCCCCAAGAGATTTCCGGTGGTCTATCCCATGGAGGATAAGTTCATCAAAAAAATGGAAGGTCCCTACAGTGGACGCAGCCATCCCTTGTATGTATAAATCACTGACATGTCCAGTGGATAATGTCCAAATGTTCAAGAACCCAATAGATAAAAGATTGGAGTCCTTATGAAAGTCTGCTTCTTTCTACAGCAAGCTTGGTGACACAACCAGCAGTAGCAGCTATTGGGGTCTGCTAAGCAGTGAAGGATCAGTTAAAACAGGTCTTGAGGGACTTGACAGATCAGCAGGCCTTGCCCTAGCTGATCTACCTAGAGCCTTAGGCTTTGCGGTTGACGCCATAAAGGATTCAGTCCATCAGGCCTCCCGCCTTACGCTGTCTATAGTACATATGCGTAGGCTTCTATGGCTCAAAAACTGGTCTGCTGAAGCTCCCTGTAAAGAATGGCTGGTTAGCGTCCCATTTCATGGTGAACGCTTATTCAGGGAAAACCTGGACAAATATATCCAGAAAATTTCCAGCGGTAAAAATACGCTCTTGCCGGTTAAAAACAGAGTTAGAGGTCCCTCTTTAAGAGGCCTGCTTCTCCAGTCCCTGGCGCATCGGCTGTGTAACAGTTCCGACGGCCTCCTCTGTCAATTCCCGGGGGGTAAAAAACAGGGACAATAGCAGGGTAATGAGAAACCCTGGGTCAGGGGAGGTACAAAACCTCCCCCAAAGTTAAATTCATTGAAGGGTTGCCCCCACTCAGTCGGGTGGGGGGAGGACTCCAGTTGTTCACAAGAGACCTGGCGGAACACGATCAAGACAGATAGGTGCTCTCCGCAGTATGTTTGGGATACAGTTTGGAGTTAAAAGACTCTCCTCCTTCCCATTTTTGAGGTCAAACATGCCAAGGGATCCCCGGAAGAGAGAGTCCCTCCTGTTGGCACTAGAACAACTATTGCTCCAAGGAGTAATTATGGAGGTTCCCCTGGAAGAATGAGGGTTCGGGTTTTACTCAAACCTCTTTACAGTCCCGAAGCAAACGCGGACGGGAGGCCCATATTAATTCTAAAAGGGCTATACAAATTCCTGTATATCAGGACTTTCCAATGGAGTCGATCTGATCGGTGGCCACTGCCCTACAAGGGGAGGATTGGTTAGCCGCGATCGACATCAAAGATGCTTATTTGCACATTCCCATTTTCCCAGTCCACCAAAAATTTCTACGCTTTGCAGTAGAAGGGCGCCATTTTCAGTTCAGAGCCTTACCCTTCGGTTTGGCCACAGCACCACGAGTGTTTACAAAAATTCTGGCCCTTATTGGCCAATCTAAGAACACAAGGTGTAATGATAATGGCATATCTAGATGACTTCTTGCTGATAGACCACTCAGTGAAAAAACTAGACGTGGTCGTTCACAAGACAATCAAGTATCTGGAATCTCATGGTTGGATTATCAACCGAGACAAGTCAGCCCTAAAAAACAGTCAAAAGTCTGGAATACTTGGGGCTAAGGTTGGATTCAGGCCAGAGAAAAATATTCTTGCCTCGAGGAAAGGTGTTGTCTTTGAAAGATTTGATCCACTTAGTGGGTACAAAAAAAAAAGACAGCCGTCCATACGCCTGTGCATGAGGCTGCTGGGAAAAATGGTGGCATCATTCGAAGCAGTACCCTACGGTCAATTCCATTCAAGGAATTTGCAAGGGGCCATACTGTCAGCCTGGAACAAAAAAGTTCAGGCCCTAGACTTACAATGTCCTTGTCCCCTTCCGTTCGCAAGAGCCTCCGTTGGTGGTTGGTTCCCCAGAATCTGGAAAAAGGGAAATCCTTCAGTCTGATTTCTTGGAAGGTAGTCACTACAGATGCCAGCCTTATAGGCTGGGGAGCAGTACTGGAGCAATAGTCTCTCCAGGGCAGATGGTCGGATGCAGAAAAGGCCCTGCCCATCAATCTCTTAGAGATACGAGCAGCCCGGTATGCCCTAGTAGCATGGACATCCAAACTCCAAGGGTCCCCTGTCAGAATTCAATCAGACAATGCCACAGCAGTGGCATATATCAATCATCAGGGGGGCACCAGGAGTCGTGCAGCCCAGAGGGAAGTAAATTACATCCTGAAATGGGCAGAAAGATATGTCCCAGCCATATGTGCGGTATTCATTCCAGGAGTGGAGAATTGGAAGGCGGACTTTCTAAGTCGCCAGCAATTATGCCCAGAGGAAGGGTCCCTTCACCCCGAGGTTTTCTGGACAATATGTCAGCGGTGGGGAACATCGGATGTAGATCTTCTAGCATCCAGATTCAACGCAAAGGTGGACAGGTTTGTCTCTCGGACAAGGGATCTCCTAGCTTGCGGCTCGGATGCCCTAGTGTTCCCTTGGGATCAGTTCAAGCTGATATATGCATTCACACCGCCACAATGGTTACCTCGATTATTCCGCAGAATCAGGGTAGAAAAGAAACCAGTGATTCTGGTGGCTCCAGCGTGGCCCCGAAGAGCGTGGTACGCGGAGATTGTAAAATGTCAGTGGGGAGTCCTAGGACTCTCCCACGCCGTCCGGACCTGCTTTCGCAAGGACCGATATACCACTCTTCCTTACCAGCCCTAGGTTTGACGGCCTGGCTATTGAAGCCCACATTCTAAAAAAGAGAGGGCTCTCTAATTCTGTGGTATCTACCATGATCAATGCCAGGAAGCCGGTATCCAGGCAGATCTACTATAGAATCTGGAAGGCGTACATCGCCTGGTGTGAGGCCAAGAAATGGCATCCACGTAAATACGTAATAGGTAGGATTCTGGACTTCCTACAATGGGCTGTAGATAGGAAGCTTGCCTTGAGTACTATCAAGGGTCAGATTTCGGCCTTGTCAATATTTTTTCAAAGGCCCTTGGCTTCGCATTCACTAGTCAAAGCCTTTATACAAGGAGTGATGCGTATTAGTCCTCCGGTTAATATCCCCATATGTCCATGGGATCTAAACTTGGTTCTGTCGGTTCTACAGAAACAACCATTTGAACCATTACAGCATATTTCTTTGGTTCTTCTCACCAGGAAATTGATTTTTCTAGTAGCCATTTATTCGGCTAAAAGAGTGTCGGAATTAGCAACTATGTCCTGTAAGGAGCCATATCTGGTTATCCATAAGGATAGAGTAGTGTTACGCCCTCATCCAGCCTTTCTTCCTAAGGTGGTATCGAGGTTTCATTTGAACCAAGATGTGGTTCTTCCTTCTTTTTTCCCCAAACCTACTTCGGTAGAGGAAAAGTTATTGCATTCTTTGGATGTAGTAAGAGCAGTTAAAGCTTATCTAAAAGCCACTGCTCAGATTCGCAGAATGGATACTTTGTTTATTCTGCCGGAAGGCCCCAGAAAGGGTCAGGCAGCGTCAAAATCTACTTTAGCCAAGTGGATTCGACAGGTCAGAATGCAAGCCTATGGCTTTAGAAGGAGACTGCCTCCTTTCAAAGTTAGAGCGCACTCCACGAGAGCAGTTGGAACTTCATGGGCAGTGCATCACCAGGCCTCCCTGGCTCAAATCTGTAAGGCCGCAACATGGTCTTCAGTACACACGTTTACTAGGTTCTACCAGGTGGACGTTAGAAGTCAGGAGGATGTCGCCTTTGGGCGCAGTGTGTTGCAGGCCGCAAAAGATCCTCATGTCTGATAGCGCTCAGCTTATGTATGGTGTATCCCCCCCCTCATTGGGCATTGCTTTAGGACATCCCATTAGTAATGACTATGTCGCTCTGTGTCCCGTGATGTACGAGAAAGAAAATAGGATTTTTATAACAGCTTACCTGTAAAATCCTTTTCTTGGAGTACATCACGGGACACAGAGCTCCCGCCCCTCTTTAGGGACACTTATTGCTTTGCTACAAAACTGAGGTGCTCCCGGATGGGAGGGGCTTATATAGGGGAGGGTACTTCCGGTTTTGGAAGTTGCCAGTGCCAGCACTTGAAGGTATCTATATAACCCATTAGTAATGACTATGTCGCTCTGTGTCCCGTGATGTACTCCAAGAAAAGGATTTTACAGGAAAGCTGTTATAAAAATCCTATTTTTTTAGCAGACACCCTAGGGAATAAAGTGGCGGTCATTGCAACTTTTTATCTTGCACGGTATTTGCGCAATAATTTTTCAATAGCCTTTTTAAAAAATGAATTAAAAAATAACAAAACAGTAAAGTTAGCCCAATTTTTTTGTATAATGTGAAAGATGATCTTACGCCGAGTAAATAGATACCTAACTTGTCACGCTCTAAAATTCCGCACACTCATGGAATGGCGCCAAACTTCGGTACTTAAAAAGGAGGAGGTCTAGTGCTATAATTGTTGCACACGGCGATACCTCTCATGTGTGGTTTGAACTGCGTTTACGTACGTGGGCGGGACTTACGCGTGTGTTCGCTTCTGAGCGCAAGCTACCGGGGACAGGGGCGTTTTAATTATTTTATTTTTTTTACTTAATTTTTTTTATTTTTACACTTTTTTTTTACTTTTTTTTTTTTGATCACTTTTATTCCTATTACAAGGAATGTAAACACCCCTTGTAATAGGAATCTATTGTGACAGGTCCTCTTTATGGCGAGATGCGGGGTCAATAAGACCCCACATCTCTCCTCCAGGCTGGAAAGCATGAGATCGGGAAAAAAATTTACTGATCTCATGATGACAGCCGCGATCAAGGCTTTGTTTACGTCGGGGCCTCCGACGGTCATAGAAATCTCTATCCTTGTCATCCGGCGCCGGCTGATTCGTTCTCCGGGCCCACGATGGCACGGGAGAGCCCGGAGAAGCACCAGATGGCGGCGGGAGGGGGGGACGGAACTGCCGCTATGATCATTCTTATGGTGCGCAGAATCCCTGGCTGAAAAGAAGGATATCTGAATGATGCCTGTAGCTGCAGGCATCATTCAGATATCCCCCCTAAAGTCCAGGACGTCATATGACGGCGTGTGGAATTGAGGTGGTTAAATACTGTGACAATTCTTCAAAGGTGGTGGTAATCAAGTATCATGCAATCCAGTGTCCAAGTGCTCCACCACGAAGTGCAATGGCTGCCCACTAGGGTTGTCCCGATACCACTTTTTTAAGACCGAGTACAAGTACCGATACTTTTTTTCAAGTACTCGCCGATACCGATTACCGATACTTTTTTTCAATGTCATGTGACAGTTTGAAAGATGGGGACTGATAGGTGGCACTTATGGGCACGGATCAATGGCACTTATGTGGCACTGATAGGTGGCACTTGTGGGCAGTGATAGGTGGCACTGATAGGTGGCACTTGGGGGCACTTATAGGTGGCATTTATGGGCACTGATAGGTGGCACTTGTGGGCAGTGATAGGTGGCACTTCTGGGCAGTGATAGGTGGCACTTGTGGGCACTGATAGGTGGCACTGATTGCACTGAAAGGTGGCACTTATGGGCACTGATAGGTGGCACTTATGGGCACTGATAGGTGGCACTTATGGACACTGATAGGTGGCACTGATAGGTGGCACTTGTGGGCACGGATCAATGGCACTTATGGGCACTGATAGGTGGCACTTGTGGGCAGTGATAGGTGGCACTGATAGGTGGCACTTGGGGGCACTGATAGGTGGCATTTATGGGCACTGATAGGTGGCACTTGTGGGCAGTGATAGGTGGCACTTGTGGGCAGTGATAGGTGGCACTTGTGGGCACTGATAGGTGGCACTGATTGCACTGAAAGGTGGCACTTATGGGCACTGATAGGTGGCACTTATGGGCACTGATAGGTGGCACTGATAGGTGGCACTTGTGGGCACTGATAGATGGCACTGATTGCACTGAACGGTGGCACTTGTGGGCACTGATAGGTGGCACTTGTGGGCACTGATAGATGGCACTGATTGCACTGATAGGTGGCACTTATGGGCACTGATAGGTGGCACTTGTGGACACTGATAGATGGCACTGATTGCACTAATAGTGCAATCAGTGCCATCTATCAGTGCAATCAGTGCCATCTATCAGTGTCCACAAGTGCCACCTATCAGTGCCCATAAGTGCCACCTATCAGTGCAATCAGTGGCATCTACCAGTGCCACCAGATAGGTGGCACTGGTAGATGGCACTGATTCCACTGATAGGTAGCACTTGTGGGTACTGATAGGTGGCTGGCACTGAAATGCTGCGGGGGGTGGGGGAGAAATGACACAGGATTTAAGAAAAAAAAAACTGCTGCAACGCCCATCTTGGTACACCCTGCACTCGGCTGCAGTAAGCAACAGCAGACATCTTGTTACACCCAGCCCATATAGCTCGGGCTGGGTGTAACAAGATGTCTGCTGCTGCTTACTGCAGCCGAGTGCAGGGTGTACCAAGATGGGCGTGGGGACGTTCAGCCGCTGACGGCGACCGAATGTGACAGCACCGGTCACCGATCCTGATGCGGCTGCGCCCTGAACCCCTGCCAGCTTACCAGGTTCAACTGCAGGTGAGGGACTCGCTCTCCGCCCGCGGACTCCGTCCACCGACTGTGCCCGCCCTCTTCAGCCAGACTCCGCCCGCACTTTCCTCTCCCGCCCTCCCCAGCCACTGACTCCTCCCGCCCTCTCCGGCCAGACTCCGCCCGCACTCCCCCGCCCTCTCTCCTGCCCTCCCCAGCCACTGACTCCTCCCGCCCTCTCCGGCCACAAAAAAAAAAGAAAAAAGTATCGGGTGAAGCATCGGGAGCATTTGCGCGAGTACAAGTACTCGCGCAAATGCTTGGTATCGGTCCCGATACCGATACTAGTATCGGTATCGGGACAACCCTACTGCCCACCTTAAGACTCAATGTCATACGCTTCAATTAAATCAGTAATCTCCATACTGTAGTTACTCAATGCTAGATGGTGCTCAAACGGCCAATACATGTAATGCCCTGTACACACGATCGGAATTTCCGATGGGATAAAATCCAATGGAATTTTCCGTCGGAATTCCGTTCAAGCTGTCTTGCATACACACTGTCAGACCAAATTCCGACCGTCCAAAACGCGGTGACCTAAAACACTACGACGTGCCCAGAAAATTTAAGTTCAATGCTTCCGAGCATGCGTCGACTTGATTCTGAGCATGTGTGTTTTTTTCTCCGTCGGAGTTCCACACAGACGATCGGAATTTCGCTTTGTCAAACAGTTAAGTGAGACCGTGGAGTCACACACTAGAAAGACACTGGTAAATCCGAACTTCTGGTCTCGGCCACGACCGGAAGTGACGTCACCTATCTCCTTTGGGCGCTTTGCGTTACTGATATGTGACTTTGTCAAGGGTTGGCTCTTGCACAGATATTTGTTCACATTGTTACTGTCATTTATTTTCTTGGCATATTTAATTTTTTATTTGTTTTGGCACATATTTCTTTCTACTACACAGGGTAGCGCATACATTTTTTCACTTTTCTAATCTAATTAGTAAATAGAGTTTACCTGTGTGTAATTTAACCGCAGTATAAATACAGCTGTTCTGTGAAGCCCTGAGAGGTTTGTTAGAGAACCTTAGTGAACAACAGCATCATGAAGGCCAAGGAACACACCAGACAGGTCAGGGATAAAGTTGTGGAGAAGTTTAAAGCAGGGTTAGGGTATAAAAAATATCCCAAGCTTTGAACATCTTATGGAGCACTGTTCAATCCATCATGCGAAAATAGAAAGAGTATGGCACAACTGCAAACCTACCAAGACATGGCCGTCCACCTAAACTGACATATAAAAGAAACGGGGGGGGGGGGAGAGGCGCTTCTCTAAGTGTAGTATTAAAACAGTAACATTTATTGCAAAAGATTAAAAACACTTACAAGATATAAGTGTGGGTCATGCTCATCGTAAGTCTGTAGTCCTGGCAGCTCTACTGCAGTTCTACTGCGTATGTAGTATGTAGTCCTGGCAGTTCTACTGCAGCTTTACTGCCTCCCACAGGCTCCTCGCAGCGATCCGGGTAGCTACCCGGATTGTGCGAGGAGCCTGTGGGATGCAGGAGAACTGCCAGGACTACATACTTATGATGAGCATGACTTCCACTTATATCTTGTAAGTGTTTTTAATCTTGTGCAATAAATGTTACTGTTTTAATACTACACTTAGAAAGGCGCCTCCCACCCCCTTGTTTCTTTTATATGTGTAGCGACCTCACCCCTCTCACCCCTTCTCATTCACGGCTTGTCTGTCTCGTCTAGGGGTTAGCACTGGGGGGAGGGATGAGATACACCACGGCCCATGTCCTCCAATGTGTAGAGGTGTAGGCCAGAATTATCGGGTTTTGTGTATGTGTCCCAGAGTCAAATCCTCTCCTCGGATTAACTCCCCTTTGCGCCGAGTAACCAGAGTTCCACACACTGAAAAGGTCCAACTCGTATTTATTCTTCTCAATAAATAGTCATACAGCACAGACAGGTTGAGACTAGACATGTGCATTTCGTTTCGTTCCGAATCGAAATTCGGACGAATTTTTCATTATTCGGACATTCGGATGCATCCGAATTACCGAATTACAATACTAACGAATTTAACCGAATCCGAATTTTTTCGAATCTAAAAATATTTTTGACCCGACTTTGGGTCCATGTATCTCGGGGTTACTTGGTGATAGAAACCCCAAATTTGGAGATGTTGTAGTGCTAGTTCTTCTGTCTTTGCATACCAAATATGGGGTTTCTATAACTAAGTGACCCCGAGATACGTGGACCCAAAGTCGGGTCACAAAATGTCAAGCACTTTACTGGAGCAGAGAATGACATTTTGCGACCCGATTTTGGGGCCACATATCTCGGGGCCACTTGTAGCTAGAAACCCCAAATTTGGTATGCAATCACAGTAGAACTAGCACTACAACATCTCAAAATTTTGGGTTTCTATCACCAAGTAACCCCAAAATACATGGACCCAAAGTCGGGTCGCAAAATATTTTCGAATCCGGTTGAAATAGTATCAACATGATTCGAAATTATTTCAACTGCATTTGAAACTATTTCAACCGGATTCGAAAATATTTTGTGACCCGAATTTGGGTCCATGTATCTCGGGGTTACTTGGTGATAGAAACCCCAAATTTGGGGTTATTGTTTTTCTAGTCTATTTTCTATTTTATTATAATCTTTTCTATCCAAAGTTAAAATTAATTAATTAATAAATTTGAATTCATACTATTCGAAATTCAAATTTATTCTATTCGAAATTCGAATTTCAGAAGATGGTTGTATATTCTTTCTATTTTATTCTTCTAAATTATATTTTTTTTCTATTCTGTTCTAATCTTTTCTATTTGAATTATAAATTTTGGAAGAAGGTTATTTACTTACTTATATACATCTGTCACATAAAAAAAAAGATGTGAAATGGCTGTCACGGATGTCGATCGCAAGGCAAGTACATATGCTGTATGTCATTGTCCACTTACCACAACACCTGCCACGAGTGCCACGACACCGGCCACGAGTGCCACGACACCGGCCACGAGTGCCACGTGACCTGCCACGAGTGCCACGTGAACGGCCACGAGTGCCATGTGACCTGCCACGTGACCTAGTTGTGGATTGTCTACTTGCCACGTCACCTGCCACAAGTTATGGGGCTCCTAGCACCAAGTGACCCCCAGATATGGGCGATATTTCAAGTACTTTTCTGCAGCAGAGAATGACATTTTGTGACCCGACTTTGGGGCCACGTATCTCGGGGCCACTTATAGCTAGAAACCCCAAATTTGGTATGCAAACACAGTAGAACTAGCATTACAACGGGGTTACTTGGTGATAGAAACCCCAAATTTGGGGTTATTGTAGTGCCAGTTGTAATGTGTTTGCATACCAACTATTTAGGGATTTCTAGCTATAGGTGGCCCCGAGATACGTGGCCTCAAAGTCGGGTCACAAAATTTAATTCTCTGCTGCAGAAAAGCACTTGACAGATCGCCCATATCTGGGGGTCACTTGGTGCTAGGAACCCCATAACTTGTGGCAGGTGACGTGGCAAGTGGACAATCCACAACTTGGTCACGTGGCACTCGTGGCCGGTCACGTGGCACTCGGACAATGACATACAGCATATGTACTTGCCTTGTGATCGGCATCCATGACAGCCATTTCACATCTTTTTTTTATGTGACAGATGTATATAAGTAAGTAACTAACCATCTTTCAAAATTTATAATTCAAATAGAAAAGATTAGAACAGAATAGAAAAAAAATATAATTTAATAGAATAAAATAGAAAGAATATGCAACCATCTTATGAAATTCGAATTTCGAATAGAATACATTTTAATTTCGAACAGTAGGAATTAAAAAAAATGTAATTAATTAATTTTAACTTTGGATAGAATAGATTAGAATAGAAATAGAGAATACACTAGAAAAACAATAGAATAGAATAGAATATAGATACTATCTATTTCATGTTTAATTTTTTTTTGCAGATTACTATTTTTTACATAAGATCTCCTGCAGACTATTAGCATTTATTTTATTTTTTTAGCAGATCTCCTGTAGACTATTAACAGCCATTTCACTTCTTTTTTTTGCAGATCTCCTGCAGACTGTTAGAATCAATTTCATTTTTTTTTCAAAGTCGGGTCGCAAAATATTTTCGAATCTGCTTTAAATAGTATCAACATGATTCGAAATTATTTCAACCGCATTTAAAACTATTTCAACCGCATTTGAAACTATTTCAACTGGATTCAAAAATATTTTGCGACCCGACTTTGGGTCCACGTATCTCGGGGTTAGTTGGCGATAGAAACCCCAAAATGTTGTAGTGCTAGTTCTCCTGTGTTTGCATACCAATTTTGGGGTTTCTATCACTAAGTGACCCCGAGATACGTGGACCTAAATTCGGGTCGCAAAATGTCAAACACTTTTCTGCAGCAGAGAATGACATTTTGCGACCCGAATTTTGGGCCACATATCTCGGGGCCACTTGTAGCTAGAAAACCCAAATTTGGTATGCAAACACAGTAGAACTAGCACTATAACATCTCCAAATTTGGGGTTTCTATTACTAAGTGACCCTGAGATACGTGGACCCAAAGTCGGGTCGCAAAATATTTTCGAATCCGGTTGAAATAGTTTCAAATGCGGTTGAAATAATTTCGAATCATGTTGAAATAATTTCGAATCCGGTAGAAATATTTTCGAATTCGGTTGAAATATTTTCGAATGCGACCGATTTTCGAATTCGGTCGAAAACAAAACGAAATCCGAAAACGAATTTAACAAATTTAACGAATCTAACTAAACGAAATTAATTAATTAACGAATTAAAACTAAACAAAACAAAACAAATTTTTTCCTTTTGCACATGTCTAGTTGAGACCCATATACCACTTCAGTATTTGTGGGGAGTAGGCCAAGGCACAATTATTTTAGATAGAGCTAACCACTGTGGTGTCACCAATGGCGAATAGTCACTGCCACTGACTATATTGAACAGAACATGGATTACCTTCGCTAACGTAGCCCCTATCAGGGGAAGGACATCCGTCCAAGACAGTTACCAGAGGCCTCTCCATCACCAGCAATGCTGCGCTGGACTCTCCGGAGAAGTTCCGCTCACCGGTCTCCTCGTCACCCAAGGAGTTAGGGCCCTCTCGGATTCCTCCACCCTTGCGGAACTCAGTCGAAGGTACTGAGCTCCAGGCTTCCGCCATAGTACCTCACCCCAGGCTAAAGATGCCTGAAATGGACTCCATCTCCCGCTCCGGCCAGGTCAAGGGCACCTGGGCCCGGAACTCCGGAACGCCAGCACCCAGGCTGAAGGTGCCTGGGCGCGGCTGCGTCCTCCGACTCTGAACCCTGAGGTCAGGGCATCCGCCCCATTTATCTCCTCTCCCTTTGCATCACAGCGGGTTCCCCGCCCCGCTGTACCAGCGCCAGGAAAGGACAAAAAGGGAAGCAGTCTTGCGGTAAGTGTTCAACTCCGTCCAGGGCAACAGCACCACCTGCAGGCCGCAGGGAACCTCACACCACCAGAGTCCTCCAAGAACCACAAAAGGATCTCAGATTCTCTGACAATCAATGCATCTGGGTTACACTACCACCCAGATGCCTCCCGTAAATTCAAACACCCGCTACATATGTTTTGCAGAGTTGCTGGACACACTCTGAGGATGGCTGTCTGTTTTTACATCACCCCCTTACCGTGGTTCAACTTTGTTTTTACCTAAAGACTGACTAATCAAATGTACATTATTATATACTAAGGGCATTGCCTCCTGGAGCGTCAGATACCCAATTTGCCTTTGCCTAAACTGACAGGTCAGGAAAGGAGAGCATTAATCAGAGAAGCAGCAAAGAGGCCCATGGTAACTCTGGAGGAGCTGCAGAGACCCACAGCTCAGGGGGGAGAATCTATCCACAGGGCAACCATTAGTCGTGCACTCCACAAATCTGGCCTTTATGAAAGAGTGGCAAGAAGAAAGCCATTGTTGAAAGAAAGCCATAAGAAGTCCCATTTGCAGTCTGCGAGAAGCTATGTGGGGGACACAGCAAACATGTGGAAGGAGGTGCTCTGGTCAGATGAGACTAAAATGTAACTTTTTGACCTAAAAGCAAAACACTATGTGTGGTGGAAAACACTGCACATCACCCTCAACACACCATCCCCACCGTGGCGGTGGCAGCATCATGTTGTGGGGATGCTTTTGTTTAGCAGGGACACGGAAGCTGGTCAGAGTTGATGGCAAGATAGATGGAGCCAAATACAGGGCAATCTTAGCAGAAAACGTGTTAAGCCTGGTACATACGATCGGATTTCCATCGGACAAATACATGGAATTTTGTGCGAAGGGCGTTGGCCGTGAACTTGTATTGCATACAAAAGGCAAAACATTGTTGGCCAACATACACGAAGTGACATGGTTTTTCAGCTCTTTAGCGCCACCCTTTGGGCAACTTCTGCTAATGTTGTCTTATGGTTATCATTGGTTCGGAGCATGCGTGTTTGTACTTTGGATTTTTTCTGACGGACTTCTGTACACACGATCGGATAATCCGATATCACACATTTGTTGTCGGAAAATTTTAAAACATGCTATCCCACATTTGTTGTCAGAAATTCTGATAACAATTGTCCGATGGAGCATACAAACGGTCGGATTATCCGATAACATCCTGCCATCACACAATTCCTGACGGAAAGTCCGATCGTGTGTACGGGCCTTTAGATTCTGCAAAAGACTTGTGACTGGGGCGGAGGTTCACCTTCGAGCAGGACAACAATGTTAAACATACAGCCAGAGCTACAATGGAATAGTTTAGATCAAAGCATATTCATATGTTATGAGTTTCCATCATAAGTGGACTTTGTGCATGTTGTTTGCATTTTTGGTTTCATTCATTTTATTTTATTCATTTTATCAACTGAATTTGTGCACAATTTTTCTGGAGTACATTTATTATATATGTGGACACTTTTCAATTATTATATTGTGTACATATGTTGATAGGTACAGGTTTTATTTCCTTAAACCTATCGCTCACTGAGTATATATTAATATTATATTGAGTCTTCAAATATTCATCTATTTTTAAGAATATAGGGATTCATATCATTTTTTTATAGCGCGACTATTTTCTCTTATGCCTTGTACACACGATCGGAATTTCCGATGGAAAAAGTCAGACGGAATTTTTTCATCGGATATTCCGACCATGTGTATGCCCCATCTGACTTTTTCCATCGGAAATTCCGAGGAATTCCGTCGGAGTTTAGATTCCGATGTGATTTTGGCCGGTCAAAAGTCTGACCGTGTGCACGGGGCATTACACTATTTACCTTGCATGGTTATCACATGTTTTTTGTTTTGCAGCTTTCTTCATTAGTATTTTCCTTCACTTTTTACTATTAGCGCGGTATATGCCCCTTCTTTTTACATATTCATATGTTAGCATGGCCCAGTCAAAGTCCAGACCTAAATTGAATTGAGAATCTGTGGCAAGACTTGAAAATTGCTGTTCACAGACTCTCTCCATCTAATCTGACAGAGCTTGAGCTATTTTGCAAAGAAGAATGAGCAACAATTTCACTCTCTAGATGTGCAAAGCTGGTAGAGACCTACCCAAAAATACTTGCAGCGAAAGGTGGTTCTACAAAGTATTGACTCAGGGGGGCTGAATAAAAATGCCCCCCACACTTTTCAGATATTTATTTGTAAACATTTTTGAAAACCATTTATCATTTTCCTTCCACTTCACAATTATGTGCCACTTTGTATTGTTCTATCACATAAAGTCCCAATAAAATACATTTATGTTTTTGGTTGTAACATGACAAAATTTCAAGGGGTATGAATACTTTTTTCAAGACACTGCATATGACCATGCTGACCAAATCCTCAAAATACAATGGACTCATACAAAATCTCCTCTGCATTCGCATAAATGAATAGTGCACAGTTATAATGCAATAATATATATTTTTTTCCATATGGACACTATGGATATTTTCACTTTATGAAATTTTTGATGAATTATTGATAAATTGTTGATGCAATCCTCAGCGCCAGGCCCAAGATGCTCTTAATATGGCCCTGGAAGGTATGATAGACTGATGTTAGATAATAAAACAGAAGAGCTCAACCCATTGAAAACAAGATTTCTGCTTCTCTCATCATCTTACAGAATCACACTCACATAAATATCTTGTGCATGGCGTTGTTCACTGCTTCCACTACCAGTTCAGCCTGTCCCCCTTAATGAGACATACAGTGCTCTCAAGCCTGGAATCAGATAAGTCCTGTCTGAGAGAGCTAAAAGCTTGGTGAAAAGTAACAAGCTGTGTTTGTGGAAGCTATAAAGCAGTAGGCTTGCTCAGTCTGGTAGTTAGGATCTGTGTTATTTGTGTAGTTAGTGCCGAGATACGGCTAGATTTTTGTTTTGTGATTATCTGCCTGTTTTTCTTTATGGAACACTGTACAGCACCTGCGAATAAGACTTGTATATAGCACCAATGAACACCCCACTGTTTGCCACTACCTTACTGGATTTGGTACCTGTGCTTGAAACACTGCCTACCCCAGGTGGGTTTATTTCCTGGCTACCTATCCCCAGCTCACAAAATATATATATATATATATATTGTAGCAGAGCGTCCCAGAGAGAGCCGGGAAAAGTCCTTTTCGGGGTTTATACGTCTCCCAGGCTCCTCTCATACACATTCAGGGACCTCTGATCCATGGTCCAGTTCGGGTCTTGGTCCTCTCCCTCAGGCTAATTTAAACTCACCTGAGACAGACAGCAATTGCTCTTGGCCTGGGAACCTCACACAACGTTTGTCTAGGAGAGCAAAAGGTTGGGGAAAGCTATTAAGCTGTGCATTTGGAAGCTGACAAGCTGTAGGCTTGCTCAGCCTGTAAATATTGTATAGTTAGTGCCAAGACACGGCTAGGTTTTTGTTTGGCTAATTTTGTTCCTATTTGTTTTTGGAACACTGTACACCACCTGTATATAGACTTGTATATATCACAAATAAACACTGCACTGTTTGTCACTACCTCACTGGATTTGGTATCTGTGCCTGAAAGACTGCTCATCCCAGGGAGCTTATACCTGCTACCTGTCCCCCAGGTTACAATATACAGTATATACAGTATAGTCCTGTGAAAGAGTATTTACCCCTTCCTTATTAATTTTGTTGCATATTTGTCACAGATCATCAAACAAATATTAATATTACACAAAGATAACCTGAGTAAATACAAAATTTAGTTTTTATATAATGATATTATTTATTAAGGGAAAAAAGTTGTCCAAACCTGTCAGGCCTTACGTGAAAAAGTAATTACCCCCTAAACCTAATAACTGGTTGTGCCACCATCAACTGCAATCAAGCGTTTGCGATAACTAGCAATGAGTCTCACATCGCTGAGGAGGAATTTTTGCCCACTGTTCTTTGTAGAATTGTTTTAATTCAGCCACATTGGAGGGTTTTCGAGCATGAACAGCCTGTTAAAGGTCATGCCACAGCTTCTCAACCGGATTTAAGTCGGGATTTGTGAGTACACACCTCACATTTTTGAAAATATTTTATTATATCTTTTCATGTGACAACACTGGAGAAATGACACTCTGCTACAATGTAAAGTAGTGAATGTACAGCTTGTATAACAGTGTACATTTTCTGTCCCCTCAAAATAACTCAACAAACAGCCATTAATGTCTAAACCGCTAGAAACAAAAGTGAGTACACCCCTAAGTGAAAATGTCCAAATTGGGCCCAAAGTGTCAATATTTTGTGTGGCCACCATTATTTTCCAGCACTGCCTTAACCCTCTTGGGCATGGAGTTCACCAGAGCTTCACAGGTTGCCAGAAGAGGAGATTAAGGGGCGATATGATTAACATTTACAAAAATACAAAAGGGGTCCATATAGTGAACTTGGTGTTGAGTTATTCCTTTTAAGGTCATCACAGAGGACAAGCGGGCACTCTTTATGTCTAGAGGAAAAGAGATTTCATCTCCAAATACGGAAATGTTTCTTCACAGTAAGAGCTGTAAAAATGTGAAATAGATTCCCTCAAGAGGCGGTTCTGGCCAGCTCAGTAGATTGCTTTAAGAAAAGCCTGGATTTGTTCTTTAATGTACATAATATAACTGGGTACTAACATTTATAGGTAAAGTTGATCCAGGGAAAATCCGATTGCCTCTCGGGGATCAGGAAGGATTTTTTTCCCTGCTGTAGCAAATTGGATTGTGCTTTGCTGGGGTTTTTCGCCTTCCTCTGGATCAACTGTGGGTATAGGATTGTGTATATGGGAATGTATGTGTAGCGGGCATTTAAATTTGGGGGGGAGCATCTGGGTTATTAAACCCAGATATACTGATTGTTAGGGAGTCTGAGAATCCCTTTTGTGCTTCTTGGAGGACTCTGGTGGTGTGAGGTTCCCTGCGGCCTGCAGGTGGCGTTGTCGCCCTGGGCCGGAGTTGAACCTGCACCGCAAGACTGTTCCTTTTTGTCCTTTCCTGGTGCTGGTACAGCGGGGCGGGGAGAGGAGATAAAAGGGGCGGACGCCCTGACCTTGGGGTTCAGAGTTGGAGGACGCAGCCGCGCCCAGGCACCTTCAGCCTGGGTGCTGGCGTTCCGGAGTTCCGGACCCAGGTGCCCTTGACCTGGCCGGAGCGAGGGATGGAGTCCATCCCAGGCACCTTAAGCCTGGGGTGAGGTACTATGACCAAGGCCTGGGGCCCAGTAACTTCGACTGGGTTCCGCGAGGGTGGAGGAATCCGAGGGGCCCTAAGGTGTTGGGAGGCCGGGGAGTGTAACCCTTCTGAATAGCCCGGTACAGCATTATTCCGGTGACGGCGGGGCATCTGGTAACTCTCATGGAGGGATGTCTTCCCCCTGACAGGGGCTGCAACGTAGCGAAGGTAACTCCAGTTCCTGTTCATTAGAGTCGCTGGAAGAGACTCTGAAGCCAAAAAGTCTGTTTTACAGCCACTGTGCTTAGCAATCGTTGGTGAAACCTCAACGGTTTAGTTTTCTTTGAGGATTGTGCCTTGACCTACTCCCCACCAATACTGAACTGTTCTATGGGTCTCAAACTGTCTGCTCGCAAAGGACTATTTGTTTGCCGTTATGGAATAAATAAGTGTTGGACCTTTTCAGTGTGTGGTACTCCAATTACTGGGAGCAAAGGGGGGCTATCAGCAGAACAGACTTGGCTCTGAGCGTATACACAGCCCGAAGGTAATCTGGTGCTTGCCTTCACCTCTACATGCAGTAATCTAGAGGACATGGGCCATGGCGCACCTCGCTCTCCCCTTCAAAGTACCCCTAGACCGGAGCCAAAGTAACCGCTAAAGAAGAGAGAGAGGGTGAGGCCGCTACATATGATTTTTATTTTTTGATATGTTCGAACTAGATGAGCTTGTGTCTTTTTTTCAACCTGACTAACAATGTAACTATCTAGCCCACCACTGCTGGAGCACTATATTGTACATTATAACATTGTAGCTCTCCTTACAAATGCTCCAACACACTGAAAATATGGCTGCTGTAAATCCACTGTTTTATATTGAGGTGGCTGGGTTATCCATTCCATCAGATTATTGGCTCTTGTGACTCAGGGGCAAGGTTAAGTAGTACATTATGGGTTGTCCCAAAGTTCAGGCATACAGAATATGACAAAATTTGAAAATCGTCCCAAATGTGAATACTGGGGAAACCGAGGTTGAACCCAAATTTCATCCCTATCGATACACCACCAGTAAATAGAAATATCAAATTAGTTATATGGAAAATTCAGCTATGGTACTGATATTGATATTTAATTAAAAAAAAATAGAAAGAAAATAGCCTGTTATGGCTGTAATAAAAGATCTACCCATTAAGTAAGTGAGTGAGTACCTCAGCCCTTGACTCTGAAAGTGTATTTTGGCTGGGATTACTATTTAGGGTCTAAAAAAGGAAAAGTATTGACAGTAAATAAGCAATGGCAAAAAAACATCCTAAATGTAGAATTTGAGGTGGATTTCAGTTTGCCAAGCATCTGTCAATGAAGAAGCTGCATCAGCTTTTCAGAAGCCACACCCAAATACAGGCTGGGGATTTTTCCGTTCAAATGTATTGTATTTGTGTCATATTTTAGCAGTCTCTCTTCTTAAAATATCCTTATGGAAACTACTAAAATGATCTGAGCAGCCAACTATTGAACTGTTCTGCTAATCATGAAGAAGTCTGCTGAAAGAGTACTAAAGAAAACCTATTAACACTTCCGAGAAGCAAGGAAATGGAGCGGCAATGACAGCAGGCCTTTTCCTGCCTCTTGGCAGACCTGGTGTCTGCAGTAATCAACAGGCATGTGTGCTTGGACGTCTTGCCAGTAATCTAGGAAAATTCATTAGGAAGGTTTTTGTTTTTTGGCCAAACTACAGTAATTGTACATAATAATACTTAAAAATTAAATAAAATAAAAACCTATCAAATCAACTGAGTTATTTCCAGAGAGAAAAAACAGAATATTTCACAGGTCACTTTTTCAAATATATAGCTTATTAATGTCATTTATTAGTTCCCTCTTGGTCTGTAAGGCCCCTTTCACACTGGGGCGGGCAGGAGCAGTGGCGGTATAACAGCGCGATTTGCAGCGCTGCTATACCGTCGTTCTTACCGCGGTATGCGGTCGCTAGGGGGGTGAATTTAACCCCCGCTAGCGGCCGAAAAAGGGTTAATAACGCGGTTTGTGGGTGGTATTACCGCGGTGTCCCATTGATTTCAATGGGCACCCGCGGTAAATGAGCGGTGAACACACCGCTCCTTTACCGCTGTAAAGAAGCGGCTAGCAGGACTTTTGGAGCGGTCCTGCTAGCGCACCGCTTCAGTGTGACAGCCTTCGGGCTTTCACATTGAAGGCTACAGGGCAGGACTTTTTCATGCGGTATAATAGCGCTATTATTAGCGCTAAACCGCATGAAAAACGCCTTAAGAATGTATTTAAGACTGTTTAAAAATAAAGTATAAGGCCCCATGCACACGAGACACCGGTGCTAACTATGCCGAACACACGTTTTTAAACGCAAAAACCGGCGTTTATAAACGCGCGTTTTGCCGCGTTTTTGCATGACGTGTTTAGCCGCGTTTAACCGCATTCGCGTTTATAAGTGTTTCAAACATAACGTCATAGGACACTCCCCATGCTCAGAAAGCATGTTATTTTAACTATTTCTGCCATTTTGATCAGACTGAGCAGCAGCAGCAGAGAGAGAAGTTGTACTTGCATGTCCCTCTCTTTCTGTGATTTAAAATGCATCTCATACTGAACATATGTCAGGAAATACTCCTGACGTTGCTCGTGATGAGGCTGCAACGTCGTCGCAAGTTGCGTGAGAGGTCCAGAGTCAGAGCTCGTCGATATTGGACCCATCCGTTGATGGCACAGCGAATGTCCGTTGGATATTTCACCAACATATATGTACAGCTGCGTACTTACCGACAAAATTTTCAATTTTACCCGGATGTCCATTGTCACATTCGATCTTCTATTAGAAAAAGTAAGACCCCGATTGACATGCATGGACACCAATATGAGAAAGAGTGTTTCACCAGAGGAACGTCTGTTGGTGACGATCGGGTATGTGCATATATTTATACAATATATATCCTATAGATTTTTTTGTCTGCCCTTTATTTAAATAAAAATTGTCTATTTCAATCAAATTTAAACTTTAATCAAATTTTTTAATATATATAACATTGTTTTGTGCCACTTTTTTAAAAAAAATCCCTAATTTAATTAAAAAATATTGAAATAGTTATTTATTAATTTTCAATCTGTATATGTTATTATTTTTTTAAATGATTTTTTTCATATAAAAAATTGGTTTATTTTAAGCAAATATAAACGTTTATTCTATTTTTTATAATATATTATCATTTTTGTGGCTATTTATTTTATATATTTTCACTAATTTAATATATAAAATTTAATTTAATTTAATTTATAAAAAAAAATTTAATAGTTATTTAATTATTTTTCAATCTGTATAAAGTTTTTTTTTCTTAAAACAAATTGGTTTATTTTAAGCAAATATAAACATGTATTCTATTTTTTATAATATATTATAATATTTTGGGCACATTTTTTATATATTTTCACAATTTTAATTAAAAAATATTTAAATAGTTATTTATTTATATTTTAATCTGTATATTTTTTTTATTTTATTTTTCATAAATAAAAATGGTTTATTTTAAGCAAATCTATAACCGTTTATTCAATTTTTTATAATATATTATAATTTTCTGGGCTAATTTTTTATATATTTTCACTAATTTAAATTTAAAAAAATTAAATAGTTATTTCTTTATTTTTCAATCTGTATATGTTATTATTATTATTTTTTTTAAATTTCATAAATACATTTTTTTTAATCTAATATAACCATTTATTCTATTTTTTTATAATATATTATAATTTTTTGGTCTAATTTTTATTTTATTTTTTAGTCTGAAATATAAATTGATTAATATGTATATATATTTTTTTAAGCTGTATATGGTAGTATAATTTTTTTGAAAGAGTTTTTCAAATATACCGAATCCTAACCCTAACTGCAAACCCTAACCCTGAAATATATTTTTATATTATATGTTTAAAATATGAATAATAAATATTTTGATATTTATTAATAATATAATATATTAATTTTTTTCATTTAGGTTTCTGGCAACGGGTCAGTCATTTGCATCTCTGCATCATTATTTTTTAATGGGCATTTCCACTGTTTCTAAAGTGGCACGAGAAACCTGCGCTATGCTATGGGAGGAGCTACACAGCGAGGTAATGCCAGTTCCAACTGAGAGTATGTGGGAGAATTTAATTAACAAATTTTGGGACAAAACAAACTTCCGAGACTGTATTGGAGCATTGGACGGCAAACATGTACGTGTCAAAAAAACACCGAAGTCAGGCTCCATGTACTTTAATTACAAAAAATATTTTTCTATAGTGTTGCTTGCACTAGCAGACTCCAAATTAAAATTCATATGTGTTGATGTCGGAGCATATGGCAGACAAGGGGATTCTCAGGTTTTTCGAGAATCGGCCATGGGCCGTCGCTTACATGAAGGTCGCTTTGGAATTCCGGCTTGGAGGCCTCTTCCCAACACTACAGAGCCCATACTACCTGTTGTCATCGTGGCTGATGAGGCATTCGGCCTTTCTGAAAATGTAATGCGACCATACAGTGGCCAAGGACATAGCCATCAAGAAAGGATTTTCAATTACAGACTCAGTCGAGCAAGACGAGTCGTAGAATGTGCGTTTGGGATATGTTCAGCAAAATGGCGGGTACTACTAAGTACCATGTAGTTAGATGTGGAAAACGCTATCAAAGCAGTACTCGCCTGCTGTGTTCTACACAACTTTGTTATTGAAAATGATAGAATATCCACAGATCCTGCACCTCCGAATCCCAATCAGAACATTCAACATATGGACCTACGCCCTACCAGCAGAGTAATTCTAAAAATTCTTAAAAAATTTAATTGTGATCCTAGTTAATTTACAAAAAATAATTATTTCTTTCCCTAAATTTTTTCTTACATTTTTACTTTGATCCTAGTTAATAACAATAAAGAATTATTTCTTACCTTAAAATTTTTCTTAAAGTTTTTGTAACTGGAGGGCCCGGGGAACCCAGAAGCTCTTAGAAAGTATGAGATACCTTAGCTTCAGCTTCCCCAATGCCTCTTATGTGTAAACCACCCTGTGTCTCACTTGGGGCACAGGGTGAATGAGAACCCCAGTATGATCTGTGCTGATCAGATTCAATGCTGTATAAAAAATTTATAGATTGCGTATATACTGTGTGTGGGCTGTTATGTAATACTTGCTGTGATGGGGTGTGATTACATTCTATTGTCTATTGTGGCATGTTTGAGTTAAGCCTGTAATTATAGGGATTGCATTCTATTGTCTATTGTGAATAGTGATAATGAAGTCTGTAATTATAGGTATTGGACCCTAGCAGAACGGCTGGCTGGGGGAACACAAAAGGGTCATGCATAATCATTTAAACTAGAAAGGCAAAAGCTAACCTGTTGTCTTCTAAGAAATGTGGATTGGGAGACAAAGGCTAGCCTACTGTCATATGTGTGAGTCATCAGCTGTAATTAAGTGGCTCATGTAAATTAGCTCTGGTCAAAGATGTATTCTGAGAGGAGGGTCAGAAACTCCTCTCTATGTGTATATAAGTTACAGTGTGCTGCAATAAAGTCAGTCTATTCTGGAAAGATACAGAGTTTGTCTCGTTCTTCTGGAAGGATTATTCCTATGGGAAGTGGTCGCCCGACTGTGGAGGATCGGTAGCGAATGTGTGTCCAGGAGAGGGAATATCGGAAACGGCGTTAAACCCCTTTCATAGTTGGGGTGTCTATACATTGGTTGGCAGCGGTGGGATTTTCCCTCCAGTTCCTGGGACACTCCAAACCACCACAGTGAATGACCAGCTATGCAGCCTGCAGGAAAGCCACGCTGAAAGACCTACTTGAGAGCCGTGAAGGGACCAGTGGGACAAAGAACAAGGCCACCTTGATCAGGGAGCTAGCCGAGATGGACCAGAAGGATGATGCAGGACCCCGGTCAGTTGAAGATTTATTTCAGCAACGAGTTCGACAGCGCTTGGCATTATATGGTGCTAACCCATCAGACACCGCCATACAGAATGCCATTAAAGGCATCAAGCTGCAGGATGCGCGACAAAAGAGAGAACTAGAGCGACAAAAGAAAGAACTAGAGCGACAAGAGAGAGAACTAGAGTGACAACATGAGCAGAGAATGGCGGAAATACGGCAATCGGAGATCGCCTACAGACAGCTGCTAGAATCTGCTCAGTAGCAGGGTGGTGCTACCGTTGCCTGGGACGATCAGGAAATACCAGTGGACAACTCTGAAATCCTGGCTGAAGAATCGGCAGTGGAAAATCTGAAGATTGCCATCCCTAAAGCCGAAGTGGATGATATGGAGTTCCAGGGAGCTAGGGCAGTTGGCTCATCTCCCCAGCCACAGATTACAGAAGGTATGGACATAAGGGACTGTTCAGAGAATGTTAGGGATTGTGCATCGCCTGCCCAAGTACTGGCAGCAGGACAGAGTACTGCAGACCCCTGCTCTACACCCGTGGCAGTTTTGGAGGCCCGAGGTGAGAAGGTGATGGTTCCTCTTTCCCAGGGGATTTCAGAGATGCAGGGAGGAGAAGCTGCCCTTTTCCCTCCCCAACAGTTAGCCAGAGCAGATGGTGAGGAGTCCCCAGCAGAAGAGCTGGCAACAGAGCAGAGTGCCACGGGCCTCTGCTCTCAACTAACAGAAGAGGGAGTTCCTGTGGTACTGGATGGGACTTCGGTCCTCCCTGACACAACCCCAGAAAATGGTGTGACACTGAGACAGGAGGATGTCAGCCTTGCTTTGCAAGCACTGGGGGATTTTCACCTACCACAAGAGGATGGGACTTCAGTCTCCACTTGTATACTCCAGGGATGCTGGGCAGTCGGCCCAGATCCCCAACAGCATGACGGACTGAGCCCAGTCACCCTGTCCTCTCTCCAGCAGCTGAAAGGACCCCAGGGAGAAGGGCCAGTCCAGGCCTCTCCCCAGCGGCGGGTATGTTCTCTGATTGAGACAGAGGTTGGCCGGGGAAGTAATGCTCTGTTTAGAGCAATTTATTTGGAGTACTGTGTGGGTACCGGCATTAGGGGAATGGAACTATGGACTACCTTCGGAGTCAACCCCTCTGGGGTCTCTTCCTGTGTTAGTCTCCTGCCGAAAGGGGAGAGATGTAACGGGAGGGCCCGGGGAACCCAGAAGCTCTTAGAAAGTATGAGATACCCTTGCTTCAGCTTCCCCAATGCCTCTTATGTGTAAACCACCCTGTGTCTCACTTGGGGCACAGGGTGAATGAGAACCCCAGTATGATCTGTGCTGATCAGATTCAATGCTGTATATAGAATTTATAGATTGCGTATATACTGTGTGTGGGCTGTTATGTAATACTTGCTGTGATGGGGTGTAATTACATTCTATTGTCTATTGTGGCGTGTTTGAGTTAAGCCTGTAATTATAGGGATTGCATTCTATTGTCTTTTGTGAATAGTGATAATGAAGTCTGTAATTATAGGTATTGGACCCTAGCAGACCGGCTGGCTGGGGGAAAACAAAAGGGTCATGCATAATCATTTAAACTAGAAAGGCAAAAGCTAACCTGTTGTCTTCTAAGAAATGTGGATTGGGAGACAAAAGCTAGCCTACTGTCATATGTGTGAGTCATCAGCTGTAATTAAGTGGCTCATGTAAATTAGCTCTGGTCAAAGATGTATTCTGAGAGGAGGGTCAGAAACTCCTTTCTATGTGTATATAAGTTACAGTGTGCTGCAATAAAGTCAGTCTATTCTGGAAAGATACAGAGTTTGTCTCGTTCTTCTGGAAGGATTATTCATATGGGAAGTGGTCGCCTGACTGTGGAGGATCGGTAGCGAATGTGTGTCCAGGAGAGGGAATATCTGAAACGGCGTTAAACCCCTTTAATAGTTGGGGTGTCGTTACAGTTTTATTTTTTATTTGTAGCATGCTACTTTGTTTTCGGTTATGAATTTGCATATCTATCCTCCGTTAAGCTATCTGCAAACGCTTTAAATTATTTATGTAAATAAAATATAGAGCCCCTAAATATATACATACACATATATGTTTTTATATATATATATATATATATATATATATATATCAGTGGCGGCTGGTGCTCAAATTTTTTGGGGGGGGCGCAAACTGAAAAAAAAAAAAAACATCAATTGCCGCCACTGTGCCCATTAAACGCAGCCACTGTGCCCAAACGCCACTAGTTTGTCCCCAAATGCAGCCAGTTCCCCCCCATATACAGCCAGTTCCCCCCATATACAGCCAGTTTCCCCCCCCATAATACAGCCAGTTTGTCCCCATATACAGCCAGTTTGTCCCCCAAATGCAGCCAGTTTGTCCCCAATATACAGCCAGTTTGTCCCCCATAATACAGCCAGTTTTTCCCCCATAATACAGCCAGTTTGTCCCCCATAATACAGCCAGTTTGTCCCCCATAATACAGCCAGTTTGTCCCCAATATACAGCCAGTTTGTCCCCAATATACAGCCAGTTTGTCCCCCAATATACAGCCAGTTTGTCCCCAATATACAGCCAGTTTGTCCCCAATATACAGCCAGTTTGTCCCCCATAATGCACCCAGTTTGTCCCCCAATATACAGCCAGTTTGTCCCCCATAATGCACCCAGTTTGTCCCCCAATATACAGCCAGTTTGTCCCCCATAATACAGCCAGTTTGTCCCCCATAATACAGCCAGTTTGTCCCCCATAATACAGCCAGTTTGTCCCCCAAATGCAGCCAGTTTGTCCCCCAAATGCAGCCAGTTTGTTCCCCATATACAGCCAGTTTGTCCCCCATATACAGCCAGTTTGTCCCCATAAAACAGCCAGTTTGTCCCCCAATATACAGCCAGTTTGTCCCCCAATATACAGCCAGTTTGTCCCCCATATACAGCCAGTTTGTCCCCCATATACAGCCAGTTTGTCCCCCATATACAGCCAGTTTGTCCCCCAAATGCAGCCACTTTGTCCCCCCCAGCCCTGCACTTACCTTCCTCAAGTCAGCGCCGTCCTTCTTCTGTCCTCGATGTCTTCTCCCGCCCTCGATGTCGCTTCAGCCAATCAGGTTACCGGTAACCAGACCCGGTGAACCTGATTGGCCAGGGAACGCACCCCCGTGCGTCCTCTCATTAGGTATTTAGAAGCCGATTACAGCCCTCAGGCTGTAGTCGGGAAGCCTATCAGAGCCTGCTGGCTCTGATAGGCACTTCTAAAGACCAACCAGACGCTGTTATTCAGATGGCCGGCGCTCAAGGGGCCGGCCATCTGAATAGTGGGCGGCAGCAATACATAGGTTCATGCAATGCATGAACCTATGTATTGTTGTGGTGAGTGACGGCCGGGCGCAGAAGCGAGCGGCAGCGGCGCTTCTGCGCCCACTATGGTCGCGCCGCCATGTGTAAAAAAAATAAATAAAAAAAAAAAACTCTTAAAAGGGCCCGTTTTTTTTGTTTTTTTTGGTGACCACAGGAGGGGGGGCGGCGCCCGGGCGCCCCCTATGGACGGGCCGCCACTGAGATATATATATATATACTGTGAGGGGGTTAGCTCGGCAGCGGGTGTGTGTGACCCCCGGGATGGGCTCCCCACACAAAAACAGGCCCAGCAAACGGAGGTTGTGGTTTTCAAAATCAAAAAAAAGGTGCGGTTTATTTTCTATTTACAGTGACAAAACACAGCAAAGCCAAAAGAAACATATAAACAAAATAAATCCTGGTCAACTTGACCTCTGACTAAACATACAGGTTTCCTAACTAACAACTGGGATCAGCCTAGTGCTGTCCTAGTCCCTAAGTCCCTGGTTTTAAATGTCCAAGCAAATAGCCACACAGGCTTTGTCTCACCGCACAGGGGTTCACTCTCCCTAGACAGTCCACACAGGTCTGGGTCCAGGCATGAGCTAACACCTAATGAATCTGGGAGTTTTTATAGAGGCCTTAAACGAACTGACAGGCTTCAGCTGGTCTCATCAACTCCCTGCCTGCACGACGCCCAGCCCTCTCCCTAGAGGTATGAGTCATCCATGAGCCTACTAGCCTCAGCTGGGCTTATACAACTCTCCACCCTAGTTGTATAAGTCAGCATAAAGCCTGAATCTGGGAGAAATATATCTACCCCCCTGGATGCAACCAGGTGACTTTACCTTCCTGCTGTCACATACCCCCCCCTCTTGTTTTAACCTTGGGGTTGGAACACCAGCAATCAGGCATTCATGTACTCGAGACAAAGCATCCACATTCCCCATTTGAACGCCAGGGCGATGCTTTACTGTGAAGTTGAATTCCTGGAGGGCCAGGAACCACCTATTCACTCTTCTATTTGTTTCCTTGTTTTGAGCCATCCACTTTAACGGAGCGTGATCCGTAACCATGTCAAAGTGCCTACCTAGCAGGTAGTACCGAAGGGAATCTAGAGCCCACTTCACCGCTAAACACTCCTTTTCAACGGTGGCGTAATTTACCTCATGGGACTTCAACTTCCTGCTGAGGTAAATGACTGGGTGCTCTTCCCCGTTCCAGACCTGGGACAATACTGCTCCTAACCCCACATCTGACGCATCACTTTGTACGACAAAGTCTTTAGAGAAGTCGGGTGAGTACAACACTGGCTGGCTACATAAGGCTTGTTTCAAGAATTGGAATGCTGCCTCAGCCTCGGGGGTCCATTTAATCATGACCGACCCTTTCCCCTTCGTTAGGTTGGTTAGGGGCACAGCCTTAGAAGCAAAGTGGGGAATGAATCGCCGATAATACCCAGCGATTCCCAGAAAGGCTCGTACCTGCTTCTTGCTGTTGGGACGTGGCCAACTCTGGATGGCCTCGACTTTGTTGAGTTGGGGTTTTATTACTCCCCTCCCAATGGTGTACCCAAGATATTTGGCCTCCTCCTGCCCAATGGTACACTTCTTGGGGTTAGCCGTAAACCCCGCTTCCCGAACAGAGTCCAGGACTGCTTGCACTTTTGGCAGATGTGAGGCCCAATCTGTGCTATGGACAATTACGTCATCCAGGTAAGCCGCAGCATACTTCCGATGGGGCCTCAGCATCTGGTCCATTTTCCGCTGGAATGTGGCCGGCGCATTCTGTAACCCGAACGGCATTCTTTTATATTGGAACGCCCCGTCTGGGGTTACAAATGCGGTTTTCTCTTTGGCCAATTTGGCCAGGGGGATTTGCCAATACCCTTTTGTGAGGTCAAGAGTCGTCATGTATCGGGCTGTTCCCAGCCGGTCGATCAACTCATCTATACGTGGCATGGGGTAGGTGTCAAATTTTGTAACTTTGTTCAACTGACGAAAATCGTTACAAAATCGCCAGCTCCCATCCGGTTTAGGCACCAACACAATGGGACTAGACCAATCACTTTGGGACTCCTCTATCACCCCTAAGTTCAGCATTTTCTGTACTTCCTCCCGTATTGCCTCCCGTCGGGCCTCTGGGATCCGATAGGGTTTTAACTTCACCCTTTCACCGGGCGGGGTAATGATGTCATGCTCTACCCCAAATGTTTGTCCCGGCAGCTCAGAGAATACCTCCTTGTTGCGAAGCACAAACTCCTTAACCTCCTGTTGTTGGGGTTGTGACAAGGTGGCTGCTATTCCAACCTCAGGAATCACGCAACCAGTTTGAGCTGGTGACCAAGTGTCTGCGACTAGGGACTCTCTATCCCTCCAGGCTTTCAACAGATTAACGTGATAGATCTGTTCGGGCTTTCGCCTTCCTGGTTGTCTGACCTTGTAATTCACTTCGCTCACTTTTTCCATTATCTCGTAGGGGCCTTGCCATTTGGCAAGGAATTTACTTTCAACCGTAGGGACAAGTACCAGTATCCTATCCCCCGGGGAAAAGGTACGGGTCTTGGCTCCACGGTTGTACACTCTCTGCTGTGCTAACTGCGCTTGGGCCAAATGTTCCTTCACGATGGGCATTACCTGTGCAATTCGGTCTTGCATCAGGGCGACATGCTCAATCACACTCCTGTGGGGAGAACTCTCACTTTCCCAAGTTTCCTTGGCAATATCCAACAGCCCTCTTGGGTGTCTCCCATACAGTAACTCAAAGGGGGAGAATCCCGTAGAGGATTGGGGCACCTCCCTAATAGCAAACATCAGATAAGGAAGTAGACAGTCCCAATCCTTTCCATCTCTATCCACCACTTTCTTCAACATTTGTTTTAGGGTTTTGTTGAATCTTTCAACCAGCCCATCGGTTTGGGGGTGATACACAGATGTACGTAATTGCGTCACTTTGAACAATTTACCCAGCTCCTTCATAACCCGGGACATAAAGGGTGTACCTTGGTCCGTAAGCAGTTCTTTACAAATACCCACCCGGCTAAACACAAGAGATAGCTCTTTGGCTATGGTTTTGGCCGAGGTATTTCGGAGAGGGATCGCTTCTGGATAACGGGTGGCATAGTCCATTATAACTAATATGTACTGGTGCCCCCTAGCGGACTTGATTATAGGACCTACCAAATCCATGGCGATCCTCTCAAACGGGACCTCAATGATGGGTAGAGGGACCAGCGGGCTACGGAAATGTGGCATCGGGGCCGACCTCTGACACACAGGGCAGGAGGAACAATAATTTTCTATGTCCTTCATCACCCCCGGCCAATAGAATCTCTGTAATACCCTCTCTCGGGTTTTCTCTGTCCCCAGATGACCTCCAAGAATGTGCCCATGGGCCAACTCCAACACCAACTTCCTGTAAGGTTTGGGCACCACAAGCTGCTCAACGGTTTCTTCTGCCCTTTTTGCCACCCGATACAGTAGGTCCTTCTCTACGCTGAAGTATGGGTAAGTGCAGGTATTATCTGGGTTCACTAACTCGCCATCTATTTTCACTACGTTTTCCCGTGCCTTTATTAGGGCGGGGTCTTTCAACTGTTCTGTGGCAAAGTTTTCCCTGTGAACCTCAAGATCAGAAAACTCCACAGACGGTAGGTTTTCGTCTGAGGAGGTGGGCTCCTCTCCAGTTTCTTGAGTCTCCCCTGCCAATACTGATAAGGGAAATTCCGGAGAGTCCTCACCACTCTCAGGGGAGTTCTGGCTATCACATTCCTGGTACATAGGGGCACCAGTGGGGGGCTCAGGATCATCCCACAGTTCCCAGAACTTCGGAAAATCCCTTCCCACAATGGCGTCATACGGTAACTGAGATACTAAGCCCACTGGATGAGAGAGGGTACCTTTGGGGGTCTCGAAACACACTGTAGTCACTGGATACTCTCGGGTGTCCCCATGCACACAAATAACAGCTACCTTGCTATTCCCAGAGACCTCTGTTTTAACTAACTCAGCCTTTATCAGGGTCACAAGGCTACCTGAATCCAGCAATACCACAACATTTCTACCATTAACACACATTTTGCATAAATGTTTCTCAATTCCTCGAATGGCAGTGCATGCGACTGTCGCACACAGCGACTGACGTCTGTCCGTCAGAAAGTCACATTGCATGGGTTCCTCCACAACCGGGCAATTTGCTGCAATATGTCCCGCTTGCCGGCAGCGGTAGCAAACGATCCTTCTTGCCGCCTCTTGAGCCGCTGATTTCCCAGGCTGTTCTCGCCAAACTTGGGGTAGAGCTCCCACCCTCTCACTCTCTCCACCCTCACCCCTTGGAATCCTCTTATCCGCCCCTGGGGATGGTCTGGTCTTAGGGTGGAAAGTCCGAGTGTCTCTGGAAGAGGCCGTCAGGTTCTCTGTAGCCAAGTATTTCTCCACACGATCCACAAGACCATCGGCCGTCTCTGGGTCTCCATGGCTTACCCACTTTTGGATGGCAGTAGGAAGAGCTCTCAAAAACCGATCCATTACAACACGTTCCACAATCTTTGGTGCGGACAAAGTCTCTGGCTGTAGCCACTTTCTGCTCAGGTGAATGAGATCATACATTTGAGACCTGGGGGGTTTTCCAAGCTGGAAAGTCCAGTTATGCACACGCTGAGCCCGGACAGCCTGGGTGACACCCAGCCTTGCCAATATCTCAGCTTTTAGCATCACATAGTCTTTTGCTTGGTCAGGCTCTAGGTCATAGTAAGCCTTCTGCGATTCACCAGTTAACAGAGGAGCCACCAGTCCAGCCCACTGCTCCTCAGGCCACTTTTCTCTTTCAGCAGTCCTTTCAAATGTGGTCAAAAATACCTCTGGATCATCCTCTCCAGTCATTTTTGTCAATAAACGACTCACCCCAAAGGACGCGGTATTAGTGGGACGGCTTTCCTCACTGGTCTGCGGACGTTGCTGCATTACTGCTTCCATTTGTTGTAGTCTCTGCTCTTGCTTCTGTAACAGGTCTATGAAGCGGGCCTCAGATTGCTGCTGGGCTTGTTGCTGAGCTTCCAGACTCTGTTGGTGAGCTTGCTGCTGGGCTGCAAGGCTCTGTTGATGAGCTTGCTGCTGGGCTGCGAAGTTCTGTTGTTGAGCTGCAAGGCTCTTTTGCAAACCTGCATTTGTCTGCTGTTGATTGGCATTTGCTAGAGCCAGCTGCTTCAGTATCTCCTCCATGCTGGCTTAAAAAAAACTGCCACTGGTTCTCCACCAACTGTGAGGGGGTTAGCTCGGCAGCGGGTGTGTGTGACCCCCGGGATGGGCTCCCCACACAAAAACAGGCCCAGCAAACGGAGGTTGTGGTTTTCAAAATCAAAAAAAAGGTGCGGTTTATTTTCTATTTACAGTGACAAAACACAGCAAAGCCAAAAGAAACATATAAACAAAATAAATCCTGGTCAACTTGACCTCTGACTAAACATACAGGTTTCCTAACTAACAACTGGGATCAGCCTAGTGCTGTCCTAGTCCCTAAGTCCCTGGTTTTAAATGTCCAAGCAAATAGCCACACAGGCTTTGTCTCACCGCACAGGGGTTCACTCTCCCTAGACAGTCCACACAGGTCTGGGTCCAGGCATGAGCTAACACCTAATGAATCTGGGAGTTTTTATAGAGGCCTTAAACGAACTGACAGGCTTCAGCTGGTCTCATCAACTCCCTGCCTGCACGACGCCCAGCCCTCTCCCTAGAGGTATGAGTCATCCATGAGCCTACTAGCCTCAGCTGGGCTTATACAACTCTCCACCCTAGTTGTATAAGTCAGCATAAAGCCTGAATCTGGGAGAAATATATCTACCCCCCTGGATGCAACCAGGTGACTTTACCTTCCTGCTGTCACAATATATATATATATATATATACAGTGGGGCAAAAAAATATTTAGTCAGCCACCAAGTGTGCAAGTTCTCCCACTTAAAAAGATGAGAGGGGCCTGTAATTGTCATCATAGGTATACCTCAACTATGAGAGACAAAATGTGGAAACAAATACAGACAATCACATTGTCTGATTTGGAAAGATTTTTTATTGCAAATTATGGTGGAAAATAAGTATTTGGTCAATATCATCTGAATACTTTGTTATATATCTTTTGTTGGCAATGACAGAGGTCAAATGTTTTCTGTAAGTCTTCACAAGGTTGTCACACACCGTTGCTGGTATGTTGGCCCATTCCTCCATGCAGATCTCCTCTAGAGCAGTGATGTTTTGGGGCTGTCGCTGGGCAACACAGACTTTCAACTCCCTCCAAGGGTTTTCTATGGGGTTGAGATCTGGAGACTGGCTAAGCCACTCCAGGACCTTGAAATGCTTCTTACGAAGCCACTCCTTCGTTGCCCGGGTGGTGTGTTTGGGATCATTGTCATGCTGAAAGACTCAGCCTTGTTTCATCTTCAATGCCCTTGCTGATGGTAGGAGGTTTGCACTCAAAATCTCACGATACATGGCCCCATTCATTCTTTCATGTACACGGATCAGTCGTCCTGTTCCCTTTGCAGAGAAACAGCCCCAAAGCATGATGTTGCCACCCCCATGCTTCACAGTAGGTATGGTGTTCTTTGGTTGCAACTCAGCATTCTCTCTCCTCCAAACACGACGAGTTGTGTTTCTACCAAACAGTTCTACTTTGGTTTTATCTGACCATAGGACATTTTCCCAATCCTCTTCTGGATCATCCAAATGCTCTCTAGCAAACCTCAGACGGGCCCGGACATGTACTGGCTTAAGCAGGGGGACACGTCTGGCACTGCAGGATCTGAGTCCCTGGCGGCGTAGTGTGTTACTGATGGTAGCCTTTGTTACGTTGGTCCCAGTTCTCTGCAGGTCATTCACTAGGTCCCCCCGTGTGGTTCTGGGATTTTTGCTCACCGTTCTTGTGATCATTTTGAACCCACGGGGTGAGATCTTGCGTGGAGCCCCAGATCCAGGGAGATTATGAGTGGTCTTGTATGTCTTCCATTTTCTAATTATTGCTCCCACAGTTGATTTATTCACACCAAGCTGCTTGCCTATTGCAGATTCTGTTTTCCCAGCCTGGTGCAGGTCTACAATTTTGTTTCTGGTGTCCTTCGACAGCTCTTTGGTCTTCACCATAGTGGAATTTGGAGTGTGACTGTTTGAGGTTGTGGACAGGTGTCTTTTATACTGATAACAAGTTCAAACAGGTGCCATTAATACAGGTAATGAGTGGAGGACAGAGGAACCTCTTAAAGAAGAAGATACAGGTCTGTGAGAGCCAGAAATCTTGCTTGTTTGTAGGTGACCAAATACTTATTTTCCACCATAATTTGCAAAAAAAAATATTTCCAAATCAGACAATGTGATTGTCTGTATTTGTTTCCACATTTTGTCTCTCATAGTTGAGGTATACCTATGATGACAATTACAGGTCTCTCTCATCTTTTTAAGTGGGAGAACTTGCACAATTGGTGGCTGACTAAATACTTTTTTGCCCCACTGTATATACCGTATTTATCGGCGTATAACACGCGCTGGCGTATAACACGCACCCCAAGTTTAGGAGGGAATTTTAGGGAAAAAAACTTTTAGGAGGGAAGTTTAAGGAAAAAAAAACTTACATTTAAATGCAGCCTTACCAGTGTCCATTGCAGCCTTGTCAGTGCAGCCTTGCCAGCAGTGTCCATTGCAGCCTTGTCAGTGCAGCCTTGCCAGCAGTGTCCATTGCAGCCTTGCCAGCAGTGTCCATTGCAGCCTTGTCAGTGCAGCCTTGCCAGCAGTGTCCATTGCAGCCTTGTCAGTGCAGCCTTGCCAGCAGTGTCCATTGCAGCCTTGCCCCAGTGTCCAGTGCAGCCTTGCCCTAGTGTCCAGTGCAGCCTTGCCCCAGTGTCCAGTGCAGTCTTGCCCCAGTGTCCAGTGCAGCCTTGCCCCAGTGTCCAGTGCAGCCTTGCCCCCAGTTTACATTGCAGCCTTGCCCCCAGTTTTCATTGCAACCTTGACGAATTTCAAAATTGGCGCCGTCGCAGCCGAGAACGCAGGGACTGGGCGGAGCCGAGATACACATAGCCGAGTGTACTCGGCTCTAGTCGGCTCTTCTCGGCTCCGCTCACAGTCACGCCGAGTCCCGCCCTATGATGGACATAACACAGGTCCAATGGCGGGACTGGGCGTGACTGTGAGCGGAGCCGAGAAAAGCCGAGTACACTCGGCTATGTGTATCTCGGCGGCGATCGTTGCACTCCGCTCAGTCAGCGGAGATCGCCGGGATCAGTGAGTATCGGCGCATAACACGCACCCACGATTTTCCCCTGAAGGGGAAAAAAAGTGCGTGTTATACGCCGATAAAAACGGTATATCTGTCATATATATATATATATATATATATATATATATATATATATATATCTCTGTCTATATATATTTTCAGAAATAATTACAACATTTTAAACTATTTTTTTTTCATGTTTCTAAGGGTTTGACATCATATTTCTTTATTTTCTGGTCAAAAAAATAGGGTTCCTTTAAAAATGCTTATAAACGCAAACGCGGCTGAACGCGGTTGCCGCGTTTAACAGAGTTTCGGGTCTGAAACGTGGAAAACTTTTGCGTCTGAACCCATTTTTTTGCTTCTGGAAAAACAAGGTTAAATGCAACTGCTTGTAAACGCCAAAAAACGAGAGTGTGTGCATGGACACATAGGATAACATTGAATGGGTTCAGGGGCAGTTGAAAAAAGCGTCCAACTGCCTCTGAACGCGCGTTTAACAGCAAATAACAGCGTCTCGTGTGCATGGGGCCTAAATGTCATTTATTAGTTCCCTCTTGGTCTGCTAAGAATGTATTTAAGACTGTTTAAAAATAAAGTATAACAGTGCATAGCTACTCTCATTTAAATAAAATGTATAGCGCTACCCCCTTATGAGCTGCTGTTTTATTGGGTCTCCCCTCTCATGCACAGCCAGGTAACAGGAATTTTCCAGCATTCACACAGTAGACAAGAACCAGTGTAGGGTGGTTGGTTTTGTTTTTTGGGGGATGAATTGGATAGGTAGGGGAAGATATGGGATGCCCAGAACTGTAACTTGAATGCAGACTGAGGACTTTCTAAATTTCTGCCTGCTACAAATCACTATGCTGTCCTCCCTTGGAACAAACAGATTAACTGAACTGATAGCAGAAATATTCCAAACACAGAATGCAGATGCTCTTTCTCTGTAGAAAATGCAGATGCACCTGGCTGCTTCTTAGATTCCCCAAGCAAGAGGTGTAGGGTAGCTGTACTGGATTTGAGTGGCTCTAAGCTGTCCCTTAGTAGTAAGCAAGCTGGGTCGTTCACCTGGCTGCTCCATTTGATGGAATCCTGCTGAACAGGTCCTCACCTTGGCTTTCAGGATGGCTTCAGCTAAGCTGAGGCTAAAAGGATGCAAGTCTCTCTCCAGTCTCTCCAGTCTCTCCTCTCTTCTCTCTCCTCTCTCCCCTCTCCTCTCTCTCTCTCTCTCATCAAAAAATGTAATTCCAAATAGTGTAATCTAAACAAAATTTCATCCCATGTGCCAAGATAAAGTATTATAATCCAACTCTGCTATCCAAACAATGAATCAACCCCAGGTGTCACAGAAGTTCTATTCACTCTGTGTAGTAGACTTGTGCACAACGGAAAAATTTGTTTAGTTTCGGTTCGTTTTTTGTGCACAACGGAAAAATTTGTTTAGTTTCGGTTCGTTTCTTTTCGGTCCTGTTGATTCGTAATCATTCGTAATTTTGCTAGACGGGATTTTTCGTGTTCGGACTAATTCGTATTTTCGCAAGCGTCATTTTTCGTTGAATTTTTAGTTGATTTATAATTCGTACTTTCGGTAGGGTACGTTGTTTTTCTTTGATTCTGGACAACACTCCTACTTTCGTAACTTTTTTTGGGTTCGTTGATTCGGAATTTTCCGTGTCTCTCTCACAACGACGCTGCCTATTATGCCTAATGTGCTTCGAATGGATTTGTACTTTTCTAAATACATAGCGGTTATTTGTAACGATTCAAAATCTCGTATTTTACTTTCGTTTTTTACATGCGGCTATAGCCTCCGCCCCTGTACACCATTTTGAGAGGGTTCAGCATGGTGAGGGAGAAGCAGAGAGCAGAGCAGAGTGTTATTGTGCTTTGAATGGATTCAAAATCTCGTATTTTACTTTCGTTTTTTACATGCGGCTATAGCCTCCGCCCCTGTACACCATTTTGAGAGGGCGTTCAGCACGGTGAGGGAGAAGCAGAGAGCAGAGTGAGTGTTATTGTGCTTCGAATGGATTCGTACATTCTTAACTTTTTTCATAACGAATTATGCCGAAGACATTCGGGCATTCGCTATTTTGCGGTATAATTTATTTCGGATTCGGTTTTATTCATAATTGCTTTGTTCGGAAATTCGAATGCTTCCGAATGTCCGAAAGTTGCTCAATTCGGACGAATTTCGATTCGTTACGAAACGAATTGCACAAGCCTACTGTGTAGTATCTCCAGTGATTCACACCATTCCTCCCCCTCCACAAGTGTAGATTAGGGATGAGCTTTGTGTTCGAGTCAAACTCATATTCGACTCGAACATCGGCTGTTCGCTTGTTCGCCGAATTTCGAACAATGTGGGCCGTTCGTGCCAAATTCGAGAGGCGCGTCACGGCCCATAATTCACTGCGTCATCGCAGTGCATTGCTGGCTGATGATTGGCCAAGCATGCACTATGACCCGCATGCTTTGGCCAATCACAGCGCTGTCAGCACAGAGAGCAATAATTGGCCAAAGGAAGGGTGCCTTTGGCCAATCATGGCTCAGGGGAGTAGGTACACGCCCCACACTATATAATGCCGCCTGCGTGTCGGCCTTGTGTAGTGTGTTGTGGCGTTGTGAGTCTGAAAAAGATAGAGAGAGAGTCAGAGTGTCATTTCATTTCAGTTAGAGCAGGCAGGCTATTCAGGTAGCTACAGTCAGTGTATTTAGTATATATATGCATCCCAGGAGTTGTGTGTGTATATATATATATATATATATATATATATATATATATATATATAGCGGTTCTCCCCTCTCTTCACGGCTGCTGGTTCTACTCGTCTAGGGGTATCTGGGAGAAGGGGGAAAGATGCACACCACCAGCTCGGCTCTCTGATGTAGGATGCAGAGATATGAGCTAAACCATTTACCCTCGGGTCTGCGTTTTAGGCCGGAACCTCAGCTTCTCCTATGGAGGATGATTGCCACTGTCACTGACAGGGACACTTAGCTTCCAGTAACACGAGTTCCACACCAAGAAAAGTCCAACACTGTTTTATTGACTTGAAACTGGTTGACTTTTAAAAGAACAGACAAGGTGTAGGGAAGAGTAGGTCCAGGCACAACTGATGAATTAAAGTTCCTCTTGTTCCGTTTAGTGCAAACAGGCTTGACGCACAGTCGCTGCCACAGACCGTGAATTTGGTCACTGCCACTGGGTGAACGTTGAGGCTCCTGCCACAGGCCTTGGATGAGGCCTGCCACTGACCTGAGGAAGATGGGTCCCTGCCACAGACCATGAGAACATGAAGTACCTTCTTTAGAACAAACGGCCCCTGTCAGAGAAAGACATCCATCCGGACGGTCACCAGAGGCCTCCACCGGCACCAGCAAATGCTGCGCTGGCTCTACGGGGAGGTCACGTCTCCAGTCCCTTACGCCCAGGATTCAGGCACCCAATACCGGGGGCACCTTAGGAAAGCTTCGCCTTCGCAGGACCTAGTCAAAGGTACTGGGAGCCAGGCCTCCTGGTATAGTACCTCACCCCAGGCTGAAGGTGCCTGGGATGGAACTCGACTCCACGCGCGCAGGCCAAGGGCGCCTTGGCACAGACGAACCGCAGCAGCCCCCAGGCTGAAGGTGCCTGGGGAATGGACCTCGTGCGCAAGATGTCCGCCCCCTTTTATATCCTCTCCCAGCAGGCACAGCGAGTTCCCCACCCCGCCGTACTACCGCCGCGAGAGGACAAAAAGGGCACGGCTCTAGAATGGTAGTTCAACCCCGGTCCCAGGTGACAGCGCCACTCAGAGACCGCAGGGAACATGTCACCATTCATACCTCCCACACTCCAAAGTGTCCATAAATCCCTAAAATCAATGTATCTGAGCCATCTATTGCCCTGATACACCCCACTAAATTTGACACCCGCTACATATATATATATACACTGTATTCATTTTAGCTAGATCTAACTTCAGAGTGTTCCTGTTATTCTCGCTGCAGTATATTAAGTCAGTGTACTGTATACTGGGCTCAGTGTGCAGGTAAAGCCGACTGCAGACCATTCCTGTTCTCTTCCTAATAATATAGGCAGGCAGTTGATTGAGCTAACTTGCAGTATATTAAGTCAATGTACTGTATACTGGCCACAGTGTGCACGTAAAGCTGACTGCAGACTATTGCTTTTCTATTACTGATAATACAGGCAGTTGATTGAGCTAACCTGCAGTATATTAAGTCAGTGTCCTGTATACTGGCCACAGTGTGCACGTAAAACTGACTGCAGACTATTGCTTTTCTGTTACTGATAATACAGGCAGTTGATTGAGCTAACCTGCAGTATATTAAGTCAGTGTACTGTATACTGGCCACAGTGTGCACGTAAAGCTGACTGCAGACTATTCCTTTTCTATTACTGATAATACAGGCAGTTGATTGAGTTAACAACAAAGGCCTGGGGAATGCCCAGGAAAAAATCAAGCATACTTACCGACCAGCTAGCTGACAACCAATTAACCTGTCTAACAGTATGCAAACGCATGCGTGAGCCACAGAGCCGCGCCAAGGCCCCCTGGAATCTGTGGTCCTACACTAACTGTGAGTGTCCCCACAATGGAGGCACATGCATTCTGATGGTTAGATGAGGACAGGTGGACTGAAGGGGAGCCACCCCTCCTTAAGGCCTGGTTCACACTGGTGCGACAAACGCTCCGACATTGGGAGCTCATGTCGCATGACGTGTGAAAATCAATGTTTCCCTATAAGAGCCGTCTTAACTGGTCCGACACAAGTCGGTCCGACTTTGAAAATGCTCCCTGTACTACTTTGGTCCGACTTTGATCCTACTTCAGCCCATTGAATATCATTGAAGTCGGATCAAAGTAGGATCCTTGTCCTAACCATCCGACATTTGACATCCGACATGGTGATTACAGCAGCAGTAAAAGGAATTTATCTCACCCTGGGATTGTTTTGATTGGTCAAAGAACAAGTCAGACTATCACAAAGTCGGATCAAAGTAGTATCCTGTTCATGAAAGTCGGATGGATGTCGGACCGATGTAGGATCAATGTAGGACTGATGTCGCAGAGCAAAGTAGGATGGAAGTCGGATGAATGTCGTGTCGCATCAGTGTGAACCCAGCCTAAAAGGTACAGGAGCACACCAAACACCCAGCATAGCACAATGGCAGCAAAGGTGTTGGTGCACTGCTGGACCAATACAAGCACCACAGGTGAAAACAAAAACATGTCCACCGCCCTCATCTATAGCTGACCATAACAGTAAGCAGCATTGGAAGGCTAAAGCAGATAACAACAAAGGCCTGGGGAATGCCCAGGAAAAAACCAAGCATACTTACCGACCAGCTAGCTGACAACCAATTAACCTGTCTAACAGTATGCGTTAAAAACAGGGGTTTGTCCGCACGCATTTGCAAACGCATGCGTGAGCCACAGAGCCGCGCCAAGGCCCCCTGGAATCTGTGGTCCTACACTAACTGTGAGTGTCCCCACAATGGAGGCACATGCATTCTGATGGTTAGATGAGGACAGGTGGACTGAAGGGGAGCCACCCCTCCTTTAAAGGTACAGGAGCACACCAAACACCCAGCATAGCACAATGGCAGCAAAGGTGTTGGTGCACTGCTGGACCAATACAAGCACCACAGGTGAAAACAAAAACATGTCCACCGCCCTCATCTATAGCTGGCCATAACAGTTGATTGAGTTAACCTGCAGTATATTAAGTCAGTGTACTGAATACTGGCCACAGTGTGCAGCTAAAGCTGACTGCAGACAATTCCTTGTGTACCTATTCCAATACATCAAATAAAGTATGTCTAAAAGGCCAACAAGGAGAGGCAGACACACACAGGCCAATAAAAGAGGGCAAGCAGGCTCTGTGTCTAGAGGCAACAGTGCTGGTCATGGACGCGGTGCATCCTCACCAGCACGTGGTCGTGGGGCATGCTTGTCCTTTTTTTCGGCAGCTGGCCGTGTTGAGCCGCAACATGCAGAAGAGTTGGTAGAGTGGATGACCAAGCCGTCCTCATCCTCCTCATCCTCTCTCACCCAGGCTCAGGGTACTTTGTCTGCCAAAGCAGCTGCCAAAGCGGCCTCTTTCCTCGGCTAAATGGCATCAGTCACTCCTTCCCTAGCCCCACCATGTCCTGAGGAGTCCCCCAAACTGTTTGACCACAGTGTTGGGTACATGCTGCAGTAGGATGCGCAGCATTTTGAAGGCTCCGGTGATGGTACCCAGCTTGAGGAAGGCAGTAACGTGAGCCCAGAGAGAGGGGGTGCCCAAGAAGGACAGCAAACTGGCAGTCATGTTCCCCCAGCGTATCTCACTTGGCAAAAACATCAGCCACTTGGGCACCACATGCTTGACCAGACATATGTCAACCTGCCATGCAGTCCATTGGCAAGCGTACATAAAAGACCCACACCAAAGAAACAAAGCGGACCTCTCCTTGCTCCTCATCAGCTGGGATCTCCAACCCCACTATACCTTCAGTCCTCTCAGAAACCTGCACTGAGAGGAATGAAGGTGTAGAATTAGGTGTCACTGCCAAGTACTTGCGGGAAATCTGCTATCGGTACACCAATGTCCGATTGTACCAGGCAAATTTCCCTACCCCGGCTGCTGCACCGCCAAAAGAAAATCGCTCCCAGCCATCCACATGCCCAGCGGTTGAATGCTAGCTTGGCTAAATTGCTAGCACTTCAACTGCTGCCTTTTCAGTTGGTAGACTCTGCCCCCTTCTGTGAGTTTGTGGAATGTGCGGTACCTCAGTGGCAGGTTCCCAAACTTTTTTTCACGGTAAGGCGATTCCGGCTCTCTACCGGCATGTGGAAGGCAATGTCTTGGCCTCGCTGGACAGGGCGGTCAGCGGTAAGGTGCATATTACCGCTGACTCATGGTCCAGCAGGCATGGACAGGGACGTTACCTTACCCAGTGGCCGTTATCTTTCACGGCCCACTGAGTGACTCTGCTGGCAGCTGGGAAGTATGCAGGACAGAGTGCAGTAGTGTTGGAGGTTGTCCCGCCACCACGCCTCCAAAATGCTACTAGTGGTGATTCTGACACACCTCTCTTCTCCACCCCCTCCTCTTCTTCTTCCACCAGGGCCTCTTCCTGTGCTGATTTGTCCTCGAAACCAGCGGTGCTCCGTAGGCGTTCAAGGGGCTACGCAAGTACGCAGGCAAAAAGATGCCATGCGGTGCTTGAGCTGGTGTGCTTGGGGGACAGGAGCCACACTGGGGCAGAGATTCTGTCAGCTCTGCAGGGGCAGGTTTAGAGGTGGTTGACGCCACGCCAGCTAAAGCCAGGAATGGTGGTTTGCGACAATGGCACCAACCTCCTCTCCGCCCTCTGACAGGGACAGCTGACCCATGTGCCCTGTTTGGCTCACGTCCTTAACTTGGTGGTGCAGCAGTTCTTGGGCAGGTACCCAGGCTTACAGCATGTCCTGAGGCAGGCCAGGAAAGTCTGTGGGCATTTCCGCCGGTCATACAATTCCAGTGCTCGGCTGGCTGACCTCCAAAGGGAATACAACCTGCCCAAGAACCGCCTAATCTGTGACATGCCCACCAGGTGGAACTTAACGTTGGCCATGCTGCAGCGGCTGTACACACAGCAGAGGGCCATCAATGAGTACCTGTGCGACTATGGCACCAGGACAGCGTCAGGGGAGCTTGGGTTTATTTTGCCATGCCAGTGGGTCATGATCAGGGATGCATGCACTGTCCTGTCACCATTTGAGGAGGCCACGAGGATGGTGAGCAGTGACAGTGCATGCATCAGTGATGCTGTCCCTCTTGTCCACCTGTTGAAGCACACGCTGTGTGGAATAATGGAAAGGGCACTTGAGGCAGAACAGTGGGAGGAAGAGGAGGACTTCCTTTCCTCTCAAGGCCCCCTTTATCCAGACAGTGTTCCTGCTGGCCCGCCAATCACACAGGAAGAGGATGAGGAGGAGGAGGAGGATTGTGTCAGCATGGAGGTGGAGCCTAGCACTCAGCATCAGCAGCAGTCTTCAAGGGATCATTTACAGTCCCAAGAAACTTATGGACTTGTACGTGTCTGGAAGGAGGTGGCTGCGGATCATGACGTATTTAGTGACCCAGAAGACTCTGGACCGAATGCCTCAGCAAACCTACGCTGCATGGCCTCCCTGATCCTGCAAAGCCTGTGAAAGGATCCTCGTATTCGTGGTATCAAGGAGAGGGATCATTACTGGCTGGCAACCCTCCTTGATCCACGTTACAAGGATAAGGTTGCGGACCTTATCCAGCTGTCGCAGAGGGAGCAGAGGATGAAATATCTTCGGGAGGCCTTGCAGAAAGGTTTGTGCAACGCGTTTCCAGAGCCTGGGAGGTTACAAATTCCTGGTCCTGGACAACGTGTTGCTGAGGCTTCAGTCAGTCACAGAAGGAGCGGTGGAGAAGGTGGCCGTCTGACCGATGCGTTCAGACAATTTTTTAATACGCAGCCCCAAGGTATGATCGGTTTCAGCAACCATCGCCAGCGTCTGATTCACATGGTGCAGAAATACCTAGGGGCAAGATCAGACTTGGACACCTTTCCCACCAAAAATCCTCTGGGTTACTGGGTCTTGAGGATGGATCACTGGCTAGAGCTTGCACAGTATGCAATTGAGGTACTGGCCTGTCCTGCATCCAGCGTTCTTTCGGAACGCACATTCAGTGCTGCTGGAGGCTTTGTAACCGATCACTGGGTGAGCCTGTCCACCGACTTGGTCGATCATCTGACCTTCATAAAAATGAATCAGTCTTGGATCACCAGCTACCAAGCACCTGATGCTGGTGTAACCGAATAATTTTTTTTTGAATGTGAGATCCCTTCAAGACTGCCTATGCTGATGCTGAGTGACTATCCTGTTATGCTGAGTGACTATCCTCTTCCTCCTGTTTATGTTGATAGCTTGTAAGAACATTTTTAGTTCTGGGCACAGCCACCAGTGCCTAAGGCCCTATTTGTCTGCCCCTGTTTAACAGGGTGTATAATTATAATTTTTGCTGCAGTACTTTGCAGCAGGGCTCATTCCTGCGCTCCAACTAGAGTATCTGTGAGGGGTTTCAGTGTTGTGGCACCATAACCAGTGCCTAAGGCCCAATTTTTCTGCCCCTGTTCAACAGGGGCATGTAATTACATTTTTTGCTGTAATACCTTGCAGCAGGGCTCATTTCTGTGCTTCAACTAGAGTATCTGTGAGGGGTTGCAGTGTTGTGGCACCAGTGCCTATAGCCCAATTTTTCTGCCCCTGTTCAACAGGGGCATGTAATTACAATTCTTGATCTAATATTTCACAGCAGGGCCCATTCCTGCGCCCACCAAGATTATCTGTGAGGTCTTACAGTGTTGTGGCAACACCACCACCACCAAAGGCCCAATTTTTCTGCCACTGTTCAACAATGGCATGTAATTACAATTCTTGATATAATAGTTCACAGCAGGGCATTCCAGCGCACACCAAGAGTAACTGTGAGGGCTTACAGTGTTGTCAGGGCTGCTGTTAGAGATCATGGGGCCATGTACAGTCTTCCTGATGGGGCCCCATCCCCAAATTCCCACCTACACATTGGCACCCCTAGTCAACTGCTGCCCCCACTCAGTCTTTATGGGCTAGTTCACACTATTGCTCTCTGAAGAGTGATCTGCACCTGGATTGCTCTGCAGAGAACATTTGGCAGGTAGTGAGTTGCATCACCTCCTCACCACCTTGTATAACCACTTAAAAACCCTAAAATGGGTTTAATGGGATTGTGCTTAGCAGACAAAATGGTGGGTGGTGACATTGGGGATCATTTTTTGCTGCACAGAAAGCATAGTGTTTGTGGCATGCATTCTCCACTGCATTTGCATCATAAGGGCTCTTTCATACTGAGCCATTCCACTCATTAGGATATTCCAGGAGTGGAGTGCCCAAAAAAAATCAGCTTAGCCACATCTTTACTGCCCCCCAACACAAGTGTAAACTAGCATCCCCTGCTAATAAGCATCCTTGGTATAATGAAGACAGGACAGCAGGTCCCCCCTGGCTCTGTGTCAGTGGCTGTTGGGTACTGGCTTTGTTATGGCTGTCCTAAGTGTTTCAGACTAGCACTGTACAGCTATAGCAAAGTCAATACCCAACAGCCATGTGACACAGAGCCAGGGGGGACCTGCTGTCCTGTCTTCATTATAATGATAATGTCAATTAGCACACCATGCAGAGTCTGGGCACTGTACCTTCCATTAGGGCATGCTGCCTGTCACTGTGTGTTGCTTGCCTGCGCACCGCCACCCGCCGCTGGGATTACCAATCTGCGCCCTCTGTCACCTCACACAAGCCTATCCCTCGCTCCATGGCACCTGCTGACGGAGCGGAGGTACAAAGAATCACTCCGCCGTGGAGGACATAGCATAGGCAGTGGGCGGCCAGCCGGAACTATAGCGCGCAGCAGGTATTGCGGCCGCACTTAATGTAGCTACGCCCGAAAATGCAAAAAAAGTTCATGCTCTGCTCCAGCCTCCTGGGCCCCTCTATTGACCTGATGGGGCCCAGGGAAATTTAATTTGAGCCCTGGGTTGTATGTAGAAGTGAAAGTGTGGGCTACTAAAATCAATTTATTATTATAGGCAGGAATGAACAATGAAGTTGCCCGGGCCCCCCTTTCTTGCTGATGAGGCCCCGGACCAGTACAACAAGGCTGGCTGTACTGCCTTATCAGCGGCCCTGAGTGTTGTGGCAACACCAACACCTAAGGCGCAAATTTCTGCAGAGTACATAGGGCAGGCCCCTACTTTCAAACATCCGACTTTCAAACGACTCCTACTTACAAATGGAGGGAGACAACAGGAAGTGAGAGGAAATCTACCCCTAGGAAGGGAAATTCTCTCCTGTAAGAGATAATATGAGAAAAAGGTGTCTCCTCTCCACTGATGCTTTATCACCAATCCTTATTTCCCTAAAAAAAACAAATTTACAAAATCCAATTGTCATTGGGACAGAAAGTGAGGTGAAATCTTCTGAACAGGTGCACAGACAGCAAAAAAAATGTTACAGGAGTGATAACCCTTCCCTCTGTTTTCCAAAAAGATTAAAAATAGATTTTTTGGCTGGAGCTACACTTTAAAAATGTACCAGTTCAAAATTACGAACAGATTCTACTTAAGAACAAACCTACAGTCCCTGTCTTGTTTGCTTCGCCTGTATACTGCTGTTCAGAGTATATAGGGCCTGGGGGCCCCATGCCCTTTTTTTTTGGGTGCGGGGTTCCTCTTAATACCCATACCAGACCCAAAGGGCCTGGTAATGGGTTGGGGGGGGGGACCCATGCTGTTGTTCGCAATGATTTTCATCCATATTGCCGGGACCAGACATTACATTAAAGCCGCAAGCAGTTTTAAATGACTTTTATTCCTTTAGAAATTTCATTTTGAGCAGGGACAGTTATAAACACGGGAAACACGCGCCACTTTACAGGCATACTATAGACACCCCCCCTCCCAGGCATGATATTTAAAGAAATATTTCACTTTAATTTTTTCACTTTAAGCATCATTAAAATCACTGCTCCTGAAAAAATGGGCAGGACCCGGGTCCCCAAACCCTTTTTAGGACAATAACTTGCATATTAGCCTTTAAAATTCGCACTTTTGATTTCTCACGTTCGAGTCCCATAGACTTTAACGGGGTTCAAAAGTTTGCGAATTATCGGTCCGTTCGCATGTTCTGGATGCAAACCGAACCGGGGGGTGTTCGGCTCATCCCTAGTGTAGATGTGCTATCACCTTAAATGGATACCCTGTATATAATAGAGCTCATATAAAGATTTTTCCCCCCTTCCTGGGGTCTAGGCTCTGTAGGCACCCATCTGTTCCATCGTCACTTGAAGCAAACAATAATATACCACACAGTGCGTACTGCTTAGAACCACCCTCACATTAAACAGTGCACTTATTCCTCAGTGCGCACAAGTAAACTGCATCAATATTATGCCAACAGTGCAATATACAGCACAGTGTGTTACTTTCAGGATTACCAGCTAAAAATAAAGAAATAAACCCTGAAAAAAGAAAACTAGCCAGGTGCTGGCTAACGTTGCCTGTGTCATTGCGGGGCATTCTTTAACACTAGCTGCTGTAAGCCTGTTTCCCTCTAGTACTTGGATACTGTGTCATCATCTCCTGAATGCAGAGCACGCAGAAACCACTGTTAAGAGCAAGGGATCATGGGATATGTGGTCATGGGGTCAAAGAAGCCAGGATTTGCATTGGAGCCAGACTGCTGCAGACTACAAGTTCCAGCCGGCTGGGAGAGAGAGAGAGAGAAGAATGCTGGGTGAGGAGTGAGGACATAAATAGCCTGGTCTTTCTCTTGGGACAAAGGCCTTCAGCTGAGAGCAGGGACCAGGCCGCTCTGGGGGATGTGAGCAGGTGCCGTGGCCTAGATGGTGTGGAGAGTCTCCATTGAGTGAGCGAGCAGATCCACCATCCAAAACTAGCCAGCTCCCTGTCAGCCGAGTGACTGTCGGGGGTCACTTTCATTGTCACCGGTACAGTTACCGCAGAATCCCAGCATAGCTAGGTGCACAGCCAGGCACCCTTCACTGGCTGCAGATTCTTCAAGAGCCTGTTCTGGGACATCCTTTTCCCTTGAGCCTTGGTATCATCAGGATTGGTGATCGAGCACAAGCCCACCCTATGCACACCCTCCAAAGACACTGCATGCAGACACCTTTATTCAGGGATTTTTTTCCTCAGAGAATAGGTGCAGGAACTTCCCCTTTCTAAGTCACCCCTTTTCTCTGCCCCTACGCACCTCTTGCACCATTCCTTGGTTCCACCCCCTACCCACCTCCCTGCACTGCCCTTTAAGAGAATACAAAGCCAAGAATCATTTTGTGGTGCTAAGTATTTTGTAAAAAATATGGTAATGATCACAAGAAAGGCAGTAAAATAGATCCCCTGCAGCCAGTAACAATATAGCCCCCTAGCAACAATGGACCATCTTCAACAAAATGTCACCCCTAGCAACAATAGACTCCTGGCAGCAACATCAGATCTCCCCACAGCCAGCATTAATAGACTCTCTGTCAGCCAGCAACAATAGATCCCTCCATCAACAGTAGATCTCCCCCATAAACAACTGACCCCCCAGCAATATAAGACCCCCCCAGCAATTTAAGACCCCCCCAGCAACAGTAGGTCCCTATCAGCAACAATAGACCTCCTCAGCAACAATAGACCCCCCCTGCAAAAATAGACCCCCTCCAGTTTTAATAAATCCCCCAGCAGACAGCATCAATAGACCCTGTAGCACACCCCAGCATCACTTGCCATTACACACAGTCAGTGCTGGAGGTGCCGGAACGGCTTTTCCCACATTCCCACTGAATAAAAGCCCTGCCTTTATTCCATCTCTTTACATTAAAGCCTAAAAGAGAAAACACTTTGCACATGCTGTTGTTGGTCGCCTTTGCACAGCAATCCTTCTGGGCCCTTGTTGAACTAGCTGCTCCACTCTCCTCTTCTCCCCCCACTTAAAGGACTCTGTGCACAATATCTACACACTTTAAGGGGAACTCTACTCAGGGATTATGTATTGCATTTCTTGTAACTTGTTGCTTTATAATTGTGCCCCGAAGATTGTTGGGCCCATGGTATCAGGATTTGAAAGGAGGAGTCTGACATAAAAGGGTCATTCTCTCCTCTTTTATGCAAAAAATTAGAGCTGCGCTAACAAGAATCCCAATAAGGTATAAGTATGAAACTAGTGATAAAAACCAGTGTCTATATACAGTATATATTCATAGATGACTGTAAACCGAAAAACACCCCTTAACAATCACCATAAATAATAAACATAAATTGATAAATACACAAAAATGGTTAACTGTATAAAAATATTAATATTGATAAAAGGTGTGTCCTCAAATCTTGATGGATGTGAATCAGGTAAATAAGTAACAGTCCGTGAATGATGAACTGAATAAGGAAATAAAGTCCACAAAAACCAGGTAAACTCAAAGTGACATATTGGGAGAGAGTTACCGCTCAGATGTGACTGGTGACTCATTCACAAGATCCAGAGCCGTGGGTGCAGGCAATGCATATGACAATGCAAAAAATCTGAGGAAAACGCTTGGACAGCCGCACTCCAAAAAAGGTTATTTTATTTAAAACAAAAGCACAAACAACATGCCACAGCAAAAAAACAGCAAGTATGAGCTGACGTTTCGCACTGCAATTCAGTGTTTAACCACTTCCCGCCCAGTCAATAGCGAATTGACGTCCGGGAAGTGGTTGCAATATCGATACTGGACGTCATATGACGTCCTGCAGGATATTGCCTTGCGCGCGCCCGCGGGGGCGCGCAGCGCGGTGATCTGGGACGGCATGTGTCCCTCGGACACAGCGCTTCCCCGATCACGGTAAACAGCCAATTTCATTGGCTGTTTACCATGTGATCGGCTGTGTCAAAGTCACAGCCGATCACCTGTCAAAACAAACTCGGCGGCGCGCTCCGTGCGCGCCGCCACAGGCTTGCAGAGCGGGGATCGGGGAAGGCGAGTGTCCCTTGGACACAGCGCGTCCCCGATCAGAGTAAACAGCCAATGAATTGGCTGTTTACCACATGACCGGCTGTGTCCAATCACAGCCGGTCACAAATGTAAACAAACTCCACAGGAGTTACTACCTGATCCCTGCTCTCTCCTCACACACCGATCTGTGAGGAGAGAGAAGAGATCAGTAAGTTAGCTCAGTGTAGTTTGTCTACATAAGTTTACAGTGCACAACACGCCCCCCCCCCCATAAAGAGGACCTGTCACACAGCCCAGCACATCAATCAGCCCAGCCAATCAGCCCATCTGTCAATCAGCCCATCTGTCAATCAGCCCATCTGTCAATCAGCTCATCTGTCAATCAATCAGCCCATCTGTCAATCAATCAGCCCACCTGTCAATCAATCAGCCCATCTGTCAATCAATCACCCCACCTGTCAATCAATCACCCCATCTGTCAATCAATCAACCCATCTGTCAATAAATCAATCAGCCCATCTGTCAATCAATCAGCCCATCTGTCAATCATCTGTCACAGGCCCACCTCCATCGGTACTGCCATTGGCACCGCCACACAGGCTACCAGTACCGCCATCGGTACCAGTACCACCACCAGTACGCCACCAGGCCCAGCATCTATACTGCCACACAGGCCCGCTACCAGTATCACCACTAGTGCCGCCATCGGTACCACCACCAGTACCACCACCCGTACCACCGTCGGTAGTGCCACCACCACCTGTACCACCACCTGTACCGCCATCGGTACCATCACCACCCGTACCACCACCACCTGTACCGCCATCGGTACCACCACCACCTGTACCGCCATCGGTACCACCACCACCCATACCGCCATCGCTACCACCACCACCCGTACCGCCACCTGTACCGCCATCGGTACCGCCGCCACCACCACCACCCGTACCGCCATCGGTACCACCACCACCTGTACCGCCATTGGTACCACCACCACCCATACCGCCATCGGTACCACCACACAGGCCCACCACTAATACTTCCATCGGTACTACCACACAGACCGCCACCACTACCACCAGCAGTACCATTACACAGGCCCACCAATAAGCACTGCCATAATGTCCCAAAGGGTTTACACACCTGAGGAGGCATATGCCATTCTTGCCATGTCGGATGATGAGAGCAGCGGGGAGCTCCCATTATCCGATTCTGGTTCGGAATACGAGCCAGTGGAGGATAGTGGCTCAGAGTCCGAGTCCCCGGAGGAAACCGTCCCTCCCAAAAGAATGCGATCGGCACCAAGATCAGCACCAAGATCAGCACCAAGATCAGGAGAACTGCCCACCACCAGCAGCGCCATACCCCAGGAAGAGGAGCCCAGTACAAGCAATGGAAATGCACGCCCAACCCGAAGAATCCAGCCCCAATCCTACCTTCCCGATGCCCTGGCAAACCCCTTATGGTTGCCTGCCAACTCAGGATCCGCTATCATCCCCCCTTTCACCGCACAGCCAGGTGTGCAGCCCGACACTACAAATTTTTCTAAATTTGATTATTTTTGTTTATTTTTCCCACAAGATTTGCTGCAGAATATAGTGGATCAAACGAATCTGTATGCATCCCAATTTATTGCTGCCAACCCCGATTCTTCCTACGCCCGCATGTTCCAGTGGCGGCGTCTAACATTGGAGGAATTTAAATTATTTTTGGGCCTTATGTTCAATATGGGGCTTACAAAAAAGAACGAAGTCCATTCATATTGGTCCAAACGCCCCATCCAACACATGCCCATATATTCCGCTGTCATGTCCAGGAAAAGATACGACATGATTATGCGCTTTCTCCATTTCAATGACAATTCACAGTGCCCTCCCCGAGATCATCCCAACTACGACAAATTGTACAAGATACGCCCCCTAATCAATGCCTTTTCCCAGCGATTTGAAGAAGTTTTCACCCCAGACCAAAAAATTTGTGTGGACGAGTCCCTCGTACATTTCACCGGCCGACTGCAGTTCAAGCAGTACATACCAAGCAAGAGAGCCAGTTATGGGTTAAAATTAAATAAATTATGTGATTGAGCCACTGGATATGTCTGCAAATTCAGGATCTACGAAGGCAAAGACTCCCAGCTCCAGCCCCGTGATTGCCCCACATATATTGGAACCAGTGGGAAAATTGTCTGGGAGTTGGCATACCCCCTGTTCGGAAAAGGTTACCATTTATATGTTGATAATTATTATACCAGCCTGCCCCTTTTTCGCCACCTTTACAGTAAACAAACCCCGGCCTGCGGTACCTTAAAAAAAAACCGGAAGGGATTCCCACAAAATTTATTGACAAAAAAATTGCGACCTGGAGAATCGGCATCCATGAGGAACGAGGAGGTGTTGGCCATGAAGTGGAGGGACAAGAAAGATGTCCACATCCTCTCTACGATCCACAATGACACCATGGTGGAGATCCCAAGAAGACGCGGCTCCATTGTAAAGCCTGAATGTGTCCACGACTACAATTTGTACATGGGGGGGGGGGGGTGGATTTAAACGACCAGATGCTACAGCCCTACTTATCAACCAGAAAGTCCCATTATTGGCACAAAAAAGTTGCGTTTCACCTGTTTCACATGGCCCTTTTTAATTCGTTTGTCTGCTACCAAAAAGCAACTCAAAATCACCGACTCCACTACCTCCAATATATCGAAGATATCATCGATGCCCTCATTTACCAACAAGATCCCGCCCCAGGAAGCATTCGCTCTGATAGTGTGAGTCGGCTTCACGAGCGACACTATCCCTTTAGCATCCCCCCCACAGAATCTGGAAGAAGAAGCCAAAAGAAATGCAGTGTATGCAGCAGAGGAGGAGTAAGAAGAGACACCAGCTATTATTGTCCCGATTGTCCCTCCCAACCTGGCCTGTGCATCGGAAATTGCTTCAAAAATTATCATACATCCATTAGTTCCCCTTATTATTAACAGACTGCCATTTCCCTATTTGCCTGCTACCATGTTACTAACTACCTTCCATGTTAATTAACTGACCCTGGCCTGTTTACCGACGATGCCTCTGCCTGCCGATTTAAACCACGTTTCTGACTTCCACGTGTACCGACCTTGGCCTGTTAATCGACCATGTTTTTGCCTGCCACTTGGACTGATCTTTTGGCCATCTACTTTTAGTACACAGGGGTCTCACATATGTGAGGGGCTTCAGAATAGCGTTCTGAGTAGAGAAAACCAGTTTTTCGTTTTCTGTGCTCCAAGAACAGGGTCTGGTTGCCCGGAGGCTTCAAAGCGATTTGGGTGGGAGAAACCTCTACCCCTGTCCCCCTGGCCCTAAGCTTGATGGTCCTTCCTGCTGCCTGGACCAATAATTTGGCTGTGCTGACCATATTACTGCCTGTAATGACCCATGACATTATGGACCATGTTTCTTCCTGCTGCTTGGACCAACACTTTGGCTGTGTTGACCATATATCTGCCTGCTGCCTCTACTGACTTTGGACAGCATTTCTGCCGGGACACCTCTGCCTGCTACCTGGACCTGTGCTTTGGCTGTGCTCTGGCTGTGCTGACAGTATCTCTGCCTGTGCGAACTATGGACAGTATTCCTGCCTGCTGCCTGGATGATTGCTTTTGCTGTCGCTGACCTCATCCCTGCCTGCTGCCTGGACCGATGCTCTCCTCTGTGGACCACTGCACTTCTAAAACCACAGGTAATCTTTTGTTATTTGGTATGTACCTGCTATGTGTTAGATATATGAAGGGCCTTCAAAAATGTGATCGGTAGTCAGAAAATGATATGTGCAATTAATGCTGCTAGAATGCCTGGAGGTGCTACTTGGATGTTGGGCCTCTGTATGTGGCCAGGCTGTGTAAAAGTCTCAAACATGTGGTATCGCCATACTCAAGAGGAGTAGCAGAATGCATTTTGGGGTGTAATTTTTGCTATGTACATATTATGTGTTAGAAATATCTTATAAATTGACAACTTTGTGTAAAAAAAATGCATTTTAATTTTTTCTCCACATTTTCCAAAACCTTCTGGAAAAAAATGAACCGTTCAAAAGACTCATAATGCCTCATAGATTATACGTTGGGGTGTGTGCTTTCAAAAATGGGGTCATTTTGTGGAAAATTCTATTGTCCTGGTGCTCCAGGGCCTTCAAAATTGTAATAGGTGGTTGAGAAAGGATATGTGCGATTTATGCTTGTAGAACGCCTGAAAGTGCTACTTCAATGTTGGGCCTCTGTATATGGCCAGGCTGTGTAAAAGTCTCACACATGTGGTATCGCTATACTCAGGAGGAGTAGCAGAATGCATTTTGGGGTGTTATTTTTGCTATGTATATGCTATGCGTTAGAAATATCTTATAAATGGACAACTTTGTGTAAAAAAAATGCATTTTCATTTTTTCTCCACATTTTCCAAAACCTTCTGGAAAAAAATGAACCGTTCAAAAGACTCATAATGCTTCATAGATTATACGTTGGGGTGTGTGCTTTCCAAAATGGGGTCATTTTGTGGAAAATTCTATTGTCCTGGTGCTCCAGGGCCTTCAAAATTGTAATAGGTGGTTGAGAAAGGATATGTGCGATTTATGCTTGTAGAACGCCTGAAAGTGCTACTTCAATGTTGGGCCTCTGTATATGGCCAGGCTGTGTAAAAGTCTCACACATGTGGTATCGCTATACTCAGGAGGAGTAGAAGAATGCATTTTGGGGTGTTATTTTTGCTATGTATATGCTATGCGTTAGAAATATCTTATAAATGGACAACTTTGTGTAAAAAAAATGCATTTTCATTTTTTCTCCACATTTTCCAAAACCTTCTGGAAAAAAATAAACCGTTCAAAAGACTCATAATGCTTCATAGATTATACGTTGGGGTGTGTGCTTTCCAAAATGGGGTCATTTTGTGGAAAATTCCATTGTCCTGGTGCTCCAGGGCCTTCAAAAGTGTAATAGGTGGTTGAGAAAGGATATGTGCGATTTATGCTTGTAGAACGCCTGAAAGTGCTACTTCAATGTTGGGCCTCTGTATGTGGCCAGGCTGTGTAAAAGTCTCACACATGTGGTATCGCTACACTCAGGAGGAGTAGCAGAATGTATTTTGGGGTGTAGTTGCAATTATGCATATGCTGTGTGAGAGAAAAAAACTGTTAATATGACCAGTTTGTGTAAAAAAAAAAAAAAATTCAATTTTCCCAAGAATTGTGGGAAAAAAATACAACTTCAAAAAACTCACCACGCCTCTTAGTAAATACCTTGGACTGTCTACTTTCCAAAAAGGGGTAATTTTGGGGTATTTGTACTTTCCTCGCTTGTTAGTGTCTCAAGAAATGAGATATCCCTTCAGTACATCAGGTGTGATCAGATGTGATACATTTTCAGTGATTGCCACCATAGTTTGTAGACTCTATAACTTTCACAAAGACCAAATAATATACACTAATTTGGGTTCATTTTACCAAAGTTATGTATCAGTATACATTTTGGCACAAATTTATGAAGAAAAATTACTTATTTGCAAAATTTTACAATAGAAACGAAAAAAAAGTGTTTTTTTTTTAAAAAAAATTGCTGTTTTTTTGCTTATATCGCAAAAAATAAAAAACCCAGTGGCGATTAAATACCACCAAAAGAAAGCTCTATTTGTGAGAAGAAAATGATAAAAAATTTGTTTGGATACAGTGTAGCATGACTAAGTAATTGTCATTCAAAGTGTGAGAGTACTGAAAGCTGAAAATTGGTCTGGGCGGGAAGGTGCATAAGTGCATGGTATTGAAGTGGTTAATCATAGCTGACATACACATCTAATGCACCTCTTATATATACTCACATAAACTCATGATAAGAACAAAGCAATTAAGACTTCAATTGACTGATGGATAGGCTAGCAGCTGTGTCCCATTAGTACAATTAAGACATATCTTGTTATCAGAAACACACACACCTACATTTTATATACCAACTCATAAAGACCATTTATAATATATACACAAGTAAATGCATATATTTTTGCACGAACATGTAACATACACATAAACATAAACCCTCTGCCTGTGTGGCATGATTACAATAGTGCAGGAAAAAAACCTCACCTAATGCATATAAAGTGTATGATCACATGTGCAATGTGTATTAATAATATGTATATGCATATGTGAGAAAATTCAATCAAACTATCCCTATACGTTCAAGAATATAAATATGGGGTGAGTGACCCATATGGACAATAAGTGAATCTAAAAACATAAGATAGGGATGAAAGAAGGAGAAATGAAAAATGAAAAATAAATGAAAAAAAATAAATGAAAAAAAGGGGGGGGAGGAAACCAGAGAACTAATTATGTGATTGCCGTAGTGAGGACAATGGATCGATATAAACTATCTCTTGCTTGGACGTTCTGGTGTAAACTCTCCAAGTTGGCATCTTTTTTTATCCACATATTTGCAAAATAAATGTCCTTAAAAAAAATAAAAAAAATAAAAATAAAAACTTTTAAATAAAAAAAAAAAAACAAACAAAAAAAAACTTTTAAATAAAATAAATAAATAAAAAATAAATAAATAAAAAAATATATATTTTTTAAATTAAAATTCTTTCTTTCTCTTTTCCTTTCTCCTTTTCTTTCTTTTCTCTCCCCTTTTCTCTTTTCTCTCCTTTTTCTTTCCTCTCTTTCCTTTCCTTTATATTTATAACTAGTTTCCAGTGTGTGAAATGTGAAAGGAAGAGGGGGTGGTAATTAGTGTGTATTGTTACAGGATACCATAAAAACATTGTGAATTAATGTGTATTATGAAAAAATCTTTATATTACTTCAACTGGTGATTATTATTTTATTTCTAAAGTGAAGTGAAATAAATCAAAGTGAAATGAATTGAAAATAGTTGAAAAATCATGTGAAATAAGAGAAAAAAGGAAGGGGAAAAAGAGAACAGAACCCGAAATGTGGCAGTAAAAAGTCGCGTGCAGACCTGGTGGTATATTACTAGATGATATAAATGCAATGAATGGCCTGCATACGATTTGTGGGAATGGATTGTCAATCCCTAAACCATATATTTTAAAGTCCACCTTGAGTGTTTCTAGAACAACCATTTAGGCTTATGGGTTTAAAATCATGTACAGGATAATATTTTGTTATGTTTAAATCTGAATCTAAACTAGCATGTAAATCATGCCTGATACAAGATCAATATGCCTAATTCAAGACGGATATATGTTATGGCACCTATGCTTGTAGTGAACATGTTGATCGACAGGTCGATTGAACGATCCTGTCGGAGTTGATTTCAGGCATGTGTGTATACAGCTGCCGACCTGAGAATATAAAAAAATGAAAAAACAGGCCCACGGCCAATTTTTTAGGGAAAAAAAAAAGCTTCCAATCCCAGAGTGATAGCAATGTCCACTTTGTATACTTGAGAAATATAATTTAGGCTCACAGATCTGCAAGAACCTTGTGTTCGAACCGGTGAGCCATATTTAGCGCAAAGTGGACATGGCAATGTTGCAAATGCACAATGGGTAAACCTGATAATTAACAGGTCAATTCAATGTCCATATCGGACATAGTTCCTAGTGTGCATGTGCATTGCCATGTCTGTCTGTTCTGATTCCACTATGTGTGAATAAATGTGTTGTGGTGTGTGTGTGTCTTTTCAAAGTACAATAGTCTATCCAGATGTATCTATTAAAGAGCAGGGACACATGGACTACAATAGTTCCCATTCATTTGTGGTTGGTTAGTTAACCTGTGGAAAAGACTAAAAGAGAAATGACACTTAGATTTTGCAGAACTCTTACTATGGGACCAATGTGTGGCCGATAAACAGCCAATGGTATGACACTGAGAAAATATGGGGTCTAAAGTGTAATGTGTTTGGAAGGCAGCAATCTGCCGTGACACAATACACATCGCTGTGTCTATGTCCACATAATATGCTAAAATTGCATCGGAACGAACATATAAAAAGCACGTGTATAATAGAAAATTACATATGGAAATTTATAAAAGAGCAGATAGATGCAGACCATAGATCGATGGGAATAAAACATAGTTGATAACTCATCTATATTACTTGGTGTATTAAAAGAGGCCGCGTTGACCTATTTACTCGTGCATACACCTGTATACAACCCCATTCCATCAAAACCATTTATACTATATCCAGTTGGGGAAATTATGTATCCCTGTGTGAATTTAAAGGAATTTCAAAGATTCCGTGTGTTTGTTGTTACATAATATTTCCCAAAAAAGGAGCATGTTAATTGGTATTTGAAGGAATGGGAGAAAATGAGAAAATAAAATCGTAAGGGACAGTGTATTAACCATTGCAGAAACAAGTTTTGGGAAGTATGCAAGGCCATTGGGGATACATGCACATGTATATATGTGTTAACAGTTCTTAGTGGGATGATTATTCATAGAAGTGGGATACATCCCACTCAAAGTTCAACCCTAATGGTATCCTTGTGTGTAAAGTAAAAATCCAAAAAACTTCCCTTTTGCATAACATCCTAAACTTATCTCCTCCCCTAATAGGAACCTTCATGCTTTCTATAACTTGTATGCGAAGTTGTGAAGTGTCTTTCAGGTGTACAGTGTTCCAATGTTGGGCCACATTGGTTTTCTTATTTATCTCGATATCATACAAGTGGTCTCGTAGACGGTCTCTAAGTCTGCGTATTGTGCGCCCAACATATTGTATATTGCAGAGTTCGCATGTGATAACATATACTACATATTTTGTATTGCAGTTTATGAACTGTGCAATATTGAATGTTTTTCCATTAGTACAGGATTTGACCTTATCCCCTTTTTTTTATGAAACCACAGTAATCACAACTTTTTATACCGCATCTGAAAGTACCCTTGAACGTAAGCCAATTTTTACTTGAAATATTGCTTGAATACAGGCTAGGTGAAAGAGAGCTGCCCAAAGTGGGTGCTCGTCGGGATACTGTTTTTATGCCTTTAGACAATATTTCATTGTAGATTGGATCATTAAGCAGTATGGGAAGATATTTAATGACAGTGTTCCTAATTTTACTGAATTCACTGCTGTAAGGAGTGGAGAAGACTGGTATGTTGTTAAAGGATTCCCGTGTATTCTTGGTGGTACATGTTTCTATTAATAGGCTGTCCCTTTGTATTTCATTGACAGCTGAGAGAGCTTTGTCTATAGTTTTGGTACAATATCCCCTATGTTTGAATCTGAGGGACATTTTTTGGGCTTCCTCCTTGAAAATGTTTGGTTCACTACAAAGGCGTTTAAGCCTAAGGAATTGCCCATAAGGTATCCCTCTTATAGTGTGATTGGGGTGGGCTGAATCTGCTCTCAGCAGGGTGTTACCTGCTGTAGATTTCCTGTGTAGACTTGTAGTGATAATGTTCCCTGCACCTGTCAGTGTCACATCTAAAAAGTCCATGGTGTTTGTATGGATTTTACCTGTGAATTTCAAATTCAGGGAGTTGTCATTAAGGTACATGAGCCAATTTTGAAGATCTACCTGGTCATCAGACGTGACAAACAACAGGTCGTCTATATAACGACAGTAAAACATGGTGTCCAGTCGACGGGGGCTATCATGTCCAAAGATGCAGGACCTCTCCCACCAACCCATGAAGAGGTTGGCTAGTGAGGGCGAAAAAGTGACATATTGTCCACCAATATGGAACCCGTGCATCACCACCGTGAGAATTTTAAGCTTACCAGAAGCAAGCTAAATGAAAGCCTACGGCTATAACCCAGCCCGGGTCCTGTACCAGGAAGCAGCGGCAACACAGATTAATTGACTGAGGTGAAGCACAGCACTCCGTCTGACAGGTACTCCCGTTGTGTTGAGGACTCAGGTATGCCGGTAAATTACTCAAAAGTAAAGGAGCTTACATAGCGTAAAACCGTTTAAAAAAGGTGCATTTATTATAATTTTGAAGGTTACACTTACATTCTATAAAACATCACAGGTCATAAAAAAGCCGGCCGGTGAGCAAGCATACACCCATCCACAGCGAGGGTAGCGTGATGGCGTCAGTACGTCCAACCGCCCGACGCACGTTTCGTCATCCACTGACGTCGTCTTGGGGAACAGGTGACGCACTGACGCACCACGTATAAATACCATAAAGAACACAACCAAGCCTCGGTTTGAGTCGCATGACTGGGATGTCTACACTTCCGCATGGGAATCTGGAAACCAGGAATGGCCATGATGGAAGAGGGCAGGAGGATTAACTCCTGAAACGTTACGTTTTAAAATTGGAACTAAAATACCTAAATAAATATTATAATGGAAGACAGAGAGCAAGTATAATCTTAGTCAAAAAGACCGATCATAGAAGACCGGTGAAAAAATTAACTAATATAATAATAAAAACATTTTCCCTTATCAGAGGAATTTCCCATAACCATGATGTTAACTGGGATTGACTAGTTATTCAATAATATTACCAATAATAAATCTTACACGGTAAGAATACAAATAAATTATATAAAAATGAAAAAATTTATCAATTAATATTTCTCAACGTGTAGATTATTCCTACAAAAGGGGGAAAAAATTACAATCCCAATAAAGGGTATGGGAGAAAAAAGGGGAGGGAGGTGCTAAATTAGCTCCTCATACCTAAAGAGATGCCACCACTAACTCAACCGAGTATAAACCAGTACACATATATATTAATGTAACAAGAAAAGGAATAGAAATACAAACAATAATTCATATCCCAAAAAGAACAGAGGATGTCAATGCTCATGAGTTGTCTATGAACGCATTGACATCTACATCTATGTTAAAACCAAATGGAGCATAACACCTCAATTTATGTATCCATGACATTTCGAGTCTGGATATACTCCTAACTAGGGAGCTGCCCCTCCATAGTGGGTGATATTTATCGATACCTAAAAAAATGGTATTGGAAGGGTCCTTGTTGTGAACCAACAGATAGTGCTTAGACACCGAGTGTTTGGGAAAACCACTCTTGATGCTTGTAATGTATTAAAAACTGTAGTCGGGGCTGGGAATTTTAATCTTAGCTCTGTGACCCTGAGTGAGCCTGAAAAACTTGTCTTAGACAAGGGTTTGAAATATGCACCTCCACGACGGCTCAATAAATTTGAAACCTATATGGACGTGCACAAGTTTATTCGCAAACTAAATATTAAAAGGCACATGCTTTCCAACCCTATTGTTCCAGCTAGATAATTTCCTTCAGATTATCAACATTCAGGGCTCTCAAACGCTTCTTTGTTCAATCCGCCTGGATCCCTAACCCCATCTCTTAAGGTGTCCAGAGACGTCCTGTTGAGAGATTTAGAATAGATGCCCATTAAACAAGCTCGACCAAAAAAGGAAGCGACTGATGGTCTAGACTGTTTGTGTGTCAAAATAAAGAGCTGGTCATAGACCTGCAGATAAGGGGGGCGGGATTGTCATACTCGATAGGTGTGACTATATGGCAGAAATGAATAGGATCCTTGAAGATCGTGACACCTAAACCCCGTTATGTTTTGATCCCAAAACCCCTTATCTTAATCAACTGAATGTTATTATTCAGAGAGGGTTTACTCAAGGGATAATTAACAAAAAAGAAAGATCCTATCTTATTCCAAAAGCACCTCATACACCAGTCATCTGTTACCTGTCCAAGATGCATAAACATCTTACCTGCCCCCCTGGGACATCCAATAGTGAGTGGAATTGACTCCATCACATCCCGGGTGGGCAGGTATATCGTTTTTTATCCAAAATGCCATCTCTTATTAGAGATTCTCGACATGTGATCAACATTTTGTCTGGTCATAGACCCACTGTGGGCATGTGGCTGGTAACGGCCGACGTAACATCATTATATACAATCATTCCCCACAATCTGGGCCTTTTCGCTGTAGAATACTATCTCAGGCGTGATTCTGACCTTTTTGACGAGCAAATTATGTTTATTTTGGAACTATTACAGTTTGCGGCCTTGCACAATTATTTTTGGTTCGAGGGTCAATTTTACTGACAAGACAGAGGGGTGGCGATGGGGGCTAAGTATGCCCCTAGCCTAGCCAATCTGTTCATGGCTCTATGGGAGGAGGACGTCATCCATGTTTGCCAGAGACTCCAACTTGTGTTGTGGGCGAGGTACATTGACAAAGTCCTCCTCCTTTGGGATGGGGGTCGTGAAGACCTTGAGATCTTTATGGGCCATTTCAATGCCAATACCAGAGGCATCCATTTAAATTTTGAGGCGAGTCAATCATCTATCAACTTTCTCGACCTTAATATTTCAATTTGTGACAATCAGTTCCAAACTTCCACGTATTTTAAAAATACGGATAGGAATTAATACATTCCTACGGACAGTTGCCACCATACACCATGGCTGAAGTCCGTCCCAAAGAGCCAATATCTGCATCTCAAACGCAATTGTATGAACAATGAAGATTTTTGGGCGCCAGCATCTGTTTTAACAGATAGGTTTGTGGAAAAGGGATATGCCTTGGAACCCCTAACAAAAGTTTTGGGTGAAATCAATAAAATCAACAGAGACGATCTCTTGAAAAGTAAACCACCACGCGAGAACCAAGTGTCTCAAGTCCTGTTTGTTACCACTTATTCCGTTCAACACAAGAAAATTAGGAACTTGATTGGAAAGAGTTGGCTCATTATTAACAACGACCCAATACTACATACAGTACTCCCCGATAGACCTCAAATCATCTATTGGCACCCAATGTGATAAATCACCCTGCAAAAAAACTCAGCTTTTTTGAGAACCTCACCGGATTTTATTAATGTGGGAGATGTTGTGTGTGCTCCCTTAATGGATGTACACAGAGATGCACCTATAGTTTTTGTTCCACTAGTACCTCTAAAGAGTACGAGATTGAGCCTTTGATCACATGTGCTACTGAGGGGGTAGTATACTTGCTCCAGTGACCTTGCAGGCTCCAATATGTGGGCCGGACAAAGCACCCTCTTTCAGTGAGACTTGGTGAACACATTACAAACATCAAGAGTGGTTTTCCCAAACACTCGGTGTCTAAGCACTACCTGTTGGTTCACAACAAGGACCCTTCCAATACCATTTTTTTAGGTATTGATAAATATCGCCCACTATGGAGGGGCAGCTCCCTAGTTAGGAGTATATCCAGACTCGAAATGTCATGGATACATAAATTGAGGTGTTATGCTCCATTTGGTTTGAACATAGATGCATGTGTCAATGCGTTCATAGACAACTCATGAGCATTGACATCCCTCTGTTCTTTTTGGGATATGAATTATTGTTTGTATTTCTATTCCTTTTATTGTTACATTAATATATATGTGTACTGGTTTATACTAGGTTGAGTTAGTGGTGGGATCTCTTTAGGTATGAGGAGCTGATTTAGCACCTCCCTCCTCTTTTTTCTCCCATACCCTTTATTGGGATTGTAATTTTTTGTCTAAATTTTTGGGCCAAATTTGGCCAAATTGAATTTAACTAGTCCCCTTTATTTTTAGGTCTTAATTCTGACCCATAAATAATATATTACACTATTATTTTTGTCCTATGGCCTAAATCAGTATTTGGTAGGCTTGTGCAATTCGTTTCGTAACGAATCGAAATTCGTCCGAATTTAGCAACTTTCGGACATTCGGAAGCATTCGAATTTCCGAACAAAGCAATTACGAATAAAACCGAATCCGAAATAAATTATACCGCAAAATAGCGAATGCCCGAATGTCTTCGGCATAATTCGTTATGAAAAAACTTACGAATGTACAAATCCATTGGAAACACAATAACACTCACTCTGCTCTGCTCTCTGCTTCTCCTTCACCGTGCTGAACTCCCTCTCAAAATGGTGTACAGGGGCGGAGGCTATAGCCGCATGTAAAAAACGAAAGTAAAATACGAGATTTCTAATCCATTCGAAGCACAATAACACTCTGCTCTGCTCTCTGCTTCTCCCTCACCGTGCTGAACCCTCTCAAAATGGTGTACAGGGGCGGAGGCTATAGCCGCATGTAAAAAACGAAAGTAAAATACGAGATTTCGAATCGTTACAAATAACCGCTATGTATTTCGAAAAGTACAAATCCATTCGAAGCACATTAGGCATAATAGTCAGCGTCGTCGTGAGAGAGACACAGAAAATTACGAATCAACGAACCCAAAAAAAGTTACGAAAGTAGGAGTTGTGTCCAGAATCAACGAAAAACAACGTACTCTACCGAAAGTACGAATTATAAAGCAACAAAAAATTCAACGAAAAATGTCGCTTGCAAAAATACGAATGAGTCCGAACACGAAAAATCCCGTCTAGCAAAATTACGAATGATTACGAATCAACAGGACTGGAAAGAAACGAACCGAAACGGAACGAATTTTTCCGTTGTGCACAAGCCTAGTATTTGGCACAATCTGATTGGTAGTCAGGTTGAGGCCAGGCTAAATTAGGCTTATGCCATTAAATTCATTGGTTTATTGGCCATTTATATTTATGAGGAATCCGTCTTCAGGCTTAATTCCCCCTTTTGTAGGAATAATCTACACGTTGAGAAATATTAATTGATTACCGTACATTTTTCAGTTTTATATAATGTATTTGTATTCTTACCATGTAAGATTTATTATTGGTAATATTATTGAATAACTAGTCAATCCCAATTAACATCATGGTTATGGGAAATTCCTCTGATAAGGGAAAATGTTTTTATTATTATATTAGTTAATTTTTTCACCGGTCTTCTATGATAGGTCTTTTTGACTAAGATTATACTTGTTCTCTGTCTTCCATTTAAATATTTATTCAGGTATTTTAGTTCCAATTTTAAAACGTAATGTTTCAGGAGTTAATCCTCCTGCCCTCTTCCATCATGGCCATTCGGGGTTTCCGGATTCCCATGCGGAAGTGTAGACATCCCGGTCCCGCTACTCAAACCGAGGCTTGGTTGTGTTCTTTATGGTATTTAAACGTGGTGCGTCAGTGCGTCACCTGTTCCCCAAAATGACGTCAGTGGATGACAAAACGTGCGTTGGGAGGTTGGACGTACTGACGCCATCACGCTACCCTCGCTGTGGACGGGTGTATGCTTGCTCGCCGGCTGGCTTTTTTATGACCTGTGATGTTTTATAGAATGTAAGTGTAACCTTTAAAATGATAATAAATGCACCTTTTTTTAAACGTTTTTACGCTATGTAAGCTCCTTTGCTTTTGGGTAATTTACCGGCATACCCGAGTCCTCAACACAACGGGAGTACCTGTCAGACAGAGTGCTGTGCTTCACCTCAGTCAATTAATCTGTGTTGCCGCTGCTTCCTGGTACAGGACCCAGGCGGGGTTATAGCCGCAGGTTTTCATTTAGCTTGCTTCTGGTAAGCTTAAAATTCTCACGGTGGTGGTGCACGAGTTCATCTAAAGTCCCAATCTCCCCCCTCTTTTTTCTGCATTGGGATGGAGGCTTGCTAGACAGGGTCGGCAGTGTTCCTCTGCCACCCAGGTGTTGGGTTGCTAAGCCCTGGATAGGCCATGTACCATATCCGGGCTGTGCATATTAAGGGCACGGTCACCTCGTGTCCGTGAGATTAATCAGCATACATGCGTTGTGCCATGGCTCTGGGACTTAGCTGTGGTTCCACTGTATGTCCAGGGCCATCCTTGTGTCTGTCAATTCCGGAGCTGCGATGCACTCTACACGCCACCTTCCCGCCATCCTTCCCCCCGCCCCCTTTGGGGTTGGGGGTTGTGTGGTGGTGGGGTTAGCGCACACAGTGCATCGGTGCCACGCATCCCGCCCAGTGTGTGACTTCAGTTAGGCATCATGACGCTGGGCATGAGTTTGTCCATCTCAGCCGGTGTAGCTGGGAAACACGAGCGTCTTCCGTGGGCTGGTCCCATGTATTAATCTATTAACGCAGACCACTATGTGGCGCCTGGTTATGCACTGCTGTACCCTTGTTGCCTTTATTGCACATGCACATATTCCATGTGTGTGGCAGTATTATGAAATGATATTTATTTCAAATGATTGTTTCCTCTATGTGTTTTCTGTTTTTGAGACATGCCATGCATTTTTATGATCAATAAATATGTACTTTTTCCTATTACCCACACCATGTCTGCAGCCTCATTTAAAGTCCCAAACTTCCACTTTAAATTCACAAGTTCAATATTGGTGGGCAATATGGCACTTTGAGTTTACCTGGTTTTTGTGGACTTTATTTCCTTATTCACTTCATCATTCACGGACTGTTACTTATTAACCTGATTCACATCCATCAAGATTTGAGGACACACCTTTTATCAATATTAATATTTTTATACAGTTAACCATTTTTGTGTATTTATCAATTTATGTTTATTATTTATGGTGATTGTTAAAGGGGTTGTAAAGGTTAGTTTTTTATTTTCTAAATAGGTTCCTTTAAGCTAGTGCATTGTTGGTTCACTTACCTTTTCCTTTGATTTACCTTCTAAATGTTTTTTTTCTTTGTTTTCTTTGTCTCAATTTCTCACTTCCTGTTCCTCCTCAGTAAGCTGTTCAGTAAGCTGTTCTGGCTGACTCAACACCACTCGGATGATGGTGTGAAGTTTAGTGAGGAGAAACAGGAAGTGAGAAATTCAGACAAAGAAAAAAAACATTTAGAAGGGAAATCAAAGGAAAAGGTAAGTGAACCAACAATGCACTAGCTTAACCACTTAACGACCGCTCACTGTATATGTACGTCGGCAGAATGGCACCGACAGGCACAATCACGTACAGTGTACGTGATTGCCTTTGTACAGTTGGGGGGTCCGATCGGACCCCCCTCCTATACAGTGAGCGGTCGGTATTCGTTGGGGAGCGATCCGAGATGAGGGGACGGCCGTTCGATTCCGGCCACCCCCCGCGATCGCTCCCGGCGAATGAAAACGCTCCCTCTGCTGTGTAATGTAAACACAGGCAGAGGAAGCAGGAGGAAGTGATGTCATCTCTCATGCTGCGCTCACATATACCGAGCGCCGTACAAGAGAAGACATACAGGTTAGTGCACAAACACTACACTGACACCAGGACACAGAGGCACACAAATCGCCCCCCCCAGGCCCCCCCAGATCACCCCCCAGCCCCCAGTCACAGTGTCACTGATTGCAGTGACCATTTATTTACTGATCACTGCAATCAGTGACATTTGTGACTGTAAAAGTGTCACTAAAGTTAGTTTTAGGTCCAGTGTAGCCCCCTAACCCCCCCTAATAAAGGTTTAACCCCCTAATCACCCCCCAGATAACCCTTTCACCCCCTAGCACCGCCGTCGCTAAGCGATCATTTTTCTGATCGCTGTCTTAGCGTCGGTGATGCAGATCGTAGCCAGTAATTTTTTTTAGGTTCGCCGCAGGTTTTTATAGCGTCAGGTACCCCCATAAATTATCTAATAAAGGTTTAACCCCTTGATCGCCCCCCCAGGTGACCTTTCACCCCCTATCACCACTGTCGCTAAGCGATCATTTTTCTGATCGCTGTCTTGGCGTCTGTGATGCAGATCGGTAGCCAGTAATTTTTTTTAGGTTCGCCGCAGGTTTTTATAGCGTCAGGTACCCCCATATATTACCTAATAAAGGTTTAACCCCCTGATCACCCCCCAGATAACCCTTTCACACCCTAGCACCGCCGTCGCTAAGCGATCATTTTTCTGATCGCTGTCTTAGCGTCGGTGATGCAGCTCGTAGCCAGTAATTTTTTTTAGGTTCGCCGCAGGTTTTTATAGCGTCAGGTACCCCCATAAATTATCTAATAAAGGTTTAACCCCTTGATCGCCCCCCAGGTAACCTTTCACCCCCTATCACCACTGTCGCTAAGCGATCATTTTTCTGATCGCTGTCTTAGCGTCTGTGATGCAGATCGGTAGCCAGTAATTTTTTTTAGGTTCGCCGCAGGTTTTTATAGCGTCAGGTACCCCCATATATTACATAATAAAGGTTTAACCCCCTGATCACCCCCCAGATAACCCTTTCACCCCCTAGCACCGCCGTCGCTAAGCGATCATTTTTCTGATCGCTGTCTTAGCGTCGGTGATGCAGATCGGTAGCCAGTAATTTTTTTTAGGTTCGCCGCAGGTTTTTATAGCATCAGGTACCCCCATAAATTATCTAACAAAGGTTTAACCCCCTTGATCGCCCCCCAGGTAACCCTTTCACCCCCTATCACCACTGTCGCTAAGCGATCATTTTTCTAATCGCTGTCTTAGCGTCTGTGATGCAGATCGGTAGCCAGTTTTTTTTTTTAGGTTCGCCACAGGTTTTTATAGCGTCAGGTACCCCCATAAATTATCTAATAAAGGTTTAACCCCCTAATTGCCCCTAGTTAACCCTTTCACCAGTGATCACCATATAAGTGTTACGGGTGACGCTGGTTAGTTAGTTTGCTTTTTATAGTGTCAGGGCACCTGCCGTATATAACCCAATAAAGGTTTAACCCCCTGATCGCCCGGCGGGTGATATCAATTAGGTTTTAGCGTCAGAGAGGGTCTGCGTCACACCCCAGGCAGCGTCAGGTTAGTGCCAGTAACGCTAACACCCACGCGTGAAGCATACACCCCCCTTACTGGTATAGTATCTGATCAGATCAATATCTGATCTGATCAGATCTATACTAGCGTCCCCAGCAGTTTAGGGTTCCCAAAAACGCAGTGTTAGTGGGATCAGCCCAGATACCTGCTAGCACCTGCGTTTTGCCCCTCCGTCCAGCCCAGGCCACCCAAGTGCAGTATCGATCGATCACTGTCACTTACAAAACACAACACACATAACTGCAGCGTTAGCAGAGACAGGCCTGATCCCTGCGACTCCAGTGCTGTAGGAGGTGATTTCACCACCACAGTTAAAAAAAAAAAAGCATATATGCCGAAGCATTGGGGCAGCAGGGGCGGAGGAGCGAAGGAGCGATTTTGCTCCTAATGCCGCGTACATACGGTCGAAATTCCGACGGAGGCTTGCCCGTGGAAAAGTCCGACCATGTGTGTGCGGCATAACTTTTTTGCCAAAGGATGCCCCCATGCTTCGGCATATATAAATGGTGCATGTATGCCCATCATTAGAAGTGGGTGGATGAAGGGCGGTATTCTAATGGTGGGCATACCCACCGATCAATCTCTTTTTTCGTTCAGCCAACTGGCTGCATGAAAAAAAAAGATTACAATACATGTCCAACAAGGACCAGCAACATACTGGTATGTTGCTGGACTTTGAATGTTTATACCAGAATGATGCCTGCGGGTTTAGGTATCATCTTGGTATCATTCTTTTCAGCCAGCGGCCGGCTTTCATGTAAAAGCAATCCTAGTGGCTAATTAGCCTCTGGACTGCTTTTACAAGCAGTGGGAGGGAATGTCCCCCCCTCCGGATATAAAAAGCGCCATTGGGAAATTGGGAAAGCATTTTATCACACCGATCTTGGTGTGGTCAGATGCTTTGAGGGCAGAGGAAAGATCTAGGGTCTAGAAGACCCCAGTTTTTTCAAAAAAAGAGTACCTGTCACTACCTATTGCTATCATAGGGGATATTTACATTCCCTGAGATAACAATAAAAATGATAAAAAAAAATAAAATAATTGAAGGAACAATTTAAAAATAAAATAAAATAAGCAAAATTAATAAAAATAAAAATAAAAAAAAAGCACCCCTGTCCTGCCCTGCTCTTGCCCAATGGCGAACGCAAGCGTCGGTCTGGCGTCATATGTAAACAGCAATTGCACCATGCATGTGAGGTATCACCGCGAAGGTCAGATCGAGGGCAGTAATTTTAGCAGTAGACCTCCTCTGTAAATCTAACAGGGTAACCAATGCGCGTTTGTGCAAAATTTTAAAGCATGTCGTGTTTGGTATCTATGTACTCGGCCTAAGATCATCTTTTTTATTTCATCAAACATTTGGGCAATATAGTGTGTTTTAGTGCATTAAAATTAAAAAAAGTGTATTTTTTCCCCAAAAAATGCGTTTGAAAAATCGCTGCGCAAATACTGTGTAGAAAAATAAATGCAACACCCACCATTTTAATCTGTAGGGCCTTTGCTTTAAACATATATATAATGTTTGGGGGTTTAACATAATTTTCTTGCAAAAATAAATAAATGTTATACATGTAAACAAAAAGTGTCAAAAAGGGCTTTGTCAACAAGTGGTTAGAAGAGTGGATGTAAGCTTCCTAATGTTGTGTATAAAATGCCAGAACAGTTCAAAATCCCCCCCCCCCCCAAATGACCCCATTTTGGAAAGTAGACACCCCAAGCTATATACTGAGAGGCATGTCGAGTCCATGGAATATTTTATATGTTGCACAAAGTTGTCACTAAATTATATATTGCTCAAACATGCCATGGGCATATGTGGAATTACACCCCAAAATACATTCTGTTGCTTCTCCTGAGTACGGGGATACCACATGTGTGAGACTTTTTGGGAGCCTAGCCACGTACGGGACCCCAAAACCAAGCACCGCCTTCAGGCTTTCTAAGGGTGTAAATTTTTTATTTCACTTCTCACTGCCTATCACAGTTTCGGAGGCCATGGAATGCCCAGATGGCACAAACCCCCCCAAATGACCCCATTTTGGAAAGTAGACACCCCAAGCTATTTGCTGAGAGGTATTGTGAGTATTTTGCAGATCTCACTTTTTGTCACAAAGTTTTGAAAATTGAAAAAAAATATATATATATTTTCTTTCTTCATTTTCAAAAACAAATGAGAGCTGTAAAATACTCACCATGCCTCTCAGCAAATAGCTTGGGGTGTCTACTTTCCAAAATGGGGTCATTTGGGGGGGGTTTGTGCTATTTTGGCATTTTATGGCCTTCGAAACTGTGATAGGTAGTGAGGAGTGAAATCAAAAATTTGGGCCTAGAAATTCTGAAGGCGGTGCTTGGTTTTCGGGGTCCCGTACGCGGCTAGGCTCCTAAAAAGTCCCACACATGTGGTATCCCCGTACTCAGGAGAAGCAGAAAAATGTATTTTGGGGTGTAATTCCACATATAACCATGGCATGTGTGAGCAATATATCATTTAGTGACAACTTTTTGTAATTTTTTTATTTATTTTTTGTCATTATTCAATCACTTGAGACAAAACAAAAAAATATTCAATGGGCTCAACATGCCTCTCAGCAATTTCCTTGGGATGTCTACTTTCCAAAATGGGGTCATTTCGGGGGGTTTTGTACTGCCCTGCCATTTTAGCACCTCAAGAAATGAGATAGGCAGTCATAAATTAAAAGCTGTGTAAATTCAAGAAATTGTACCCTAGTTTGTAGACGCTATAACTTTTGCGCAAACCAATAAATATACGCTTATTGACATTTTTTTTACTAAAGACATGTGGCTGAATACATTTTTGCCTAAATGTATGACTGGTGAGATATTGTAAAGCGTGGAAAAATTCGCGCATCCCCTGTGCTGCAAAAAACAAAGGTTCAAAAGAAAACTCTGGTGCCAATAAAGTTATTTCAAAGGAATATGATCCTTATAAAAGACTAATGAAATATAAGTGATGGGTGCTGCATCTAAAAAAATAGCTGGAATATACAGCTATACAAAAATATTCACAAATAATAAAAAAAATGCGCTACCAACAATTATGTGCAAAAATCAAAGTGCAAACTGGAATACAATTAATACAAAAAAATGTCCCAAGAAAAATTATCAATTAGTGTCCCAATAAACACAAAAAGAAAAACATTTTTTTGAAGTGACTGTAAATAGGTTGTGAGGTGACTCGCTGCATTCAAAATTTCATAAAAAAGAAATTGTGGCAGGGAAGGGTTGAAGTCTTCCTCTACAAGTAAAAACTGTGAAGTGACTGTAAATAGGTTGTGAGATGACTCGCTGCATTCAAAACTGCATGAAAAAGGAAATTGTAGCAGGGAAGGATTGGAATCTTCCTCCGACAGTTTTCCAGCCAGATGACATAAAAATGGAAAGAGTGGGGGCTTACCGACTCCGGTGGATCTCTATTACGGAGATCATACAGGCTCAGCACATCAAAAACATCCGTCCTGCAGCAGGTCCGCCCTCTCCCTTGGATCGTTCAGGGACACAGTTTCCTTATAGTCAGGATCGATTCCCCAATGATTCAGTATGGATATCAAAAAAGAGATAGGGGGAGACTCATGGTGCAGTATATCAACAAAAGGTCCCTTTATTAAAATAACAGGAGCTAACATCCAGAGTCTCTGAACAAAAGTATTTTAAAAAACGCGGTGTAAATAAGACAACCAGCCGCGGCTCAGACCACTGAGCTGGAGCGTGGTGACGTCAGAGATGATTGCTCCGCCCGACGCTGCGTTTCTCCTATACCCTTCTCTTCTCCTATATCCCCAGCGTTTCGACGCTGCGTTTCTCCTATACAAGGCATCAACAGGGAAGGAGGCAATGCCTCCTTCCCTGTTGATGCCTTGTATAGGAGAAACGCAGCGTCGGGCGGAGCAATCATCTCTGACGTCACCACGCTCCAGCTCAGTGGTCTGAGCCGCGGCTGGTTGTCTTATTTACACCGCGTTTTTTAAAATACTTTTGTTCAGAGACTCTGGATGTTAGCTCCTGTTATTTTAATAAAGGGACCTTTTGTTGATATACTGCACCATGAGTCTCCCCCTATCTCTTTTTTGATATCCATACTGAATCATTGGGGAATCGATCCTGACTATAAGGAAACTGTGTCCCTGAACGATCCAAGGGAGAGGGCGGACCTGCTGCAGGACGGATGTTTTTGATGTGCTGAGCCTGTATGATCTCCGTAATAGAGATCCACCGGAGTCGGTAAGCCCCCACTCTTTCCATTTTTATGTCATCTGGCTGGAAAACTGTCGGAGGAAGATTCCAATCCTTCCCTGCTACAATTTCCTTTTTCATGCAGTTTTGAATGCAGCGAGTCATCTCACAACCTATTTACAGTCACTTCACAGTTTTTACTTGTAGAGGAAGACTTCAACCCTTCCCTGCCACAATTTCTTTTTTATGAAATTTTGAATGCAGCGAGTCACCTCACAACCTATTTACAGTCACTTCAAAAAAATTTTTTTCTTTTTGTGTTTATTGGGACACTAATTGATAATTTTTCTTGGGACATTTTTTTGTATTAATTGTATTCCAGTTTGCACTTTGATTTTTGCACATAATTGTTGGTAGCGCATTTTTTTTATTATTTGTGAATAAATGTATGACTAAAATTGAGTTTATTCGATTTTTCTTATAACAAAAAGTAGAAAATATCATTTTTTTTCAAAATTTTCGGTCTTTTTCCGTTTATATTGCAAAAAATAAAAATCGCAGAGGCAATCAAATACCATTAAAAGAAAGCTCTATTTGTGGGAAGAAAAGGACGCAAATTTCGTTTGGGTACAACATTGCATGTCCGCACAATTTACAGTTAAAGCAGCGCAGTGCAAAATTCTGAAATCACCTCTGGTCCTTTAGCTACCAAATGGTCCGGGGCTTAAGTGGTTAAAGGAACCTATTTAGAAAATAAAAAACGAACCTTTACAACCCCTCTAAGGGGTGTTTTTTTGGTTTACAGTCATCTATCAATATATATATATATATATATATATATATATATATATATATATATATAGACACTGGTTTTTATCACTAGTTTCATACTTATCCCTTATTGGGATTCTTGTTAGCGCAGCTCTAATTTTTTGCATTTGTATTTTCGTGTATATCTCACTGTCCAGTTGCACCTTATTGTCCCACTATAGCGCGGTGACCTGTTTTGCCCTCTTCTGTTTTATACCTGGGGCCATAGGTTCTTTCAGGACCTACTGATTACTACTTTTTGACTTATTGTGATTTTCTTTGCATTGCATACCCATTGCATATTTACCAAGAGTAATGCCGCGTACACACGGCCGTTTTTAATGTCATTGAAAAAAACTATGTTTTTCTCGACGTGCTTTTTCGTGTTTCCTCTCAAGCCTGCCTTGCCTACACACTATCGTGAAAAAAAATGCTCGAGCAAAGCGCGGTGACGTACAACACTTACGACGGCACTATAAAGGGGAAGTTCTATTCGAATGGCGCCACCCTTTGGGACGCTTTTGCTGATCCTCGTTTTATTAAAGTTTGGTGAGAGCCGATTCGCGCTTTTCAGCCTTGTGCTCTTCAGTCCGTTACAGCGTGACAAATGTGCTATCTCCATTATGAACGTTCGTTTTACCAGAAGGAGCGCTCCCGTCTCATACTTGATTCTGAGCATGCGCATTTTTTTCCCCTCGTAAAAGCATACACACTACAGTTTTTCACGACGTGAAAAACTACGTGAAAAAATAGAGCAGGTTCTAATTTTTTTTAGCCCATTTTTCACGTTGTTAAAAATGCTCTGGAGCCTACACACGATTGTTTTTAATGACAAATTTTAAAATGGCAATTTTCACGCCATAAAAAACGGTCGTGTGTACGCGGCACTGAAAGATATCTGCCTAAGTTATTCTTGTTCTTATCTTCTTCAAAATTCTTCTGTAAAATACTTGTTTAGTTTTCTACAGTCTGGTGTCTGTGTAATTGCATTATCACTTTGAAATATGTCCGAACCCAGGGTGTCAGAGGTGTCGGGAGGCTTGCAAAGTCAGGGCAACCTTTAGGCCTCATGCCCACGGACGTTTTTACAGCCGCGTTTTTGAGCGTTTTTTACAGCTTAAAAACGCCTGTCCATGTTAGTCTATAGCTTCATGCCCACCTAGACGTTTTTGAGCTGCAAATAGCATAGACGTTTTTAAGCTGTAAAAAAAACGCGAGCGTCAAAAAACGCGCAAAAACGCGCACTAACGCGCGGTTGCGTTTTTAGCTCCAATGTTTTTTTTTTGTTTTTTTTTTGTTTTTTTTTAAATAATAATATTTACAATAACATGGACAGGCGTTTTTAAGCTGCAAAAAACGCAGCTGTAAAAACGCCAGTGGGCATGAGGCCTTAGGATCAGTAATCTTCCAGCGGCCAGCACAGTGGTGGCGCTACAAAACAAAAGTAGCCGCCACTTCTAAGGACTGAATCCACTCCCCAGTTGTATAGTGGCACTGACATTGCATGCAGGGAGGTATACACGGATGCCCCAGGCAACAAGGGGAGACTGCTATAAGTGTGACTGGCGCATGTGCAGTAACACTTAGGTGGCTCATGCACAGTAGTAAGTAAACACCGCAGTCCAGAGACAACTCAAAAGCAGGACTTTCCCAGCAAGTGTTTCAACTATATGCAGCTAAAGATAACAAGTGGGTGTGTTAATTAGGAAGCACACAAGGTAAATTAACAAGAAAAATAATGCTTCACACCTACAGTATACTGTGTGTCTCAACCCAATGTGAAAATGATCTATAAATATACATATACAGTACATATACTGTACATACTGTATGTAGCGGGTATGTACTTTCCCGGGTGTAATTTGAACTTGGCAGAGACATCAGTGATGTGTAATTTCCTGCGGCCCAGTGGGTGGCGCTGTCGCCCTGGGTTGGGGTTGAATCATTGCTGTGTGCCGGGCCTCCTTTTTGTCCTCTATCGGCAGCAGTATGGTGGGGCGGGGAACCTGCCGTGCTTGCTGGGAGAGGGTATAAAGGGGCCGGCCATCTTTGTCACGGGGTCGGAGTCCCAGGCACCTTCAGCCTGAGGGCGGTGGTTCGTGTCGGTCCTCTGGGTGGCCTAGGCCTAGAGGACAGTCGGAGGTCTTGTTCCATCCCAGGCACCTTTAGCCTGGGGTGAGGTACTCGGATGGAGGTCTGGAGCTCAGTGCCCAACACTGAGTTCCGCGAGGGAAGGAGATCCTAGGGAACCCCGGGAGTGGGTACCCGAATCCGGAAGGCGTAATGGACCGGGGGGAGCCCCTCACTTGAAGACCCGGTGCAGCATATTGTCGGTGATGGGTGAGCCTCTCGTCGGAGACCGCCTGGAGGGAAATCTCCCCTCGCTCGGAGACCACAGCCCACTTTCAGGAAGGAAAGTGGAGAACGCATTGTGTCTGGGCCTATTCGCATCCACACCTCCTTTCCTGTTCTATTCCTCAAGGGAGTTCAACTGATTGTGTTCATTCGCATGAGAATAAAGGAGTGTTGGACTTTAATGGTGTGGGGCTCATTTCCTGACAGACATTGTTCAAGGTGACTCTGTGATGGAGGATCCAGGTGCACAGCACTGACCCGAAGGTAATACAAGAACGTTGCTTATACCGCCCTGACACATGTAGTGGAGGCCAGGCGTGGTGTCCCCGCTCCCTCCCCTCTAAGGTACCCCTAGACAAGAGAAAGACGAGCTGAAGACAAGAGTGGAGTGAGGGGGGCGCTACACGTACATACTGTATATATATATATATATATATATATATACTACAAAAATGTTACTTATGATATGTTATTAACTTTAATAAACACCACAAAACATATTATGGCTCCATGCACACTCAGCTTAAAAAAATGCCAGTTCCTTTGGCAGAAAAAAACGCTCTTATGGAGCATTATTATACAAACGTTTAGGAGCTTTTTTTTTCTGCCAGAAAACTCCTCTCAAAAACATTCTGCCTCTAAACGCTGAGCTTAAAATATGCTTCTAAACATCCTAATGTGTGTAGCGGGGTCTCCTTTAAGGCCCCTGGACTACGTTACCCAGAACCCCGTTTGGCACCCAGGGTGCATATGGCCACCGCAGAGACTTATGGGTGGGGCTATAAAAGAAGGGGACGAGGCTAAGCTCGGCCTCTTTGGACACCACGCTGCAAGCAATAGGACTCCCTGTGCGGATCCGCTGCTGTGAAAGGCCTGAAGCCGGGGCCTTGTGTACCTTCCAAGAGCCTTCCACCCCACCGCGGAGCCTGGGTGGCACCTGTTCCTGTTCAAGTTGATGACATCAGTTGGACCGGAGACCCGGCCGTTGGAGAACACTGTGTGCGGATACACAGAAGGTGGAAGCCCGGACTGGGATCGCGTCCGGAGGGGTGAGCGAGCACTTGCTCACTATATTAGCTGTACTCTGTTGGGTCTAGTGACTGCCTTGGCCCTTTTCCTTTTACATTTACTATCCCACCGGAGACTAGCGGGGGAACTGAGTTGCATAGTCTCCGGTGAAGTGTTCTCATTTGTGAATTACCCTTGGATTACAAATATTGTTTCCTGAAAGTGCACCACCGTTCAAGTTGCATGCAAAGAAATTGTTTTCATAAGGGACTGAGGTTTATCTGCGTCAGGCCGGACCAAGGGGGGTTAAAACTTTATTAGGTGCACCATACTGCGCATAAGGAAATAAGGATAGTTGCACGTGGCGGGTGATCACTCTGCACTATCACTTATGAACCTGTTTATTGCTGCAGGGCTCTGCATGTATGTTATGTGATGTGTTTAATCCTGACCTTTATACTAAAGTAAATCTAGTTATACTTTTAAGCCTCGTACACACGATCGGATATCCTATGGATTCTAATCCAATGGTTTTGTCCATCGGAAATCCGATGAAGCTGACTTCCATCAGTCTTGCCTACACACCATCAGTCAAAAAACCGACCGTTCCAAACGCGGTGACGTAAAACACTCCGATGAGCCGAGAAAAATGAAGTTCAATGCTTCTGAGCATGCGTCGACTTGATTCTGAGCATGCGTGGGTTTTTTATCCGATGGACTTGCCCATAGACGATCTGAGTTTTCGATCGGTTTTTTATCCATCGGAAAAATTTAAAACATGTTCTATTTTTTAAAACCGATGGAAAAAAGACCGATGGGTACCATACACGATCGGTTGGTCTGATGAAAACCATCCATCGGACGGTTTTCATCAGTCAAACCGATCGTGTGTACGGGGCCTAACACCCTTGCATCAGTGTTATTCTTGCAGATAGTAGTTACCTATCAATACTGCCAAATTGTGTATAATCAGGTATAGACCGTTACAAGGTAATATTCCCTAGACTAACTGTACCAGCAGGGGTTGAGTAGATTGTCGGGGGTTGGTGGTGCTGTATACAGGGCCCGAAACAAAAATCCAGCGGCTCTCTTAACTGGGGGTAGCGCTACACGTGTATGGACACATAGAACACCATTGAGCTGCTTCTACAGGCAAAACGCGAAACTCCTGTAGAAGCAGCGATTTTTTAAGACCAGTGTGCATGGAGCCTAAATCTGGATCCATAAGGACCTGGATTATCCTCTGTATCCCATATATATAAACAGATATCATATGTATTACTTATCAAATCATATAGTATTGATAAATATATATCATATGAATTCCAAAAGATACATTGAATATACAGTATATGCTATGCAAACCACTCCTGAAAAGAGCAATAACACTGGTCATTAGAAATTAGCACCTCTTATACAAAACCTATACATTGTACTGCATGTGTTTATTGACACACCAGCAATGAATTTGTGACTTCCATTGTGTAATGCACAGCATTGCACATACATTGCAATGCACAACCACCATGTAACAAGGTGTGCTGTCGAAAACCGAAGTGCAATATAATGCTGTTGCATACACAGTGCATACACTGTATATGGGCAAAAGCTACATTAGGCAAGGAAACCAATGCCAATTTTAGTGTCAAGCAGGGAGATAGACAATTATTAAAAATATTCTCACATGGCCCGGAATCCTCTGCTGAATTATCCACTTGCCAACCGCCTACCGCATATTTACTGCAGCAGGTCGGCTCTATTGTGCAAAATCACGGAAATCACATACCTGTACGTGATTTTGTGCAATAGCCATTGGGTGGCGCGAGCCGCCGGAGGTGCGATCGTGCGCTGACTGGACACAGGGGATGCCAATCAGCAGGTCCGGTGGGTCCAATGTCGGCCAGCCACCCGCAATCGTTCCTGGGAGAGGCAGAACGGTGATCTGATATGTAAATAAAGTACTACCCCCGAAGGAGCTGCTGGTTTAGTTTGGGTCAGTACTCTGTTTTGCAACCCCTCTAACTGGCTCAGACCCTCCCTTGGCACAACTGGTGTAGTTGTGAGTGCCACTGAATGCTGGGAACACAATTTGGCATGTATAACACAATAACATGAATGAGTAGAGTTACCTTTCTCTGGTAGCAATCCCTCTGGAAACAAAGATACTTCAACAAAATGGTTCTTTTAACCAAGGGCAACTTTACTTGGTGTGAGAAACAAGCACAGTAATACACTTATGTATACAGTTGACTATGCAGGGCCCTGCAAGAGTCAATAAGGATAAAGACAAAGGGATTTCTAAAACAATGTTAAAATCTACTTATGATTTAAAGAAACAAGTATAATGCTCACGAGCTCCCCCTAGTGGGCAATACCGCCCTATGTCCTGCAGTGTTAGTTCCAGTCAGCCTGACAAAGATCACTACACAAATTCCTCAATGGTGGGAGTCTTCGCTAGCAAACATTGGTGCAGTTTAATTTGTAATCCAAGGGCAACTTAAAGATGCAAATAAACTTCTGCAGAACAATGTTTGTGGAAGGGAACTCTCAGTTAGTATAACTCCACTTAAACTGCGTAGTTATCACGCGCTGCACTATGTGCTTGGTGCGCGTGAGATGCACTACTCTGGTGAAGGTGAGCCCTGAAAGTCACAGGATAATAACAGTTGCAGAACCTGGGCAGGTGCCCGCTCACCCAAACAGGCCTAGTCCACCTGAGTTTCCTCGCTGCTGGCACCTCGATCCGTGGTCTCTCCGCAACGTGCAGTCTCCGGTCCTTCTATCGGCAGCAGTAGATGTCAGCCGATGGACAACTCCGGTCTCTGGGAAGCGCGAGCTGGACACACAGAAAGGAATCACCCTCCAGGCTTGGCGATCCCCCGCAAGGTTGAAGGCCCAGGCTTCAGGCCTAGTCTCTCTGGCAGCAGGCCTCTCACACATGTCTGGCAGGGAGAAGGTGAAGAGCCCAAGAGGCCGAACAAAGCTCCTCCCCTCCTTTAAGTAACCTCTCCCATAAAGCTGTGCGGAGATGCAATGCGCTTTGGGAGGACAACTGCACTGTGGGTACCATAGTCTATTATCTACTTATGTCAATGGAGTCCCGTTCTCCTGGTACCGCAAGTTCCACAATGCATTTCTTCAAGGCTAATGACAGTCTTATATTACACCACAAACCGCCACCCTGCTACACAAACAAGGCAGATTGCCGTCACCCCTGATGTTAACCCCTTCCCTGCCAGTGTCATTAGTACAGTAACAGTGCATATTTTTAGCACTGGTCCCCAAAAATGTGTCAAAGGTATCAGTTAGGTGTCTGATTTGGCCATCGCAACGCCACAGTGCTGCAAAAAATCACCGCCATCACTAGTAAAAAAACAAAATAAATAAAAATTCCATAAAAATATCCCATCATTTGTAGACGCTATAACTTTTGCACAATCAATATACGCTTATTGGGATTTGTTTACCAAAAATTGATGAAGAAATTAGATTTTTTATTTTTTTTATTGGATATGTCTTTTTTTGTTTATGGTGCAAAAAATAAAAACCCGCAGAGTGCTCAAGTAGCACCAAAAGAAAGCTCTATTTGTGGGGAAAAAAAGCACATCAATTTTATTTCGGTACAGCGTCGCACGCTCCTGCATTTGTCAGTTAAAATCAAGCAGTGCTGTATCGCAAAAAATGGCCTGGTCAGGAAGGGGTAAAACCTTCCAGAGCTGAAGTGGTTAATGAAGTGATCTCCTGGCTGGATGAATAAATTGATAGTAAGACCGGCTGTTGATGCTACAGCTGCCCAATTCCAAAATTGGAACGGCTCAACCGGGGACCAGCTTCCTGTGACTAGATCGGTGTCCGCTGATGATAAAAAAAATTGCACAATTGACGTAAATGAATATTATCTATTAAGCTGTCACAGTAACACATAAACCCCCGTACAGGCAGTCCCCGAGTTACAAATATCAGACTTACGTACGTCTGGAAATGGAGTGAGAGGAAATGCAACAGGAAGTGAGAGGAAATCTACCCCCAGGAAGGGAAATTCACTCCTGTAAGAGCTATCTTGGGAAAAAGGGGTCTACACTGGAGCTATATCACCAATCTTTGTTTCCACAACAACCCAAAATGTTCAAAATCCAATTATCACAGGGACAGAAAGTGAAGTGAAATCTTCTTAACAGGAGCTCAGACAGCACTGCCAAAAAACAAACGTTACAGGGGTGTTAATCCTTCCCTTTGCTACCCAAGAAATGTAAAAATGATTTTTTGGGCTGGAGTTACACTTAAAAAATGTACCTGATCCAATTTACATACATATTCAACTTAACCTCTTCATGCCGGCTGCTCCCAACCCTTTAAGAGGTTTAAGATACCCAGAGGTGGGGCATGGCTTAAGATCATGTGACTGCCGTGATTGGCTGTCACAGTGGTCACGTGACCTGAAAACTCCTGCATTCAGCGATCAGGGAGCTTACGGTTAGACGCTGGTCACTGTGTAAGGCACAGCACTACTGACCACAATTCACACAAATATGCGGCCTCTCGGCAGTAAGGCCAAGGCGCCTAGAGGCCGCATATTTGCGTGTGGCCAAGAAATATAAAAAATATGCAATTTCCCTAACAGCCGGTGCCAAGGGATTAGAATAAACCTACAGAACCTATCGTGCTTGTAACCTGGGCACTGCCTATATATGTTACTAATTCATCAATAACGTATGCAGGCAGTTACCAGAATACTGAGAGCAAAGAGCCGCAAACGGCTTATGATTATGAAAGAGACCAAAGAGAGTTCCAAAGAGTGTACAAAACCATTTCATGTATGAGTTAAATTGTGGGTGGTGCCGCGCCTGGTGCAGGCATTTCCTGTAGCAACCAGATGGCAGCCAAATGTAGTATAGCAGTACACAGATTGCAAACTGTGCACCTTATTATGTAAAGTAGTGATGAGCCGAACACCCCCGGGTTCGGTTCGCACCAGAACCCGCAAACGGACCGAAAGTTCGCACAAACTTTAGAACCCTATTAAATACAATGGATGCGAACGTTCAAAATCTAAAGTGCTAATTATAACGACTATTATGCATGTTATTGTCCTAAAAAGGGTTTGGGAACCCGGGTTCTGCACCAGGGGACATGTATCAATGCAAAAAGAAGTTTTAAAAACGGCAGTTTTTCTGGAGCAGTCATTTTAATGATGCATAAAGTGGAAAAAAAAGTCAAATATTCCTTTAAATATCGTACCTGGGGGTGTCTAAAGTATGCCTGTGAAGTGCCACGTGTTTCCCGTGTTTAGAACTGTCCCTGCACAAAATTACATTTCTAAAGGAAAAAAAGCCATTTAAAACTGCTTGCGGCTTTAATGTAATGTCTGGCACCGGTAATATGGATGAAAATCTTTAAGAAAAATGGCATAGCTACCCCATCACACACCCCCCCCCCTACCCCAGCCCATTACCAGCCCCTTTGGGTCTTGTATGGATATTAAGGGGAACCCCGCACACAAAATAAAAAAGGCCCTATATACTCTGAACAGCCGTATACAGGCGGTGCATACAAGACAGGGACTGTAGGTTTGTTCTTATGTAGAATCTGTTTGTAATTTTGAACAGGTACATTGTTTAAGTGTAGCTCCAGCCAAAAAATATATTTTTAAGCTTTTTGGAAAACATAGGGAAGGGTTATCACCCCTGTAACATTTGTTTTGCTGTCTGTGCAGTGTGCACCTGTTCAGAACAGTTCACCTCACTTTCCGTCCTAATGACAAATGTTTTTTGAAAATTTGGGGTTTTTATTGAAACAAGAATTGGTGATAAAGAATCAGTGGAGAGGAGACACTTTTTTTCCCATATTAACTCTTACAGGAGAGAATTTGCCTTCCTAGGGGTAGATTTCCTCTCACTTCCTGTTGTATCCTTCCGTTTGCAAGGAGGAGTCGTTTGTAAGTTGGATGTTTGAAAGTAGGGGCCTGCCGTATATACTCAGCTGAAATTTGCCCCTTACATGTTGGTGTTGCCACAACACTGTGAGCCCTCACAGTTACTCTTGGTGGGCGCATGAATGGGCCCTGCTGTGAATTATTAGATCAAGAATTGTAATTGCATGCCCCTGTTGAACAGGGGCTGAAAAATTGAGCCTTTGGTGGTGGTGGTGGTGGTGGTGTTGACACAACACTGTAAGGCCTCACAGTTAGTCTTGGTGGGCGCAGGAATGGGCCCTGCTGTGAATTATTAGATCAAGAATTGTAATTGCATGCCCCTGTTGAACAGGGGCTGAAAAATTGGGCCTTTGGTGGTGGTGGTGGTGGTGGTGTTGACACAACACTGTAAGGCCTCACAGTTAGTCTTGGTGGGCGCAGGAATGGGCCCTGCTGTGAATTATTAGATCAAGAATTGTAATTACATGCCCCTGTTAAACAGGGGCAGAAAAATTGAGCCTTAGGCACTGGTGCCACAACACTGCAACCCCTCACAGATACTGTACTTGGAGCACAGCAATGAGCCCTGTTGCAAAGTATTGCATCAAAAATTGTAATTACACGCCCCTGTTAAACAGGGGCTGAAAAATTGGGCCTTAGCCACTGGTGCTGGTGCCACGACACTGCAACCACTCCCAGATACTCTAGTTGGAGTGCAGGAATGAGCCCTGCTGCAAAGCATTGCATAAAAAATTGTAATAACACACCCCTGTTAAACAGGGGCTGAAAAATTGGGCCTTAGCCACTGGTGGCGGCACCCAGAAACAAAAATGTTCTTCCAAGCTATCATCGTCAATCGGATCATTGAGGAGGAGGAGGATAGTCAGTCAACATAACAGGACAAACTCTCAGCATCAGCATCAGTCTTGAAGGGATGTGACATTTGAAAATAAATTAGTCTGTTATATCAGCTTCAGGTGTTTGGTAGCTGGTGGTGATCCAAGACTGGTTCATCTTTATGAAGGTCAGTCGATCAACAGAGTCGGTGGACAGGCGCACCCTGTGATCCGTGACAAATCCTCCAGCAGCACTGAATGTGCGTTCTGAAAGAACGCTGGATGCAGGACAGGCCAGTAGCTCAATTGCATACTGTGCAAGCTCCGGCCAGTGATCCATCCTCAAGACCTAGTAAGCCAGAGGATTTTCGGTGGGGAAGGTGTCCAAGTCTGACCTTGGCCCTAGGTATTCCTGCACCATGTATATCAGACGCTGGCGATGGTTGCTGGAACCAATCATACCTTGGGGCTGCGGACTAAAGAATTGTCTGAACGCTTCGGTCAGACGGCCACCTTCCCCACCGCTCCTTCTTTGACTGACCGAAGCCTCAGCAACTCGTTGTCCAAGACCAGGAGTTTGTAATCTCCCAGTCTCTGGGAACGCGTTGCACAGACCTTTCTGCAAGGCCTCCCGGAGTTGTCTCATCCTCTGCTCCCTCTGCGACGGTAAGATAAGGTCCGCAACCTTACCCTTGTACCGTGGATCAAGGAGAGTGGCCAGCCAGTAATGGTCCCTCTCCTTGATCCGAAGAATACGAGGATCCTTCCGCAGACTTTGCAGGATCAGGGAGGCCATGCAGCGTAGGTTAGCTGAGGCATTCAGTCCGGAGTCCTCTGGGTCACTAAGGACGACATGATCCGCAGCCACCTCCTCCCAGCCACGTACAAGTCCACTGGTTTCTTGGGACTGTAAATCATCCCTAAAAGACTGCTGCTGATGATGCTGAGTGCCAGGCTCCACCTCCATACTGACACAATCCTCCTCCTCCTCCTCCTCCTCCTCCTCTTCTTCCTGTGCGATGGGTGGGACAGAAGGAACACTGTCTGGGTAAAGGGGGCCTTGAGAGGCAAGGAAGTCCTCCTCTTCCTGCCTCTGTTCTGCCTCAAGTGCCCTGTCCATTATTCCACGCAGCGTATGTTCCAACAGGTGGACAAGAGGTACAGTGTCACTGATGCATGCACTGTCACTGCTCACCATCCTCGTGGCCTCCTCAAATGGTGCCAGGACAGTGCATGCATCCCTGATAATGCCCCACTGGCATGGTGAAAAAAAACCGAGCTCCCCTGACCCTGTCCTGGTGCCGTAGTCGCACAGGTACTCATTGATGGCCCTCTGCTGCGTGTGCAGCCGCTGCAGCATGGCCATCGTTGAGTTCCACCTGGTGGGCATGTCACATATAAGGCGGTTCTTGGGCAGGTTGAACTCCTTTTGCAGCTCAGCCAGGCGAGCACTGGCATTATAAGATCTGCGGAAATACACACAGACTTTCCTGGCCTGCCTCAGGACATCCTGTAAGCCCGGGTACCTGCCCAAGAACCGCTGCACCACCAGGTTAAGGACGTGAGCCACACAGGGCACATGGGTCAGTTGTCCCTGTCGGAGAGCAGAGAGGAGGTTGGTGCCATTGTCGCAAACTACCATTCCTGGCTTAAGCTGGTGTGGCGTCAATCAACCACCTCTCGGCCTGCCCCTGCAGAGCAGACAGAACCTCTGCCCCAGTGTGGCTCCTGTCCCCCAAACACACCAGCGCAAGCACGGCATGGCATCTTTTTGCCTGCGTACTTGCGTAGCCCCTTGAACGCCTACGGAGCACCGCTGGTTCCGAGGACAAAGCACAGGAAGAGGCCACGGAGGAAGAAGAAGAGGAGGGGGTGGAGGACAGAGGTGTGTCACAACCAGTAGTAGCATTTTAGAGGCGTGGCGGTGGAACAACCTCCAACACTACTGCACCTTGTCCTGCATCCTTCCCAGCTGCCAAAAGAGTGAACCAATGGGCCGTGAAAGAAAGGTAACGTCCCTGTCCATGCCTGCTGGACCATGAGTCAGCGGTAATATGCACCTTACCGCTGACCGCCCTGTCCAGCGAGGCCAAGACATTGCCTTCCACATGCCGGTAGAGAGCCGGAATCGCCTTCCGTGAGAAAAAGTGGCGTTTGGGAACCTGCCACTGAGGAACCGCACATTGCACAAACTCATGGAAGGGGGCCGAGTCTACCAACTGAAAAGGCAGCAGTTGAAGCGCTAGCAATTTAGCCAAGCTAGCATTCAACCGCTGGGCATGTGGATGGCTGGGAGTGAACTTCTTTCGACGGTCCAGCAGCTGGGGCAGGGAAATTTGCCTGCTAGAATCGGACGTTGGTGTACTGCTAGCAGAGTGCCCGCAAGTACTTGGCTGTGACACACCTAATTCTACACCTTCATTCCTCTCAGAGCAGGTTTCAGAGAGGACTGAAGGTATAGTGGGGTTAGAGATCCCAGCTGATGCGGTGCAAGAAGAGGTCAGCTTTGTTCTTTGGTGTGGGTCTTTAAGGTAGGCTTGCCAATGAGCTGCATGGCAGGTCAACATATGTCTGGTCAAGCATGTGGTGCCCAAGCGGGTGATGTTTTGGCCACGCGATATACGCTTGAGACATATGTTGCAAACAGCAGCTGTGCGATCTGATGCACTCGACTCAAAAAAGGCCCACACCAAAGAACTTTTTGAATAACGGGCAGAGGCAGCGCCTTGCACAGGCGGAGCTCTGCGGTGTGATTCCGTCGGTGTGCTGCCCTTACGCTGGCCCCCCGAGGGCATCCTGCCTCGTTGGAGATGTGCCTCCTCCTCATCCTCCTCCTCCTCCTCCTCCTCTCTCCTATTAGGCACCCACGTGGAGTCAGTGACCTCATCATCCCCTCCCTCCTCATCACTGGAGCCAATCTGGCAGTATGCTGCAGCTGCTGGAACATGACTGCCAGATTGGTGTCCTTCTTGAGCATCCCCTCTCTCTGCTCTCACGCTACTGCCTTCCTCTAGCTGAGTATCATCATCAGACCCTTCGAAGCGCTGGGCATCCTCCTGGAGCATGTACCCAACACTGTGCTCAAACAGTTCGGGGGACTCCTCAGGAGGACATGGTTGGTCTAGGGAAGGAGTGACTGATGATGACATTGATACCAGGGAAGAGGACGCTTTGGCAGCTGCTTTGCCAGTACCCTGAGCCTGGGTGAGAGAGGATGAGGAGGATGAGGAGGGCTTGGTAATCCACTCTACCAAGTCTTCGGCATGATGCGGCTCAACACGTCCAGCTGCCGAAAAGAAGGACAAGCGTGTCCCATGGCCACGTGCTAATGGCGATGCACCGCGTCCACAACCAGCACTGTTGTCTCTAGACACAGAGCCTGCTTGCCCTCTTTTTTTTGGCTCCTGACTGTCTGCCTCTCCTTGTTTGCCTTCCAGACATTCTAATGGCCTGCAGGGAAATGGGAAAAGCAGCAATACAGGCTAAGTTAAGGTGTAATATGGTCAGGAGGCACACTCCGCCCGCTGTAAGTGCCGCAAAATCCTGTTTGTGTAACACACCAGGAAAAAGCAGCAATACAGACTAAGTTAAGGTGTAATATGGTCAGGAGGCACACTCCGCCCGCTGTAAGTGCCGCAAAATCCTGTTTGTGTAACACACCAGGAAAAAGCAGCAATACAGGCTAAGTTAAGGTGTAATATGGTCAGGAGGCACACTCCGCCCGCTGTAAGTGCCGCAAAATCCTGTTTGTGTAACACACCAGGAAAAAGCAGCAATACAGGCTAAGTTAAGGTGTAATATGGTCAGGAGGCACACTCCGTCCGCTGTAAGTGCCGCAAAATCCTGTTTGTGTAACACACCAGGAAAAAGCAACAATACAGGCTAAGTTAAGGTGTAATATGGTCAGGAAGCACACTCCGCCCGCTGTAAGTGCCGCAAAATCCTGTTTGTGTAACACACCAGGAAAAAGCAGCAATACAGGCTAAGTTAAGGTGTAATATGGTTAGGAGGCACACTCCGTCCGCTGTAAGTGCCGCAAAATCCTGTTTGTGTAACACACCAGGAAAAAGAAGCAATACAGGCTGAGTTAAGGTGTAATATGGTCAGGAGGCACACTCCGCCCGCTGTAAGTGCCGCAAAATCCTGTTTGTGTAACACACCAGGAAAAAGCAGCAATACAGGCTGAGTTAAGGTGTAATATGGTCAGGAGGCACACTCCGCCCGCTGTAAGTGCCGCAAAATCCTGTTTGTGTAACACACCAGGAAAAAGCAGCAATACAGGCTAAGTTAAGGTGTAATATGATCAGGAGGCACACTCCGCCCGCTGTAAGTGCCGCAAAATCCTGTTTGTGTAACACACCAGGAAAAAGCAGCAATACAGGCTAAGTTAAGGTGTAATATGGTCAGGAGGCACACTCCGCCCCCTGTAAGTGCAGCAAAATCCTGTTTGTGTAACACACCGGGAAAAAGCAGCAATACAGGCTAAGTTAAGGTGTAATATGGTCAGGAGGCACACTCCGCCCGCTGTAAGTGCCGCAAAATCCTGTTTGTGTAACACACCAGGAAAAAGCAGCAATACAGGCTAAGTTAAGGTGTAATATGGTCAGGAGGCACACTCCGTCCGCTGTAAGTGCCGCAAAATCCTGTTTGTGTAACACACCAGGAAAAAGCAGCAATACAGGCTAAGTTAAGGTGTAATATGGTCAGGAGGCACACTCCGCCCGCTGTAAGTGCCGCAAAATCCTGTTTGTGTAACACACCAGGAAAAAGCAGCAATACGGGCTAACTTCAGGTGTATAATGTGCAGGAGGCTTAGCAACAATGACACTGACACTGTCCCCTGCCTATCCTTCTCTCTCCCTGCACACAAGGTTTATCAAAGTATATGACACTGACACTCTCCCTGCCTATCCTTCTCTCTCCCTGCACACAAGGTTTAGCAAAGAATATGACACTGACACTGTCCCCTGCCTATCCTTCTCTCTCCCTGTACACAAGGTTTATCAAAGTATATGACACTGACACTCTCCCTGCCTATCCTTCTCTCTCCCTGCACACAAGGTTTAGCAAAGAATATGACACTGACACTGTCCCCTGCCTATCCTTCTCTCTCCCTGTACACAAGGTTTATCAAAGTATATGACACTGACACTCTCCCTGCCTATCCTTCTCTCTCCCTACACACAAGGTTTAGAAAAGAATATGACACTGACACTCTCCCTGCCTATCCTTCTCTGTCCCTACACACAAGGTTTAGCAAAGAATAGATTTGACAAGATTTGACACTGTCCCTGCCTATCCTTCACTTTCCCTGCTCCGGAACACACTACACAAGGCCGCCGCGCTGGCGGCCTTTTATAGTGTGGGGCGTGTACTAAACCCCCTCAGCTATAATTGGCCACAGGCATCCTGCCTGTGGCCAATCATTGCTCTCCTCGCTGCCGGCGCTGTGATTGGCCAAGCATGCAGGGTCACAGTGCATGCTTGGCCAATCACAGCGCCGGGATTACACTGCGATGGCGTCACTCGAATTTGGCGCGAACGGCCCAAATCGTTCGTTGTTCGCCGAACGCGTGAACAGCCGATGTTCGAGTCGAACCTATGTTCGACTCGAACACCGAGCTCATCCCTAATGTAAAGTTATACTGAGGTATTCTGTAGCAACAAAACTGCAGCCTCATGCAGATAAACATCAGTCCAGCACCACTAATGTCTGCTTATCATAGTGAATATATTTCTATGAGCCAGCCTCTTTGAATGTCCCAGATGTGCAGTGGATATCAGTTACTGTGCATCAGTCTGTATTTCAATGTATGATGATTGATATAACACTTCTTCCGAAGCAGCTGGTACATTCAGCAAAACTAGTCGGGAGAGGATTCTGGGGTCCTGACTGCCTACATATGGTGAAGATTTATTATGGACATGACAACTGATGTTTTCATCTGATGGATATGTACCTTAACCAGGTGAATCCTTTGGCAGCTGGATTATTTGGGTCATCCTGCACTGCATCTGTTATGACCAACCCTGTGCCTGGACCCACTTGATACAAATACACCTAGAAACAGTTTAAATGTTCTTCATTTAAAAGCAAAGTCCTGTGGGGAAAAAGTAGGTTAGAGAAACAAATAGCAGAACCACACTTGCAAACACTCTTTTTTACATGGCACCATGAATATCTATTGTCATTCCTAACAGCCACTTTAGAGTTAAAAAATTATAAGCACACAAGGCCAAGGAGAGGAATGAAACTGACACATACACAAAGGTAATTACTTTCAGCACAGTAGAGCAGTACAAATGTCTACAGCAATAATGGTAAAGCCTACCTTAACCTGTAAGGCATAGCTCCCAACTGTCCCTGATTTTGAGGGACTGTCCCTGATCTGCAACAAAGTCCTTCTGTCTCTCCTTCCTCCTCAATTGTCCCTCATTTTGGTCTGATCCCTAAAGTTGTCAATAAAAAGCTCTTTTTTGCTTTCAAAAATGGTTTCCTAGTGCTATACCTTTCACCCAATTCAACTAAATTGCTGCATTTGTAAATTTCAAAAGTCAATATAAAGGAATGGTAGTGGTAAAAAAAAAAAAAGCACTTGTGGGTTTAACTAGTTACTTTTTTGGTATAATTCTCTTTTAAGGGGGTGTGGCAGGGTGTGTGTCTTATGTCTACATACCTTTGCTAATAGGTGTCCCTCGTTCCCATCGAAAAAATTTGGGAGGTGTGCTGTAAGGCCTAGCATCTTGCCAGTGAACCTGAAGTCAGTCCTGCCAGTGTTAGGGTGTTGATCTTCTGGTAGAGTCCTCAATTTCATTTACTTGCACAAAGACTCAAGTAGCCAAAAGGCCTCTCACCAAAGAAGTCAGTTCTGCTTGGCCTCTTGGTGGCTAGGCAAAAGGTCCCTCTCTCAAGTCAGAATCAAGCAGCAGGAACAATGGGTCCTCTGTGTCAAAAGTCAGGATCAACAGTTGTCTCTTTCACAGCAGTAGCACAACAACATGCGACTCTCAGCATAGTCTCTCTCACAGCAGAAGCATAGCACATGGTCTTGGGCTTATAGCAGCAGTAGCCCCAGGTAACAGCCCTAATAGCATTTGCAGCATCAGCAGCAGGCCCGAGCCTCTGTTAGTTTCCCAGCTCCAGCTCACAGTTCATGGCAGCCCCAAGTTCTATGCACAGGCTCCAAGCTCAGCAGCACTCCAGGCACATACCTGATTCAACCCTGTCTGTGAACAGAAAAAAGTCCCTCCTGGTGCAAATGATTGCTCTCTACATGGGTCTCAGTCACTCTGTGTCCCCCAGTCCTGAACCCGCACCCTGCGCTCACTCTAACTCCAAGTACACACATGTAGCGCACCCCCCACAGAAGCCGCTAGTTTGGTACTCCCTCTGGAGTTATTCTTCTTTCACTGAACTGAGTGGTGTAATACTTCGACCACTCTGACACACCATTTGTACAAAGTGTAGCACTACCTCCATTGGAGCTGCTGATTTAGATTTGGGCCTGCACTCTGCCTGTCAACCCCTAGAATTTGTCTCGATTCCCCCTTGGCACAACTGGACAATAATATAATTGTGGGCCCCCAAAATGGCTATAGAGGACCACAATGATACCACACAGCAAGAAATGTAGTTAAATATTGTTACCTCGGTGTTGTTCACCTGCCACACAGCTGCAATAGACAGAGTCCCACACAAGATGTAGCTTAACCAGTGGTAAGATGTTTACTCAGCAAAAGAATAGAACAATGATTATGCAATCAACATCAAATACATACAGGTCCCTGTATAAGTTAATGGAGTACCACTGGTTCAGAATAACCCTGCTATCAGACCCAAATGTCGTGACCCGAGGGCCAAACCTGAGTGAGAGTGTGGTGGAGGAATCTCTCAGTGCAATGACATTAGCACTGGGGCACCTCTCCACCAAGTCTCACATAAAACAGTAGAAATCACAAAATTATGTAAACAGCTATATCAATCACATAAATTCGCAACTGAATGGCTCCCCCTAGTGGACAGCTCAACTGGTGCGTGTCTTATAGTAACAACGTGTGAGGGTAATGCAACAGTTGACTGTTACTTTGAGAGTCAGTTAATCTTCAGCTAGCTCCGTTGGTGCACTTAGTCATTTGTATTCCAATAGGCAGGGTGAAAGGAAAAGACAGCCAATCGAGGCACACCGTGTAGCGGTACAGTGAATGCTAATTTCCTCTAGTCGTTGTATCGCTCTCAAGAGGCGATGTGTCCCTACTTGCAGTGCTGAAGACGCCAACAAGTACAAGCAAAGTTTAAGAAAATCACACTCCTGCGAGTCAGTTAACTATGCTGCTGGGCAAGTGCCCGCTCACCAAATGAGGCCTTGCTTCGCTGGTCTTCCCCAGTGAGTGAGTGAGTGAGAAACTTATATAGCGCTACAAATGCGAACTAAATCGACTCAAGGCTCTTTTTCCATTCAGTGTCGTCCTGATCCTTCAGAAGAGGTGGGTCTTAAGTTTTTTCCTGAAGGCCCGATGGTTTTCTTCCATGCGGATGTTTGTGGGTAGATGGTTCCAAAGCCGTGGTCCTTGGACTGCAAATCTTGGTTCTCCCTTCGATTTGTAGCGGGACTTGGGGATGTGGAGGAGGTTTTGGTTAGTTGATCGGAGAATGCGATTGGGTGAGTAGTGTTTTATTTTCTCGCATAAATATTGAGGAGCGTTTCCTTGTGTGCATTTGTGGGTGAGGCAGAGGGTCTTGAAGGTGACCCGATCCTTTACGGTTAGCCAATGAAGGGACCTTAGGGATGGGGTGATGGATTCCCAGGGTTTTTTTCCCGTTACCAGTCTGGCTGCCGTGTTCTGGACGACTTGTAGGCGCGCCATCTGGTATTTAGGTAGTCCTATGTAGAGGGAGTTTGCGTAGTCGAGTCGGGAATTGATGATTGTTCCGACTACTACTGCTGTGTCCTCTTCCGGGATGAAGGGGATGAGTCTGCACAGCAGGCGGAGAAGGTGGTGAGATCCGCTGACTACTGATCCTATTTGTGCATCCATCGACATCTCTGAGTCAAAAATTACTCAGAGACTTTTGATTTTGGTGCTTGGGGTGATGGTCTGTCCAAGGATGGTGGGTGGTGTCCATGAAGTCTTAGCTTTTGTCTTTCGGTTTGCGTGGAGAAGAAGAAGTTCTGTTTTGGATCCATTGAGTTTGAGGGAGCTCTCAGTCATCCAATCATCGATCAGTGTGAGGCATTTTTCTAGTCCGTGATATTGGTCTTTTTTTCCGGTGATGCGAAAGTAAAGTTGAGTGTCATCAGCATATGAGTGATAGCATAGGTCCTGTTTGCTGATGATTTTGAAGAGTGGGCGGAGGTATATGTTGAAGAGCACGGGTGACAGGGGTGATCCTTGAGGGACTCCGCACAAAATTGCGTGAGTTTCAGAGGTGAAGGCTCCTAGTTTCACTGTCTGGGAACGATTATCTAGGAAGGATGCGAACCAGGATAGATCTGAGTCTGATTCCTGCTACTTCTTTAAGGCGAATGAGTAGAGTTTTGTGATCTACTGTGTCGAACGCTGCACTAAGGTCCAGCAGCACCGGGAGACATAATTCTCCATTATCTGCTGCTTCGAGGGCATCATCCCATATTTTGAGAAGTACTGTTTCTGTGCCATGGCCTGGGCGGAAGCCTGATTGTAGTGGGTCCAAAAGTTTGTGAGTGTCCAAATGGAGTTGTAGCTGTTGTACTACTGCTTTCTCCATAATCTTGGAGATGGTGTTGAGGCTTGTTACCGGTCTGCGGTAGTTTGGGTCTTTGGGGTCGAGGTTGGGTTTCTTTAGGAGGGGTTTGATTATGACCAGTGAAAATTTTGTCGATTGTATAATGTTCGTATTGAATTCCTCTGTTTGCTTTGGCTGAGTGAGGTTGGTTGTTTTTTTCTGTTGAATTATTTCACGAATGTTTTCGATTTTGACGATAAAAAAATCTGATAGCTCATTACAGAACTCTTAGGTTTTGTTTGCTGGAGGGTCTAAGCAGGTAGGGTTCATAGTCTGAGTGACTAGTTTGAAGAGTTCACAAGGTCGGTTTAGGGCTTTTTTGATGGTGTTTGAGAAATGTTCCTTTTTTTTCTTTGTAAATTGCTTTGTGATATTTTTTAGTGCGTGCTTTGCAGTTTGTGTGGTTTTCCTTTGTTGGGTTTCTTCTCCAGGCTCCTTCAGCTCTTCTGTGTTCTTGCTTCAGTAGAGAAAGAGTGTCATTAAACCAGCCCGAGTTGTTTTTGCGGATGAGTGCTCTACGTTTCGGAGCGACTGTGTCTGCTGTAGTAATGCTTTGTTTAAGGAGTTGAGTGTTTGTTCCGTTGAGTGGTTTTGATTTAGTATTCCTATTTTTTTTTGATAATGTGGTTTTGAAGAGTTCAGCGTGTAGTTTCTTCTAAGATCTTGTCCAGTATGTTGCTGTTGAGTGTTTCAGTTTTTGGGAGATGGTGTTGGTGGTGATTTTAAATTTGATAGCGTGGTGGTCCGTCCATGGTAACGGCATGTTGTCCAGTGTGTTGATGTCCATATTTTGTTTGAAGATGAGGTCAAGAATGTGGCCCGACCCATGCGTGGGGGCATTTATCAGTTGCTGCAGAGCTAGTTCTTCCAGTTGGTTGATGCAGGAGGTGGCGATGGGGTCCTGAGTGGAGTTAGCCCAGAGGTTGAAGTCCCCCGAGTAACAGAAAGTTTTTGTTTTTTTTAATACAAACGTTTTTTTATTGGGTATAGACAGAAAAAAAAAGCACATATCTTATCGGGATGCAACCCACACATATAACATAAAAAATACATTGCAACATATAATGTCGAGAGGAAAAGAGCATAAGAGGATCAGTCACAGGGGCAGAAACTAAATGTGTTACTCGAGGTCAGGCCCAGTGACGGCCCTTCGGGTGCATCCCAGGGTTCAAACAGAAAGAAAATTCTATTAATGCTTAAAAGAAATCAAGAAGGGAACAGGATTAGAGGGGAATAAGGGAGAATCTCCATGGAAGGATAAGAACGAAGGGAAAGAAAGATTAGGGAAAAGAAAAAGCTTAGACAGGTACATGGGTAGAAAGGGGAAAACAACCTGTTGAAAAATAAACTTTAATCTGCTACTTCTGGTATGAATAATTTGACCGACCCAGTATCAAACAAAAAGAAAAAGTATAGGATGTACTCCTCGTTGGGCTGGGATCACATGTCCTGACCATCTCCTAGTATCCCCAGGCCCAGGGCCCAAAGGAAACGGGAGAATATGGGGTACCTATCCGACCACACAGAGGCGGCTTCCCCAGAGACAGTGCGACGGTCACAGTATAGCCGCTCCTGTCGACCACGCCGCCCATTTATTATGGAAGGTCGGCATGGTGTCCATGATAGTGTGATAGATCCTCTCCATAAGACGGATAGACTCCATCCGCTGGAGTACCTGTGTCCATGGAACCGACTGGGACCGCCAATTCAAGGCTATGGCCCAATGAGCTGCACAGAATAGGGTATTCACTAATCTCTGGGTATGGGGAGGCAGACCCGGTATTGTGGCAAAGAGCAAACACATCAGGGCCGTCAGGTCTAGGATGGTGCCCGCAATCTGCGTCACCCTGGATGCCACCTGGCTCCATAGGTGCCTCAGATGAGGGCAAGCCCAAAACGTGTGCAGAAGGGTGCCAGGGCTCTGGCAGCCCCTAAATCACGTCTCCTGAACTGTAGGGTAGTATTTATGAACTCTATCTGGAGTGAGGTACCACCTCGTATGTAGTTTAAGCACCATTCTGGCAGATTGTTTCATACTGGGATAAGTTGGGTCTAGTGTTCAATGTGAATAGGGATTCGAAAGAGTGCCTAATTTGTAGGAATCTAAAGAATTCCGTTCCCGGGGCTTCGAACTGCTCTTGGAGTTGTGTAAATGAACAGAAATGTGTGCCTTGCGATAGTGCTTTTAATGTCAAGAGGGAGTTTTGTACCCACCAATGGAAGCTCTCAGGGGATCGGAAAGCAGGGGGAAAACTGGGCGATCCCAGGAAGGTGGACAGGGGGGGTCTGCCAGACCTAAGTTTAAATTTGTGGTGATATAGGGACCAAAGGTGTATTGTCTGACCCACTACCATGTTTAGCATGCCCAGTTCCCTGGGCTTAAGGCCCGTCTGCCAAAGAAGTCCCGGGAGGTAGTATGGGCTGACAGAGGACATTTCAAACTGTAGCCAGGGGATGCTGTCTGGTGCGGCATGCCACTGTGCCGTCTGGGCCAACCTGGCTGACAAGTAATACAACCAGATGTTAGGAAGCCCTAACCCCCCCTGTGAAGAGGGTCTGTGTGTGATAAGACCGCCATACCTAGGATGTTTATTGTTCCATAGAAACCCATTAATCTCACGTTGGATCTGCAACAGAGTATGTCGTGATACATAAAGGGGGAGAGCCCTAAAGAAGTAAAGCAATTTCGGTAAAATGGACATTTTTACGGCTGTGACTCTGCCTAGGAGGGTGATGTGGAATGTAGACCATAGGCGTAACCATTGTCTGACTTTGGCGAAGATCTGGGGATAGTTAGCGTTATATAATTCTCTTAGGGTGGGGGCTAGACGAATCCCGAGGTATTGGAGGTTTTTATTTGATACTGAAAAGCCAAAAGAAGATTTAAGGGCAGAGGTGACTCTGGGAGGGATATTGACAGGGAGGGCCGAACACTTGGAGAGGTTGACGCCAAGGCCCGAAAAAGTGTGAAAGGATTGGAGTGTAGAGATTAAATTAGGAAGGGAAGTAACTGGGTCCTGGAGGAATACAAGGATATCATCCGCGTATAGGCTCACCTTATACTCCCCATCCCCCTTCTGATACCCCCTAATGTTCTGGTCTGTGATGATCGCCCTCGCCAAAGGCTCCACGGCCAGGGCAAACATCAAAGGGGACAGAGGGCAGCCCTGGCGTGTTCCCCTGCCCATGGGGAAGTAATCCGAAGTGCAACCTGGGAGCTTAACGCGTGTGTGAGGATTGTGGTACAGTGCCCTAAATCCATGAACAAACTCCCCTGAAAAACCAAACCTAGTCATGACCGCGTCCATATATGGCCACAGGACACTATCAAAGGCCTTGTGTATATCCAAGCCCAACAGAAGAACATAGCTCCGCATCCTGGATAATGTCCGTCGCCAAGCGGATGTTGTCTGTGATTTGCCTAGAGGGGATGAATCCGGTTTGTTCGGGGCCAACCAGGGTGGAAATTATGGGGGCTAGTCTATCTGCAAGAACACGACCTAGAATCTTAATGTCATTGTTAAGAACCGAGATTGGTCTGTAATTCTGGGGGAGGGAGTGATCCTTGTTAGGTTTAGGGATTAGGGTCATATTGGCTGCAAGCATTTCCTCTGGAAGTGAGTGGCCTTGCAATACGTGGTTGATTAATTTAGTCAATTTAGGGGCCAACGTACCTGCAAATTTTTTATAGTAAGTCGCCGTATACCCATCTGGGCCCGGGGCTGTTGACGCTTTGAGCGACTTAATGACTGTCAGGACCTCCAGATCTGTGCATGGGGCGTTCAAGTTGGTCAGTTGTTCGTGTGTCAAAGTCGGAAGTTGGATGGAGTTCAACCAGTCCTCAACTCCAGCAGGGGGGGGAGAGGCTGGGGCAGAAAGTTTTTGGTTTTTAAGGTGTATGTCGAGATGAATTCGGTGAAGGGTGTGATGAGATTTGTCTTTGGTCCTGGTGGTCTGTAGCATAGCAGTATGTGGATGGTGTCTTGAGGTGTTGTTTGAAGATGCAGAGTGAGTGTCTCCATGAAAGGCAATGAGTTCTGTAGAGTCGGTTTGACGAGAGAGAGGTGAGATTTGAAGATCACTGCTAGGCCTCCTCCTCTTTGTCCTATTCTATGCTCGGTTAGGATGCAGTAGTTCTCAGGCACCAATTCTGTTAGGATGGTGTTACAGTCGGGTGTTAGCCAGCTTTCTGTGATAAAGAGGCAATCTATGTTGTTTTGGGTGATGAAGTCGTGGATTTCCTGTCTGTGCTTGACTGCAGATCTGGTGTTGATCAGGGCGCACGATAAGTGTTGTAGTTGAAGTAGTACCTTCGTGTTTTTGATGGTTGATTGTCGATTGATCTTTAGCAGTTGTTCTTTTCGTAATATTTTTTGGGTGGAGGTTGGTAATGTTGAGGCGGTATTCCTTAGCCTGTGGAGGGTGTCGGCTGAGTATTTAAAGTTGCACATGATGGGAAAACAAAGTTGATGGTGATGGTGAATAGGGCCCAATGACCTAACCGCCCCCCCCCCCCCCCATTGATCCAGAGGAAGACGAAAAACCCCAGCTGAGCCTAGGCCAATTACTACAGCAGGAGAAAAATTCCTTCCTGACACCCCGAGAGGTGATCGGGTGAACCCTGGATCAACTTTCTACTGGTTGGAGGTGCCCGGATGTACTTACCAGGTTGGCGCACGCGGGCCTGCTGGAAAGAGAATTGGGGAGAGGATAATGGGATGGCTGGAGCTAGGCCGCACCCGCAGGACCTTCTCTCAGTAGCACGAGGTCCCTGGTCCTCCACACGGCCACTCCCTGGGTACCGGTGGATAGGTGACTCCGGTTGTTGTGAGTTGTAGACTGATCCCTCCTAGGCTTGATCAGAGAACTGTCCACAAGGATCCCTCTCCGGCTAGGCGTTCCGCTCTCTCTAAATTTAGGCCCAGGCTTCTCAGGCCTAGGCGCACTTACAGCAGGCCTCAACGCAGGCCTCCTGCCGGCTGGAAGATGCGATCCCGAGAGAGCGGGCTGAGACCGCCCCTGTCTTAAATAAGCTCTCCCATCAGGCTGTGCACAGCGCATTGCACTGTTGGTAGAACAGTGGTCTTGTGGGTAATGTAGTCTCAATTCTATCCATGCCAATAGAGTCTCTGTCTCTGATACCACAATACCCATAATGCTTTATCCATGAATAACTGAACCATACAACTTTAGTAGTCTAGCATAAAACCGACACCAGAGGGAGCCAAAATTCTTATCTATACACAAATTGTAGTCTGTTAATATGCATGCAATGGTAACACCTTGCTACACACTCCCCCCACTTGAAATCTTTGGTCCCCAAAGACAGCAGCAATTTGTGACCTGTTACATGCTTTGTTTAATACACGAGGAGAGAAACAAAAGTTAAAGCACACAGGAAATCAAACAGTTTGCTCTTTCGTAAAACTCTGACAGAGGAACCTCCCACCAATTGGCAAGGGAGGGGGGTTTGTCCTGTCTACAGGCCACCGTAACTGGGATGGCCCAACCAGATGTGCCACGGGGTGAGCTGGGTTGTCCTCCACTAAATGTGAGGTTGTCAGGGACCTGCCAGAAATAGAGGACGATCCCTGCTTCCCTCTGTACCTGTGCGTCAGCGTGTGCCAATTGCGCACGCGCGTGCACCAATTGCGTGCGCGCGTGCGTGCTAAATGACATGGCGCCATTAGGCCTTTAAAAAGCCAGCAGTTGCAATAGTGCACTGCTGTCTGATCTGCAGCTTCTGTGTATCTTTACCTGCATCTGCTATCTGATTACCTGGACGACCCGACTCTGCTGACTTACCTGTTATCTCCAACCCTGACCTCGGCCTGCCTTGACCCTGCTACTATTACCTGTTGTTCCATTGCCAGACCTCTGCCTGCTTATCTGATCCTGCTCCAGTCCACCGCATTGCTCTGCCTGATCACCTGATCTGACCCGGCTCGCCTGACCCTGCACCTGCCTGCTACTTGCTCTGTGTGTTCCAGTGTTGACCTGGCTTATCTCTCCCTGCTTCAGCCTGCTACTGATCCTGCTGTCATCTGCAGTTCCAGCCTACTTGGAAGATCATCAACCAGCTACAGTGTCAACCACTACAGTCTCCACAGGCACTCCTACCCCGCTGTGTTCCCGAGACCACTGTTCCCACTCCGGTGGCTCCTGAACCAGAGCTGTATGAGAGGTCTTCTCCTACAAGTCAGACTCGTCCTCTGAGGTACGTAACAGTATCAGACAGCCATAACCGAGTCTGCAGAAGAAACCTCACCCATGGAGGAGATTTGCACACACCTCGCGGCTCTCACGCAAGCCATTAAATCCCTACAAGAAGGACATGTCAAATTGGACGAGCGGGTCCAGAACTTATCAGATTCCAGTCATGTGGCTTCAGTTTCCCCCACTGCACCCGTACAGTCTGCCTCCGCTCCTTCCGTAGTGATGCTTCCGCCTGAACCCAGAGTTCCTGTTCCGGAAAGATTCGCAGGAGACCGCGCCAAATTCCGGGCCTTCCAAAATGCATGCCAGCTATACTTCTCTCTACAACCCCCGACCTTTTCACTTGAAGCCACCAAGGTGGGATTTGTCATCACCCTACTCCAAGGAGAACCCCAGAGTTGGGCCCACCGACTACTCGAGCAGAACAGCGCACAGACCCACTCCTTGTTAGTCTTTTTTGAGGCCATGGCTCAGCTTTATGAGGACCCCCAGCGGACCGCCACAGCGGAAGCTGCCCTGTTTGCGCTCCAGCAAGGTCGCAGAGCGGCCGAGGACTATGTCACAGACTTTAGGCGCTGGAGCTCAGACACTCAATGGAATGATGCTGCCTTACGACACCAATTCCACATGGGTCTCTCTGACAGTCTCAAGGATGAGCTTGCCCGAGTGGGTATACCAGGTACTCTTGAAAATCTGATCACCCTGTCCATCCAAATCGATCGACGACTCCGTGAGCGTCGGTCAGAGCGGTCCACTCAGCAAGGCCGCCCCGTGTGGATGACCCCAAGGGCTCCAGCTCCCTCTTCCCGTTACCTGGCACCAACCTGCTCAGATCCTGCCGGTCCAGTTCCAGACACTTCCAGGCCCATGCAAATAGGAGTGATACGATCAACTTTATCCCCTGAAGAACGAGCACGTCGCAGACAGCACAATCTTTGCCTCTACTGTGGCGAGGCCGGCCACTACTTGCACAACTGCCCCGCCAAGGTGCGTAAGTGCCCTTCTTCCATACCTGCCAACTCTGTCTGCCAATGCAACCCACCTTGCTCTCCCTCTCTCATTCCAACTTCCGGGAAGAACAATAACAGTCAACGCTATTGTCGACTCCGGGGCATGTAGCTGTTTTGTCGATATCACCTTTGCCATTCAGCAACGCCTCCCGCTACAAGAAAAGGCGCATGGACTTTCTGTCTACCTGGCCGATGGCTCTTGCATAAAGTCAGGACAAGTAACCCAGGAGACCGCTCCCTTGCCTGTTGCCATCTTCTCCCAACATAAGGAGCTGCTGACTCTGGATGCCATATCTTCGCCATTGTTCCCCATGATCCTGGGGCTACCTTGGCTTCAGGCTCACAATCCCCAAATCAATTGGGTATCTGGGGAAGTGAGATTGCTGTCCTCCTACTGTCAGAGACATTGTATATCCAAACCCTCCAACCCACCCACTACTCTGCTGTGTATGGACTCTGATCAGAATTTATTCCAGTCAGTGCCTGAACCATACCACGAGTTCATTGATGTTTTCAGTAAACGGGGGGCTGACTCCCTTCCGCCTCACCGCTCCTATGACTGCCCGATCGAACTACTTCCTGGAGCTGAGATCCCCTTTGGGCGCATATTTCCTTTGTCGGAAAAGGAACAGGAGGCACTAAAGGTTTACATTGATGAAAATCTGAATAAGGGGTTTATCCGCCCCTCAACCTCACCAGCAGGTGCCGGAATATTCTTTGTCACAAAAAAGACCAGACCCTTCGCCCATGTGTGGACTACCGTGAGTTGAATAAAATCACAGTCAAAAAACGCTATCCGTTGCCCCTGGTACCTGAACTGTTCCAGAAATTAAGATCTGCCATTATCTTCACCAAGTTGGATCTAAGGGGGGCCTACAATCTTGTCTGCATCCGAGCCGGGGATGAGTGGAAGACGGCCTTTCCTACCCGGTTCGGCCATTATGAATATCTGGTCATGCCATTTGGGCTCTGCAACGCCCCTGCCACTTTCCAATATTTCATCAATGATGTGTTCAGAGACTTTTTGGACATTTTTGTAATTGTCTATCTAGATGATATCTTAATCTTCTCAGGGTCCCTTGATCGGCATCGGGAACATGTCTGCAGGGTACTGAGTCGTCTTCGTCAGCATGGACTGTATGCAAAGGCAGAAAAATGCGAATTTGAGCAGCAGTGCATCCAGTTCCTAGGATTGGTGATTTCCCCAACGGGAATTAAGATGGACCCCCAAAAGGTGTCCGCTATTCTAGACTGGCCTGTACCCTTAGACAAGAAGGGAGTGCAACGTTTCATAGTGTTTGCAAACTTTTACAGAAAGTTCATCAAGGGTTTTTCCGCGATAATCACGCCCATAACGCAGCTAACTAAACAAAACCTGCGATTCCATTGGAATCCCGAAAGCCCAAGATGCCTTTGAAACACTCAAAAAACTTTTTACCTCAGCTCCGATCCTCAGCCATCCTGACCCATCTCTACCCTACATCCTTGAGGTAGATGCCTCCGAAGTTGCTGTAGGGGCGGTCATTTCTCAATGCCAGGGTACTAAGGACCTAATGCATCCTGTGGCCTTCTTCTCACAGAAGCTTTCCCCTGCAGAGAGGAACTACGATGTGGGTGATCGGGAGTTACTTGCCATCAAGGTTGCTTTGGAAGAATGGAGATACTTGTTAGAGGGTGCTATCCATCCAGTACTCATATACACCGACCACAAGAATCTAAAGTACCTAAGATCTGCTAGACGGCTGAAACCTCGACAAGCCCGATGGGCCCTGTTTTTCTCTTGCTTTTCCTTCCACATCACATACCGGCCTGGATAAAAAAATACCAAACCAGACGCGCTATCGCGTATGTATGACAACCCTAAGGACCTTTCTGTCCCTGACACCATCTTACCCGCAGGCAACTTTCTACTTCTTCAAACGGATCTTCTCTCCCAGATTAAGGAAGCATCCACTGATTCTTCGAGACCCCCTGGGATTACCTTGACATCCAGAGATGGCCTACTGTGGAGGGGGAGTCAAATCTTTGTCCCTGGTGACTTGCAAGTTGGAGTGTTAAAACTTCTTCATGATCACCCACTGGCAGGGCACGTCGGGGTCCGCAAGACCCTCGAGTTGGTACGTCGCACGTTCTGGTGGCCAGGTCTGGAGGAGTTTTGCAAGAAATATGTAAGTACATGCCCTGTCTGTAACCGGAACAAAACAGCAAGAAGTCGGGCCTGGGGACTATTGAAACCCTTACCTGTACCGGATAGACCATGGAAGATGATCTCCATGGACTTTATAGTAGAGCTTCCATGTTCTGAAGGGTGTACCGCAATCTTTGTTGTCGTGGATCGACTCTCTAAAATGGCCCACTTCCTACCATTAAAGAGTACCCCATCCGCTATGGAGACAGCCCGTGTATTCATTAAGGAAATTGTCAGATTACATGGAGTTCCTGCAAACATCATATCAGATAGGGGAGTACAATTTACCTCACGTTTCTGGAGAGCGTTATGTAAGACCTTGAAGATCGAACTAGCTTTGTCCGTCCTCGGCCTATCACCCCCAAACGAACGGACAAACTGAGAGGACAAATCAGACTCTTGAACAATACATCAGATGTTTCACGTCCTTTGTCCAAGATGACTGGGTATCCTTACTGCCCCTAGCAGAATTTGCCTATAACAACGCCAGCCACTCGGCCACAGGACAATCTCCCTTCTTCTCTAATTATGGTTTTCACCTGTCTTTTTTACCTGATTTTCTTCCAGAATCCTCAATTCCAGCAGTACAGAGCATGGTGGACTTCCTCAGTCGCAATAACCAAGTGTTGCAGGAAGCAGTGACCAAGGCCCAGGCAGACAGCAAGAAAGCTTTCGACAGGAAAAGGAGAGGGGAATTGGACCTGCAAGTGGACGATCAGGTATGGCTCTCCACAAATAACCTCAGGTTGGCTTGCCCTTCGAAAAAATTAGCACCCAAGTTCTTAGGACCCTTTTCGGTGAAGAGAAAAATGAACGAGGTATCGTATGAACTTTCCTTACCTGACTCTTTTAAGATACATCCAGTGTTTCATGTCTCTTTACTCAAACCTGCAGTACCTGATCCCTTCCCTGACAGAGGGTCCAGACCACCAGAACCTGTTATTATTGATGGAAGTGAGGAATACGAGGTGGAAGCCATCCTCGATTGTAGGAGACGGCAAGGTCAAGTGCAATTTCTAATTAAATGGAAAGGTTATGGTCCGGAGGATAACTCCTGGGAACCTGAACGTAACATTCATGCTGAGGAATTAATTCATGCATTTTTCCTTGCCCATCCTGAAAGAAGAGGCCGGTTGGGCATCCGGAGGCTGCCCCTTGGGGGGGGGGGCAATGTCAGGGACCTGCCAGAAATAGAGGACGATCCCTGCTTCCCTCTGTACCTGTGCGTCGGCGTGCGCCAATTGCGCACGCGCATGCGCGCTAAATGACATGGCGCCATTAGGCCTTTAAAAAGCCAGCAGTTGCAATAGTGCACTGCTGTCTGATCTGCAGCTTCTGTGTATCTTTACCTGCATCTGCTATCTGATTACCTGGACGACCCGGCTCTGCTGACTTACCTGTTATCTCCAACCCTGACCTCGGCCTGCCTTGACCCTGCTACTATTACCTGTTGTTCCATTGCCAGACCTCTGCCTGCTTATCTGATCCTGCTCCAGTCCACCGCATTGCTCTGCCTGACCCACTGATCTGACCCGGCTCGCCTGACCCTGCACCTGCCTGCTACTTGCTCTGTGTGTTCCAGTGTTGACCTGGCTTATCTCTCCATGCTTCAGCCTGCTACTGATCCTGCTGTCATCCGCAGTTCCAGCCTACTTGGAGGATCATCAACCAGCTACAGTGTCAACCACCACAGTCTCCACAGGCACTCCTACCCCGCTGTGTTCCCGAGACCACTGTTCCCACTCCGGTGGCTCCTGAACCAGAGCTGTATGAGAGGTCTTCTCCTACAAGTCAGACTCGTCCTCTGAGGTACGTAACAGAGGTGGAAGGATCAGGTATTTCTAATGTCCTTTTTGAGGTAAACACAGCCTCTTCGGAGCTTTCACCCAATTGATCATATGTTAGTCTCTTGGGTGGGTGAATAGCTCTTCTCTCTCTCTGCCCTTTTGGCTCTTGGGCTTCAGGCATGCTGAACTCTGTTTCCTTCACAGCTTCTTCTGCTGCTTGTTCAGACACGCTGGATTCTGCATCCTCCATAGTTTCCTCTTCCTGCATATCAGTTTCCACTTCTCATTCTGCAAAGGCTGAGACTTCTTCAGGGTCTCCTGTGGGCAATGAACTTTGGTCATCCTCCAACTCTTCAGACAGCAAGCTCTGAGGCACAAACTCAGGGGCCTCGGGTCTAAGAATTCCAATGTCCGTCGTTTCAGATCGGGACAAAAAGGGGGTCGTAGACCCTGGCAATTGAGATGACCACAGCCAGTCCAAGTCAGTCTCTTCATCCTCACTGTCCTCATCATCCATCTCTTGAGGCACTGATTGAGACCTAGTGACTGGTTGAGACCTTTGAGAGGTAGAGGGAGTCATCTATGGATCAGACGAACTGCTTCTAATAGAGGCAGTAGATGGTTCCGATGCCAAGTCTTTAACGGGCCTACACTCCCTTCTGGCCAGACCTGGTACACTGGAAGCCCTGGTAGCTTCTTGCAGATGACATAGGGCTGGGACTTCCAGCAGTAAGCTAACTTGTGTTTTCCAGGGACGCCCAGATTGCTCAACAGCACTCTGTCTCCTGGTTGTAAGTCCTGCACTTGAACCTTTAGATCAAAGTTCTTCTTATTTATCAATCCCTTCCGGTCTGAGGTGGCTTGTGCCTTGTCATAGGCGGTTTTCAAGCTTCTCCGCAGGCGGTCTACATACTCTCTGTGGAAAGTTGCGGAGGTATGGTCTAGGGATGTGCCGAAGGTCAAGTCCACTGGTAGCCGAGCCTCTCTTCCAAACATTAGACGATACGGAGAGTATCCTGTGGCATCATTTGCAGTACTGTTGTAGGCATGTACAATGGCTGCTACATGTTTGCTCCAATGTTGCTTCTACTCCGAGATTAAGGTTCCAAGCATGTCTAGAAGGGTTCGGTTGAACCTCTCTGGTTGAGGATCCCCCTGAGGATGGTATGGGGTGGTTCTGGACTTTTTGATGCCTAACAGATCTAACTGTCTTTTATTAAGGCTACTTTCAAAGTCTCTCCCTTGATCTGAGTGGATACGTTGAGGCAGGCCATAGTGCACAAAGAACTTCTCTACTAGAATCTTGGCCACTGTTGAGGCTTGTTGATCCTTTGTGGGAAATGCCTGGGCATATTTGGTGAAATGGTCAGTCACCAATAGTATATTTCCGTGCCCGCTCAGATCAGGCTCCAAGCACAGAAAGTCAATGCACACCAGCTCCATGGGTCACTGACTCTGAAGATGGCCCATTGGGGCAGCTCTGAGGGGCAAGGTCTTCCTTTGAATACATCTAATACAGGAGTGGTAGTAACCCTCGACTTCAGCCCGCATGTAGGGCCAGTAGAATCGGTCCCTCACTAAATGAAAAGTCCTCTCAGGTCCCAGCTGACCATGTGTCACGTACCAAGTGTGACCAGAACTGTGCAGCTAGCAACAGAGGAACACCAAACACGTATAAGTGAAATATAAAGATTTATTAAAGATAAGTGAAATAATATATATATATATATATATATATATATATATATATATATATATATAACCACCTCCAATACCACACAGTGCACAACAACCAATACCAAACAGAACCCACAATTAATAACAGTAACAGACAAATATGTACAAGTAATGGGGGAACCAGAATCATAAACAGGGCCAGGCCGAGGTCATACACAGGGGGATCAGCAGATGGGGTAAGGATGGATCAGGACAGGGAGACAGGATCAAGCAGGGGGCAACCAGGCTGCAGAGCAGGGATAAGGACGGACACAACAGGTTCAGGATCAGGTTACAGGGATCAGGATACAGGGATCAGGATACAGGGATCAGGATACAGGGATCAAGGTTCAAGCAGACAGGCTACAGGTCAGGGCACGAGGACGATACCAGGGCAGTGTGTGTATACACCTGCCGGGTATTTATAGGAATGCCTGATTAGCTTCAGGTCACACCTGATCGGAGGGAGGGCAGTCTGCTCCACACTGCCAGGATCCATCCGCTGGTGGAAACCAGTACTGCGTCCAAAAGATAATACAACACCAGCAGGGAAAGATTCTCCTGACAGTTACAAACTGCCAGGAGACACCTGCTGGTGGACCACAGTACTGCAAGATAAATAATAAATGCCACCAGCGGATGGAACCTTTCCTGACAGTACCCCCCCTCAAAGGAGCGGCCTCCGGACGCTCCAACTAGCTGTTGCCGGAGAAAGTTCATGGCAATCAGCTGGGTAGTAGGCAAAGTCACATCCGGGCAGACAATCACATCAAGCTGGGCAGCAGGCAGGAACACCTCGGGCTGGGCAGCAGGCTCCGGGTCATCGAGCTGGGCAGCAGGCAGGAACACCTCGGGCTGGGCAGCAGGCTCCGGGTCATCGAGCTGGGCAGCAGGCAGGAACACCTCGGGCTGGGCAGCAGGCTCCGGGTCATCGAGCTGGGCAGCAGGCAGGGACACTTCGGGCTGGGCAGCAGGCTCTGGGTCATCGAGCTGGGCAGCAGGCAGGGACACTTCGGGCTGGGCAGCAGGCTCCGGGTCATCGAGCTGGGCAGCAGGCTCCGGGTCATCGAGCTGGGCAGCAGACAGGAACACTTCGGGCTGGGCAGCAGGCTCCGGGTCATCGAGCTGGGCAGCAGGCAGGGACACTTCGGGCTGGGCAGCATGCTCCGGATCATCAAGCTGGGCCGCAGACAGGAACACTTCGGGCTGGGCAGCAGGCTCCGGGTCATCGAGCTGGGCAGCAGGCTCCGGATCATCAAGCGTGGCAGCAGACAGGAACACTTCGGGCTGGGCAGCAGGCTCCGGGTCATCGAGCTGGGCAGCAGACGGGATCATCTCAGGCTGGGCAGCGGACGGGATCATCTCAGGCTGGGCAGCGGACGGGATCATCTCAGGCTGGGCAGCAGACGGGATCATCTCAGGCTGGGCAGCAGACGGGATCATCTCAGGCTGGGCAGCAGACGGGATCATCTCAGGCTGGGCAGCAGACGGGATCATCTCAGGCTGGGCAGCAGACGGGATCATCTCAGGCTGGGCAGCAGACGGGATCATCTCAGGCTGGGCAGCAGACGACATACCCTCGAGCCGGGAAAAGGGCTCCACAACCTCGGGCCGGGAAACGGGCACCACAACCTCAAGCCGGGAAACGGGCACCACAACCTCAAGCCAGGGAACGGGCACCGCAGCGGGCACCACAACCTCAGGCCGGGAAACGGGCACCACAACCACAGGCCGGGAAACGGGCACCACAACCACAGGCCGGGAAACGGGCACCACAACCACAGGCCGGGAAACGGGCACCGGATCTTCCGACTGGGACACTGTCATCAGGGCTTCAGTTTGGAAGGCTGGCACGGGAACTCCATGTTGGCAGGCTGGCACAGGGTCTTCAGGCTGGCAGGCTGGTACAGGGTCTTCAGGCTGGCAGGCTGGCACAGGGTCTTCAGGCTGGCAGGCTGGTACAGGGTCTTCAGGCTGGCAGGCTGGTACAGGGTTTTCAGGCTGGCAGGCTGGTACAGGGTCTTCAGGCTGGCAGGCTGGTACAGGGTTTTCAGGCTGGCAGGCTGGTACAGGGTCTTCAGGCTGGCAGGCTGGCACAGGGTCTTCAGGCTGGCAGGCTGGCACAGGGTCTTCAGGCTGGCAGGCTGGCACAGGGTCTTCAGGCTGGCAGGCTGGCACAGGGTCTTCAGGCTGGCAGGCTGGCACAGGGTCTTCAGGCTGGCAGGCTGGTACAGGGTCTTCAGGCTGGCAGGCTGGTACAGGGTCTTCAGACTGGAAGGCTGGCTCGAAAACCGCAGGCTGGAAGGCTGGCTCGAAAACCGCAGGCTGGAAGGCTGGCTCAAGGACCGCAGGCTGGAAGGCTGGCTCAAGGACCGCAGGCTGGAAGGCTGGCTCAAGGACCGCAGGCTGGAAGGCTGGCTCAAGGACCGCAGGCTGGAAGGCTGGCTCAAGGACCGCAGGCTGGAAGGCTGGCTCAAGGACTGCAGGCTGGAAGGCTGGCTCAAGGACTGGCTCTGGGACTGTAGGCTGGAAGGCTGGCTCGAGAACTGCAGACTGGAAGGCTGGCTCGAGAACTGCAAGCTGGAAGGCTGGCTCGAGAACTGCAAGCTGGAAGGCTGGTTCTGGAACTGCAAGCTGGAAGGCTGGTTCTGGAACTGCAAGCTGGAAGGCTGGCTCTGGAACTGCAGGCTGGGAAGCTGGCTCGAAGGCTGGTTCTGGAACTGCAAGCTGGAAGGCTGGTTCTGGAACTGCAAGCTGGAAGGCTGGTTCTGGAACTGCAAGCTGGAAGGCTGGCTCTGGAACTGCAGGCTGGGAAGCTGGCTCGAAGGCTGGTTCTGGAACTACAGGCTGGAGCAGGTTGGTGGGTGTGGAGGAAGGTGGGATTACTGGTTGGATTGTGTGGGTAGGGAAATACTTCCGCTTCTTTTTAGATTTGGTTACTGCAGGTTTGCACATAACGGGGGGAGTATATGGAAAAGATGGAATCGAGCAAATGGAAGAATATGGCAGGGATACGGGGACAGTGGCTGGAGGAGGTTCTTGTGGGCTTGCAGGCAGCTGAGAAGAGGCAGGTGGGTTGAATGCAGGATAGGTGCAGGGAGCAGAGACTGGATATTGATACCTGGTGGGAAGTAGTGTGTACTGAACTGTGACTGGGGTTGCCATGGGTGATGGAGAAATAGACTCTTGGGCAGGCAGGTGTCTGGCAGCAGAGATGTTTTTTTGTGGGCTGGCTGGGGCCGATTGCAAAATATCAGACCATGCTGAGAGTAGTGGCTGCACAAACTGCAGTTTACATCCTGCCTGTCTGACAAGGGATTGTACACAATCAACACACTCTATTATTTTCTGTTGGGAACAAGCTGTGTAATGTTCAAAAAAGTATGGGGAGTCATCCTCCAGAAGCCAAACCAATGATACGACCTGATTAACATTAAAGGGGGGAGAAAAATCATCATGGCCCTCTGGGATACAAGGCAAAGCCAGCTCTGTGCAGATTTTAATTAAAGGTTGAACATCCCCAAACATCATACAGCCCTGATCAACCCAGGAGTGAGCTAAACGAATAATCTCTAGCAGCTGATCACTGGTCCACTCTTTCAGTGTCTGACGGAGATATTCACCACTCTCTGACGCCAGCAGAGCATAATAAGGAATCATATCAGAGTTCATTTTAGCAGAGTAACAGAACCAAAATGGGTCCTCTGTGCAGCTACTTCTGATCATTAATGGCCCTGGTATACTGTCACGTACCAAGTGTGACCAGAACTGTGCAGCTAGCAACAGAGGAACACCAAACACGTATAAGTGAAATATAAAGATTTATTAAAGATAAGTGAAATAATATATATATATATATAACCACCTCCAATACCACACAGTGCACAACAACCAATACCAAACAGAACCCACAATTAATAACAGTAACAGACAAATATGTACAAGTAATGGGGGAACCAGAATCATAAACAGGGCCAGGCCGAGGTCATACACAGGGGGATCAGCAGATGGGGTAAGGATGGATCAGGACAGGGAGACAGGATCAAGCAGGGGGCAACCAGGCTGCAGAGCAGGGATCAGGGATAAGGACGGACACAACAGGTTCAGGATCAGGTTACAGGGATCAGGATACAGGGATCAGGATACAGGGATCAGGATACAGGGATCAGGATACAGGGATCAGGATACAGGGATCAAGCAGACAGGCTACAGGTCAGGGCACGAGGACGATACCAGGGCAGTGTGTGTATACACCTGCCGGGTATTTATAGGAATGCCTGATTAGCTTCAGGTCACACCTGATCGGAGGGAGGGCAGTCTGCTCCACACTGCCAGGATCCATCCGCTGGTGGAAACCAGTACTGCGTCCAAAAGATAATACAACACCAGCAGGGAAAGATTCTCCTGACAGTTACAAACTGCCAGGAGACACCTGCTGGTGGACCACAGTACTGCAAGATAAATAATAAATGCCACCAGCGGATGGAACCTTTCCTGACACCATGGTTGTCATGAAGGGCAGTTAGCACTGTCTCTCTGTGTTTCCTGGGTAGAAACAGCTGCCATTTCTTTTCGAGGCCATCAGAGGGGCCCCTTCGGTAGGCCACCCCTTGATGCAGCTGCAACCAATCCCACTCTCGGTGCAGTAGATGGGCCTCCTTTGGGGAGTCGGTGAGGAGCATGTCAGAGCATTGATTCTCCAGAGCCTTCAAGACCAAGTGGGGTCTTCCAACTGGTCCCTTCTGAGGTCCTTCTTTGAAAGTTTTGGCAGGCCTTCGTCCCCGATTTGGGTTACTTTACAATAGCACTTGGGGACACCCGCAGCAGAAACTCCAATATCTTCAGCCCTGGATCCTCCTCCAGCTTGATGTTCAGCTCCCTGATACAGGGCTCTAACCCCTATGGTGTTAGCTGGGTCCACTCTTCAGGGGAGTCACTAGGACCATGAGGCCTTCTAGATAGGGCGTCTGCATCCCTGTTCCCAACTCCCGGTCGATACTTCAAGCTGAACGTTAACCCCAATAGGGCAGCCAACCATCTGTGTCCTGTGGCATCCAGTTTTGCTGTGGTGAGGAGGTAGGTGAGTGGGTTGTTGTCAGTCTTGATCACAAATTCTGCCCCATAGAGGTAGTCTCTTAATTTATCCACTACAGCCCATTTCAAAGCCAGGAACTTGAGTTTATGTGTGGGGTAGTTTCTTTCGGATGGGCCTAGACTTCGACTCACATAGGCCACAGGCCGCAGGTGACCGTCGTATTCTTGGTACAACACCCCACCTAGCCCGTCTCGGCGGGCATCAACATGTAATTCATAGAGTTTGGTTGTATCTGCATAGTCTAGAACTGAGGCGGTTGTTAGGCTCCACTTCAACTGCTTGAAGGCCTCTTCACACTTGGTGGCCCACTGGTCCTGAAAGGACTCTCTGGGTTTTCTGGCTCCCCCTGCTGGTTTCACAGGTTTGACTGAGTCTGGGACATCATCCTCTCCTTCACTTCTCAGTAGCTCATTAAGTGGGTGAGATATCTTTGCGAATCCCTCTACAAATCTCCGGTAGTAGGAGCAGAATCCCAGAAATGACCGAAGCTCAGTCACATTAGTGGATCTTGGCAAAGAGGTGATGGCGTCCAGCTTCTCAGGATCTGTGGCCACTCCTTCCGCAGACACGATGTGACCCAGGTAGTGAACCGAGGGCTGATAAAACTGACACTTTTCAATGGAGATTTTCAGGCCTTCTTCATGAAGTCTCTTCAAGACCTTCTCCAACCTTCCTTTATGCTCCTCCAGAGTCCTGCCAAACACTATGATGTCATCCAGGTACACCAACACCTCGATCAGGTTCATGTCACCCACTGTCTTCTCTATCGGCCTTTGGAAAGTGGGAGGGGCCCCAGACAGGCCCTGAGGAATGCGGTCAAACTCAAAGAAACCCACTGGGGTAATGAAAGGAGTTTTCTCCTTATCTTCTGGATGCATGGGGATTTGGTAATATCCACTCTTCAGGTACAGTACACTGAACCACTTGGCCCTTGACAGGCTCTGCAATGCGTCTTCTATCTGGGGAGTGGTGTACTGGTCAGGGATGGTTCTTCTGTTCAGAGTTCTGTAGTCAATGCACAGCCTTAGTGACCCATTTTTTTTTCGCACCACTACTATCGGAGAAGCGTATGGGCTCCTGGACTCTCTGATGATCCCTGCTCTTTTAAGTTTTGCCAATTGTTCACGCAGGTCTTCCAAGTCCCCCAGGGGAACCCGTCAGACCCTCTCTCTAAATGGCTTGTCTTCTTGAAGACAAATCTTGTGTGTGGCACTCTTCACACACCCCACATCAAATTCACTCTTTGAGAATGCGGCCTGCCATCTGTAAAGCTGAGTCTTAACTCTTTCTCTCCATTCCGGAGGAAGAGCAGTGTCCTCCGGATAAAATTCTTCCACTGAAACCTCATCCTTTCCCGGCTTCTTCAAGTCAGACGGTGCAAGTGGGGTGGCCGTGCTCACTTGGCCCAACAACATCCGGGCTGGCATCTTCACAGGTGAGGTGGTTGTGTTGCGAACACTCACTGAGACCTTTCCATGATTCCTCCGCAAGGCCTTCAAGGGGACCACTTCAGGAATGATCTCTATCCCCTTGTCCTCCTTCTGTTGGTCTGCTTCGAGGATGATAAATGGACCTGGTTGCTTCCAAGTAAGCTTGACAGATGCCCTCAAACAGGCCACTTCTCCCGGCTGCAGCACTCTCTCTTTCCTGTCCAGACGCCAGATTTTTCCCACTCCCTCAGCTGGGACCTTCTATTCCTGTACAAGGTGCTGGTAAGCCCGTCTCAGCATGGGGTGTACACCTGAAGTCGAGGCATCCTGTCCCTGGGCCAGAGGTGTTAGTAGTCTCCTGACTAAATCAGTGTTGGTCCCTATAATGAGAGAACTTTTGCTGGTCCCTGGTGGGCAAGGACAGATCACTGCCAAAGTGTCAAATGTCTCTGCTTTTCCAGCCACTGAGGGGTCAAAGGACAGCTTGACCGGTAGATAGCCATCATAGGGTAAGTTCTGAGTCCCAATGCCCTAAATTTCCAACTCTTCCAACTTCTGCAACGGAAAGTGTTTCAGGTGCTTGTCATAGAAGTCTCTATAGAGTAGAGTTACTTGGGCTCCAGTATCCAGGAGGGCCTTGGTGTAAATCCCTTCTACTTGGACGGGGACAACTGGAGAGGGCCCCACCAATTTGGCAGGAAATTTCCGGAGGGAGGCCTGTTTGGCTTGTTCAGTGGTTTGGATCCTTTGTTGGGTCTGGTGTGCACTGACTCTCCACTCCTGGGCATGCTGAGTCAAAGGGCGTGGGGCCCTGAGTCGCTCAGAGGCAGCAACGGGGGTCCTCTGCGAGGGTCTGGGCTCCCAGAGGCCGTCTCCTTGCATCGTTGGGTTTTATGGAGTTAGCTGAAATGGGTAGGCACCCGGTTGACTCCTTCACCAGGGCCCTCAGGAGTTTTCCGCCGGCTTTCGGTACTGTGCCACAGCTTTCTCTGGGCTCGGGCATACCCCTCTAAAGTGTCCGACTCCTCCACAGTTGAAACAGGTCAACAGCTTCTTCGGCTTCTGCACTTGGGCAACAGCATAACTTGGAGGTTTCTTGAGCTCCTCTAAGGTGATTTCACCAGACAGAACAGTTGGCTGGCTGGTCAATAGGGACATCATCTCTATCAGCTGTGTCACTTGAGTCTTTAGGAGCTCTACCTGAGGATCACCATCATTAGCATTTATCACTCTGACCCCAGCAGAAGGTTCAGGCTTCTGATTCTTTCTCTTACTGTCCAGCATAACTTCTTCTTCTCTGACAATCCGAATCAGGTCTGGATACTTCTTCCCGAGTCCTTAGTAAGAGGGTAATGGGATCTTGGGGTTGAGCCCCTCTCAGGACTTGCGTGGCTATGATTTTATCCACATCTCGAGGGTCCAAAACCTTTTTCAGAAAGATCTAAAGTATGATCTTGTCCAGCCGCCTAATGTATTTGACAACTTCTCTCCTTCTTTTTGATAAGAGTGTTCCATCTGATAGATAAGGTCAGAGACTTTCTCAGTGCGCCCAAACACATCCTGGAGAATGTTCAGGTAGTCCTGGGCATTACAGTTCCGCTTACTGAGCTTCAGATTGCGAATGGCTTCCAAGGCAGGTCCCTTCAAACTCTCGGTAATTCTTTAATTCTTAAGAATCTCTGGGATGTCCCATTCATCCAGAGCTTGGGTGGCTTGATCCAGCCACTCTTCAAAGCTGTCTTCCACTGAAGGTACTGATTGTCTTCCACTAAAAACCCTGAAGCCCTGTACACACGATCGGATTTCCTATGGATTTTCGTTCGATGGATTTGTCCATCGGAAAACCGATGAAACTGTTTTCCATCAGTCTTGGCCACACAACATCAGTCCAAAAACCGACGGCAAAAAAACGACGGGACATACAACACGTACGACGTCGCTATAAAATGGAAGTTCAAATCTAATCGCGTCACCCCTTGGGCTGCTTTTGCTGATTTCGTGTTACCGCGTGTTAGTAAAAGTTTGGTGAGAGCCGATTCGCGCTTTTCAGTCTCCGTGCTTTGCAGATCGTTTCCTGGTGTTCAGTTTGTGCTTGTGGGTTCGTATTTGTTAATCAGTGCGTGCAGTCAGGTCGTTACTGCTTTGCAGTGCCTTCTTGGCCGTTCGTTTACTGTTTTTCAGGTCGTTCTTCTCAGGCCTTGCTGTTCCACGGTGCGTTCTGTTTGAGTTCGTTCTGACCAGCCGACCGGTTTAAGACCATGTTTGAAGTGCGTTCTCATTCTCGAGCTCGTGCTGGCTATGGACTTGGTGTTGCGGTTAACACTGTAACCCAAGTTCAGTCCGTGAACAGGGTGAGGAGGAGTTCATGGACCAAGAATTGGTTGCTCCAGCGGGACCAATTCTCACATATGTCTCTGCTGCGGGAAATCCATGAGAATAATCCTGATGATTTCAGGAATTATCTCAGGATGACGGACCCCGTTTTTCACCGTCTTTTGGATTTGTTGTCCCCCTATATCACGAGGCAGGACACTGTGATGCGCCAGGCCATCACTGCCGAGCAGAGGCTTATTGCCACGTTGAGATACCTGGCGACTGGGGGAAGCTTGCAGGACCTCAAGTTCACAACAGGCATCTCCCCCCAGGCTCTCGGGATCATTATCCCTGAAACGTGTTCTGCCATTATTCAGGTCCTGCAGAAGGACTATATGAAGGTAAGTTTGCTCCTTTAACATCACATTATATGTTTGGATTGTTTGCTAATGTATTTTATTTCTTTCCTCCTTCCCAAATTAGCCTGATTGTAATATCCTGGGAATGTCCCCTTTCTCCCCATGCATGTTTTTACCTCTAATGGCCTTTTTTGGGGCCTACATGCCTATTTCCCTTCACTAACCTCTCCAGCATGCTATCCTGTGCCCAAACACAGCTAGCCTAGTTTTCTACTCCCGTTTTTTTGGGGTCAGTGCCATCGTAGTTTTGCACCCCCCCCCCCAAAATGTGTACAAATGTTTTAGTTCTCATTCAAGTTCAGCAGAGTGGTAGAGCCTTTATTTTGGGCCCCCAAAATCACCTCCAACCCCCCCCCACTTAGAATATTTTCTAATGTCCCCTCAGCGGGGGTGAGTCATCTGATAAGTGGGCCTTCTTTTTTGGGCATGAAATACTCCTTTAAATAATAATGTTAGACTGATGTTGGTCAACAATGTCTTTGTGTAATCTGTTTGCACTGTAAACTGAAAACGTACTAATGTCTTCTTTTTGTTTGACTCCACAGTTTCCTTGCACACCACAGAAATGGCAGACTGTGGCTGATCAATTTGCCCAGCGGTGGGACTTCCCCAACTGTGGAGGGGCAATTGATGGCAAGCACGTCCACATAGTGCCGCCACCCCCGTTCGGGGTCATACTATTTTAATTATAAAGGTTTTAATAGTATAGTGTTAATGGCGGTGGTGTCGGCACGGTATGAGATCCTGTATGTGGACGTGGGGAAGAACGGCCGGATGTCCGATGGCGGAGTATTCGCTCAGACGGAGTTTGCTCATCGTCTGCACTCTGGGGGTCTTGCACTGCCTCCCGATGCCGACAACGTGGATGGAATACCGTTTGTTTTTATCGCGGATGAAGCCTTTGGACTGGGATCACACCTGATGCGGCCGTTTCCCCAACGCACCCTCACCCCGGAGAGGAGGGTTTTTAATTACCGGCTGGCCAGAGCCCGGAGAGTTGTGGAGAATGCCTTCGGGATAATGGCCAGCCGGTTCCGCCTGTTTCAGACAGCAATCCATATGGCGGAATACAAGCTCAACCACATCGTTTACTGCTGCTGCATATTGCACAACTTTCTGAGACATTTTTCTGCGACATATGTGTCAACAGTTGGGCCTGAGGCCGGTCCATCAGAGATGAACATTATGACCGGCCTGGACACTGCCCGTACTGGCTTGGCCCCCCAAAGTGCCCGTGAAGTACGTGATAAATACGTTGAGTACTTCACGGGTAGGGGGGCCATCGCAATGCCAGACCATATCTGACCTTTGGGTTTTTTAAATAAAATCTAATTCTTTATTTTAAATTCTGGTTTTGTCATTCTTTTTTTTTTTTTATTATGTGTCTCCCAGGTTCTTGTAGTGCCAAGTGTATTTGTTCTTAGTAAATAGCCACAATTGTCACTATAATAAACATGGATTTAGCCTTTTCAGAACTGCTATTGAGCATAGAAAGAACAGGCCACACCTTTTTGAGTGTCCCAGAAACTTTTTACTCTGTGCACCACATTTTTGGGGGTTTTTATATAAATACAATGTAGAAAGTTTTACCTCCCCCAAATTTTTTTTTTTTTTGGAGGTTTGTTTTGCAGAAACATGCATGGGTCAAAATAGTAAACATTTTTTAACAAAAGGAAATATAAAATTTCAAACTGAAAAAGAGAAACCTGAGATGGGGTGATGTCACCCCTGATCCATCCCAAATGTGAAGATCCCCACTTTATTTTTGTGTCTCAAATGGGTATTTTCTACATGATCCCATGGCTAAAGTCAACATGTGCTATCTGCCATCATGGGGGATCAATGGACGTGCTTTGGCTGTGCAAACCCTTCCTCTCACCTACTTGAGTAGGGAGGAAGAGGTTGCACCCCCAAAACAGGGACATAGATATCCTGTGATGGCAGATAGCACATGTTGACTCACTGTGTGCATCTTCACATTTGGGCTGGTGGGAATACCAGTGCAAATTTGTCAGGCGAAAATAAACAACAAAACAGGGGGGGGGGTCAGACTATTCGCCTCAAAATATCTATAATGTTTTTATATTTTTGCTCAATCACATTCATTCTATTCCTCATAATGTCCATTTCGCTACTACATTCCATTATTTCTTGAATAATTATTTTGGCACTAGCACTTGAGAATGGAGGATTTGGAGTTCCTGACACACCACCACGTTCATCTCCTAAAAAAATAAAGAAATTTAGAAATATGCAGGCCTAAATCTGTATTTACCTTGAAGTTGTGGTGACAGACACTGACCTGTTGTGGTGATAAGCTCCACCTCTACTTCCTCCACCTCTCCTTCCTCCACCTCCGCTTCCTCCACCTCCGCTCCCTCCACATGCTGATTTTGGGGTGCTTTTGGATCTTGGGGGTGTTTATGTGGTCTGTGCTTCCTCGTCTCCTCAGATTGGTGTCCTCCCAGTCTTCTCTCCCCTATGGGAATGCCAAAAAAAAAAAGTATCCTTTAGCACACTGAGATTTGAGGGCAGAAATTGTAAACATTGCTTTGAAGTGGGGTCCAATTGATATTCGGGCCTGATTTCCAAGATGAACTCATGAGATCTTGAGAACTCTACAAAGCTGCATGTTTTTTTTTAGGGGCATAAAAAACACACTTGGAGACACACCAAGGTATCCACTGGAGCACCTGTGTGTGACACCCTTAAAAATCTGGTCATGTGGCCAACACTATAGTATATTGCTCCTGAGCAAAAAGCTGGGTAAACAACTGCTTGAGTGTCATCTCCTTTACACAGAATCCAGTTTAGCCTTTCATTCACATTCTACTTTACTTACAACACATCATCTAGCCAAAAATGTGTAGAAACGTTGGTTTATTAAAAAGAGGCATGACCACATGTGGTTTACGTGGATATGTGCCAAACATGTTTTTGGGAGGACGATCAAGTGTTTACTACGAAACATTACTAAATAAGTGGTCCCTCAACTTAACATAAAAGTTGCCATTTTCAAATGTGAAACCAGTCAAGCCAAGCTCATGGAGCAAAACATGGAAGAATACATATTCCAATTTGAAATAACACAGTAAAAATAAAAGCTTACTTTTTTCAATGCTTTTTTTAAGCTTCCTATACTGCTCCGGCTCCTTCAGCTTCAGGTCAGACCACCTTTTACGGAGCTGCTCCTTGGATCTCCTGACCCCATATTTCTGAAAGAGAGTCCTCGCCACTTTGTCCATTATTTGCGACTTCCTGAGATTAGGGGTGTCGTATGGCCCATGCTTCCCATCGTAATCTTTCCTCCACAGGATGTCCACCATCTCCGCCATCTCAGCAAATTACATATTAGTCGCCTTGTATCTTTTATTCCTGGATCGGGACGTTCCCGCCTCCGGCCTTTCCTCGTCAGGACTTTCTAATAAAGAAGCCACCTGTGTCACCGACATGTCGGCGTATCCCACTGCGCGCCGAACGTGAAGGGGCGGGGAAATGCAGGAAAAGACCGTCATGGACGGGCGACGCGGGCGGAGTTACACGCATGCGCAGGGTATAAAATGGGAACGAAGTTATTAGGGTTGCGCGGAGTAAGAACGAGCGAAAGTGCAGAAAAGACAACAACTAAGGTAAGAAGGGAACTTGGGCCTGCAGTGGCCTATAATGGTTCATGATTGTGAAGGCCAATATTGGGATAAGTTTAGGAGAATGGCATCTGACCTCTACTGTTTTTTTCTTGGTTTTTAACTTGCAGACAGTCGCCAATGCATAAATTACGTGAGCCGGATATCATGTTGGTTTTTATTGAAAAATATAAAGAACTCCGCAATCTGTTGGAAATTAAACATCCAGCTTACCACAAGAGTGGTGTACGTTGGGCAACAATTCAAAAATGAGTGGATTATATGAAGCCCTGGATCCCAGAGGCAGACTACAGTATGATGAACAATAAGATAAACAATATGCGGAATGCATATAAAAAAAATATACAGAATACTGCGATTCGATGAGATCAGGAGCAGCAGCAGATGATGTAGTACAGCCCAAGCTGTGGTACTACAAGCATCTGCAATTTCTGGAAGACCAGATTGAGGCCAGGGAATCAATTTCCAGCCTTCCCTCAACCCTTCCTTCCACCCTTCCCTCCAGCGTTCCTTCCACCCTTCCCTCCAGCGTTCCTTCCACCCTTCCCTCCGCCCCTCCAGAGGGGGAGGAGGAGCCACCTGTGCTTGAAGAGCCGGATCTTTGCATCTTCAGCCAGGTATAGTATTTTAGAACATAATTATTGGCCTCAAAGTACTATTGTGATGAACTTGATTTATTCTCCAGAAATTATAACATCCCCCCCCCCCAAAACAAAAAAAAGGGGGACAGAAATTATTGTTTTAAAGTATCTAAAAAGAACGGGTACAGAATGAAAGTGTTTTCTACTTTTATACAAGCAAATTGCACCAGTCATGAGATCCAAATTGTGTGTGATTGATTCCCCCAAATATCTAACTATGTGCCTTTTTCCTACACAGGATGAGGCCAGCCAGGAGGAAGAGGCTCAGGAATGTGGCAGGCAGGAGGAGGCAGAGGTGAGTGTCAGCCAGGAGGAGGCAGGGCCAAGTGGCATGCAGCAGGTCCCCAGTCCTAGTGGCAGCACAGTGTCACAAGTGGCACCCCTCCACGTCAGACCGAAAAAACATCGGCGGATGACACTGGTGGAGGAGGAGTCACTCAAGATTATCCGTGACGCTGCTGCCATCATGGGGGCCCCCCTCAACCCTGTGGTGGGGTTTAGTACCTACCTCGCGGACAAATTAGTCCAAATGGAGGCGGGACAACGTGCCCTCTGTGAGCACATTATATACACGGCCGTACACATGGGGGGGAGGGGGGAGCTGACTGAGGCCACCCATCTCTCTCATCAGGCCAATCCTTCTCCTCCTTCTCCTCCTCCTCCTGCCACATTACCACCCACAGTGGCCCGGCCTGCAAGGGTGCGTGGACGGGGCCGTGGAGGGAACGCTGCAGAGAGGCGTGGAGGGAACACTGCAGGGAAGCGTGGAGGGAAGTGTACAGGGAAGAGCAGAAGGTGATTCCCTGGCTTCAAGCTGCTCTTCCAGAAGTTGCAGTTTGATGGAGTACCACAGCTTGGGATGATGTATGTCTTTGGCTGCTGCTCCTGATTTCATGCTGTTGTTTATCTTATTGTTCATCATACTCATGTCTGCCTTTGGGGTCCAATGACTTCATATTTTCCGCTAATTTTCCAATTGTTGCCCTTCGTTTTTATTTATATATTTTGCCAGAATAAATGGAGATTTGATTTCAGCCAAAATACTTGCCTGATGTGTTTTTATTGGGAGTAGCAATAACATTTCCTAAATACTATGTGGAATTAATAACAAGGGACACCAACCTCCAAGAGGGAAAACTAAAATAAACATATGTTGTTGTGAGAAATTGACACCCAAAAAAAAGAAAAAAAAGAAAAACAATAAAAAAATAAATTTTTGAGTAAATTTGTGAGGTCTGGCTTTAAGAAAAAATCAAATTATTCAGAAGGTCACAAGAAACTCAGAACTCGGGATAAAGATCTGCAGCAAAAAAGACATTTTAAACACCATTCTAAAGCAAAAAACAATGCGCTGCATTAAACAAGGCAATAACTTGCAGAATGACGAATGTGCTCTCTCCATTAGGAACGCTAGTTTTACCAGAACGAACGTTCCCGTCTCCTAATTCAGTCTGAGCATGCGTGGGGTTTTTATCCGATGGACTTGCCCATGGACGATTGGTATTTTCTATCGGTTTTTGATCCATCGGAAAATTTTAAAACATGTTCTATCTTTTAAAACCGATAGAAAAAAGACCGATGGGTCCCATACACGATCGGTTTGTCCGATGAAAAAAATCCATCGGACGGTTTTCATTGGTAAAACCAATCGTGTGTACAGGGCTTGAGCTTTCTGTAACCAGCTGCCAAGTATGAGTGGGGGTATTTTTGGCATTTTGCAACAAATTCCCCAAGGACAGCACAAAGTTCTGGCCCAATGGTGGCCAGGGGCGACTTGGGCATAACGTCTTATCCACTGGAGCCAGCTTGGCTGGACGAGGTAGGACCTTCTTTTGAAACCTCTGGGTGTATTACAACAAGTTCCGTTTTGTTGGCCAGTTTCACACTTGTGCCCTTGAAGTGTTCAGGGATTTCCTGTTTCCACTCCACTAACGCATAGATATGGGAGGTCCCTTTGTCTGTTTTTGTGGCAATCACCCACGCCTTCTTATCTGGGGACAGTGTCTTCATAGCTTGACTTATCTGTTTCTCACCCCAGGATTCTCCCTGAATTTCAATCACCACACTGAACTCTGGGCGGGCGTTCTCTTCCTTGCACCACTGGATAGCAGCAGCAGAATCCATGATGATGCCTTAGAGAGGGGGTTTGATTGCAGAGTCGCAGGAATCCCGTATGAGCCCCCACGTGTAGCACTACCCCCGTAAGAGCTTCTGGTTTAGATTTGGGCCTGCACTCTGCCTGTCAACCCCTAGAATTTGGCTCGATTCCCCTTGGCACAACTGGACAATAATATAATTGTGGGCCCCCAAAATGGCTATAGAGGACCACAATGATACCACACAGCAATAAATGTAGTTAAATATTGTTACCTCGGTGTTGTTCACCTGCCACACAGCTGCAATAGACAGAGTCCCACACAAGATGTAGCTTAACCAGTGGTAAGATGTTTACTCGGCAAAAGAATAGAGCAATGATTATGCAATCAACATCAAATACATACAGGTCCCTGTATAAGTTAATGGAGTACCACTGGTTCGGAATAACCCTGCTATCAGACCCAAATGTTGTGACCCGAGGGCCAAACCTGAGTGAGAGTGTGGTGGAGGAATCTCTCAGTGCAATGACATTAGCACTGGGGCACCTCTCCACCAAGTCTCACATAAAACAGTAGGAATCACAAAATGATGCAAACAGCTATATCAATCACATAAATTCGCAACTGAATGGCTCTCCCTAGTGGACAGCTCAACTGGTGCGTGTCCTATAGTAACAACGTGTGAGGGTAATGCAACAGTTGACTGTTATTTTAAGAGTCAGTTAATCTTCAGCTAGCTCCGTTGGTGCACTTAGTCATTTGTATTCCAATAGGCAGGGTGAAAGGAAAAGACAGCCAATCGAGGCGCACTGTGTAGCGGTACAGTGAATGCTAATTTCCCCTAGTCGTTGAATCGCTCTCAAGAGGCGATGTGTCCCTACTTGCGGCGCTGCAGACGCCAACAAGTACAAGTAAAGTTTAAGAAAACCACACTCCTGCGAGTCAGGTAACTATGCTGCTGGGCAAGTGCCCGCTCACCAAATGAGGCCTTGCTTCGCTGGTCTTCCCCAGTCCGGGACCTTCTCTCAGTGGTCCGTCTCTCGGTAGCACAAGGTCCCTGGTCCTCCGCACGGCCGCTCCCTGGGTACCGGTGGATAGGTGACCCCGGTTGTTGTGAGTTGCAGACTGATCCCTCCTAGGCTTGATGAGCAAACTGTCCACAAGGATCCCTCTCCGGCTAGGCGATCGGCTCTCTCTAACTTTAGGCCCAGGCTTCTCAGGCCTAGGCGCACTTACATTAGGCCTCAACGCAGGCCTCCTGCCGGATGGAAGATGGCGTCCCGAGAGAGCGGGCTGAGACCGCCCCTGTCTTAAATAAGCTCTCCCATCAGGCTGTGCGCAGCGCATTGCACTGTTGGTAGAACAGTGATCTTGTGGGTAATGTAGTCTCAATTCTATCCACGCCAATAGAGTCTCTGTCTCTGATACCACAATACCCATAATGCTTTATCCATGAATAACTGAACCAAACAACTTTAGTAGTCTAGCATAAAACGGACACCAGAGGGAGCCAAAATCCTTATCTATACACAAATTGTAGTCTGTTAATATGCAAGCAATGGTAACACCTTGCTACAAAAGTAACCACACCAGTTTTAATTATCCTTGGAGTAGGGATGAGCCGAACACCCCCCGTTCGGTTCGCACCAGAACCTTCGAACGGACCGAACGTTCGCACAAACTTTAGTACCCTATTAAATACAATGAACACGAACGTTCGAAATCTAAAGTGCTAATTATAACGCCTAATATGCATGTTATTGTCCTAAAAAGGGTTTGGGGACCCGGGTCCTGCCCGAGCGGACATGTATCACTGTAAAAATATTCTTTTAAAACGGTTGTTTTTTCGGGAGCAGTGATTTTAATGATGCACAAAGTGAAAAAAATAAAAGTGAAATATTCCTTTAAATATCGTACCTGGGGGGTGTCTAAAGTATGCCGGTGAAGTGACACGTGTTTCCCTTGTTTAGAACTGTCCCTGCACAAAATGACATTTCTAAAGGAAAAAAAGACATTTAAAACTGCTTGCGGCTTTAATGTAATGTCTGGTCCCGGAAATATGGATGAAAATCATTGAGAAAAATGGCATGGCTACCCCAATTACGGCTCTCCGTTTTTTCCGCGTTGTGATTGGCCAAGCATGCGGGTCATAGTGCATGCTTGGCCAATCATCAGCCAGCAATGCACTGCGATGCCGCAGTGAATTATGGGCCGCTTCGCGCAACACAAATTTAGTGCGAACGAACCATAAAGTTCGTTCTTCGTCGAACGATCGAACAGCCGATGTTCGAGTCGAACGTGTGTTCGACGCGAACACGAAGCTAATCCCTATCCTTGAGTATCTTGAAGGTAAGTAAGTCAACAAAGACAAGGTTATACAACTATAATCACAACCTTGTAACAATTTTCTACTATGCAATACAGTCACAAAACAGACTGGAGATTTATGGAGATTTTTTTTTTTATTAATGGTGACTAGGCCCAGATTCCACCACGTTTATAACTTGTAGCAGGACCATCCGAGTCCAAACAGAGTAACTAAAACATGGTAAAATTATATATACAGGGCTCAAAAGTCCTGAGCCACTAGCTAGGCCTTAAAGTGGTTGTAAACCCTCTGTCCCAACATTGTCTTTAAAAATCCCCCATAACACAGGCAGCTGATCGCTGTCTGTGTAAGTGTACTCACCGCTGTATTTCCTTTCCAAATCGCATATTTCTGTAGCAGGGGGTTTAAATTTAGTTGGGATGCACCTGGGTAATAGTATGACCCAGGTGTGTAGATCAATAGAGGTTTTGGACTCTTTGTGTTCGTGGAGGACTGGGTGGTGTATTATGCTCCTTGGTCTGTGGGTGGCGCTGTGCCCGCAGGTTCAAAGTAGAATTTGCTGCCGCAGTGCTTTCCTTTTTGTCCCTTTCTGGAGATGGTACGGCGAGGGCGGGGAACCTGCCGTGGCGTCGAGGGAGGGGATAAAAGGGGGAGACGCCCTAGCCACGAGGTCTTCTTCTTCTGGAGTTTCTTCATCACGCGCCCAGGCACCTTAGGCCTGGGTGCGGGCGGTTCTGAGTTCCGGCCCAGACACCCTAGGCCTGACCGGAATGGAGTTGGAGTCCATCCCAGGCACCTTCAGCCTGGGGTGAGGTACTAAACCAGGAGGCCTGGGGCTCAGTGACTTCGACTGGGTCCCGCGAGGGTGGAGAAGTCCGAGGGACCCTGAAGTGGATGGGGCCCTTGTCTGAGGCGAGGAGGCCGGGGAGGTTACCCATTCGAAGAATCCGGAGCAGCATCAACCCGGCGACGGATGGGCCTCCGGTAACTCCCTTGGAGGGACATCTTCCCCTGACAGGGGCCGCAACGCAGCGAAGGTACTCCTATCTACGTTCTCTTGAGTCGCTGGTAGAGACTCTCAAGTTCTAAGTTCTCTCTAGCCAAGGCTATAGTAACCGCTGGTGAAATCACAGTGGTTTAGTGTACAATCAGGATAGTGCCTCGACCTGCTCATTCCACCGTATCAAACTGTTATTGGATCTCAACCAGTTGGCTACTGAAGCACTGTTTATTGTGAGTAATACAAAAGAGATGGGGTGAGGCCGCTACACGTGGGGGCTCGTGAGTCCGGGATGATGTGTGTTTTGACTTTGGAGCTGAGAACGGCTGTGTCTGGACTTTGCTGCCCGGAGGAGTTCCGAGCGGGTCGGCCATGTGATCGGCCAAAGTGCATCCCTGCTCAAAGTCGTGGGCATGACCCTAAGACGGGAAAGGCCCATGCAGAAGAGCGAGAAGAGGGAGAAGTCCAGCCGTGTGACGTACTACATGGGGGGGCTTTTATTGCACTGCGCCACGAGGCACCCCGTGACTGCGCAATTCGTGGGCGGAGACTGATGGAAGCCCGCGAAAACGTGCAAGTCATGGGAGGAGTCTGGTCATGTGAGGAGATACACGTGGAGACTCCGGCGCGTGGTCAGTGCGTGATGGAGCAGCAGACAGTCGGGATGGCCTCAAGCTCCCCGTGGATTCCGGTTCCCTACCCCACGAAGATGACTACCTTTGCTGCTCCCCTTACAGACACGGGGATAAGACTCAGGCCCCGAGGACAGTTGGCTCTGTACACCTGCAGAGAAACGGAGGCCCTCGGCGTGATCTGTCCCGGATGTTCGGGACTGGTGGTCCAACTGAAGCCATTCGGGCGTTGCGAGGCATGCAAAGAGTTCTTGTTCGAGGTGGAGCCATCCACAGTAAGGCCCTGGGCCCTTCGCCTCAACAGCCTCACAGGTACCGCTACTCCGGAAGGGGAGATCCAGGCCTTTGCGGAGGTTCCCATACGAACTGACCAGGGCGATGTGACCCGCCAATCAGAGACTGAGAAAGAAAAATCAGAGGATACTGCTTCGGTCACCACAGATTCTCTGCTCCCAACTCCGAAGAGGAAAGTCGGCCTGGTGCAGGCCTCCTATGGTCGTGGAAGAGCTTCACCCCGTCGCTAGCCGGACCTGGATGGATCCGGTTGGAAGAGTCCTGGACATCCCTGTGCTTCGAAAGGTCCAGGTGAGCCAGGGGCTGGGACTGTGGTGGTGGTTGGAGGTGTCGGGAGTTCACAGTCGGTGGAGCCCGCTAGGGAGGGTAGTTCCGTGTCTACTAAAGACTACCTTCCCGCAGAGATGTATGACACCTCCGACCTAGAGTCACTGTCGGACTGTGGAGATGACGGTGAGATAGATGAACTGTTTCACCAGAAGGGCTGGGATAAACGCCCGTTACCTGTGATATGTGCACCGCAAGATTCGCCTATGTCTATAGGAGATAGCACGCCCCAGGCGGAGGCCCCGAAGCTTACGAGGAAGTCTAGTTCCTCAATTGTCCTTCCACAATCTACAGCCTCACCCGTCATGTTGGCGGGAGTACAACGAGCATCACTACGGGCACCAAGAGCAAAGCCATCCGAGGTAGTGAAAGTACCTCGGCACCCGGAGGCCATCGTTCAACCAGGAGAAGGTGAGCGGGCCACAATGCCTCCCTTGACCCGATTGCCACGACTCTTTTCTCAGAGGGTCGCCCACGAGTACGGATGGGAATATCCTTACCTGCCCAGGGACTTGCTGTTTGAGATTGAAGTTCTGCGACAGCGATGGTATGATGAGTTCGTTTGGGAGAAACTTAAAGTGCCTCATGCCCGGCGATACTTGTCCTGTTGGCCACCTGTGTCAAAAAAGTTCAGAGACTGCAGAGCAGACTGGATGTTGGGGCGCCATATTCATGCGGACAAGGTGCTTATCTGCCGGAAAGATGGAGAGGAATGTTGACTATTCGATTGAGGTTTTCGATAAGCATTTGAAGCCCTTGTTCTTGCCTGACACAAAGTTTTACTTGTGAGAAGAGACTCACTTGTGTGTTTTTTTTCTGCAGCAACTTTCTGGAAGTGTCCTTGCCGGAGCATCCGAACTGTACCCTAGTTTTTTATTTGGGTTTTTGTTTTTTTTTGTTTTTTCCACTCTTTGGAGGAATGAGAGCTGTTTTGTTTGTTCTCTCTTCTTTCACAATTCAAAGACAGAGACTTTGGGGGTAGAATCAGAGTAGGGACGCAGGAAGAATGAAGATTTCACCAAGTGTCATTACCGTGGCACTGTCACCAGGTGGCGGTGTTGCGCAACGGCTGTTGTTTTTACATTTGCATCACTTTATTCATTGGAGCGAATGGGTCTCTCGGCTGATAGACCCATTCATTCCAAATTAACACAAAATGTCAGGATGGTTTTTTTTGTGTGTGTTGTTTGTTTCCCTTCTGCAGGAGATTCATCTGTCAAGACTACTGAGTATGGGGTGGTTCTTAGACAGTAAAGGGAGGGATTGTATATGTGTACATGCTTAGATGGTTTTATGGAAAAGTTTTATTGTTTTATGTTTCCCCTTCCCTTGAGCAGGTCTTGGCACACTTGAGATTTCGATTTTTGAGGGATGCCTCTGGGGTCAGACTTATGTCACCACTCCTTGGGAGACATGGGTTTGCACCAGACGCTGGGGACCAGCGTCAAATCACAGGGGGAGTGTGTAGCGGGGTCTTTAAATTTAGTTGGGATGCACCTGGGTAATAGTATGACCCAGGTGTGTAGATCAATAGAGGTTTTGGACCCTTTGTGTTCGTGGAGGACTGGGTGGTGTATTATTCTCCTTGGTCTGTGGGTGGCGCTGTGCCTGCAGGTTCAAGGTAGAATTTGCTGCCGCAGTGCTGTCCTTTTTGTCCCTTTCCGGAGATGGTACGGTGAGGGCGGGGAACCTGCCCTGGCGTTGAGGGAGGGGATAAAAGGGGGAGACGCCCTAGCCACGAGATCTTCTTCTTCTGGAGTTTCTTCATCACGCGCCCAGGCACCTTAGGCCTGGGTGCGGGTGGTTCTGAGTTCCGGCCCAGGCACCCTAGGCCTGACCGGAATGGAGTTGGAGTCCATCCCAGGCACCTTCAGCCTGGGGTGAGGTACTAAACCAGGAGGCCTGGGGCTCAGTGACTTCGACTGGGTCCCGCGAGGGTGGAGAAGTCCGAGGGTCCCTGAAGTGGATGGGGCCCTTGTCTGAGACGAGGAGGCCGGGGAGGTTACCCATTCGGAGAATTCGGAGAAGCATCAACCCGGTGATGGATGGGCCTCCGGTAACTCCCTTGGAGGGACATCTTCCCCTGACAGGGGCCGCAACGCAGCGAAGGTACTCCTATCTACGTTCTCTTGAGTCGCTGGTAGAGACTCTCAAGTTCTAAGTTCTCTCTAGCCAAGGCTATAGTAACCGCTGGTGAAATCACAGTGGTTTAGTGTACAATCAGGATAGTGCCTCGACCTGCTCATTCCACCGTATCAAACTGTTATTGGGTCTCAACCAGTTGGCTACTGAAGCACTGTTTATTGTGAGTTAGACAAAAGAGATGGGGTGAGGCCGCTACACGTGGGGGCTCGTGAGTCCGGGATGATGTGTGTTTTGACTTTGGAGCTGAGAACGGCTGTGTCTGGACTTTGCTGCCCGGAGGAGTTCCGAGCGGGTCGGCCATGTGATCGGCCAAAGTGCATCCCTGCTCAAAGTCGTGGGCATGACCCTAAGACGGGAAAGGCCCATGCAGAAGAGCGAGAAGAGGGAGAAGTCCAGCCGTGTGACGTACTACATGTGGGGGCTTTTATTGCACTGCGCTACGAGGCACCCCGTGACTGCGCAATTCGTGGGCGGAGACTGATGGAAGCCCGCGAAAACGTGCAAGTCGTGGGAGGAGTCTGGTCATGTGAGGAGATACACGTGGAGACTCCGGCGCGTGGTCAGTGCGTGATGGAGCAGCAGACAGTCGGGATGGCCTCAAGCTCCCCGTGGATTCCGGTTCCCTACCCCACGAAGATGACTACCTTTGCTGCTCCCCTTACAGACACGGGGATAAGACTCAGGCCCCGAGGACAGTTGGCTCTGTACACCTGCAGAGAAACGGAGGCCCTCGGCGTGATCTGTCCCGGATGTTCGGGACTGGTGGTCCAACTGAAGCCATTCGGGCGTTGCGAGGCATGCAAAGAGTTCTTGTTCGAGGTGGAGCCATCCACAGTAAGGCCCCGGGCCCTTCGCCTCAACAGCCTCACAGGTACCGCTACTCCGGAAGGGGAGATCCAGGCCTTTGCGGAGGTTCCCGTACGAACTGACCAGGGCGATGTGACCCGCCAATCAGAGACTGAGAAAGAAAAATCAGAGGATACTGCTTCGGTCACCACAGATTCTCTGCTCCCAACTCCGAAGAGGAAAGTCGGCCTGGTGCAGGCCTCCTATGGTCGTGGAAGAGCTTCACCCCTTCGCTAGCCGGACCTGGATGGATCCGGTTGGAAGAGTCCTGGACATCCCTGTGCTTCGAAAGGTCCAGGTGAGCCAGGGGCTGGGACTGTGGTGGTGGTTGGAGGTGTCGGGAGTTCACAGTCGGTGGAGCCCGCTAGGGAGGGTAGTTCCGTGTCTACTAAAGACTACCTTCCCGCAGAGATGTATGACACCTCCGACCTAGAGTCACTGTCGGACTGTGGAGATGACGGTGAGATAGATGAACTGTTTCACCAGAAGGGCTGGGATAAACGCCCGTTACCTGTGATATGTGCACCGCAAGATTCGCCTATGTCTATAGGAGATAGCACGCCCCGGGCGGAGGCCCCGAAGCTTACGAGGAAGTCTAGTTCCTCAATTGTCCTTCCACAATCTACAGCCTCACCCGTCATGTTGGCGGGAGTACAACGAGCATCACTACGGGCACCAAGAGCAAAGCCATCCGAGGTAGTGAAAGTACCTCGGCACCCGGAGGCCATCGTTCAACCAGGAGAAGGTGAGCGGGCCACAATGCCTCCCTTGGCCCGATTGCCACGACTCTTTTCTCAGAGGGTCGCCCACGAGTACGGATGGGAATATCCTTACCTGCCCAGGGACTTGCTGTTTGAGATTGAAGTTCTGCGACAGCGATGGTATGATGAGTTTGTTTGGGAGAAACTTAAAGTGCCTCATGCCCGGCGATACTTGTCCTGTTCGCCACCTGTGTCGAAAAAGTTCAGAGACTGCAGAGCAGACTGGATGTTGGGGCGCCATATTCATGCGGACAAGGTGCTTATCTGCCGGAAAGATGGAGAGGAACGTTGACTATTCGATTGAGGTTTTCGATAAGCATTTGAAGCCCTTGTTCTTGCCTGACACGAAGTTTTACTTGTGAGAAGAGACTCACTTGTGTGTTTTTTTTCTGCAGCAACTTTCTGGAAGTGTCCTTGCCGGAGCATCCGAACTGTACCCTAGTTTTTTATTTGGGTTTTTGTTTTTTTGTTTTTTTTCCACTCTTTGGAGGAATGAGAGCTGTTTTGTTTGTTCTCTCTTCTTTCACAATTCAAAGACAGAGACTTTGGGGGTAGAATCAGAGTAGGGACGCAGGAAGAATGAAGATTTCACCAAGTGTCATTACCGTGGCACTGTCACCAGGTGGCGGTGTTGCGCAACGGCTGTTGTTTTTACATTTGCATCACTTTATTCATTGGAGCGAATGGGTCTCTCGGCTGATAGACCCATTCATTCCAAATTAACACAAAATGTCAGGATGTTTTTTTTTGTGTGTGTTGTTTGTTTCCCTTCTGCAGGAGATTCGTCTGTCAAGACTACTGAGTATGGGGTGGTTCTTAGACAGTAAAGGGAGGGATTGTATATGTGTACATGCTTAGATGGTTTTATGGAAAAGTTTTATTGTTTTATGTTTCCCCTTCCCTTGAGCAGGTCTTGGCACACTTGAGATTTCGATTTTTGAGGGATGCCTCTGGGGTCAGACTTATGTCACCACTCCTTGGGAGACATGGGTTTGCACCAGACGCTGGGGACCAGCGTCAAATCACAGGGGGAGTGTGTAGCGGGGTCTTTAAATTTAGTTGGGATGCACCTGGGTAATAGTATGACCCAGGTGTGTAGATCAATAGAGGTTTTGGACCCTTTGTGTTCGTGGAGGACTGGGTGGTGTATTATTCTCCTTGGTCTGTGGGTGGCGCTGTGCCTGCAGGTTCAAGGTAGAATTTGCTGCCGCAGTGCTGTCCTTTTTGTCCCTTTCCGGAGATGGTACGGTGAGGGCGGGGAACCTGCCCTGGCGTTGAGGGAGGGGATAAAAGGGGGAGACGCCCTAGCCACGAGATCTTCTTCTTCTGGAGTTTCTTCATCACGCGCCCAGGCACCTTAGGCCTGGGTGCGGGTGGTTCTGAGTTCCGGCCCAGGCACCCTAGGCCTGACCGGAATGGAGTTGGAGTCCATCCCAGGCACCTTCAGCCTGGGGTGAGGTACTAAACCAGGAGGCCTGGGGCTCAGTGACTTCGACTGGGTCCCGCGAGGGTGGAGAAGTCCGAGGGTCCCTGAAGTGGATGGGGCCCTTGTCTGAGACGAGGAGGCCGGGGAGGTTACCCATTCGGAGAATTCGGAGAAGCATCAACCCGGTGATGGATGGGCCTCCGGTAACTCCCTTGGAGGGACATCTTCCCCTGACAGGGGCCGCAACGCAGCGAAGGTACTCCTATCTACGTTCTCTTGAGTCGCTGGTAGAGACTCTCAAGTTCTAAGTTCTCTCTAGCCAAGGCTATAGTAACCGCTGGTGAAATCACAGTGGTTTAGTGTACAATCAGGATAGTGCCTCGACCTGCTCATTCCACCGTATCAAACTGTTATTGGGTCTCAACCAGTTGGCTACTGAAGCACTGTTTATTGTGAGTTAGACAAAAGAGATGGGGTGAGGCCGCTACACGTGGGGGCTCGTGAGTCCGGGATGATGTGTGTTTTGACTTTGGAGCTGAGAACGGCTGTGTCTGGACTTTGCTGCCCGGAGGAGTTCCGAGCGGGTCGGCCATGTGATCGGCCAAAGTGCATCCCTGCTCAAAGTCGTGGGCATGACCCTAAGACGGGAAAGGCCCATGCAGAAGAGCGAGAAGAGGGAGAAGTCCAGCCGTGTGACGTACATGTGGGGGCTTTTATTGCACTGCGCTACGAGGCACCCCGTGACTGCGCAATTCGTGGGCGGAGACTGATGGAAGCCCGCGAAAACGTGCAAGTCGTGGGAGGAGTCTGGTCATGTGAGGAGATACACGTGGAGACTCCGGCGCGTGGTCAGTGCGTGATGGAGCAGCAGACAGTCGGGATGGCCTCAAGCTCCCCGTGGATTCCGGTTCCCTACCCCACGAAGATGACTACCTTTGCTGCTCCCCTTACAGACACGGGGATAAGACTCAGGCCCCGAGGACAGTTGGCTCTGTACACCTGCAGAGAAACGGAGGCCCTCGGCGTGATCTGTCCCGGATGTTCGGGACTGGTGGTCCAACTGAAGCCATTCGGGCGTTGCGAGGCATGCAAAGAGTTCTTGTTCGAGGTGGAGCCATCCACAGTAAGGCCCCGGGCCCTTCGCCTCAACAGCCTCACAGGTACCGCTACTCCGGAAGGGGAGATCCAGGCCTTTGCGGAGGTTCCCGTACGAACTGACCAGGGCGATGTGACCCGCCAATCAGAGACTGAGAAAGAAAAATCAGAGGATACTGCTTCGGTCACCACAGATTCTCTGCTTCCAACTCCGAAGAGGAAAGTCGGCCTGGTGCAGGCCTCCTATGGTCGTGGAAGAGCTTCACCCCGTCGCTAGCCGGACCTGGATGGATCCGGTTGGAAGAGTCCTGGACATCCCTGTGCTTCGAAAGGTCCAGGTGAGCCAGGGGCTGGGACTGTGGTGGTGGTTGGAGGTGTCGGGAGTTCACAGTCGGTGGAGCCCGCTAGGGAGGGTAGTTCCGTGTCTACTAAAGACTACCTTCCCGCAGAGATGTATGACACCTCCGACCTAGAGTCACTGTCGGACTGTGGAGATGACGGTGAGATAGATGAACTGTTTCACCAGAAGGGCTGGGATAAACGCCCGTTACCTGTGATATGTGCACCGCAAGATTCGCCTATGTCTATAGGAGATAGCACGCCCCGGGCGGAGGCCCCGAAGCTTAGGAGGAAGTCTAGTTCCTCAATTGTCCTTCCACAATCTACAGCCTCACCCGTCATGTTGGCGGGAGTACAACGAGCATCACTACGGGCACCAAGAGCAAAGCCATCCGAGGTAGTGAAAGTACCTCGGCACCCGGAGGCCATCGTTCAACCAGGAGAAGGTGAGCGGGCCACAATGCCTCTCTTGGCCCGATTGCCACGACTCTTTTCTCAGAGGGTCGCCCACGAGTACGGATGGGAATATCCTTACCTGCCCAGGGACTTGCTGTTTGAGATTGAAGTTCTGCGACAGCGATGGTATGATGAGTTCGTTTGGGAGAAACTTAAAGTGCCTCATGCCCGGCGATACTTGTCCTGTTCGCCACCTGTGTCGAAAAAGTTCAGAGACTGCAGAGCAGACTGGATGTTGGGGCGCCATATTCATGCGGACAAGGTGCTTATCTGCCGGAAAGATGGAGAGGAACGTTGACTATTCAATTGAGGTTTTCGATAAGCATTTGAAGCCCTTGTTCTTGCCTGACACGAAGTTTTACTTGTGAGAAGAGACTCACTTGTGTGTTTTTTTTCTGCCGCAACTTTCTGGAAGTGTCCTTGCCGGAGCATCCGAACTGTAGCCTAGTTTTTTATTTGGGTTTTTTTTTTTTTGTTTTTCCACTCTTTGGAGGAATGAGAGCTGTTTTGTTTGTTCTCTCTTCTTTCACAATTCAAAGACAGAGACTTTGGGGGTAGAATCAGAGTAGGGACGCAGGAAGAATGAAGATTTCACCAAGTGTCATTACCGTGGCACTGTCACCAGGTGGCGGTGTTGCGCAACGGCTGATGTTTTTACATTTGCATCACTTTATTCATTGGAGCGAATGGGTCTCTCGGCTGATAGACCCATTCATTCCAAATTAACACAAAATGTCAGGATGTTTTTTTTTGTGTGTGTTGTTTGTTTCCCTTCTGCAGGAGATTCGTCTGTCAAGACTACTGAGTATGGGGTGGTTCTTAGACAGTAAAGGGAGGGATTGTATATGTGTACATGCTTAGATGGTTTTATGGAAAAGTTTTATTGTTTTATGTTTCCCCTTCCCTTGAGCAGGTCTTGGCACACTTGAGATTTCGATTTTTGAGGGATGCCTCTGGGGTCAGACTTATGTCACCACTCCTTGGGAGACATGGGTTTGCACCAGACGCTGGGGACCAGCGTCAAATCACAGGGGGGAGTGTGTAGCGGGGTCTTTAAATTTAGTTGGGATGCACCTGGGTAATAGTATGACCCAGGTGTGTAGATCAATAGAGGTTTTGGACCCTTTGTGTTCGTGGAGGACTGGGTGGTGTATTATTCTCCTTGGTCTGTGGGTGGCGCTGTGCCCGCAGGTTCAAGGTAGAATTTGCTGCCCCAGTGCTGTCCTTTTTGTCCCTTTCCGGAGATGGTACGGTGAGGGCGGGGAACCTGACGTGGCGTCGAGGGAGGGGATAAAAGGGGGAGACGCCCTAGCCACGAGATCTTCTTCTTCTGGAGTTTCTTCATCACGCGCCCAGGCACCTTAGGCCTGGGTGCGGGCGGTTCTGAGTTCCGGCCCAGGCACCCTAGGCCTGACCGGAATGGAGTTGGAGTCCATCCCAGGCACCTTCAGCCTGGGGTGAGGTACTAAACCAGGAGGCCTGGGGCTCAGTGACTTCGACTGGGTCCCGCGAGGGTGGAGAAGTCCGAGGGTCCCTAAAGTGGATGGGGCCCATGTCTGAGGCGAGGAGGCCGGGGAGGTTACCCATTCGGAGAGTCCGGAGCAGCATCAACCCGGTGACGGATGGGCCTCCGGTAACTCCCTTGGAGGGACATCTTCCCCTGAAAGGGGCCTCAACGCAGTGAAGGTACTCCTATCTACGTTCTCTTGAGTCGCTGGTAGAGACTCTCAAGTTCTAAGTTCTCTCTAGCCAAGGCTATAGTAACCGCTGGTGAAATCACAGTGGTTTAGTGTACAATCAGGATAGTGCCTCGACCTGCTCATTCCACCGTATCAAACTGTTATTGGGTCTCAACCAGTTGGCTACTGAAGCACTGTTTATTGTGAGTTATGCAATAAAACAAGAGTTGGATTGTGATCGGTGTGTGGAACTCTGGTTAATGGGAGCAAAGGGAAGTGTTGGTACGGCAGGACTTGATCCTTGACTAAAACACACAGGCCCGAGGAAAATAACTGGTACTGGCCTTCACCTCACCCACAGCTATGGGGAGGACATGGGCCGTAGCACATCTCACCCTGTCGTATGTGATACCGCTAGACAAAAGAGATAGGGTGAGGCAGCTACATTTCGTTTTAATGACGTCACTGCGCATTCACACATTACACCGTCAAAACTGGCAAGTAATGCTTGCCGGTTTGTCATTATCAGTATTTCCGGAACGCAGTATGTGAGAACTTTCCCTCTGTCCGGCACAGAGGAGAAGTCTTGCGCTGTCTACCTCTTCCTGATACTCCCCCTTGTGACTAAAAAAGACGTCACAAAAGGGGAGTGAAAGAAAACACCAGCCGCAGACACAGCAACAAACGCGGTAACGGCAATCCAGCTCGAGGCTTGGTTACGGCGCTACGGCGCATGTGCAAGATTTCTAACAGGGACCTAGTAAGGGCGGAAGAGACATCAGAAAGGGAAGCAATGAACAGGGCAAGAATGGCGATTTCTATACCCGGAAACATAGAAAAACAGAACGGTAGACAAAAGGTATTTGCGGGCCTCGTTTTAAATTTTTTTTATGTAATAAGCATTGCAAAAACCTTGGGTAATAGAATAACTAAAAAATAGAAAAAGTGGGCCGGGGTTTACTTCCTTTTTAAGAGTTACTCTCCACCAGTTGCCCCACCCAACCCCTACCCTGCCCCTCCCCTAAGTCCGCCCCTAAACACACCCTCATAAATTATCTCATGAAATTACACTGTTAAATGTTTTATGCAGAAATAAGTTACAAAAATAAATATTAACAACAACTTTAACAATATTAACATAAAGCATATCAGTACCCATCAGTGCATCCTCGTCAGTTCAGCCCCATCAGTACAGCCTCATCAGTGCCCATCAGTGCAGCATATGAGTGCTGCCTTATCAGTGCATCTCATCAGTGCCAATCAGTGTGGCCTCATCAGTGCCCATCAGTGTGGCCTCATCAGTGGCCACAAGTACATTCTATTTGTGCCCATCAGTGCAGCATATCAACACTGCCTTATCAGTGCAGCTTAAGAGTGCTGCCTCATTAGTGGCTATCAGTGCTGCCTCATCAGTAGCCATCAGTGCAGCCTCATCAGTAACCATCAGTTTTGGCTGCCACAGTTTACCCTGAGATACCTACAGCAACTGCTAGTCCGGAAGAAGTAGTACTGGCACCCCACCTCCCTTCTAAGGAAATTCAAGTGCCTGCCTCAATTACCACCCCGAGTGTCCCGGCTAACGAGGAGTGCGGCCCTATGGTTCTTACTCTAATATAAAATAAGTATGAATCTGCGCTATGGAGATGAAAGTAACAGCAGATAAAATTATATATATACCCAATGGGTAGGAACTAGAGAACTGCTGCCTCTACAGGTTGCTGCCACCTAAGTGGAGCAAATTAATAAATATGGTTGAAAAGTAGACGTGGCGCTGTTCAAAAATCCTGTGAGATAAATAATATACCTTAAATGCAAAACCTACCGTGCTGATAAAAACATTAAATATATGTTCCAATATGTGCAACTTGCAAAAGGTAATCAATAGACCAATGTAGATTTTTTTTTTAATAACTTATAAAAATTTGTATAAAAAATGGACATAAAACAGTGAATAATGTAAACCAATAAAAACTTGTGCAATTCCTTAGTAGTCCATGGTGCAAAAAATATATAGATAATAAAGTGCATAAAACAAAGTCCTCTCTTTTATCTCTGGTGCTTAATGATCAAATTCTTGCTGAGTGCCAAGTGAAACAACCGTTGCTCTATTCCAATAGGTGGTCACAGCAATCGTGGCTATCCGTGCTCCTATTGTGACTGCACTCACCAGATATTCCTTCCTCGCTTGGGGTATAAGGCTTTCACAGTGTTTGCCCCTGTGTGGCACCCTGGCAATTGGCCTCCTGTCCCCTCTGCGATGGTGGTGGTGCTTCAATAGTATCCCATATGGAGGAAAAAGTGACGCCCAATAGTGTATTATCATTTTTATAAACTATTTATTGTTAAAAACAGTGAAAAGGTACTCACAATTTTGTAAAACATAATGTGCATGTAATGCAGACACTAAGTCCGCCTCCCGGAAGTGTTGTGAACGTCTGCTACCCCCGCTCTACCGGTTTAGTCGATCTGACGTCATCTGGAGCTTGCATAGCGTCCACTACACTTCCTTATTTATAGCCCATCGCGACCAGCATTAATTACGGTGGCCATTTTGGGTATGATTTGAGGGCCGAAGCCCTCAATGACTAAAGATTAATCCCGGCGGACATTTTGGGTGTGATTTGAGGACCGAAGCCCTCTATGCCTCCAATACAATCACGGTGGCCATTTTTGGTGGTATAACTTGGTTAGCCGTGCCGCCATGTTTGATGAGATATTGAAGACTGAAGCCTTTGTGTCCTAACATTTAATGATTTATATTGTGGAAATATCGCTATGTACTGAATCCATATAAACCATCAGCATTGGTTATTATAGCCCGCTAGCTAGGTTTAAGGTCGCGATGTACCATATCTAACTAGTTACAGCATATTGAATACTATAACAGTTAATTTAACAATTAGAAATACAGGTATAAAAAACATAAGATTAAGATATGTATTCTAAATAAATACCTTAGACATCCAAGTATTATTGTAATACCATATATCTATGGTTGGAGGTCTGACTAAATAAATGTGTTTACTGTATATGAGGGTGGACCTGAGAAATGAGTTTAGAACTATATTGAAATTGATATGTTAATAAATTAAAAGATGATAAAAATATAAAATATATATATAAAAATATATAAAATAAAATAAATATATATATATATATATATGAAATATATATAAAATGGGGATGAATCTGTCTCTCTTTGGGAGGTGTATTGAACATTAAAATTGGAATGGTAGAAGTACTATATGTTTGCATATGTTTTTAGGAAAAATAATAATGGTGGAGGGGTTGGGCCGAGGAAGGAATAATTTAGAAATGAGTTAAAAAGCAATTCAAATCTAGATTGATATTTATGCCTGTAGGCTGGAGGGTATCTAATTGGAAAATTCATCTTGTTTCGTTCTGAGAGATTTTGATTTTCTTGTTCGCTCCTCGCCAATGTCCCTTAATTTTATCGATACCATAAAAGGTCATACATGTCGGGTCCCTATTGTGGTAGTCCCTGAAAATGTCTTGAGACACTGTGCTTGTTGAACCTGTTTTTTATGTTGGTTATGTGTTCCCGGATTCTGACGTGTAATTCTCTCGTTGTCCTACCCACGTATTGCTTTTGACAAGGGCATTCGATTACATACGTCACATGAGTGCTATTGCATGTTATCAGTTCCCTAATGCTATATTCAGTTCCATTTGCCAGGGAAGTGAAATTCATCTTTTTCTTATTGTTTTTTTTTGCTCATCCTACGTGGGAGACATTTGCCGCATTTGAAGAAGCCTTTTAGGTGTTTAAATATTTTAATCTGTTTTGGTGGGTCCAAAGCATTATGCACAAGTTGGTTTCTGAGGTTTGGCGCTCTTCTATAAATGAAAGGGGGCCTTGATGGTATTATGGTTTTCAGTATTGTGTCTGATTGTAAGATGGACCAATGTTTCTTAATGACAATTTCTAGGGCCTTATGCTGTATGTTGTATCCTGTCAGGAATGCCACATCAGTGTGCTTCTTTTTCTTTTTCTTATTATTTGAAATGCCTTCTATCATGAGGTTTCTGTTCATTTTCTTCACTTTTTCTTTTAGTATCAACAATTCTCTTTTCTTGTATCCTTTTTCCACAAATTTCTTAATGATGGTATCTGCTTGGGTATCGTAATCATTAATGTTGCTGCAATTCCTATGCAGTCTCATCAACTGTCCCTTTGGTTTATCTCATCGAAGAAAATCTGCAGTTCATCTTCTGTTCCCTTCCAGACAATGACGATGTCATCTATATATCTGCGGCAAATTTCGAGATTCTTCCTCTGCACACTGTATACTTGTTCTTCTTCCCAATGGTTTAAAAATATATTGGCTACACTGGGGGCATATTTGGCCCCCATGGCTACTCCTTTTGTTTGGGTAAAATATTCCCCTTTATGCCAAAAATAATTGTGGCTTATAGCCAACCTTAGGCCTTGTCAGGGACCTGCCAGAAATAGAAGACAATTCCTACTTCCCTCTGTACCTGTGCGCCGGCGCGCGCGCATGTGCCAATTGCGCGCACATGCGCCACGTGTGCGCGCGCGCGCTAAACGATGTGGCGCCATTATGCCTTTAAAAAGCCAGCAGTTGCAGTAGTGCATTGCTGTCTGATCTGCAGTTTTGTAACTTGAATACCTGCACACCTGCTTACCAGTTACCTGTACCGACCCGGCTTGCTCGACCACCCGATATATCTCCAACCCTGACCTCGGTTCGCCTTGACCCTGCTCTGTCTCCTACCTTCCTACCTGCTGCCAGACCTTGCCTGTATTCCTGACTACGTCTAAGCCTGCTGAACCATACATCTGACTACCTGCTCTGACCTGGCTTGTCTAACCCTCCTGCTGTCTGCTGTTCGTGTGCACCTAACCAGGCTTGTCTCACCTTGCTCCAGCTTCCGCTGTTCCTGTATCCACCAGCTCCCGGGTCGCTGACCTGCAACCACCTTCTCTGCTGCCTACAGATCCAGCCATCCCTGGAGGACCACCACCTTGCCACGGTGCCAACCACTACAGCTACCTCAGGCATTCCTACCTCACTGCGCTCACAAGCCCACTGTTCCCACTCCAGTGACTCCTGAGCCAGGGTTGTAAGAGAGGTCTACTCCTACAAAGTCAGGCTCTACGATCAGGTACGTTCTGTACATAACAGGTCTTCAGTAATATATCTGATTTGTTCTTCTTTCATGTTGGTTTGCTTGTGTAATGCCCATACCACACTCTGAATCCCGTCTTCTTGTACTATATTTGTGTACAATGAATTAACGTTTATTGTAACTAGTAGGGATAAGCTTCGAGTTTGAGTCAAACCCATGTTCGACTCGAACATTGGCTGTTCGATCGTTCGCCGAATTGAGAACATTATGGGCCGTTCGCGCCAAATTCGAGTGGTGCGTCACGGCCCATAATTCACTGCGGCATCGCAGTGCATTGCTGGCTGATGATTGGCCAAGCATGCACTATGACCCGCAAGCTTTGGCCAATCACAGAGCGGTAATAACGGAGAGCTGTAGTTGGCCAAAGCCAGGGTGGCTTTGGCCAATCATGGCTCAGAGGAGTAGGTACACGCCCCACACTATATAAGGCCGCCTGGAAGTCGGCCTTGTGTAGTGTGCTGGCGTTTGTGAAAGAGAGAGTTACAGAGAGAGAGACAGTGTCATTTATATTGAGTTAGATAGAGCAGGAAGGCGAGTCAGTTAGCTGCTGTTACAGTGTGTAGAGGATATATATGCATCCTAGGTGTTGTATATATATTTATACACTGTATTGAGTTAAGCTAGATCCGTTCCTGTTAGTCTCTATCAGTGTTGCCAACCGTACGTTAATTTACGTACAGCACGTAAATTTAACCCCCTTTTTGGGGTGTACGTAAAGTCCGTTGTGGGCATCGGCTGCCCATAAAAAAGATGGCCGCGAGCCGACCAAGCAACTGCGCTTGCGCCGTTCCGAAGCCGGCCGGGCTCGGGAAAGCTCGTATGCGTTCGGCCGAGCGGCGCATGCGCAGTAACGTAATGGCGCTTCCCGGCGCCATTTTTGAATATACTTTCAGCCAGGACGGGAGTGCTCGCGGGGCGGGCTACAGTGGTGCAGTCGCCGTAGGAGGAGAGGAGGACTCGGCCGAGCAGGGGTGAGGAGGAGGAGGAGGAGGAGGGGATATGAAGGAGGAGGAGGGGGAGGGGGGGATATGAAGTAGGAGGACTGCGCTGGGAGTGGGAGCGCTGGAGGGTGAAGCGGCCATGGCATGCAGGGGAGGCACAGAGACTGATGTGCTCTCTGTCTACCAGCATATAACTTCTCCTCCACATCATCAGTATGCTGTGTCCTCCTTCTGTGCCCTTTTCACCTCTCCACATGTCAGAGCTGCCCTGACCTGTGGAGAGGTGAAAAGGGCACAGAAGGAGGACACAGCATACTGATGATGTGGAGGAGAAGTTATATGATGGTGGACAGAGGAGGAGGCCACTGAGGGGGTAACGAGGACCCTATCATGTCCGCAGCCTCTGTCCCCCTCCTGTGTCATGTCCGCAGCCTCTGTCACCCCTCCTTTGTCATGTCCGCAGTCTCTGTCAACCCTCCTGTGTCATGTCCGCAGTCTCTGTCTCCCTCCTGTGTCATGTCCGCAGCCTCTGTCCCCCTCCTGTGTCATGTCCGCAGCCTTTGTCACCCCTCCTGTGTCATGTCCGCAGCCTTTGTCACCCCTCCTGTGTCATGTCCGCAGCCTCTGTCCCCCTCCTGTGTCATGTCCGCAGCCTCTGTCCCCCTCCTGTGTCATGTCCGCAGCCTCTGTCCCCCTCCTGTGTCGTGTCCGCAGCCTCTGTCACCCCTCCTGTGCCGTGTCCGCAGCCTCTGTCACCCCTCCTGTGCCTTGTCCGCAGCCTCTGTCACCCCTCCTGTGCCGTGTCCGCAGCCTCTGTCACCCCTCCTGTGCCGTGTCCGCAGCCTCTGTCACCCCTCCTGTGCCGTGTCCGCAGCCTCTGTCACCCCTCCTGTGCCGTGTCCGCAGCCTCTGTCACCCCTCCTGTGCCGTGTCCGCAGCCTCTGTCACCCCTCCTGTGCCGTGTCCGCAGCCTCTGTCACCCCTCCTGTGCCGTGTCCGCAGCCTCTGTCACCCCTCCTGTGCCGTGTCCGCAGCCTCTGTCACCCCTCCTGTGCCGTGTCCGCAGCCTCTGTCCACCTCCTGTATCGTGTCCGCAGCCTCTGACCCTCTCCTGTCTTTTATGTCTGCAGTCTCTGAAGGGATCCTAGAAAGATGTCAAGAGTGGGAGCGCCGGGATGGGGGTTACGGCCCAGGAAGAAACGGACGTGTGGACTGTGGAGAGGAGGTCAGAGCCGCCAAGCTGGAGCCGTCTGACTGAGCCCCGCACTGTGCACCTGAGAGCAGGTCAGTGACAGCGCCGCCAGGCCAGTCTGAGGGGGGGGGGCACTGATCTAAGGAGGGGAGTGAATACAATAATGTAAGGGGGCACTGATATAAAAGGTCCCCCCCTATATTAGTACCCCCCCCCTTACCTTAGTGTATTCACTCTGTGGAAGGTGGTCTCTTATCACCAGAGCCCCCCTCCACATCAGAGTTCCCCCTTACATCATGATCTGCAGCGTTCCCCTTTACATAAGAGTTCCCTTGCGCTGTAAGGGGGCATCCTGCAGACTCTGATGTAAGAAGGAACTCTGTGCTGGCTAGGTTATAGTATCCTAACCTTCATGTGAATTGAGAAAAATGTTTTTTTACTTTTGTTTAACTTAAACACATTGATATTAGCATTAGCTGTGTGTTTATAGTTCAAATATTGATATTTGCACTGTTTAGCACTAAAAACAGTAATTGTAGGTACTTTTTTGCAGCGCCAGTAAAAAATGCGGCCCTGCCAGTAATTGTCATGATTTTTGCCAGTAAGAAATTGGTGCCGTACAGAAATTTTGGCATCCTTGCTAGTAAATTTCACTTCAGGGGGTTGGCAACACTGGTCTCTATACTGTGACAGGCAGGCAGGTGATTGTGCTAGCTGCAGACAGTCAGTGTTTCACTTAGTTTACTACTGTGTGCTTTGCATAGCGTTCACCTAAAGCTCACCTGAATACAGTTAGTAACTTTTATAGTGGTGTTCTCATAATAAAACCACAAGCAGAGAGCTGCAAGTATTTTCAGTGTACTGTGTCCTCTGCACAGTTTTCACCAAAAACTAACTGAAAACAATTGTTGCTTTTCCCATACTAATACCACAGCAGGCAGTTGATTCAGACAAATATATATATATGTAGCGCACCAACCCCAGATTTTTCCTGCTTTTCTTCTGCTTGGCTCCTCCGCAGGAAAAGAATGAGGCACACCGCACCACAAGCCCGTACCCTCCTGAATAGGGAGGTTGAGCGGTGTTAGTTTCTCGGACCTGCTTGCAGCCAGTGTCAAAAAGCCTCCAGTGCTGACCTCGTTTCTGCAGTAGTCAGAAACAAGTCTTTAATTCTCCTCGGTAAGCAACTGTCCACACCAACTGAAAGGTCCAACACTTATTTATTCCTTCTTGCACAATAAACAGTCTCTTTGAGAGCAGACAGGTTGGGACAAGACACAGGTCAGATAAGGTGGGAGGAGGTCCAGGCACAAACTTGAATTTGGGTTTCTCCTGTTCTGATCAGCACGAACAGGCTTGGCGCACGGTCTCTGCCACAGACCATGAGGTTGGTCACTGCCACTGACCGGGTGAAAAATATATGAAAGCCACTGCTACTGACCTTGGGTGCGTAGTATCACTGCCACTGTGATTTAAAGAACACACACTTCCTTCCGTTAGTGAACTAGCCCTTATAGGACAAGAACATCCCTCTGGAGAGTTACCAGAGGCCCCTTCTGTCACCACGACTCTGCGCTGGGTCTTCAGAAAGGGTCACCTCCCTGGTCTCCAGGCTGCTGGGCTCTGAGCCTTTCTCCAAAGTACCTCACCCCAGACTGAAGGTGTCTGAGATGGAACAGCAGCTCCGTCTCTGGGCCTAGGGCACACAGAGACAACCCGACCAGGCCTCCGGGCCTAGGGCACCCGGAGGCGACACACACGGACCCAGGCTTAAGGTGCCCGAACGCGGAACCGACGACCCCTCTGGAAGATGGCCGCCCCGCCGTACTGCTGCCGAGAGGGGACAAAAAGGACACAAACTTGTACTGCGGTTCAACCCGGGCCCACGGTAACAGCGCCACCCATAGGCCCCAGTGAACTTACACACCAGTACTATCTCCCAGGGATAGAAATGGTCCATGAGACCTAACAATTAGTGCATCTGAACCTAGTTACCACTCAGGTGCTTCCCCCTAAATGTAACCACCCACTACATATATATATATATATATATATATATATATATATATATATATACATCCCACCTTTGTGCAGCTACATCTCACTGCAGGCCATTAGTATGTCTGGAAGGAAAACAATGAGAGGCAGACAGTCACGAGGCAATAAAAGAGGGCAAGCAGGCTCTGTGTCTAGAGGCAATAATGCTGCTGGTCGTGGACACGGTGCATCCTCATCAGCACGTGGCCGTGGGACACACTTGTCCTTCTTTTCGGCAGCTGGCCATGTTGAGCCGCAACATGCCCAAGACTAGGTAGAGTGGATGACCAAGCCGTCCTCCTCCTCCTCATCCTCTCTCACCCAGGCTCAGGGTACTTTGTCTGGCAAAGCAGCTGCCAAAGTGGCCTCTTCCCTCGGCTCAATGGCATCAGTCACTCCTTCCCTAGACCCACCATGTCCTCCTGAGGAGTCCCCCGAACTGTTTGAGCACAGTGTTGGATACATGCTCCAGGAGGATGCCCAGCGGTTTGAAGGCTCCGATGATGGAACCCAGCTGGAGGAAGGCAGTAACGTGAGCTCAGAGAGAGGGGGTAGTAACATGAGTCCAGAGAGAGGGGGTGCCCAACAAGAACAGCTATCTGGCAGTCATGTTCCCCCAGCTGCAGCATACTGCCAGATTGGTTCCAGTGATGAGGAGGGAGGGGATGATGAGGTCACTGACTCCACATGGGTGCCTGATAGGAGAGAGGAGGAGGAGGAGGAAGCACATCTCCAACAAGGCAGGATGCCCTCCAGGGGCCAGCTTAAGGGCAGCACACCGACTGCATCACACCGCAGAGCTACGCATGTGCAGGGCGCTGCTGTCTCTGCGCATTATTCAAAAAGTTCTTTGGTGTGGGCCTTATTTCAGACGTGTGCAGCAGATCGCACCGTTGCCATTTGCAACATATGTCTAAAGCGTATCTCGCGTGGCCAAAACATCAGCCGCTTGGGCACCACGTGCTTGACCAGACATATGTCGACCTACCATGCAGTCCATTGGCAAGCTTACCTAAAAGACCCACACCAAAGAACAAAGCAGACCTCTCCTTGCTCCTCATCAGCTTGGATCTCCAACCCCACTATACCTTCAGTCCTCTCAGAAACCTGCACTGAGAGGAATGAAGGTGTAGAATTAGGTGTGTCACAGCCAAGTACTTGCGGGAAATCTGCTATCGAGACACCGACGTCCGATTGTCCTAGGAAAATTTCCCTGCCCCAGCTGCTGCACCGGCAAAAGAAGTTCGCTCCCAGCCATCCACATGCCCAGCGGTTGAATGCTAGCTTGGCTAAATTGCTAGCACTTCAACTGCTGCCTTTTCTTTTACAAAAGTTTATTGTCATACAAACCAACAGTACAGGTTTACAATAGAGTGTTATAGCATACAATATGCAAAGCAAATCAGGACTCGAAAGCCCTCATCAACATAAAGGAAGCATGAGCCGTGATCTTATGCTATACTCAAATAAAGGAGAAATGAAAAGAATCCCTAGGACCAGATGGTCTAGAACCCGGGCCATGCCCGGCTGTCTGTAAACCTGTAGAATGAGTGTACAATACACAACAATAGAACCTGAAGGTTAGCATCCTCTAGAAAGGAAATAAAGGGTTAACAGCAAAGAAAGAGACTATGAAAGAATGGAGAAAGAGAGAGAAAAGAAAAAAAATGGAGCAGAACGAGAAGAGGAGTAGAAGGTGAAGAGTGAGGAAAAGAAGAGGGGAGTAGGAGGTCCACAGGGTGCGCGCAAGAGGAGTCCTATAGTGATAGTAATGCAGCGTCAAACCTGGAAGGGTGGTAGTATGCGATCCAAGGTTGCCAGATCCTAAGAAACTTGTCATGCATATCAGAAAGAATAGCCGTTAGTTTCTCGTTAACCATGACATCGTTCAGGCGGTTTTTGACTGCCTCAAAGCTGAGTGCGGGGGTTTTCCATGCTCTCGCAATTGTCAACCTAGTTGCAGTAAAGAGATGCTGGGCTAGTTGCCTTTCTGGACGCAGTAATTCCACAATGGGCTTACCAAGGAGAGCTACATTAGGGTCCCTTTTGATATTAATCTGAAATAGATTGCGGAGGAGAGTGTATAACATTATCCACAGTCTGCACGCCCGCGGGCATGACCACCAAATATGTGCCATGGAGCCCTCCTGGGAACACCCCCTAAAACAAAGCGGAGAATAATTTGGAATAAAGCGAGCCAATCTCGCCGGTGTGTAGTACCACCTATACAATACCTTATAGGCATTTTCCAAAATTAACACATTACGTGAGCACTTGGACAGAGTTAGCGTCATTGCCTGCCAGTCCTCAGGGCCCAACTGCTTCCCCAACTCTTTCTCCCATTGAAGGTGGTAAGACCTCAATGGGGGTTTCTTTGTAGATATCACAGCCGAATATATCAGTGATATCAGGCCCAGTGAATGGGGTCTGGCTCTACAAAGTGCCTCAAAGGGGGTCAAAGTATAAGGGGTGGATTGAGACTTAATAAGACTCTGAAGAAAGTGGCAAAGTTGTAAATAGCGATAGTGCTCTCACAAGGGAATACCGTGAGAAGAGCGCAAAGCGTCAAATGCCAAAATTCTAGTAGGCCTTAACAGTGAGTGAACATCTGTGAACCCGTTCGTGGTCCACCATGAAAATTGGGAGGTTCAACTGCTGCCTTTTCAGTTGGTAGACTCTGCCCCCTTCCATGAGTTTGTGGAATGTGCGGTTCCTCAGTGGCAGGTTCCCAAACGCCACTTTTTCTCACGGAAGGCGATTCCGGCTCTCTACCAGCACATGGAAGGCAATGTCTTGGCCTCGCTGGACAGAGCGGTCAGTGGTAAGGTGCATATTACCGCTGACTCATGGTGCAGCAGGCATGGACAGGGACGTTACCTATCTTTCACGGCGCATTGGGTGACTCTGCTGGCAGCTGGGAAGGATGCAGGACAAGGTGCAGTAGTGTTGGAGGTTGTTCCGCCACCACACCTCCAAAATGTTACTACTGGTGATTCTGACACACCTCTCTCCTCCACCCCTTCCTCTTCTTTTTCCTCCATGGCCTCTTCTTAAGCTGATTTGTCCTTGGAACCAGCGGTGCTCCGTAGGCATTCAAGGGGCTACGCAAGTACTCAGGCAAAAAGATGCCATGCAGTGCTTGAGCTGGCGTGCTTGGGGGATAGGAGCCACACTGGGGCAGAGATTCTATCAGCTCTGCAGGGGCAGGCTCAGAGGTGGTTGATGCCACACCAGCTTAAGCCAGGAAAGATGGTTTCCGACAATGGCACCAACCTCCTCTCCGTCCTCCGACAGGGACAACTGACCCATGTGCCCTGTTTGGCTCACGTCCTTAACTTGGTGGTGCAGCGGTTCTTGGGCAGGTACCCGGGCTTACAGGATGTCCTGAAGCAGGCCAGGAAACTCTGTGGGCATTTCCACCAGTCATATAATGCCAGTGCTCGGCTGTCTGACCTGCAAAAGGATTACAACCTGCCCAAGAACTGCCTAATCTGTGACATGCCCACCAGGTGGAACGAGTATCTGTTGCAATATGGCACCAGGACAGTGTCAGGGGAGCTTGGATTTTTTTCCCCATGCCAGTGGGCCATGATCAGGGATGCATGCACTGTCCTGGCACCATTTGAGGAGGCCATGAGGATGGTGGGCAGTGACAGTGCATGCATCAGTGACACTGTCCCTCTTGTCCACCTGTTGGAGAACACGAGGAGGAGGAATGTGTCAGCATGGAGGTGGAGACTAGCATTCAGCATCAGCAGCAGTCTTCAAGGGATCAATTACAGTACCAAGACACCCATGGACTTGTGCGTGGCTGGGAGGAGGTGGCTGCGGATCATGTCGTCCTCAGTGACCCAAAGGACTCCGCACTGAATGCCTCAGCAAGCCTACGCTGCATGGCCTCCCTGATCCTGCAAAGCCTGCGGAAGGATCCTCGTATTCGTGCGATCAAGGAGAGGGATCATTACTGGCTGGCAACCCTCCTTGATACACGTTACAAGGGTAAAGTTGCGGACCTTATCTTGCCGTCGCAGAGGGAGCAGAGGATGAGGCATCTTCAGGAGGCCTTGCAGAAAGGTCTGTGCAACGCGTTCCCAGAGACTGGGAGGTTACAAATATCTGGTCCTGGACAACGTGTTGCTGAGGCTTCGGTCAGTCAAAGAAGGAGCGGTGGAGAAGGTGACCGTCTGACCGATGCGTTCAGACAATTTTTTAGTCCGCAGCCCCAAGGTATGATCGGTTCCAGCAACCATCGCCAGCGTCTGGTTTACATGGTGCAGGAATACCTAGAGGGCAAGATCAGACTTGGACACCTTTCCCACCGAAAATCCTCTGGGTTACTAGGTCTTGAGGATGGATCACTGGCCAGAGCTTGCACAGTATGCAATTGAGATACTGGCCTGTCCTGCATCCAGCGTTCTTTCGGAATGCACATTCAGTGCTGCTGGAGGCTTTGTAACTGATCACAGGGTGCGCCTGTCAACCGACTCGGTCGATCGACTAACCTTCATAAAAATGAATCAGTCTTGGATCACCACCAGCTACCAAGCACCTGATGCTGATGTAACAGAATAATTTTCTTTGAAATGTCAGATCCCTTCAAGAGTGCCTATGATGATGCAGAGTGACTATCCTATTATGCTAAGTGACTATCCTCTTCCTCCTCAATAATCATGCTGATAGCTTGAAAGAACATTTTTGGTTCTGGGCTCCGCCACCAGTGGCTAAGGCCCAATTTTTCAGCCCCTGTTTAACAGGGGTGTGTATTTACAATTTTTGATGCAATGCTTTGCAGCAGGGCTCATTGCTGTGCTCCAACTACAGTATCTGTGAGGGGTTGCAGTGTTGTGGCACCAGCACCAGTGCCTAAGGCCCAATTTATCAGCCCCTGTTCAACAGGGGCATGTATTTACAATTATTGATCTAATATTTCACAGCTGGCCCCATTCCTGCGCCCACCAAGCGTAACTGTGAGGACTTACAGTGTTGTGGCATCAGCACCACCGCCACCACCAAAGACCCAATTTTTCAGCCCCTGTTCAACAGGGGCATGCAATTACAATTCTTGATCTAATAATTCACAGCAGGGCCCATTCCTGCGCCCACCAAGAGTAACTGTGAGGGCTTACAGTGTTGTGGCAACACCACCACAACCACCACCAGCAAAGGCCCAATTTGTCTGCCCCTGTTAAACAGGGGCATGTAATTACAATTCTTGATCTAATAATTCACAGCAGGGCCCATTCCTGCGCCCACCAAGAGTAACTGTGAGGGCTTACAGTGTTGTGGCAACACCACCACCACCACCAAAGGCCCAATTTTTCTGCCTCTGTTCAACAGGGGCATGTAATTACAATTCTTGATCTAATAATTCACAACAGGGCCCATTTATGCGCCCACCAAGAGTAACTGTGAGGGCTTACAGTGATGTGGCACCAGCACCACCACCAAAGGCCCAATTTTTCCTACCACTGTTTAACAAGGACATGTAATTACAATTCCTGATATAATAGTTCACAGCAGGACGTTCCAGCGCCCACCAAGAGTAACTGTGAGGGCTTACAGTGTTGTGGCAACACCAACACCTAAGGGGCAAATTTCTGCAGAGTATACACGGCAGGCCCCTATTTTCAAATATCCAACTTACAAACGACTCCTACTTGCAAACGGAAGGAGACAACAGGAAGTGAGAGTAAATCTACCCCTAGGAAGGGAAATTCTCTCCTGTAAGAGTTAATATGGGAAAAAGGTGTCTCCTCTCTACTGATGCTTTATCACCAATCCTTGTTTCAATAAAAGAAACGAATTTTCCAAAAACATTTGTCATTGGGACGGAAAGTGAGGTGAAATGTTCTGAACAGGTGCACAGACAGCAAAACAAATGTTACAGGGGTGATAACCCTTCCCTATGTTCTCCAAAAAGCTTAAAAATAGATTTTTTGGCTGGACCTACACTTAAAAAATTTACCTGTTCCAAATTACAAACAGATTCTACTTAAGAACAAACCTACAGTCCCTGTCTTGTTTGTACCGCCTGTATACTGCTGTTCAGAGTATATAGGGCCTTTTTTTATTTTGGAATATCCATACAAGACCCAAAGGGGCTGGTAATGGGCTGGGGTAGGGGGGGTGATGGGGTAGCCATGCCATTTTTCTCAATGATTTTCATCCATATTGCCGGGACCAGACATTACATTAAAGCCGCAAGCAGTTTTAAATTACTTTTTTTCCTTTAGAAATGTCATTTTGTGCAGGGACAGTTCTAAACACAGAAAACATGTGCCACTTCACAGGCATACTTTAGACACCCCCCAAGTACGATATTTAAAGGAATATTTCACTTTTTTTCACTTTATGCATCATTAAAATCACTGCTCCCGAAAAAACGGCCGTTTTTAAAACTTTTTTGCATTGATACATGTCCCCTGGGGCAGAACCTGGGTCCCCAAACCCTTTTTAGGACAATAACTTGCATATTAGCCGTTATAATTAGCACTTTAGATTTCGAACAGTCACGTCCATTGTATTTAATAGGGTTCTAAAGTTCGTGCAAACTTTCGGTCCGTTCGCAGGTTCTGGTGCGAACCGAACCGGGGGTTGTTCGGCTCATCCCTAGTAACTAGAATATCATTCTCTTCTACCTCTAGGTTTCTCAATTCATCAATTAGCTGCCTGCTATCTTTCAGGTACGATTTGCCTTCTTTCACCAGCGGTTGTAAGAATCCGTCAATATAAGCTCCTAGACGTGTAAACAGTGAATCTTTGCCACTGATTATTGGCCTACGTGGCGGTTTTGTTTGATTCTTATGAATTTTAGGGACAAAATTGATAACGGGCATTTTTGTCGCCTCTGGTGTTAAGAACGTGGCTTCTTTCTTCATAAGGATTCCCATCTCTTCTCCTTTTTTGACAAACAATTTTAGTTTCTTCTCATATTCACTCTTTGGATTTCTTTCAGCTTCTTATATGTGTCTTTTATATTCAATAAATTATTCATTTCTAATTCATAGTCCTTTTTATTAAGAATTACTAGACCCCCTTGTCAGCAGGGCGTATGATTATGTTTTTCTTTTTTTTCTATTTCCTTAATTGTATTCCAGATATTGTTTCTTTTTGACTTGTTTACTTTTAATTTCCTAATGTCTTCTTCCACCATTTTCTCAAAAACGATTAAACTATCATTTTGCTGCATTTTCGGATTGAAGGTCAAATTGTTCCTCAGGTTGGAGTGTCTGTATACTGTGGCTTCTTTTTCCCATTGGGTAGAAGAACAATTAATATACAGTGTGTAGAGGAAGAATCTCAAAATTTAACGCAGATATATAGATGACATTGTCATTGTCTGGAAGGGAACAGAAGATGAACTGCAGATTTTCTTCGATGAGATAAACCAACATTTTTTGGGTATCACATTCTCAGGAACTTGGAACAAACAAACTATTGATTACCTGGATTTACAACTTTATAAAAACACTGGATACATCAACACTAGAACTTTTTTCAAAATAACGGATAGAAACGGGTATATCCCAACTAACAGCTGTCACCATAGGCAGTGGATAGGTAACATACCGAAGGAACACCCTCTGACGAAAGCATTGAGGAAACGCGCATCAGGGTGAGACCACACAGCAACCATCGCCGTCGTATCTCCTGCTCTGCCCACCCGGGAACACTGCTGTGGCGGTGGAAGGTATAGCAGGACAGAACGACTTTACACTTGATACTGTTTTTAACAAGGCTGACATATTGTAAGTGTACACCGAATAGAATTTTCTAAATAAAGAATTATTTACTGGATCACGCTATGTGCACCCTTTTATATTTTTTTATAACGAGTCACACATAGATGGAGGCTTTTGGAGACCACTGACAACAAGTATATGGGATCCATTTATCAGCTTAAGATCAACATAGCTGACACACTCCAGCTGGATGACATCTGAGATGCAATGATATACTCTGAACTGGCTTACATCTGGTAAGTGTTTTTCCTTTGGGGATTAGCAGACAAGCAGTGTGTGCAGGAAGACTATCTCTTCTTGGGATTTCATCTCTTTTTGGGATTTCATATGGTTCATCACCATTGATATAAACTTTTTTATGAATTTACTCTGATAGTAAAGTTCATATGGACTATGCATTTATGAGTGATTATGCAAGCACATTTTCTATGGACTGTGCACCCATTCAATCCTTTTAGCGCTACTAATGGTTAAATGATTATTTATTTATTTATTTAGACATATTTTTGATTCAATTTTAACTTTATAGTAGCAGCTTTACTAGTATCTTTATTCCCATGAGCGCTGAGGGAGAGGTATTTAACCACCTGCCTACCGGGCACGAAAACCCCCTTCCTGCCCAAGCCATTTTTCAGCATTTAGCGCTGTCACACTTTGAATGACAATTGCGCGGTCGTGCGACGTGGCTCCCAAACGAAATTTGCATCCTTTTTTCCCACAAATAGAGCTTTCTTTTGGTGGTATTTGATCACCTCGGCGGTTTTTATTTTTTGCGCTATAAACAAAAGAAGAGCGTCAAGTTTGAGAACTTTTTGCTATAATAAATATCCATTTAAAAAAAATAATTCAATTTTCCTCAGTTTAGGCTGATTTATATTTTTGGTAAAAAAAAATCGCAATAAGCGTATATTGATTGGTTTGTGCAAAAGTTATAGCGTCTATCTATTTACTTGCTTCTGACTGAAATTTTTGTACTCTTTTACTTTTTTATAGCTAGGTCATGTGAGTGATCACTGTGGGGGCTTGTTTGCTCAGATTTTCGCTCTGTCGGCCGCCTGGGAAGAGGTTTTTCCTGCCCTTCCCCCTGTGTGGGGTACTCCTCCGCTCCCCTTTTTCTTTCCATCTAGGGTCTCTGGTGGTAAGTTACCAGCATCATATTAATTGTGGACCTATTTACAGGCCGATCTCCAATGTTTTCAAATTGACTGTCCATTATTGATTTCTAAGTGTTAAAGCGGAGGTTCCGCGGCCATTCGTTTTTTTTTTTTTTTTTCCATTCAATTCCTTTCCCCATTGCAGATAAATACTCACTGTTTTGGTTTTAAAAAACATCCGCTGTCCGTTTTCTTTAGAAAGAATAACTTATATAATTGGCGTAGGGCAGTTTCCATTTTGCTTGTGGGCATGTTAAGCCCACAAGCACTCCTTTCCTGGATGCAGTGAATTTTCATCATTGTTTACTCGCCGTGAACTTCCGGGTTTGCCATCACAACGTGCGGCGTCATCGAAAGTCCCCGCCCCGTTGCGATGACAACCACAACGGTGCGTGCGTTCCCCTTGTCTCAATGTGTAAGATACACCCTCGTCACGTGTCACATTTCGCTGGTCGGGGCACCGCACTGACTCTTGGGAAGAATAACACTCAGCTCCCATGAGACAGTGCGGCGCCGAGGAAAGCAGGGTACACGCCTACTCCCGCGGGAGGGAGAAGCAGGAAGTAGCAATGAAAAGGAAAATAAATAGGTATTTAAACCGCAATTTTTTTTTTAATGCAGCATTAGAAGATGTATGCTATGTACTAAAGGCTATAAGATATACTTGTAATTTTGGGTGAACCTTCGCTTTAATTCCTTCTTCTCTGTCTATTTATCAGTTGTTCATCTGTTTGGATATCTGAGACATACTTCCCCTGACAAAGCCCCGAAGGGCAAAACATGTTGGGACTCTGTATGATCTTCTCAGTCAAATATTGATACAATCACCATTTTTTTGAATTGACCCTATTATAAAATATGTGATACTACTCATAATTTTTACAAACTTTGTATGAATTGTTAATAAAAAATTATTATTTTACCAATTGGTAATTGAGTCTTCCACTGTGTTCAGTACCATGTCAATAGCACCGTTATAGTCCCGTCCACTTTTCCTCTTAAATTTTGTCATATTGGAACATATATTTAATGTTTTTATCAGAAGGCTAGGTTTTGCATTTAAGGTATAACATTATTTACTATGAGCACCTTTACAGCTTATTTGCACAGACATTTTTGCACCTTATTTATCTCACAGGATTTTTGAACAGCGCCACACCTACTTTTCAACCCTATTTATTCATTTGCTCCATTTAAGTGGCAGCAACCTGTAGAGGCAGCAGTTCTCTAGTTCCTACCCATTCCTACCCATTGGGTATATAGAATGTTTACCTGCCTCCTCCTGTTAATGTAAAAGTTTTATATGATATGTTTACTAGACTGGCTCCTTTTGCTCATCTCCCTCTTCTATTGATGGGCGAATTCAATGCTATCTTGGAGGCGTTGGACTCATCCAATCCGGGGAGGCAGGGGTCTGCAGATCTTCTCTCCTGGGTCTCGGTGACTGGGCTGACTGAGCTGTGGCGATCTAGGAACCCCCTTCGCAGGGCCTACTCTCACGTCTCGGTGGCCCATCGTTTGTCGGCCAGGATAGATTTGGCATTCGGTAACCAGACCTTGTTGCCATTTGTTCATGATACTGAATACATGGCCGGGGGCTTTTCTGATCATTGCCCCTTATCCCTTACTCTCAGCTTTTCTTCTGGGAGGGGGGCTGGAGGCTATCTCCAGGTTGGCTACAGAATGAGCAGGTGTCTTCCCGCTTACAGGAAGTGATCACCTCCTACTGGTCAACTAATAAGGATACTGCATACCCGCCTGTGGTATGGGATGCCTTCAAGGCAGTGGTTAGGGGTGAGTGTATTTCTGCTATTAAATCTGAAAGGGTGGCCCACAATGCTGAAATACACAGGTTGCAGGACACTGAAAAGGAATGTACGGAGAGTCATGCCAGCTGTCCCTCTGATACCTCATATTCGTCTCTGATGGAGGCCAGACGTCTTCTCTCCTTGCATTTCTCTGATCTGGCTCATACTGAGGCTAACCACAGGGCAAATTCTATTTTCTCGGAAGGGGATAAGAATGGGAAGTTATTGGCGAGCTTGGTAGCGGTGGACAATCAGATAACAAATATTCCGGTCATTAGGGATAAGGGTGGAGATCTTGTTAGTGACCCTTCGGCAATAATGCCAGAATTTAGAGACTTCTTTGCTGATCTTAATGCCCATGTGCCAAGTTATGATCCCGCTGCATTGGATGCCCTCCTGGGGTGCCTGGCCCTCCCTAGGTTGTCTGATGCCGAACAGTTGGCTTTGGATGCTAAAATCACTAATAAGGAGATAACTGCAGCTATTTTTGACTTTCCCCCTCATAAGGCTCCGGGGCCGGACGGTTTCCCTGCTGACTTTTATAAATATATGCTGATGAGATAGCCCCTAGACTAAACACACTTCTGGCCCAATGTTTAGAACTGAATAGGCTCCCTGCCTCCTTGCTGGATGCGTACATGGTCTTATTGCTAAAACTGGGTAAAGACCCTCTAGATTGCTCAGCTTATAGGCCTATTGCTCTCCTAAACATGGACCTTAAAATTTTGATGAAGGTCTTGGCCAATAGGCTTGTCGGGGTGATCTCCTCTCTGGTCAATATTGATCCGACGTGATTCATGCCCGGGAAGTCTACAGATACTAATCTGAGGAGGCTATTTACTCATCTCCAGCTTTCGGGGCCTGATGCTGGAACCAGAATCGTTGTGTCGATTGACAATGAGAAGGCTTTTGACTCAATTGATTGGAAGTACATGCTCCGGGTGCTGGAGGAGATGGGGTTTGGTCAGGTCTTCCGGCAGTGGATTACCTTGCTGTATAGCAATCCCAGGGTGGCAATTAGGCTGGGGCAGTCTACCTCTCCCTTCTTTTCAGTGGGTCGGGGTATTAGGCAGGGGAGCCCTTTATCCCTGTTTATATTTGCACTTATGATGGAACATCTCGCTGTGGCACTCCGATCGTCTAATGAAGGTAAGGCTATTAGAGTGGGGTCTATACAGGAATGTCTGGCATTATATGCTGATGACATGCTTTTGTTTCTTGAGGACCACGGGTCCTCGCTTCAGGCGGCCCTGAGGATCCTGAATGATTTCACCAACTTTTCGGGATTGAAGGTGAATTGGAGCAAGTCCTCCATTCTGCCTTTGGATGCTGGGGCCAGGGAGAGGGCGGATCCCAATATGCCTTTACAGTGGGTTTCCTCCATCACTTATTTAGGAGTCAAGATCTGCCGACAGTACTGACTATATGACCATTAACTTGTTGCCCCTGTTAACCTTCTTTAAGCAAAAGGCTCAGGCTTGGCAGAGGCTTCCGCTGTCGCTTATAGGAAGAATAAACTTACTGAAGATGAAGATTCTTCCAGTCATTTTGTACTTAATTTTGTACTTCGTGCAGGTCCCTAAGTCCTTTTTTAAACAGCTAGATGGCATTACTAGTTCGTTCCTCTGGGCCCCCAATTTAGCACATATAGGACTCAAGGTGCTTCAAGAACCCTGGGGACAGGGGGGGATGGCTCTACCATACTGGAGGAAATACTATCTTGCCAGTCAACTAGTGTTTGCCCATAGATGGTTGACATCTGATGCTGGGGATTCTGCCACGGTGGTGGAAGCGGCTCACATGGGGTCGTATGAGACCCTTCGCTTGGCCATCCACAGAGGTGCAAATTCTGACCTACCACTGACATTGTCCATGAAAGCAACTATTAACCACTTAACGACCGCTCACTGTATATATACGTCGGCACAATGGCACCGACAGGCACAATCACGTAGAGTGTAAGTGATTGCCTTTGTACAGTTGGGGGGTCCAATCGGACCCCCCTTCTGTACAGTGAGCGGTCGGTATTCGTTGGGGAGCGATCCGACATGAGGGGACGGCCGTTCGATTCCGGCCACCCCCCCGCGATCGCTCCCGGCGAATGGAAATGCCCCCTCTGTCTGTGTAATGTACACACAGGCAGAGGAAGCAGGAGGAAGTGATGTCATCTCTTGTGCGGCGCTCACATTTACCGAGCGCCGTACAAGAGAAGACATCAAGGTTAGTGCACAAACACTACACTAACACCAGCACACATAGGCACATAAATCGCCCCCCCAGGCCCCCCCAGATCACCCCCCAGCCCCCAGTCACAGTGTCACTGATTGCAGTGACCATTTATTTACTGATCACTGCAATCAGTGACATTTGTGACTGTAAAAGTGTCACTACAGTTTAGTTTTAGGTCCAGTGTAGCCCCCTAACCCCCCCTAATAAAGGTTTAACCCCTTGATCACCCCCCAGATAACCCTTTCACCCCTTAGCACCGCCGTCGCTAAGCGATCATTTTTCTGATCGCTGTCTTAGCGTCGGTGATGCAGATCGGTAGCCAGTAATTTTTTTTAGGTTCGCCGCAGGTTTTTATAGCGTCAGGTACCCCCATAAATTATCTAATAAAGGTTTAACCCCCTTGATCGCCCCCCAGGTAACCCTTTCACCCCCTATCACCACTGTCGCTAAGCGATCATTTTTCTGATCGATGTCTTAGTGTCGGTGATGCAGATCGGTAGCCAGTATTTTTTTTAGGTTCGCCGCAGGTTTTTATAGCGTCAGGTACCCCCATAAATTATCTAATAAAGGTTTAACCCCCTTGATCGCCCCCCAGGTAACCCTTTCACCCCCTATCACCACTGTTGCTAAGCGATCATTTTTCTGATCGCTGTCTTAGCGTCGGTGATGCAGATCGGTAGCCAGTAATTTTTTTTAGGTTCGCCGCAGGTTTTTATAGCGTCAGGTACCCCCATAAATTATCTAATAAAGATTTAACCCCCTTGATCGCCCCCCAGGTAACCCTTTCACCCCCTATCACCACTGTCGCTAAGCGTTCATTTTTCTGATCGCTGTCTTAGCGTCGGTGATGCAGATCAGTAGCCAGTATTTTTTTTTTAGGTTCGCCGCAGGTTTTTATAGTGTCAGGTACCCCCATAAATTATCTAATAAAGGTTTAACCCCCTTGATCGCCCCCCAGGTAACCCTTTCACCCCCTATCACCACTGTCGCTAAGCGATCATTTTTCTGATCGCTGTCTTAGCGTCGGTGATGCAGATCGGTAGCCAGTAATTTTTTTTAGGTTCGCCGCAGGTTTTTATAGCGTCAGGTACCCCCATAAATTATCTAATAAAGGTTTAACCCCCTTGATCGCCCCCCAGGTAACCCTTTCACCCCCTATCACCACTGTCGCTAAGCGATCATTTTTCTGATCGCTGTCTTAGCGTCGGTGATGCAGATCGGTAGCCAGTAATTTTTTTTAGGTTCGCCGCAGATTTTTATAGCGTCAGGTACCCCCATATATTATCTAATAAAGGTTTTAACCCCTTAATTGCCCCTAGTTAACCCTTTCACCAGTAATCATCATATAAGTGTTACGGGTGACGCTGGTTAGTTAGTTTGCTTTTTATAGTGTCAGGGCACCCGCCGTATATAACCCAATAAAGGTTTAACCCCCTGATCGCCCGGCGGGTGATATCAATTAGGTTTTAGTGTCAGAGAGGGTCTGCGTCACACCCCAGGCAGCGTCAGGTTAGTGCCAGTAACGCTAACACCCACGCGTGAAGCATACACCTCCCTTAGTGGTATAGTATCTGAACAGATCAATATCTGATCTGATCAGATCTATACTAGCGTCCCCAGCAGTTTAGGGTTCCCAAAAACGCAGTGTTAGCGGGGTCAGTTCAGATACCTGCTAGCACCTGCGTTTTGCCCCTCCGTCCAGCCCAGGCCACCCAAGTGCAGTACCGATCGATCACTGTCACTTACAAAACACAACACACATAGCTGCAGCGTTCGCAGAGACAGGCCTGATCCCTGCGACTCCAGTGCTGTAGGAGGTGATTTCTCCACCACAGTTAAAAAAAAAAAAAAGCAAATATGCCAAAGCATTGGGGCAGCAGGGGCAGAGGAGCGATTTTGCTCCTAATGCCGCGTACATACGGTCGAAATTCTGACGGAGGCTTGCCCGTGGAAAAGTCCGACCATGTGTGTGCGGCATAACTTTTTTGCGGGAGGATGCCCCCATGCTTCGGCATATATAAATGGTGCATGTATGCCCATCATTAGAAGTGGGTGGATGAAGGGCGGTATTCTAATGGTGGGCATACCCACCGATCAATCTCTTTTTTCGTTCAGCCACCTGGCTGCATGAAAAAAAAAAAAGATTACAATACATATCCAACAAGGACCAGCAACGTACTGGTATGTTGCTGGACTTTGAATGGTTATACCAGATTGATGCCTGCGGGTTTAGGTATTATCTTGGTATCATTCTTTTCAGCCAGCGGCCGGCTTTCATGTAAAAGCAATCCTAGTGGCTAATTAGCCTCTGGACTGCTTTTACAAGCAGTGGGAGGGAATGTCCCCCCCCCGGATATAAAAAGCGCCATTGGGAAATTGGGAAAGCATTTTATCACACCAATCTTGGTGTGGTCAGATGCTTTGAGGGCAGAGGAAAGATCTAGGGTCTAAACTCCAGTTTTTTCAAAAAAAGAGTACCTGTCACTACCTATTGCTATCATAGGGGATATTTACATTCCCTGAGATAACAATAAAAATGATTAAAAAAAATAAAATGGAAGGAACAATTTAAAAATAAAATAAAAAAGCAAAATTAATAAAAAAAATTAAAAAAAAGCACCCCTGTCCTGCCCTGCTCTTGCCCAATGGCAAACGCAAGCGTCGGTCTGGTGTCATATGTAAACAGCAATTTCACCATGCATGTGAGGTATCACCGCGAAGGTCAGATCGAGGGCAGTAATTTCAGTAGACCTCCTCTGTAAATCTAACGGGGTAACCTGTAAAGGCTTTTAAAGGCTTTTAAAAATGTATGTAGTTTGTCGCCAATGTGCGTTTGTGCGAAATTTTAAAGCATGTCGTGTTTGGTATCTATGTACTCGGCCTAAGATCATCTTTTTTATTTCATCAAACATTTGGGCAATATAGTGTGTTTTAGTGCATTAAAATTAAAAAAAGTGTATTTTTTCCCCAAAAAAAATGCGTTTGAAAAATCGCTGCGTAAATACTGTGTAGAAAAAAAAAATGCAACACCCACCATTTTATTCTGTAGGGCCTTTGCTTTAAAAATATATATAATGTTTGGGGGTTCAACATAATTTTCTTGCAAAAAAAAATATGTTTTCATGTAAACAAAAAGTGTCAAAAAGGGCTTTGTCTTCAAGTGGTTAGAAGAGTGGATGTAAGCTTCCTAATGTTGTGTATAAAATGCCAGAACAGTTCAAAACCCCCCCAAATGACCCCATTTTGGAAAGTAGACACCCCAAGCTATATACTGAGAGGCATGTCGAGTCTATGGAATATTTTATATGTTGACACAAGTTGCGGAAAAAATACAATTTTTTTTTTTTTTTTGCACAAAGTTGTCACTAAATGATATATTGCTCAAACATGCCATGGGCATATGTGGAATTACACCCCAAAATACATTCTGTTGCTTCTCCTGAGTACGGGGATACCACATGTGTGAGACTTTTTGGTAGCCTAGCCGCGTACGGGACCCCAAAAACCAATCACCGCCTTCAGGCTTTCTAAGGGTGTAAATTTTTGATTTCACTTCTCACTGCCTATCACAGTTTCGGAGGCCATGGAATGCCCAGATGGCACAAAACCCCCCCAATTGACCCTATTTTGGAAAGTAGACACCCCAAGCTATTTGCTGAGAGGTATTGTGAGTATTTTGCAGATCTCGCTTTTTGTCACAAAGTTTTGAAAATTTAAAAAAAAAAAGAAAAAAACATTTCTTTCTTCATTTTCAAAAACAAATGAGAGCTGTAAAATACTCACCATGCCTCTCAGCAAACAGCTTGGGGTGTCTACTTTCCAAAATGGGGTCATTTGGGGGGGTTTTGTGCTATTTTGGCATTTTATGGCCTTCGAAACTGTGATAGGTAGTGAGGAGTCAAATCAAAAATTTGTGCCTAGAAATCCTGAAGGCGGTGCTTGGTTTTCGGGGTCCCGTACGCGGCTAGGCTCCTAAAAAGTCCCACACATGTGGTATCCTCGTACTCAGGAGAAGCAGCAAAATGTATTTTGGGGTGCAATTCCACATATAACCATGGCCTGTGTGAGCAATATATCATTTAGTGACAACTTTTTGTAATTTTTTTATTTATTTTTTGTCATTATTCAATCACTTGGGACAAAAAAAAATATTCAATGGGCTCAACAGGCCTCTCAGCAATTTCCTTGGGGTGTCTACTTTCTAAAATGGGGTCATTTGGGGGGGTTTTGTGCTATTTTGGCATTTTATGGCCTTCAAAACTGTGATAGGTAGTGAGGAGTGAAATCAAAAATTTGCGTCCTTAGAAATCCTGAAGGCGGTGCTTGGTTTCCGGGGTCCCGTACGTGGCTAGGCTCCTAAAAAGTCTCACACATGTGGTATCCCCGTACTCAGGAGAAGCAGCAGAATGTATTTTGGGGTGCAATTCCACATATAACCATGGCATGTGTGAGCAATATATCATTTAGTGACAACTTTTTGTATTTTTTTTTTTTTTTTTTGTCATTATTCAATCACTTGGGACAAAAAAAAAATATTCAATGGGCTCAACATGCCTCTCAGCAATTTCCTTGGGGTGTCTACTTTCCAAAATGGGGTCATTTGGGGGGGTTTTGTACTGCCCTGCCATTTTAGCACCTCAAGAAATGAGATAGGCAGTCATAAATTTAAAGCTGTGTAAATTCCAGAAAATGTACCCTAGTTTGTAAACGCTATAACTTTTGCGCAAACCAATAAATATACGCTTATTGACATTTTTTTTACTAAAGACATGTGGCTGAATACATTTTGGCCTAAATGTATGACTAAAATTCAGTTTATTCGATTTTTCTTATAACAAAAAGTAGAAAATATAATTTTTTTTCAACATTTTCGGTCTTTTTCCGTTTATATCGCAAAAAATAAAAATCGCAGAGGCAATCAAATACCATTAAAAGAAAGCTCTATTTGTGGGAAGAAAAGGACGCAAATTTCGTTTGGGTACAACATTGCATGTCCGCACAATTTACAGTTAAAGCAGCGCAGTGCAAAATTCTGAATTCACCTCTGGTCCTTTAGCTACCAAATGGTCCGGGGCTTAAGTGGTTAAAGCATGGGAGGGGGCGGTTGAGCTAGCTTGCCCAAGTTACTTGGGTTTCTCGCCACAGACTCCGCTGTGGGGGAACCCTAAGTTACCTCATTTTCACTCCTTCCCGGACCCAATTGTGTGGGCGGTCAAAGGCATTAAGCTCCTTAAAGATATCACCAAAGATGGGGTACTCCTAACTTTTGATCAATTCAAGGCCAGACATGATCTCCCTAACTCGTATTTCTTCAGCTTCATACAGCTTCGTCATGCCTTCCAGGCTCAGTTCCGGGAGAGGGCGGTTGAGTCCATCCCGTCGGCCCTGGAGGATATGCTCATGGTGGAGGACCTTCCTAAAACCCTGTCTGCCACATGTAAAGAACTGTTTAAGAAGAGCCCAGTAGCACTAACTAAATGTAGGTAGCGGTGGGAGAGGGAAGTCCCTGGTATAGACGGCAAGGACTGGGACGATATGTGGAATCACCCCTTTAAACACCTGGTTTCTGCAAGGGATAGACTGATACACTTTACATTTTTACACTGGATCTACTTTACCCCTGCCACGCTTTCAGTTATCTACCCGTCTGTCACCTTGGAGTGCTGGAGATGCTCCTTTTCGCCGGCTTATGCTAAACACATCTTCTGGGAGTGCCCTCAGATAAAGGTTTTCTGGGAGGGGGTCGCCTCCTGCATAGAGGACATTTTGAAGGTGCCTATCCCCCTATCAATTCAGGTATGTCTTTTGGGCCTGGTAGAGGAGGTGGTCCCGTTCAGAGCTCTCAGGACGTTACTAAACATTCTATTCTTCTATGGGAGGAAGGCCATCTTGCTTAAATGGAGATCACCTGCTTCTGGAAGGGGCTTGTGAATTCCATGATGCCCTACTATAAGGCAACATATCTCTTCAGGGGGTGTGAGAAGAAGTTCGACAAAGTATGGCAAGCATGGTTTAATTCTGATACAACTGTTGGCTAGGTCGGCCAATTGTCTAGCCTGTGAATAACGGACCCCTGGGCCAGATCAGGAGGGTTTGCTGATATTGCTCTGACATGCTAAAGGGGGGGCTTTCGTAGCTATTTGTCAGTCCTTTGGTTATGGTGTCAGTCTGTTGATGTTAGTAATGCTTTATTATGTGTTTGCTTTTTGGCCACAAGTGCATACCCATAGTCGGTAGACCTGTGTATCCCCTTATTCCTGGTGAATTTGTCATCCGAGAAATGTGGTGAACTGGATTCAGGGTTATTGGGGGGAGGGGGGTTTGGGGTTAGGTTTTTCAGTAAGTACGCGTAGTCAGTTACCTATGTTAGGTAGATTGTACTTGTTGTGTACTGTTAACCATGTTGGTCATGAAGGGGCCTGGTGTTTTGCCAAGGCCACCATTTTTCAATGTTTGTATGTCTTGTTTAACCACTTGCCGACCGCGCCATAGCCGAAAGATGGCTACAGGGCGGTTGAGTTATTCTGGGAGGACGTCCCAGGGACGTCCTCCCAGAATCTTGCTCTCGCACGCCGCCTGGGAAGACCTGGCGCATCACGGATAGCGGTAGATGGCTGCTAATCGCGGCCGTTTACCACGTGATCGCTCCGTCAAATGACGGAGCGATCACTTGTAAACAAACCAGCGTCATGTGATGATGCCGGTTTCCTCTCTCCCCTCTCTGTACCGATCTGTACATTGTGAGAGGAGAGGGGAGGGAGCGGATGGCAGCAGCGCTGTGGGCTGGATGTGTAGTGCCCACAGCTCTGCTCTGTGACAAGTGAAGTCACAGATCCATCCATCCCAGTGCTCAGCCATCCCTGCTCAGCCATCCCTGCTCAGCCATCCCTGCTCATACTCAAATACCCTGCAATACCCTGCCCATACCCTGCAATACCCTGCCCATACCCTGCAATACCCTGCCCATACCCTGCAATACCCCGCCATACACTGCAATACCCCGCCATACACTGCAATACCCCGCCATACTCTGCAATACCCCGCCATACTCTGCAATACCCCGCCATACACTGCAATACCCCGCCATACTCTGCAATTCCCCCGCCATACACTGCAATACCCCGCCATACACTGCAATACCCCGCCATACTCTGCAATACCCCGCCATACTCTGCCAATACCCCGCCATACTCTGCCAATACCCCGCCATATTCTGCCAATACCCTGCAATACCCTGCCCATACTCTGAAATACCCTGCCCATACTCTGAAATACCCTGCCCATACTCTGAAATACGCTGCAATACCCTGCTCATACTCTGCAATACCCTGCCCATACTCTGCAATACCCTGCTCATACTCTGCAATACCCTGCTCATACTCTGCAATACCCTGCTCATACTCTGCAATACCCTGCAATACCCGGCAATACCCTGCCCATACCCTGCCCATACCCGGCAATACCCGGCAATACCCTGCCCATACCCTGCCAATACCCTGCAAAAAAAAGCGTTTTAACCACTTCCCGCCCGCCGGCCGTCATATGACGTCCTTGACTTTGTGCGGGGATATCTGAATGATGCCTTCAGCTACAGGCATCATTCAGATATCAGCTTTTTCAGCCGGCGATTCCCTACACCATAAGAATGATCATAGCGGCTGTTCCATCGCTTGATCGTTCTTACGGGAGGCGAGAGGGGACGTCCCCCCCTCCCGCCACCCTCCGGTGCTCTACCGACTCACCGCTACGATCGAAGCCAGGATCGTTTTTTTTTATTTTTATTTCAGGCTTCCCAGCCTAGAGGTGAGATCTGGGGTCTTATTGACCCCATATCTCACTGTAAAGAGGACCTGTCATGCCATATTCCTATTACAAGAGATGTTTACATTCCTTGTAATAGGAATAAAAGGGATCAAAAAATTTATTTTTGGGGAAAAAAGTGGCAAACTAAAATAAATAAAGTAAAATGAACAATAATTTATTTTTATTTTTTTAAAGCGGCCCTGCCCCCGTGTGCTCGCATGCAGAAGTGAACGCATACGTAAGTCCCCCCCACATATGAAAACGGTGTTAAAACCACACATGTGAGGTATCGCTGCGAACGTTAGAGCGAGAGCAATAATTCTAGTCCTAGACCTCCTCTGTAACTCAAAACATGTAACCAGTAAAAAAATTAAAAGCGTCGCCTATGGGGATTTTTAAGTAGCGAAGTTTGGTGCCATTCCACGAGTGTGTGCAATTTTGAAGGGTGACATGTTAGGTATCTATTTACTCTGCGTATCTTCATCTTTCAAATTATGCAAAAACATTCGACTAACCTTACCATTTTGTTTTTTTTAAAACACAAAACAGTTTTTTTCCCCCAAAAAACGCGTTCGAAAAATTGCTGCGCAAATACCGTGCGAGATAAAAAGTTGCAACAACCGCCATTGTATTTTCTAGGGTCTTTGCTAAAAAAACATATATATTGTTTGGGGGTTCGGTGTAATTTTCTAGCAAATAAATTATGAAATTTACATGTAGGAGAGAAATGTCAGAATTGGCCTGGGTGCTCCAGAACGCCTGATGGTGCTCCCTGCATGTTGGGCCTCTGTATGTGGCCACGCTGTGTAAAAGTCTCACACATGTGGTATCGCCATACTCAGGAGTAATAGCAGAATGTGTTTTGGGGTGTAATTTGTGGTATGCATATGCTGTGTGTGAGAAATAACCTGCTAATATGGCAATTTAGTGAAAAAAAAAAGAAAAAAAAAATCTTGATTTTGCAAAGTATTGTGGTAAAAAATGACAACTTCAACAAACTCACCATGCCGCTTTCTAAATACCTCGGAATGTCTTCTTTCCAAAAAGGGGTTATTTGGGGGGTATTTGTACTTTTCTGGCATGTTAGGGTCTCAGGAATTAAGATAGGCCGTCAGTACTTCAAGTGCGATCAATTTTCAGATATTGGCACCATAGTTTGTGGACTCTATAACTTTCACAAAGACCAAATAATATACACCAATTTGTACTAATTTTTACTAAAGATATGTAGCAGTATAAATTTTGGCCAAAATTTATGAAGAAAAATTACTAATTTGCTAAATTTTATAACAGAAACAAAGAAAAAATCATTTTTTTACAAAATTTTCAGTCTTTTTTCTTTTATAGCGCAAAAAATAAAAAACCCAACAATTAAATACCACCAAAAGAAAGCTCTATTTGTGTGAAAAAAAGGACCAAAATTTAATATGGGTACAATGTTGTATGACTGAGTAATTGTCATTCAAAATGTGAGAGCACCGAAAGCTGAAAATTGGTCTGGTTAGGAAGGGGGTTTAAGTGCCCAGTGGTCAAGTGGTTAAAATGCTTTAACCACTTAACGACCGCCCACTGTAAAAATACGTCGTCAGAATGGCACCGACAGGCAGAATCACGGCAGAATCACGTGTACAATAATGTTTACACAGGCAGAGGAAGTGATGTCATCTCTCCTTCGGCGCTCACATATACCGAGCGCCGCACAGGAGAAGATGCAGGTTAGTGCACAAAACACTACACTGACACCAGGACACATAGGCACATAAATCGCCCCCCAGGCCCCCCCAGACACCCCAGATCACCCCCCAGATCACCCCCCAGCCCCCAGTCATAGTGTCACTGATTGCAGTGACCATTTATTTACTGATCACTGCAATCAGTGACATTTGTGACTGTAAAAGAGTACACTAAAGTTAGTTTTAGGTCCAGTGTAGCCCCCTAACCCCCCCTAATAAAGGTTTAACCCCCTCATCGCCCCCAGATAACCTTTTCACCCCCTAGCACCGCCGTCGCTAAGCGATCATTTTTCTGATCGCTGTCTTAGCGTTGGTGATGCCGATCGGTAGCCAGTTATTTTTTTTAGGTTCGCCGCAGGTTTTTATAGCGTCGGGTACCCCCATATATTACCTAATAAAGGTTTAACCCCCTTGATCGCCCCTAGATAACCCTTTCACCCCCTATCACCACTGTCGCTAAGCGATCATTTTTCTGATCGCTGTCTTAGCGTCGGTGATGCAGATCGGTAGCCAGCAATTTTTTTTAGGTTCGCCGCAGGTTTTTATAGCGTCAGGTACCCCCATATATTACCTAATAAAGGTTTACCCCCTTGATCGCCCCCCAGGTAATCCTTTCACCCCCTATCACCACTGTCGCTAAGCGATCGTTTTTCTGATCGATGTCTTAGCGTTGGTGATGCCGATCGGTAGCCAGTTATTTTTTTTAGGTTCGCCGCAGGTTTTTATAGCGTCGGGTACCCCCATATATTACCTAATAAAGGTTTAACCCCCTTGATCGCCCCCCAGATAACCCTTTCACCCCCTATCACCACTGTCGCTAAGCGATCATTTTTCTGATCGCTGTCTTAGCGTCGGTGATGCAGATCGGTAGCCAGCAATTTTTTTTAGGTTCGCCGCAGGTTTTTATAGCGTCAGGTACCCCCATATATTACCTAATAAAGGTTTACCCCCTTGATCGCCCCCCAGGTAATCCTTTCACCCCCTATCACCACTGTCGCTAAGCGATCGTTTTTCTGATCGATGTCTTAGCGTTGGTGATGCCGATCGGTAGCCAGTAAATTTTTTTAGGTTCGCCGCAGGTTTTTATAGCGTCGGGTACCCCCATATATTACCTAATAAAGGTTTAACCCCCTTGATCGCCCCCCAGGTAACCCTTTCACCCCCTATCACCACTGTCGCTAAGCGATAGTTTTTCTGATCGCTGTCTTAGTGTCGGTGATGCCGATCGGTAGCCAGTAATTTTTTTTAGGTTCGTTGCAGGTTTTTATAGCGTCAGGTACCCCCATATATTATCTAATAAAGGTTTAACCCCCTTTATCGCCCCCCAAGTAACCCTTTCACCCCCTATCACCACTGTCGCTAAGCGATCATTTTTCTGATCGCTGTCTTAGCGTCGGTGATGCAGATCGGTAGCCAGTAATTTTTTTTAGGTTCGCCGCAGGTTTTTATAGTGTCAGGTACCCCCATATATTATCTAATAAAGGTTTAACCCCCTTGATCGCCACCCAGGTAACCCTTTCACCCCCTATCACCACTGTCGCTAAGCGATCGTTTTTATGATCGTTGTCTTAGTGTCGGTGATGCCGATAGGTAGCCAGTAATTTTTTTTTAGGTTCGCCGTCAGGTTTTTATATAGCGTCAGGTACCCCCATATATTACCTAATAAAGGTTTTAACCCCCTAATTGCCCCTAGTTAACCCTTTCACCAGTAATCACCATATAAGTGTTACGGGTGACGCTGGTTAGTTAGTTTGCTTTTTATAGTGTCAGGGCACCCGCCGTATATAACCCAATAAAGGTTTAACCCCCTGATCGCCCGGCGGGTGATATCAATTAGGTTTTAGCGTCGAAGAGGGTCTGCGTCACACCCCAGGCAGTGTCAGGTTAGTGCCAGTAGCGCTAACACCCACGCGTGAAGCATACACCCCCCTTAGTGGTATAGTATCTGAACAGATCAATATCTGATCTGATCAGATCTATACTAGCGTCCTCAGCAGTTTAGGGTTCCCAAAAACGCAGTGTTAGCGGGATCAGCTCAGATACCTGCTAGCACCTGCGTTTTGCCCCTCCGTCCAGCCCAGGCCACCCAAGTGCAATATCGATCGATCACTGTCACTTGCAAAACACAACACACATAACTGCAGCGTTCGCAGAGACAGGCCTGATCCCTGCGACTCCAGTGCTGTAGGAGGTGTTTTCACCACCACAGTTAAAAAAAAAACATATATGCCGAAGCATTGGGGCAGCAGGGGTGGAGGAGCGGAGGAGCGATTTTGCTCCTAATCAGTGGCGGCTGGTGCTCAAATTTTTTGGGGGGGCGCAAACAAACTGAAAAAAAAAAATCAATTGCCACCACTGTGCCCATTAAACGCAGCCACTGTGCCCAAACGCCACCAGTTTGCCCCCTCAAATACAGCCAGTTTGTGTCCATATACAGCCAGTGTGCCCCCATATATATACAGCCAGTGAGCCCCCATATACAGCCAGTGTGCCCCCATATACAGCCAGTGTGCCCCCATATATATATATATAGCCAGTGTGCCCCCATATACAGCCAGTTTGTCCCCATATATATAGCCAGTGTGCCCCCATATACAGCCAGTGTGTCCCCATATATATAGCCAGTGTGCCCCCATATACAGCCAGTTTGTCCCCATATACAGCCAGTTCCCCCCAAATGCAGCCAGTTCCCCCCCATATACAGCCAGTTCCCCCCAAATGCAGCCAGTTTGTCCCCCATATACAGCCAGTTCCCCCAAATGCAGCCAGTTTGTCCCCCATATACAGCCAGTTCCCCCCAAATGCAGCCAGCGTGTCCCCCATATACAGCCAGTTCCCCCCAAATGCAGCCAGTTTGTCCCCCATATACAGCCAGTTCCCCCAAATGCAGCCAGTTTGTCCCCTATATACAGCCAGTTCCCCCCAAATGCAGCCAGCGTGTCCCCCATATACAGCCAGTTCCCCCCAAATGCAGCCAGTTTGTCCCCCATATACAGCCAGTTCCCCCCAAATGCAGCCAGCGTGTCCCCCATATACAGCCAGTTCCCCCCATATTCAGCCAGTTTGTCCCCCATATACAGCCAGTTCCTACCATATTCAGCCAGTTTGTCCCCCATATTCAGCCAGTTCCCCCCATATTCAGCCAGTTTGTCCCCCATATACAGCCAGTTCCCCCCATATTCAGCCAGTTTGTCCCCCATATTCAGCCAGTTCCCCCCATATTCAGCCAGTTTGTCCCCCATATTCAGCCAGTTCCCCCCATATTCAGCCAGTTTGTCCCCCATATTCAGCCAGTTCCCCCCAAATGCAGCCAGTTTGTCCCCCATATTCAGCCAGTTTGTACCCCAAATGCAGCCTGTCCCCCCCCCCCAGCCCTGCACTTACCTTCCTCGGTCCGCGCCGTCCTCGGTGTGTTCTCCCGCCCTCGATGTCGCTTCAGCCAATCAGGTTACCGGTAATCAGATCCAGTGAACCTGATTGGCTGAAACCTCCACACAGTCTTCTTTCAGGAACGCACCCCCGTGCGTACCTGGGAGGAGTTTTTGGAAGCCGAATACAGCGTGAGAGCTGTATTCGGAAAGCCTATCAGAGCCGCTGGCTCTGATAGACACTTCCAAGTTACACCCACCGCCGGCCGCCGCTCTAATTCATATGGCCGGTGCTCACCAGGAGGCCGGCCATATGTATAGTGGGCAGCGCGGCAGCGGTGACAATACACAGATTCATGCAATGCATGAATCTGTGTATTGTCTTTCAGTGGCGGTGTGGGAGCGAGAGGGGGCTGCGCTCCGGCCCCCTCTATGGACGCACCGCCACTGCTCCTAATGCCACGTACATACGGTCGAAATTCCGACGGAGGCTTGCCCGTGGAAAAGTCTGACCATGTGTACGCGGCATAACTTTTGCGGGAAGATGCCCCCATGCTTCGGCATATATAAATGGTGCATGTATGCCCATCATTAGAAGTGGGTGGATGAAGGGCAGTATTCTAATGGTGGGCATACCCACCGATCAATCTTTTTTTTTCGTTCAGCCAACAGGCTGCATGAAAAAAAAAAGATTACAATACATGTCCAACAAGGACCAGCAACGTACTGGTATGTTGCTGGACTTTGAATGTTTATACCAGAATGATGCCTGCGGGTTTAGGTATCATCTTGGTATCATTCTTTTCAGCCAGCGGCCGGCTTTCATGTAAAAGCAATCCTAGTGGCTAATTAGCCTCTGGACTGCTTTTACAAGCAGTGGGAGGGAATGTCCACCCCCGGGATATAAAAAGCGCCATTGGGAAATTGGGAAAGCATTTTATCACACCGATCTTGGTGTGGTCAGATGCTTTGAGGGCAGAGGAAAGATCTAGGGTCCAATAGACCCCAGTTTTTTCAAAAAAAGAGTACCTGTCACTACCTATTGCTATCATAGGGGATATTTACATTCCCTGAGATAACAATAAAAATGATAAATAAATATGGAAGCAACAGTTTAAAAATAAAATAGAAAAGCAAAATTAATAATAAAAATAAAAAAAAAGCACCCCTGTCCTGCCCTGCTCTTGCCCAATGGCGAACGCAAGCGTCGGTCTGGCGTCATATGTAAACAGCAATTGCACCATGCATGTGAGGTATCACCGCGAAGGTCAGATCGAGGGCAGTCATTTTAGCAGTAGACCTCCTCTGTAAATCTAACGGCGTAACCTGTAAAGGCTTTTAAAGGCTTTTAAAAATGTATGTAGTTTGTCGCCAATGCGCGTTTGTGCGAAATTTTAAAGCATGTTGTGTTTGGTATCTATGTACTCGGCCTAAGATCATCTTTTTTATTTCATCAAACATTTGGGCAATATAGTGTGTTTTAGTGCATTAAAATAAAAAAAAGTGTATTTTTTCCCCAAAAAATGCGTTTAAAAAATCGCTGCGCAAATACTGTGTAGAAAAAAAATGCAATACCCACCATTTTAATCTGTAGGGCCTTTGCTTTAAAAATATATATAATGTTTGGGGGTTCAACATAATTTTCTTGCAAAAAAAAAATGTTTTCATGTAAACAAAAAGTGTCAAAAAGGGCTTTGTCTTCAAGTGGTTAGAAGAGTGGATGTAAGCTTCCTAATGTTGTGTATAAAATGCCAGAACAGTTCAAAACCCCCCCAAATGACCCCATTTTGGAAAGTAGACACCCCAAGCTATATACTGAGAGGCATGTCGAGGAAATGGAATATTTTATATGTTGACACAAGTTGCGGAAAAAAGACAATTTATTTTTATTTATTTATTTTTTTGCACAAAGTTGTCACTAAATGATATATTGCTCAAACATGTCATGGGCATATGTGGAATTACACCCCAAAATACATTCTGTTGCTTCTCCTGAGTACGGGGATACCACATGTGTAAGACTTTTTGGGAGCCTAGCCGCGTACGGGACCCCAAAACCAAGCACCGCCTTCAGGCTTTCTAAGGGTGTAAATTTTTGATTTCACTTCTCACTGCCTATCACAGTTTCGGAGGCCATGGAATGCCCAGATGGCACAAAACCCCCCAAAATGACCCCATTTTGGAAAGTAGACACCCCAAGCTATTTGCTGAGAGGTATGGTGAGTATTTTGCAGATCTCGCTTTTTGTCACAAAGTTTTGAAAATGTTAAAAAAATATACATATATTTTCTTTCTTCATTTTCAAAAACAAATGAGAGCTGTAAAATACTCACCATGCCTCTCAGCAAATAGCTTGGGGTGTCTACTTTCCAAAATGGGGTCATTTGGGGGGGTTTTGTGCTATTTTGGCATTTTATGGCCTTCGAAACTGTGATAGGTAGTGAGGAGTGAAATCAAAAATTTGTGCCTAGAAATCCTAAAGGGGGTGCTTGGTTTTCGGGGTCCCGTACGCGGCTAGGCTCCCAAAAAGTCCCACACATGTGGTATCCCCGTACTCAGGAGAAGCTGCAAAATGTATTTTGGGGTGTAATTCCATATATAACCATGGCATGTGTGAGCAATATATCATTTAGTGACAACTTTTTGTAATTTTTTTTTTTTTTTGTCATTATTCAATCACTTGGGACAAAAAAAAAATATTCAATGGGCTCAACAGGCCTCTCAGCAATTTCCTTGGGGTGTCTACTTTCTAAAATGGGGTCATTTGGGGGGTTTTGTGCTATTTTGGCATTTCATGGCCTTCGAAACTGTGATAGGTAGTGAGGAGTGAAATCAAAAATTTGCGCCCTTAGAAATCCTGAAGGCGGTGCTTGGTTTTCGGGGCCCGTACGCGGCTAGGCTCCCAAAAAGTCCCACACATGTGGTATCCCCGTACTCAGGAGAAGCAGCAAAATGTATTTTGGGGTGCAATTCCACATATAACCATGGCATGTGTGAGCAATATATCCTTTAGTGACAACTTTTTGTAATTTTTTTTTTTTTTTTTTTTTTTTTTGTCATTATTCAATCACTTGAGACAAAAAAAAAAAAAATATTCAATGGGCTCAACATGCCTCTCAGCAATTTCCTTCTGGTGTCTACTTTCCAAAATTGGGTCATTTTGGGGGGTTTTGTATTGCCCTGCCATTTTAGCACCTCAAGAAATGAGATAGGCAGTCATAAATTAAAAGCTGTGTAAATTCCAGAAAATGTACCCTAGTTTGTAGACGCTATAACTTTTGCGCAAACCAATAAATATACGCTTATTGACATTTTTTTTACTAAAGACATGTGGCTGAATACATTTTGGCCTAAATGTATGACTAAAATTGAGTTTATTCGATTTTTCTTATAACAAAAACTAGAAAATATCATTTTTTTTCAAAATTTTCGGTCTTTTTCCATTTATATCGCAAAAAATAAAAATCGAAGAGGCAATCAAATACCATTAAAAGAAAGCTCTATTTGTGGGAAGAAAAGGACGCAAATTTCGTTTCGGTACAACATTGCATGTCTGCACAATTTACAGTTAAAGCAGCGCAGTGCAAAATTCTGAAAACAGCTCTGGTCCTTTAGCTACAAAATGGTCCGGGGTTTAAGTGGTTAATAAAAATAATAATAAAAAAAATAAATAAAAATATGACAAAGAAATACAACAAAAAAAGCAAAAGAAATTCAAAAGGGAGGTGCTGGACTACAAAAACAACAAGTCTACAAATGGCAGATGGATGAAACTTATAATGAATCCGACCAAAATATTTCCATGACGGAAGAATCAAGAAACAGCACGCCAGAGAGAGATGAAACAATATGGCATTCCATACAATCAGGAAATAATAGAACATTGAGGACCGTACAGGTAGAAGAACCCACACCAACCCAGAGGAGAGATGAAAGGAGCCCAATCTGATTAATCTATTCACTGGTCTACAAGCAATCTTGGTTGATAATTTTTTACCTTATGCTATTTTACTGCACTGTGCCGCTTCAAGGACTTATGTGTATACATATATGCATTTTTGGGAGTTGCTCATTTAATTTCCATGCTGTCATGTATTATAAGTCAATATTATTCTGCATCCTTGATGTCCATGCTCTATATGTATTGCCATATTGTCATGAGTTTCCAAGTTGATATGAATGTGTGTCTCTAGTTTTCATGATATGCATGTATTTCTGTGTACAGCCCCATCATCCAGACATTGTATCACATTACAGCTTATGTTAATAAACACGTGTTTCCTTTTAAACATACCCCCACCCTGTCCAGAATCTCATTCAAAGTCCCAAACCCCCCCCCCCCCTTTTTCCTTTTGTACCAGGGATGGAGGCACACAGCATGTGCCTCATTCAAAGTCCCACCTGTGCTCATGCACAGTCCCCCCTTTTTTGCACTTCAATAGGGATGGAGGTTTTTGACTCAGTAGGTAGTTCTCCCCTGCCGCCTGTGTGGGTGGTTTTGGGTTCCCCTTTGTGGCCATGCACCTCATTTGGGTCCCTAGCTTCACTCGAGACATGTTTATCATGTCCACGAGTTGTGTGGCACTTGTTTGTTTTTGCAGTATTATCGGCAGGGCTTTTTTTCTGGCGGAACGCACCAGAACGGCGTTCCGCCACCTATTTTCCGCAGTGTCCGTAACTATAGCCTGCGGCGCGCCCGTAGAATACTCTGTAGCGCTGTGTAGTCCCAGGCCGGCTCCTCCGTCTGCCCTGAGAGTTTGTGAGAGCGGTAGGCGGAGTAATCTGTACACCGCGGCTCTGCCCCGCCCCTCAGTGCTGTGCGGGAGATCGCCGCGAGTCGGATTTGAATGGTGGCGTGACGTCCCTGCCTGTAAAAAACCTCAGTAGTGTAGTTCTGGGCTGACTCCTCCTCCTGCTCCTCCATCTGACCTGAGGGATTGAACAGTGCTGTGCGGGAGATCGTCTGATGTGAATGGTGGCATGGTGGTAAGTAGCCTGTCAGGCGGTCTTCCTACTCCTCACTAGCCCCAGGCCAGGTCTGTGTGTTGAAAAAAAATCATGCTCAATGAGGCTGTTCTGGGTGGTCTCCTGACTTGGTTGGGCACTCTCTTTCCTGGGCACTGTTTGCTGGGCAGTCTCTTTCCTGGGCAGTCTCTTTCCCTGGGCACTGTTTGCTGGGCAGTCTCTTTCCCTGGGTACTGTTTGCTGGGCAGTCTCTTTCCCTGGGCACTCTTTGCCCAGCAAAGAGTGCCCAGCAAACAGTGCCCAGGGAAAGAGACTGCCTAGGAAAGAGACTGCCCAGCAAAGAGACTGCCTAGCCCAGCAAAGAGACCATCCAGATTAGTCCAGCAAAGAGACTGCCCAGCAAAGAGACTGCCCAGCAAAGAGACCGACCAGATTAGTCCAGCAAAAAGACTGCCCAGCAAAGAGACTGCCCAGCAAACAGTGCCCAGGAAAGAGACTGCCCAACAAACAGTGCCCAGGGAAAGAGACTGCCCAAACAGTGCCCAGGGAAAGAGACTGCCCTGTCTCTTTCCCTGGGCACTGTTTGCTGGGCAGTCTCTTTGCTGGGCAGTCTCTTTGCTGGGCAGTCTCTTTGCTGGGCAGTCTTTTTTCTGAACTACCTCTGGGCGGTCTCTTTGCTGGGCTGGGCAGTCTCTTTTCTGGGCAGTCTCTTTGTTGGGCAGTCTTTTTGCTGGACTAATCTGGGCAGTCTCTTTGCTGGGCTGGGCAGTCTCTTTGCTGGGCAGTCTCTTTGCTGGGCAGTCTTTTTGCTGGACTAATCTGGGAGGTCTCTTTGCTGGGCAGTCTTTTTGCTGCACTAATCTGGGAGGTCTCTCTTTGCTGGACTAAGTTGGGCGGTCCCTTTGCTGGACAGTCTCTTTACTGGGCAGTCTTTTTGCTGGACTAAGTTGGGCAGTCTTTTTGCTGGACTAAGTTGGACGGTCTTTTTGCTGACAGTCTCTTTGCTGGGCTAGACGGTCTGTTTGCTGGGTAGTCTCTTTGCTGGATGAGCGGTTTCTTTGCTGGGTAGTCTCTTTGCTGGGCTGGGCAGTCTCTTTGCTGGACTAAGCTGGGTGGTCTCTGTGCTGGACTGTGGCTGTCTCTAATGCACTGGGAATGTCTCCCTGCTGCACATTTGGAAATGTCTCTCTGTTGCGCATTTGGGAATGTCTCTGCTGCTACGCATTTGGGAATGTCTCTGTGCTGCACATTTGGGAATGTCTCTGTGCTGCACCTTTGGGAATGTCTCTGTACTGCACATTTGGTAATGTCTTTGCTGCACATTTGGTAATGTCTTTGCTGCACATTTGGTAATGTCTTTGCTGCACATTTGGGAATGTATTTGCTGCAAATTTGGGAATGTCTCTTTGCTGCACATTTGGAAATGTCTCTGCTGCTACGCATTTGGGAATGTCTCTGCTGCTACGCATTTGGGAATGTCTCTGCTGCTACGCATTTGGAAATGTCTCTGCTGCTACGCATTTGTAAATGTCTCTGTGCTGCACCTTTGGGAATGTCTCTTTGCTGCACATTTGGGAATGTATTTGCTGCACATTTGGGAATTTCTCTTTGCTGCATATTTGTGAATGTCTCTGTGCTGCACAATTACATTTATAGCCCCCCCAAATTTTACTTGCATCCCTGTTCTCTAAAGGGGCGGTTCTAGGGTGCGGTCCTAAGGGTGGGTAGGGGCGTGGCCAGGGGAGGGGGGGGTGAGTTCCACCACCTTTTCTCTGAGAAAAAAAGCCCTGATTATCGGGATCCGTCTGTGTTTTGGTACCTTAAGCCTCTTTTTGTTGTCATACCCGGAAGTTGCAAAGCGCCCTGTATTTCGTCCCTCTGCCCCTCCCCTCTGCCCTCCTTGGGTGGCGTGTTTCCGGGGGATTTGGGCGGAATCCATAGCGAATCTACGCCACGCAACATGCCTCGCGTCTGACGTCACCCCTGAGGTCAGGGCGCGGAGCGCGTCATTTCCATCTCAGCTTTCACAGCCTATAGAGGTTAGCCCTTGTCGTGGGTGGTCCCGACTGTAGCTCCTCCGTGCATGTGATCAGCCAGCGTGACGTTGGCGGGAGCCCACGTGCGGCTATGTGTGGGGGGTATATTATGCCGCCCGCACACAGTCTCTCCTGTCTCAATGGGAGCACGCCATACTGCCAGGGACCTCTTGTCTCTCGCTGTTCAACATTCAGGTAATTTTGTTATCACTTTAACATGCCACTGGATGCCCTCTAGTGTGACATTTATACCACATACACACTCTATTTTGTCCAATATAGATCTTATGGCGTTCCCATCATATGACCACCATTTTGGCACCCAACCAAGATTGGCTATCTGCCTCCTTGACTAGTTCTATGCTTGCGCCCCAGTCTGAACGTGGCTCCATCACCTCAGCTTCTGGGACAGACACCCTCTTGTTGGCCCTGGCCCAACTACCTCACCCATCCCCACCACCCACTTTTTGCATGTAAGTTTTCCAGGACTGGCATATTTGCCCTTTCCTGTTATGCTTAGTGTCATTCCAGACTAAGTGTATTTAATCTTTTTAGATTGTTGGGAACATCCGCCCCTGATGAGTGCACAAACACAAAACGCGTCGGAAAATTTAGGATGCCAACACACTCCCACATCAGCAAATTGATCTATTCACTGGTCTACAAGCAATCTTGGTTGATAATTTTTTACCTTATGCTATTTTACTGCACTGTGCCGCTTCAAGGACTTATGTGTATACATATATGCATTTTTGGGAGCTGCTCATTTAATTTCCATGCTGTCATGTATTATAATTTGATATTATTCTCCATCTTTGATGTCCATGCTCTATATGTATTGCCATATTGTCATGAGTTTCCAAGTTGATATGAATGTGTGTCTCTAGTTTTCATGATATGCATGTATTTCTGTGTACAGCCCCATCATCCAGACATTGTATCACATTACAGCTCATGTTAATAAACATGTGTTTCCTTTTAAACATACCCCCACCCTGTCCAGAATCTCATTCAAAGTCCCAAACTCCCCCTTTTTCCAAAGAAGCCCAATCCGCCGGACCTACAGACAACAAGGACATAATGAGAGCAGGATACAACAAACCAACATTCCAACTACACCAAGGATACCTAGGTACCATAATAGATTTTCCCCACTCCGCCAATATCCACAGGATACCCCATATAGAGAACCCCAATTCAGGAGAGATTTTTTTCCGAGAGGATACAGAGGAAGACCACCAGCGGCAAGAGGGGGCAATGGACCCTTCCGATCACAAGGATGGAGGAGACCATTCAGGTATCCACCTCGGAATCAATATCAATGGGACCCAAGACAGCAAGGGGCACAACAAGGATGGAACCCAAGGATGGCCAGGAATATGGGGAGGAGAATGAACGAGTGGGAGCAAGAAAAAAACGTATGGGAGAAGAGGAGAGAACAGACGTACAGACCCCAGAGATGGGAGAGAGGAAACGGACCAGAGGAAAACGAGGGGGCATCAAGAAAAAGAAGGCGAGAATATTAGGGGGGTATTTTTAACTTGAGCGAAGTAACTTTCAACGAGGAAGAATTAAGGATCTTGGACCTAGGATTGAAATATGCCCCTGATAAGGAATTGGACAAATTTGAAACCTATATAGACCTGCAAAAATTTGTGAGGAAAATGAACATCAAAAAATTCTTTGCAGCAAAAGAAAAAAATCAAGGGGTAAAAGAAGCCACAGTATACAGGCACTCCAACCTGAGGAATAATTCGACTTTCAATCCAAAAATGCAGCAAAATTAAAGTTTAATAGTTTTTAAGAAAATGGTGGAAGAAGACATTAAGAAATTAAAAGTAAACAAGTCAAAAAGAAACAATATCTGGAAGACAATTAAAGAAATAGAAAAAAAGAAAAACATAATCATACGCCCTGCTGACAAGGGGGGCGGGGGGTCTAGTAATCCTTAATAAAAAGGACTATGAATTAGAAATGAATAATTTATTAAATATAAAAGACACATATAAGAAGCTGAAAGGGAACCCAAAGAGTGAATATGAGAAGAAACTAAAATTGTTTGTCAAAATAGGAGAAGAGATGGAATCCTTACGAAGAAAGAAGCCACGTTCTTAACACCAGAGGCGGCAAAAACGCCCGTTATCTATTATGTCCCTAAAATTCATAAGAATCAAACAAAACCGCCAATAATCAGCGGCATAGATTCGCTGTTTTCACGTCTAGGAGCTTATATTGATGGATTCTTACAACCGCTGGTAAAAGAAGGCAAATCGTACCTGAATGATAGCAGGCAGCTAATTGATGAATTGAGAAACCTACAGGAAGAAGAGAATGATATTCTAGTTACAATAGATGTTAATTCATTGTACACAAATATAGTACAAGAAGATGGGATACAGAGTGTGGTATGGGCATTACACAAGTGTTCTGTCTCAACTACAAAGCGATAAAGTTCATCTCCAGGTTTAAGTAGGCCTTACTCAAGCTGGTTTGATATTCATCCCTTGCATCGATACAGGCAGTTTAACTCAATGAATAAACTCACAGTTAGGACGACAGACGATGAATCCTTTCGAATGTTCCGTTTAATGATGGATATTCATAGGTAGAAAAACGTTGCAGTTGTAAGCCACATGTAAGATATTTAGCATGGAAGATATACAGGAGTAATGACCAGAATCAGGAAGTGGAGGAGATATATAAAGAACTACGGTGAGAGAGAGAGTTCAGCTAGAAAGAAGGGGACAGATCTTAAAGACACAGAGCAAGAATAATCACATAGTGTAACACAACACTCCCCGTCTGAAATCTTTAGATTTCATAACCTTAAACTAATATATATATTTTCAATAAGTCCAATACTGATAAATGTCCTGGAACCTGTAATGAAAAACATGCAACAAGCAAATAACAAACGTAAGTTCAACAGGATGAAGAACATAAAGTCACAGTATGATGTCTTCAAAGAATTTCAAAGTTCTGAGTAGAACCTGTAGATGGCAGCAATGTACTCCCCGTCGTGCCAACAGCATGGCTAGTCCTTGCACAAGTCACTCACCTGGCAAAAGGAGTACTAACTCTGTAATTGGTCGACTAAAGGTTCGTGTCGATCCTCCCTTGGTTACCTTGACTTCTACCTTCCAGACTTTGTTATCGTCGCTGGGCATAGCTTTAGTAATAAGACCCATAGGCCACTCATTCCGACAAACTTCCTTGTCTTTTAGAAGGATGAGGTCTCCAACCTTAAGATTTGGCTTAGATGCTTGCCATTTGTAACGACCTTGAAGGTGGTGAAGATACTTTTTCTTCCAGCGATGCCAGAACACATTGGCTAGATGCTGCACCTGCTTCCATCGATGCCTGTAATGGTGTGACCGCAGCTTCTGTTTTGTACTTACACAAGTGTGGAGTGAGGTGTTCACAGTTCTTATTTCCTTATCATCTTCAGGGTTTACTAGTCCATAGGTGGTGTCAATAGGGAGTAAGTAAGAGTCCTCACACAGAAACCTTGGAGGTGACAGCCATAAGCTGTCCTGAAGAGCGGCAGGTGACACGGCTCTGGTCCCACAGTCAGCTGGGTTGAGTTCAGTGGGATCGTGATGCCATTGACTTGGTAGAGAGAATCTCTTGATACGTTCAACCCTGTTGCTGACGAACACATAAAATTGTTTTGTTTGGTTGTTTATGTAACCAAGTACTACCTTACTGTCTGTATAGAAGGTGAAAGAATCAATTCTAGTGTCCATTTCACTTCGTATGACCTCGGCAATTTCTACTGCTAGCACGGCTGCACAAAGTTCAAGTCTTGGTATGGTATGTGCAGGCTTGGGTGTGAGTTTTGCCTTGCCTAGGACAAAACTACAGTGTGATTCTCCATTCAGTTCAGAGGTCTTCAAATAGGCTACTGCAGCAATAGCTTCAACTGATGCATCAGAGAAAATATGAATCTCTCTCCGGTTAGCAGTTGAAGTGGAACCTGGAACATAGCAACGGGGAATCTGAAGTTTTTCTAGTGACTTCAAAGAATATCTCCACCTTTTCCCACTTGTGTTGATTCTCACTAGGCAAGGGAGTATCCCAGTCTATGTTCTCAGTAGACAACTGTCTTAGTAAAATCTTACCTTGAATGGTAACTGGAGCAAGGAAACCCAGTGGGTCGTAGATGCTATTCACCACGGACAGGACTCCTCTCTTAGTGAAGGGTTTGTCACAAGTTGACACTTGGAAGGTAAATTTGTCTTGCTTGATGATCCACAACAAACCCAGACTTCGCTGTACAGGAGGCACATCTGTACCTAAGTCAAGGTTTTTTAGACTAGTGGCATAGTCCTCAGAGTGAAAGGCATTCATAAGTTCCTGGCTGTTGGATATAATCTTGTGCAGTCTAAGGTTTGCTACAGACAGCATCTCCTTTGTTCTGGTGAGAAGATCAATTGCTTCTTTAGCAGTTGGAAAGGACTTAAGTGCGTTGTCAACGTAGAAGTTTCTTTCAACAAATTGACGGGCATCAGATCCATATTCAACTTCTCCAGTCTGAGCTGTTCTCCTTAGCCCATAAGTTGCCACTGCTGGGGAAGGACTGTTACCGAAGACATGTACCTTCATGCGATAATCTATAACTTCCTTGTTGAGGTCATTGTCCTTGTGCCATAGAAACCTGAGGTAGTTTCTGTTGTCTTCTCTGACGATGAAGCAGTGAAACATCTGTTGAATGTCGGCCATTACTGCTACAGGCTCCTGTCTGAAACGAATCAAGACTCCTATTAGACTGTTGTTCAAGTTGGGTCCCGTAAGGAGCATGTTGTTAAGGGAAACACCTTCGTGCTGAGCACTGGAATCAAAGACAACTCTGATTTGGTCTGGTTTGCGTGGGTGATACACGCCAAAGGATGGAAGGTACCAGCATTCTTCTCCCTCCTTTAGTGGGGGAGCAGGCTCTGCATGATCTCTGTCAAATACATTTTGCATAAAGTCCACAAAGTGCTTTTGCATCTCTGGTTTCCTGCCTAAGTTTCGCTTTAAGGAGGAGAATCTACTCATGGCCTGCTGTAAGTTGTTGGGCAATCTCTCTCTTGGGAGACGAAAGGGTAGGGGTGCTACCCAGTTATTGGAGTCATCTTGAAAGAACTCATTGTCCATTACCTTGATGAATTCTTTGTCTTCCATTGAAGGAGCCAGTATGTCATCTTCACTGGTTGCATTAAACACTGTAGAGCCGAAGTCGCCATCATGGCAGGAGAAAGGGCTTGTGTCACCTGAGATACCATGTTGCCATCCGTGGCTGGCTATCTTCTCTTTCACCCAGTAGTGATGTGGGCATGGCTCAAAGTAAGTGTTTCGGCCATTTGGCAGAACATTTGTCTTGAATGACGAAATGTTGGTAGGTCTTTTCATTTTGCCTATGCAGACATTGCCTATGATGACCCACCCTAGATCCGTGCGCTGGGCAAATGGGGCATCTGGGGGTCCACTGACTTGTCTGTGTACCTTGTGAACTCTTAGAATGTCTCTTCCTAACAGAAGAAGGATCTGAGCATCTTTGTCAAGCGGCGGTATCTCATTTGCTATTACCTTGAGGTGAGGGTGATGGAAAGCAGCAGCTGGAGTAGGGATTTCTTCCCTGTTGGCAGGTATCTGATTGCACTCAACAAGTGTAGGTAAGGGTAATTGCAAGTTACCTTTGAGAGAAGATACCATGAGTCCATGAGCCCTTCTTCCAGAAACCTCTATAGTTCCACTACAGGTACCCAAGGTGTAAGGATGAGCTTCGCCTTTTATTTCAAATAGATTGAACAATTCCGATTTTGCAAGTGATCGATTGCTCTGATCGTCTAAGATAGCATATGCCTTTAGAGACTTTTCTGGTTGATCCTTGTGGTATATGTTCACCAAGCATATCTTAGCACAGGACTTACCACAGCGGTCTTCTCCACAAACTTCAGTGCAGGATGAAGAAATGATGGTAGAATTAGGCACTTGGTCTGTATTCTCCCCGCCATGCGTTAACCTGGGAGGAGTGTTGGCAGGTTGTGCAGAGCTGGGCTCAAGAGGATGGAGGGCTTGCACATGTTCTTCAGAGCCACACTCTATGCACTTGATGGACACATTACAGTCCCTTGCAAAATGTTCTGTAGAAGCACAGCACCTGAAACATACCCTAAATGTCTTTAAAAGCTTCTTGCGCTCTTCCAGAGGCTTTTTCCTAAAGCCGATACATTTATTGAGGGGGTGTGGCTTCTTGTGTATGGGACACTCTCTGTTAGGGTTTTCAATCTTCCTACTCTGTTTGTTCGTGGCCAGAACTGTGGTAGGAGTGGGAAGGATGTCAGCCTTTTTCACGGACACTGGGCCTCTATGGTTTCTATAGTTGCCCTGAAGACTGGTACTCTTAGGAAAGGGTGAGAAGAGGCTGTACTCACCGTAGGAAAAACTTGGATCGTTCTTGGTCTCTGCAATTTTCCTGATGAATTCACAGAAGAAAGAGAATGGAGGGAAGGAAACCTTGTTCTCTCTTTTGTATGATGACCCTAGTGCAGTCCATTTCTCTTGCAAACCATACGGGAGCTTGGAGACAATTGGGTTTACCCCTCTTGGAGTGTCAAGGTAACTGAGTCCAGGTAGTTTTGGGTCTGTCTTGGCTAGCTGAAGCTCAAAGAGAAGGTCACTCAGTCTCTGGAACTCCTTGTTGTCCTTACCGGATATCTTTGGGAAAGTTTCCAGACGCATTAACAAAGCATTTTCTATAGCTTCTGGACTGCCATAACTTTGCTCTAGTCGCTCCCATGCAGCTGTAAGGCCTGCAGTAGGATTGTCCATGAAAATTGATCTTAATGGCTTAACACGTGCAGCAGATAGAGGACCAAGCCATTTGATCAGCAGATTCAATTCTTGATCAGCTGTAATGCCAATATTGCTGATTGTAGTTCTGAAGGCACATTTCCAACTTCTGTAGTTCTCTGGTTGGTCATCAAAACTTGTAAGACCAGTCTTTGTGAGCTCTCTGCGAAGCATGTACCTCACAAACTCTTCTGTCTCAGTTGTCTCCGCCTTTATGTAAGATGCTGTTGGCTGTATGGTGCTGATTGCGTTATCTTTGACATTGTTGTTAAAGGACACAGGGAAATATGGTGCAGCAGATGCATCCAGGTGAGTTGCTTGCTTGAAGTCAGTTGTTCCAATGGTACGTTGATTCAAGGCTGTACCGATGACTGGAGATTGATGACTTGCCTGAAGCTTGCGCTGATGCTCTGTGACGTATGAAGGCAGGCAAGGTAGGCAGGTAGGAAATGCAGTGGAGTGATTTTGAGTGCAGGAAGTTGCTGGAACCTCTTTAACTTGAAGCTGTGAAGGAGTCTCTATGTAGTCGGGAGCATTGGAGACAATGGAGTGTGCACTGCAGTGGCTTAGGACATAGTCTTTAGTGCGTTTGAGGGGGTCTTCCATATCTGCTATGTTTAGGTTAATGCTGTCTTTCTCACTTGCACCTTCGTCTGCACTGATAGCTTGCTGTAGGACCCTTAGCTTTGCCATAGCTGCGTCATGTTTACACTGTTCATTTAAGGTTTCCATTGTTGCTCTTTGACGTGCTGACTGAGCTTCCGACTCTGCTCTTTGACGTGCTGACTGCGCTTCCAACTCTGCTCTTTGACGTGCTGACTGCGCTTCCAACTATGCTCTTTTTTCTGCTTACGCCACCTGCACTTTGCTGGCTTCCACTTCATCGTGGGCATTAATAAGTCGCTCACTGAGTGTTGAGTATCTTGAACTATGGGATCTTGACGAGTTTTTAGAACGTCTGGTGGAAACAGATCTGTGAGATGCAGTGTCCTGTAACAGCTTTATTTTTGCTTCTGCCTTTAATCTGGTTTGCTGGATAAAACTGTCTCTTTCAATATTGAGAGCATTGACGCGCTTTAATTGCATCATCGCATTTTCTGACTTCATGTTTTGTAAGACATTCGTGAATTTGATGCTGGTAAGCTGATAAAGCTCATATGAGGCAGAAAGTTGTTTAATTGCGCCCTCTAGTGTCAGTAGTTCACATTCAACAGACACTGTATTGGCTTCAGCATGGATTTTCTCCCAGACTAATTCCAAGCTATTTGACAATTCAGTCCTTGAAGCTTCATAATTCTCCATTACTTTCCAAGTGGGTTTAACTGAGCGTTTGGGTAACTCAGTTTCTTCAGGAACTTGTGAGGAAGGAGATGTGAGTTCACATGCAGAAGCTTGGTCACTCATGATAGCAGACTGACTGTGAAAGCAGGCAGGATCTGTGTGCTGAAATATGACACCGTGCAGATTGTCTCAGGCTATAAGGCTGCCATGTGCTGCTCTGTCCCTTCTGTCTTGCTATGAGGGCAGTAAATCTTGTCTGTATCAGTACTGACATGCAGAAATCTTGTAATTAGGCTGTGAAACTCAGTTTTTCTACTGTTCTGTCTCAACTACAAAGCGATAAAGTTCATCTCCAGGTTTAAGTAGGCCTTACTCAAGCTGGTTTGATATTCATCCCTTGCATCGATACAGGCAGTTTAACTCAATGAATAAACTCACAGTTAGGACGACAGACGATGAATCCTTTCGAATGTTCCGTTTAATGATGGATATTCATAGGTAGAAAAACATTGCAGTTGTAAGCCACATGTAAGATGTTTAGCATGGAAGATATACAGGAGTAATGACCAGAATCAGGAAGTGGAGGAGATATATAAAGAACTACGGTGAGAGAGAGAGTTCAGCTAGAAAGAAGGGGACAGATCTTAAAGACACAGAGCAAGAATAATCACATAGTGTAACACAACAACAAGCAAACCAACATGAAAGAAGAACAAATCAGATATATTACTGTAGGCCTAAGGTTGGCTATGAGCCACAATTATCTTTGGCATAAAGGGGAATATTTTACCCAAACAAAAGGAGTACCCATGGGAGCCAAAGAATTCCCCCAGTGTAACCAATATATTTTAAAACTATTGGAAAGAAGAACAAGTATACAGTGTGCAGAGGAAGAATCTCAAAATTTAACGCAGATATATAGATGACATCCTCATTGTCTGGAAGGGAACAGAAGATGAACTGCAGATTTTCTTCGATGAGATAAACCAAAATATTTATGGTATCACATTCTCAGGAACTTGGAACAAACAAACTATTGATTACCTGGATTTACAACTTTATAAGAACAATGGATCCATCAACACTAGAACTTTTTTCAAAATGACGGATAGAAACGGATATATCCCAACTAACAGCTGTCACCATAGGCAGTGGATTGGTAACATACCGAAGGGACAGTTGATGAGACTGCATAGGAATTGCAGCAACATTAATGATTACGATACCCAAGCAGATACCATCATTAAGAAATTTGTTGAAAAAGAATACAAGAAAAGAGAATTGTTGATACTAAAAGAAAAAGTGAAGAAAATTAACAGAAACCTCATGATAGAAGGCATTTCAAATAATAAGAAAAAGAAAAAGAAGCACACTGATGTGGCATTCCTGACAGGATACAACATACAGCATAAGGCCCTAGAAATGGTCATTAAGAAACATTGGTCCATCTTACAATCAGACAAAATACTGAAAACCATAATACCATCAAGGCCCCCTTTCATTTATAGAAGAGCGCCAAACCTCAGAAACCAACTTGTGCATAATGCTTTGGACCCACCAAAACAGATTAAAATATTTAAACACCTAAAAGGCTTCTTCAAAAGCGGCAAATGTCTCCCATGTAGGGTGAGCAAAAAAAACAATAAGAAAAAGGTGAATTTCACTTCCCTGGCAAATGGAACTTAATGAAGGATTAGGGAACTGATAACATGCAATAGCACTCATGTGACGTATGTAATCGAATGCCCTTGCCAAAAGCAATACGTGGGTAGGACAACGAGAGAATTACACGTCAGAATCCGGGAACACATAACCAACATAAAAAATGGGTTCAACAAGCACAGTGTCTCAAGACATTTCAGGGACTACCACAATAGGGACCCGACATGTATGACCTTTTATGGTATCGATAAAATTAAGGGACATTGGAGAGGAGCGAACAAGAAAATCAAAATCTCTCAGAACGAAACAAGATGGATTTTCCAATTAGATACCCTCCAGCCTACAGGCATGAATATCGATCTAGATTTGAATTGCTTTTTAACTAATTTCTAAATTATTCCTTCCTCGGCCCAACCCCTCCACCATTATCATTTTTCCTAAAAACATATGCAAACATATAGTACTTCTACCAATCCAATTTTAATGTTCAATACACCTCCCAAAGAGAGACAGATTCATCCCCATTTTATATATATTTCATATATATATATTTTTATTTCAATTTTATATATTTTTATATATATATTTTATATTTTTATAATTTTTTTTATTTATTAACATATCAATTTCAATATACAGTGTTGTTGGGCGTGGCCTGGACCGGCATGTGAGAGGACACAGCTCTCACAGCTCCTGAGCTTTATCCGTTACCGATCCTCCCTCAGCCACATAACCGGTACTCTGCGACTATATGCTGCAAGCTGCTGATCCCGGGATCACAGGGGAACCTCCGCCAGCCCTCTGCACCAGAGGAATGACCCGGAAAACTCTGTCTGATATGGGCCCCGATTTCCAAGATGGCGCCGCCGCGTCCACAGTGAAGGGGACCCCACGAGGAGCTGACAGGGGGAAGGAGCTGGGACCCAAAGAACAGAGGCAGCCCAAGAGTCAGGGTAAGGATGCACCTAAGGATATGGTGTATTACACCCAGAAAATGAATGGGCTGATGGGGACAGAGGAGGCTGGACACTCGCAGCACATAGAGCCTGCTTTACATGACACGCAGGCTGGGGCAGCCATCTTGGCTGCACACAGTGAGCAAGATGAGAATAATCACTCTGATTCTGGGGCCTCTGAGAATGGTGAACAGGACACTTCTGGGACTGCTCAGCCTACACTGGCAGACATCCTCAGGGCAGTTAACATTGGCAATGCCTCGGTAGCCACCATGAGAGAGGAACTGTCGCTGCTGCGACAAGATATGCAAAAAATGCGGGAACGCACCACTGCAGTGGAAAGTAGGGTGAGTGAAATTGAGGATTGTTTACCCCCCATTGAGAGAGATGCCAAGGCCGCTTATCAACTTGCACGGGAGGCTATTGACAGAGCAGAAGATTTTGAGAACCGCCTCAGGAGGAATAACATTTGCATTGTGGGTCTCCCTGAGAAGGTGGAGGGTAGGGATCCCACAGCATACGTGGAGGGCTGGTTACTGGACATTTTTGTAAAGAATGCCTTCTCCCCTCTGTTCGCGGTGGAGCGCGCTCACATGGTGCCATCTCGCCCCTCTCAACCTGGGGGGCCCCCCAGGTCAATACTAGCAGGACTGCTACATTACAGGGACAGGGAAACAGTGCTCCGACTCGCACGGGAACGGGCCAACATACAACATAATGGAACCAGAGTGTCCTTTTATCCTGATTTCTCGGCTGAGTTGCAGAAACGCCGGGCAAAGTTTTTTGATGTAAAGCGCAGGCTCCGACAGATGCAGCTACCTTATGCTATGTTGTACCCGGCTAAGCTACGAGTGATAGTCCGGGGCCAGGCACAATTTTTTGAGTCTGCTAAGGAGGCAGTTAACAGGCTGGACCGTAACGAACAAGCCCTGAGGCGGCATGACCAGAATGGAGAGGAGGACTGTTGAAGGCGGGCTGACCCGCAAACATGCTGGATCTCCGCACGGTTCCTGGGGTGCTCTGATTTGGTGGGGAGACTTTGTTCTGATCTTATCTGGATAAACCCTGGCTGAGGGACATTATCTTGCATCATATCAAGACAAGAGCTTCAGACATCGTCAACGTGGATTTACAAATTGAGTACTTGAGAGACCCCCCGAGTGCGTTTCCGGGGGAACACGGTTGTCCTGCCCTGTTGACAGGACATGGTTATAAGTTACTGGAGGGGATTGCTTGTTGCCTCCTCTGCTTTTCTTTTTTTCTTTTTCCTTTTCACTTTTTTGATGAGCGGCATGACGGCAATGCTTCTCAGGTGGGCACTATGACTGATCCATATACGCTTCTTCATGACCTGATCATTTATTCCAGAACTGCCAGACTTTTGGGCCTGGTGACGTTTTCCATGCTTGTTCCTATGTTTAAATTTGTCAAATGGCAGGGATTCCTATAGTATCGTGGAATGTGAGGGGACTCCATTCCCCCCTCAAGAGAACTATGGTGCGCATGTGCCTTAAAAAGTTTCAGCCTGGGATATTCTGCTTCCAGGAAACACATTTGACGCAGGAGACAGTGGGGTGTATACAGTATAATTGGGTGACTAAAGCTTACCACTCCACTCACACCTCGTATTCTAGAGGGGTGAGTGTCTTGGTTCACGGCTCCTTGGACTACCAAGAGATGGACAGTTTAATTGATCCTGATGGTCGAGTTGTGTTTCTACATTGCAGATTGGGTGCCTTAACATGTGTAATTGCGGGAGTATATGTCCCCCCCCTTTCACGGCGGTGGTGCTGAGGGCCTTGATATTCTACTTGGATGGTATGCCGGAGGTACCGCTGCTAGTGATCGGGGACTTTAATTGTTGTTTGGACCTCTCGTTGGATAGACACCCGGCTGTCAGAGCCTCTGCCCTCTCCAGGGGTACCCCCCTGGCGCGGTTGTTGCAAGAGGTGGGCTGGGTGGATGTTTGGCGACACCGTCACCCGGGGTAAGACAGTATTCATGTTTTTCCAAATCTCATGGCAGTCTGTCTAGGATTGACTTGGTGGTGGGAAGCGCACACATGCTCCAATATGTAGACACTATGGAATACAGGCCCCGTAGTGTGTCGGACCATTCCCCATTGATAGTGCACCTGGTGGTTTCTCAGCCGGTGGTGCTACCAAGGGCACCGTGGAAATTTAATGCGTTCTGGCTGAAACTATTTAAATCCCCTGAAATTATAGAGGAGAGCATGTGTGGGTTTTTCATTGCTCAGGACCCTGAGGGTCCCTGTATGCAGCAGTGGGAGGCCTTTAAGGCATTTTTGAGGAGGATTTTGACCACTGAAATGACTAAAGTAAAAAGAGATTCTTCTGCTTTTGTAGTGGAGCTGGAGAATAGGGTGAAGGAACTTGAGCAACGTTTTGTCATGGACCCCTCTGATTCGGCAAGGGAGGAGTGGCAAGCTGCTCAGTCAGCTTACGGGCGGGTGCTCTCCTCAACTGCAGAGAAAAAACGTTTTTTTACCAAACAGGCCTTCTTTGAGGAGGGGGAAAAAACGGGGCGCATGCTGGCTAGAATAGCGAATGCCCAGCAGAGGTCTCCAACTATAGGGGCTATTAAATCCAAGGCTGGGCCGCTGGTCAGATCCCCGGAACTTATCATGCAGGAGTTGGCGGGGTTTTATGAGGAGTTGTACCGCCCCGGAGCAGCCTATGATCGGGCGGATCTGGACCGGTACTTAACTGAGTTGAACTTTCCTAGGCTTAATGCGGGACAGAGGGAGGAGTTAGATGCGCCTCTTACGGTGGAGGAATTGCAGGAGGCAGTGGGCCTGTTCCCTAATTGTAAGGCACCGGGGGAGGACGGGATTCCCATGGAAGTATACAAGCAGCATGCGGAAGTATTGCTACCACGCTTATTGAGGGTGTTTAACGCTGCCTTGGAGGTGGGAGTCTTTCCACCTTCTATGGCAAAAACCAATATTGTATTGCTCCTTAAACCAGGTAAGGACCCGGTTGAACCTGGGTCATACAAGCCAATCTCCTTGTTACAATGCGATATTAAAATTCTTGCGAAAGTGCTAGCAATGCGACTTAATAAGGTTATAGCCTCCCTCGTACATGATGATCAGGCAGGGTTTATGCCAAATAAATCCACGGCCATTAACCTGCGGCGGTTATTTTTGAATATGCAATCGGACGTCGACAATCCGGGAAGCAGGGCCCTGCTGTCCTTGGATGCCACTAAGGCATTTGACAGTATTGATTGGACATACTTGTGGGCGGTACTGGAGCGTTTTGGATTCGACGAAGCGTATGTAGCGTGGGTGCGCCTCCTGTACAGCGGACCTGAGGCTGCCATTCGGGCCTTCGATTTTCTGTCACAGGATTTTGCATTGAGGAGGGGGACGAGGCAAGGATGCCCGCTGTCCCTTCTGCTCTTTGCATTGGCTATTGAACCCCTGGCCATGGAGATACGGGCTAATGAGCACATTGTAGGATTTTGCTATGGTCCCCTGCAGGAGAAGATAATGCTATACGCAGATGACACCCTACTTATGCTGGGAGATACTGACGAGTCCTTGGGGGAGGCCATGGCAACCATTACAAAATTTGGGGTTTACACGGGCTTACAAATTAACTGGTCAAAATCTGCCCTGTTACTGTTAGACGGGGATGCCACACAGATGATAGCCCCATCGTGCCCTATCCCAGTCACTACTTCTTTTAAATACTTGGGGATTCAGATCACTTCTAACCCGAGGGATTTTGGCCGACTGAATATCTCGCCCCTGCTTCAGAGGTTTAGGGAGAGAGTTAGGACGTGGAACGGCCTTCACATGTCGGTGGCGGGCAAAGTAAATTTGGTGAAGATGATCCTTATGCCTCAACTACTCTACTGTCTTCACAATGCCCCGATAGTGGTCCCTTTAAAAAAATTTAGAATGGTTAATTCCATCTTTCGTACGTTAATATGGAAGAATAAACCCCCGAGAATAAAATTAGAACATCTTCAAAGGCCTGAGGACGATGGCGGGCTGGCACTGCCCAACCCGTGGTTGTACTACCTGGCTGCCCAGTTACAGCACCTGGTGGGGTGCTTTGGGACTGAGCCGGCTGGCTCTTCCCGGGCACTCATGCTCCACACAATAGATGCGGGTCCCATTCCTCTGGCACTGGAGGCCCTGGCATTTGCGAGGCCGAATAAGAAGTATCCTACATACAACCTTATACAAAAAGTGTGGAATAAGTGCAAGTATATACAACAGGCCGAGGGGTATACTGAATATAGCCCTCTTTGGCATAACGAGACTTATACGGAACTGGCTAAGTTGCAGGGAGGGGCTAGATGGATAGCACACGGTATTACCCATGTTAGGCACGTCTTTAAGAACGGTATTCTTAGGACATTTGCGGATCTGCAGGTGGAGTTTGGCCTGCCGTCCTCAATTTTCTTCCAATATCTGCAACTTCAGCATGCGGTTAGAGCACAGAGTAGATCTTCAGAGTGGCACTTGTCTCCAACTCCTGTATTCGGCCTCATCAGAGATGCTGTGACCTCGAAGGGATTTATTTCCCAAAGCTACAATATCCTTTTACAATACTTCCTGGAGCAGCATCCCCTGAAGGTGAGGGAGCGGTGGGAGAGAGATGTGGGTCAAATGGACGGGGAGGAGTGGGAGGAGATATTTCAGGGGGTAAGTGTATGCTCTCTAAATGTGGCCCAGCGGCTCACGCAACTGTATATTATTCTGAGGGTGTATTACACGCCGCATAGACTACAGCTGATGGGGTTGCAGACGGATGGTACTTGTACCAGATGTAGGAGGGACCATGGGGATCTTATTCACCTCCTGTGGCGCTGCCCCAAACTGCATTTATATTGAAATGAGGTGGTGACTGTGGTCAATTCTGTGTTCAAGATATCTTTACCAGTAGATCCCAAGGTGTGCCTCTTGGGGGTGGTGGAAGAACATGTGATAGAAGTGCACCCCAGGGAAGCGGTTCTGAGGGTGATGTTTCAAGCCAGGAAGCTGATTATGTTGTATTGGAAATCTGAGGCGCCCCCAACTTCGAGGGAATGGATATGTAAGATAGGAGATATGTTACGTATGGAAAAGCTCATCTACCAGCACAGGGGGAGCATGCAGAAATATGAAAATCTCTGGGCGCTGTGGCTGGATACACGGGGGCTTGCCCCGGTGGACCTGGTCGCGGACAGATTATTGGGCTAGTTATGGGGGGGGGGAAACACTCTGCTTGTGAATGTCATATTGTAGGACGAGAAGTATTATGAGGTTGCTACTTTAACCCTGTTTTGTATCAATCGGTCATGTGCATGGAAGTGCTGATTATTGTTTTTGATGTATATGGCTGTGTACCACCTTTGAATCAATAAACACATTTTTGTTGGTAAAAATAAATAAATATACAGTGTAGTTCTAAACTAATTTCTCAGGTCCACCCTCGGTAAACACATTTATTTAGTCAGACCTCCAACCATAGATATATGGTATTACAATAATACTCGGATGTCTAAGGTATTTATTTAGAATACATATCTTAATCTTATATTTTTTATACCTGTATTTCTAATTGTTAAATTAACTGTTATAGTATTCAATATGTTGTAACTAGTTAGATATGGTACATCGCGACCTTAAACCTAGCTAGCGGGCTATAATAAGCAATGCTGATGGTTTATATGGATTCAGTACATAGGGGCACCTATGTCTTTCCACAATATAAATCATTAAATGTTAGGACACAAAGACTTCAGTCTTCAATATCTCCTCAAACATGGCGGCTCGGCTAACCAAATTATCCCACCAAAAATGGCCGCTGTGATTGTATTGGAGGCATAGAGGGCTTCGGTCCTCAAATCACACCCAAAATGACCGCAGGGATTAATCTTTAGTAGAGTTGAGCGGGTAGCTGGATATTCGGGTCCGGCGGGTTCGGCCGAACTTCGGAAAAAAGTTCGGATTCGGGACCGAACTTTAACCCGAACCCGGACCCGGACCCCATTGAAGTCAATGGGGACCCGGACTTCTGACGACTAAAAAGGCTCTAAAAAAGTAATGGAAAGGGCTAGAGGGCTGCAAATGGCAGCAAAATGTTGTTAAGAACATGGCAAGTGCTCTGCAAACAAATGTGGATAGGAAATAACTTAAAAGAACATAAAAAAAAATTAAAAATAAAAAAATATGCTGGAGGCCCCCTTTTCAGCAGAAGAGGTACAGGAAGTCATTAAGAACCTCAGAAACTCAACGGCACGATGCCACACATATGGTGGGAATGCCCCAGAATACGCCCTTTCTGGAATAAATTATTTAATTTAATGGATAAGCTAGTGGGAAAATAAAATACTTTGAAATAAAAATGTAGCGGGGTGCTAAATTTAAGGAAAGTGTTTGAGTGGTAAATAGGCTCAAATACCCTAATTCTGTAGGATTCATGGACCATTTTGTCCTCGGGGGACAGTATTGGTGTGCAGTTCCCTGCGGCCTACAGGTGGCGCCTTTTGTGTCCCCTCTTGGCAGTAGTACAGCGGGGCGGGGAACCTGCTGTGCATGCCGGGAGAGCATATAAAAGGGGCAGACCTTTGGCCTGGGGGCTGATGTCCAGTGGGGTCCGCGCCCAGGTGCCTTCGGCCTGGGTGCATGTGTTCCTGTTCCATCTCGGGCACCTTTAGCCCGGGGTGAGGTACTATCCTGGAGTTCTTGCTGCCCTGGGTATGGAGGCCTAGGGGCGGGAGTAAAGCCTGGAGTCCAGAGCCGCCTCGTGTAGGGGACCCTGTTCCAGGGAAGGGAGGATCATTCTGATGGACCAATGCGGGAGTCACGGTGAAGGAATGGTCTGTTGACTCCCTGGAGAGATGTCTTCCCCTTGATATGGGCTAGGTTCGTAGAAGGAGAAGCTCAAGGTCACCTTGACTGTATCAGAGGCCTTATTCAACCGGCCCGTGGCAGGGGCCTTATACACCCTGGTCTGTGGCTGAGACCAAAGTTCTCCAGGCCCGTGGCAGGGGCCTTGTACACCCGGTCTGTGGCAGAGACCAACCTCAATGTCTGTGGCAGAGACCGTGCGCCAAAAACTGTTTGAGAAACCTAAGCAGTGAAGTGAATGTGCTACGTTTGTGCCTGGACCTCCTCCACACCTTAAGCTGTCCTGTTTCTTTGCTCTAACCTTTTCTATCTGAGTACAGTTTATTTTGCCATGAGAGAATAAGAGTTGGAGTTTCAGCTGGTGTGGACATTGACTTTACTGGCAATTAAAGGACTTGCCTCTACCTACAGTAGAGGTGAGAATCATCCTCTGGAGGAGTTTTGACTCCGGCTGTGGACACGGCCCGTCAAGTACACCGCTCAACCTCTTTATATAGGAGGATACGGGCTGGTAGTGCGGTGTGCCTTTCTCCCTCCTGCGAAGAGCCAACAACATAAAGGCAGGTAAGGGGGAAAGGATCTGTGCGCTACAAAAAAATAAAATAAAAATTTTAATCTTGGCCTAGCAGGACGAGGTCCATATGGAGTAGGAGGTTGAGGTGGCGGTGGATGTGGCTGTGTAGGTGGAAGCGGCGGTGGAGGAGGACGAGGTAGCCAACACCGGTTCAAAAATACAACAATGGCTGGGTAAGGCCGGTGATGTGTCGAATTCTGTCCCCTGTCGAATAGTGTCCGCCCTGTACTGCGCTTGCTGAGTATGTAGGACAAGGGGATTTCAAAAATCTCCCAAGACTAACGGCGCCTGCGTGTTGAGTTCAGGTGAAGGCCACACCATCCGTGGTTCAAGCCGAGCCAAGCAAGGCCGCGATCGAAGCGAGCCCGTGAGGGGCCCTGTTACTATGTGCTACCGTATGTCCTCTTGGATGGTGGGGCTTGAACCTGCACTCACAGCGCAGGCGCCGTTCATCTTCGGAGATTTTGTGAATCTCCTTGTCCTCTGTACTGCGCAAGCGCTGCGCCTGCGCAGTACGGGCCGGGCACAATCCGATGGCCGGACAGTTTTTGTCACAACACCGGTATACATGTCTATTCTGCACAAGGTACGGACAAGTCCTGTGGTATCCATGCCTGGTTCATTTTAATGAACGTGAGCTTGTCCACATTGGCTCTGGACAGGCGGCTGCGCTTGTCTGTGATAACGCCCCCTGCCGTGCTAAATACACGTTCAGATAATACACTGGCTGCAGGGCAGGCCAGCACCTCCAAGGCATAAACGGCAAGCTCAGGCCATGTGCCCAATTTGGAGACCCAGAAGTTAAAGGGGGCAGACCCGTCATCCAGTACGTGTAGGCTTGTGGACACATACTGCTCAACCATGTTGGTGAAATGCTGCCTCCTGCTAAGACGTTCCATCTCAGCTGGTGGTGCTGGTTGTTGTGGCGTGCTGACAAAGCTTTTCCACATTTCGGCCATGCTAACCCTGCCTTCTGAGGTGCTGCCGGTGCCCCGGCTGCGTTGGCGACCTCTTCCTCCTCCTCTGCCTTCGCCTTGTGCTTCCACCGTACGCCCGCTGTCAGGTGGGAATGCCACCAGCAGCGCGTCTACCAGCGTGCGCTTGTACTCGCGCATCTTACGATCCCGCTCCAGTGAGGGAATTAAGGACGGTACGTTGTCCTTGTAATGGGGATCCAGCAGGGTGGCCACCCAGTAATCAGCACCAGTTAAAATGTGGGCAACTCGGCTGTCGTTGCGGAAACACTGCAGCATGTAATCGCTCATGTGTGCCAGGCTGCCCAGAGGCAAAGAAAAGCTGTCCTCTGTGGGAGGTGTATCGTCTGTGTCCTCTGTATCCCCCCAGCCACGCACCAGTAATGGCCACGAGCTGGTCTGAGTGCCACCCTGCTGTGAACATGGCTCCTCCTCCTCCTCCTCCTCCTCCTCCATCTCCTCCTCCACCTCGTCATCCTCCAGAACTGTGCCCTTTCTGCCGGACAATTGTGTACCTGGCGTTTGTTGGTGCAGGAACCCACCCTCGTAGCCACTTGTGAAAGACTGCCCTGAAAGCCTTTGAAATGATCCCGCTTCCTCCTCCTCCTCCTCATCCTCCTGTGCCACATCCTCTTCCATCATCGCACAAAGCGTTTTTTCAAGGAGGCATAGAACTGGGATAGTAACGCTGAGAACGGCGTCATTGGCACTGGCCATGTTGGTGGAGTACTCGAAACAGCGCAACAAGGCACACAGGTCTCGCATGGAGGCCCAGTTATTGGTGGTGAAGTGGTGCTGTTCCGCAGAGCGACTCACGCGTGATTGCTGCAGCTGAAACTCCACTATTGCCTGCTGCTGCTCGCACAGTCTGGCCAGCATGTGCAAGGTGGAGTTCCACCTTGTGGGCACGTCACATATGAGGCGGTGAGCGGGAAGGCCGAAGTTACGCTGCAGCGCTGACAGGCGAGCAGCAGCAGGGTGAGAACGCCGAAAGTGCGCACAGACAGCCCGCACTTTCTGCAGCAGCTCTGGCATATTGGGGTAATTTTTAAGGAACCTCTGGACCACCAAGTTCAGCACATGCGCCAGGCAAGGGATGTGCGTCAAACCGGCTAGACCCAGAGCTGCTACGAGATTTCGCCTATTATCGCACACCACCAGGCCGGGCTTGAGGCTCACTGACAGCAACCACTCATCGGTCTGTTGTTCCATGTCCCTCCACAACTCCTGCGCGGTGTGGGGATTTTCCCCCAAACAGGAAAGTTTTAAAACTGCCTGCTGTCGTTTACCCCTGGCTGTGCTGAAGTTGGTGGTGAAGGTGTTACGCTGAATGGATGAGGAGGTGGTAGAGGATGAGGAAGCGGAGAAGGAGGAGTTAGCAACAGGAGGCAAACTGAAGCGCCCTGCAATCCTCGGTGGTGGAAGGACATGCGCCAAACCGCTATCTGCCTCAGGCCCAGCCGCCACTGCATTTACCCAGTGTGCTGTTAGGGAGATATAACGTCCCTGACCGTGCTTACTGGTCCACGCATCCGTAGTTAGGTGGACCTTGCCACAGATGGCGTTGCGCAGTGCACACCTGATTTTGTCCCCCACCTGGTTGTGCAGGGAAGGGATGGCTCGCCTGGAAAAGTAGTGGCGGCTGGGCACGATGTACTGCGGGACAGCCAATGCCATCAGGCTTTTAAAACTCTGCGTCTCCACCAGACGGAATGACAGCATTTCAAAGGCCAGGAATTTTGAAATGCTGGCATTCAGGGCCAGGGATCGCGGGTGGCTAGGGGGGTACTTCCTCTTCCGCTCCAATGTTTGGGAGATAGAGAGCTGAACGCTTCCATGGGACATTGTGGAGATGGTTGGTGACCCAGGTGGTAGTGTTGCTGGCAGATCCTCTGTTTGCGGGGTGACAGGTGCCACTGTCACTACAGAGGTGGATGAAGAGGCCGAGACTGCAGCAGAAGAGGAAGCAGGAGGAGCCAGAGACCTTTCTTGGTTTTTGAGGTGTCTACTCCACTGCAGCTCGTGCTTTGCACTTAGATGCCTGGTCATGCAGCTTGTGCTCAGGTTGAGAACGTTTATGCCTCGCTTCAGGCTCTGATTGCACAGCGTGCAAACCACTCGTGTCTTGTCATCAACACACTGTGTGAAGAACTGCCACGCTAGGGAAGTCCTTGGACCTGGCTTTGGTGTGCTCGGTCCCTTGCTGCGTTGGGCAGTAGCAGATGTACTGTCTAGGGGACGAATGCTCCGTTTTTGCACCCTGCTCCCTCTTCTGCTGTGCTGGTGGCTCTGTGCGACCACCGCCTCTTCCTCCGAACTACACTGGTCACCTGCATAACGTTGATTCCATGTGGGGTCGAGGACCTCATCGTCCTCCACATCATCTTCCACCCAGTCTTCACCCCTGCCCTCCATGTCTGTCTGCACAATTGCGAAAGCAGCAGCAGTTGGCACCTGTGTTTCGTCATCATCCGAGACGTGCTGTGATGGTCCTCCCATGTACCCATCATGAAACATAAGTGGTTGGGCATCGGTGCACTCAATCTCTTCCACTTCTGGGGCAGGGCTAGGTGGATGGCCCTGGGAAACCCTGCTAACAGAGTCATCGAAAAGCAGAAGAGACTAATGCATGATTTGGGGCTCAGACTGCTTGGCTGATTTGCAAGGGGGTGAGGTGAAAGACTGATGGACATGGGCTTCAGGTGCCAACTCTGATCTTTCATCAGAAGAGTGGGTGGGAGACAATGTGAAGGAACCCGAGGCACTGTCAGCAACCCAATCTACTATCGCCTGTACTTGTCCTGGCCTAAACATTGGTACAGCCTCATTAGGCGCGACAAAATACCGCCGCAGGCTCGGTCGCCTACTCGCACCTGAGGAAGGTGTTTCACTTGTGCGTGTAGCTGGCACAGATCCACCACGTCCTCTCCCTGCAACAGGAGCTCCACCAGCAGCACCACGACCGGGGCCACCACGTCCCTTTGACCTTCCCCTCATATTTTCCAAATTTAGGATCTTGCCCTAAATGGCGTTTTTTGGAAGACCACAACCCACAGTACGTAATGGCTGAAACGCACAGCTACAGAACTGCAGAAAATGCTATTCAAAAAAAAAAGGTTGTTTTTTTTAGTATAGCACAGTACAAGGAAAATATATAGAAATTGTTTATTTCACACACCTCCAGATGTGTATTTCACACTGCAAAATATTTTCTGTGGCCCTAAATGGCGTTTTTTGGAAGAGCACAACACAACCACAGTATTTAACCACTGAATCGCACAGCTATAGAAGTGCAGAGAATGCTATTCAAAAAAAATGTTGTTTTTTTTAGTATAGCACTGTACAATATATAGAAATTGTTTATTTTATACACCTCCACATGTGTATTTCACACTGCAATTTATTTTCTGTGGCCATAAATGGCGTTTTTTGGAAGAGCACAACACACCCACAGCACGTAACCGCTGAATCGCACAGCTACAGAAAATGCTATTCAAAAAAAAAGGTTGTTTTTTTTAGTATAGCACTGTACAAGAAGAATATATAGAAATTGTTTATTTTACACACCTCCAGATGTGTATTTCACACTGCAAAATATTTTCTGTGGCCCTAAATGGCGTTTTTTGGAAGAGCACAACACAACCACAGTATTTAACCACTGAATCGCACAGCTATAGAAGTGCAGAGAATGCTATTCAAAAAAAATGTTGTTTTTTTTAGTATAGCACTGTACAATATATAGAAATTGTTTATTTTACACACCTCCACATGTGTATTTCACACTGCAATTTATTTTCTGTGGCCATAAATGGCGTTTTTTGGAAGAGCACAACAACTCCAACAGTATATAACCGCTGAATCGCACAGCTGCAGAGGCCAGAGAATGCTATTCAAAAATAATGTTGTTTTTTACACATACCTCCAGATGTGTATTTCACACTGCAAAATATTTTCTGTGGCCCTAAATGGCGTTTTTTGCAAGAGCACAACAACCCCAACAGTATATAACCGCTGAATCGCACAGCTGCAGAGGCCAGAGAATGCTTTTTAAAAATAATGTTGTTTTTTCACACACCTTCAGATGTGTATTTCACACTGCAAAATATTTTCTGTGGCCCTAAATGGCGTTTTTTGGAAGAGCACAACACAACCACAGTATTTAACCACTGAATCGCACAGCTATAGAAGTGCAGAGAATGCTATTCAAAAAAAATGTTGTTTTTTTTAGTATAGCACTGTACAATATATAGAAATTGTTTATTTTACACACCTCCACATGTGTATTTCACACTGCAATTTATTTTCTGTGGCCATAAATGGCGTTTTTTGGAAGAGCACAACAACTCCAACAGTATATAACCGCTGAATCGCACAGCTGCAGAGGCCAGAGAATGCTATTCAAAAATAATGTTGTTTTTTCACACACCTCCAGATGTGTATTTCACACTGCAAAATATTTTCTGTGGCCCTAAATGGCGTTTTTTGCAAGAGCACAACAACCCCAACAGTATATAACCGCTGAATCGCACAGCTGCAGAGGCCAGAGAATGCTTTTTAAAAATAATGTTGTTTTTTCACACACCTCCAGATGTGTATTTCACACTGCAAAATATTTTCTGTGGCCCTAAATGGCGTTTTTTGGAAGAGCACAACACAACCACAGTATTTAACCACTGAATCGCACAGCTATAGAAGTGCAGAGAATGCTATTCAAAAAAAATGTTGTTTTTTTTAGTATAGCACTGTACAATATATAGAAATTGTTTATTTTACACACCTCCACATGTGTATTTCACACTGCAATTTATTTTCTGTGGCCATAAATGGCGTTTTTTGGAAGAGCACAACAACTCCAACAGTATATAACCGCTGAATCGCACAGCTGCAGAGGCCAGAGAATGCTATTCAAAAATAATGTTGTTTTTTACACATACCTCCAGATGTGTATTTCACACTGCAAAATATTTTCTGTGGCCCTAAATGGCGTTTTTTGCAAGAGCACAACAACCCCAACAGTATATAACCGCTGAATCGCACAGCTGCAGAGGCCAGAGAATGCTTTTTAAAAATAATGTTGTTTTTTCACACACCTCCAGATGTGTATTTCACACTGCAAAATATTTTCTGTGGCCCTAAATGGCGTTTTTTGGAAGAGCACAACACAACCACAGTATTTAACCACTGAATCGCACAGCTATAGAAGTGCAGAGAATGCTATTAAAAAAAATGTTTTTTTTTTTAGTATAGCACTGTACAATATATAGAAATTGTTTATTTTACACACCTCCACATGTGTATTTCACACTGCAATTTATTTTCTGTGGCCATAAATGGCGTTTTTTGGAAGAGCACAACAACTCCAACAGTATATAACCGCTGAATCGCACAGCTGCAGAGGCCAGAGAATGCTATTCAAAAATAATGTTGTTTTTTCACACACCTCCAGATGTGTATTTCACACTGCAAAATATTTTCTGTGGCCCTAAATGGCGTTTTTTGCAAGAGCACAACAACCCCAACAGTATATAACCGCTGAATCGCACAGCTGCAGAGGCCAGAGAATGCTTTTTAAAAATAATGTTGTTTTTTCACACACCTCCAGATGTGTATTTCACACTGCAAAATATTTTCTGTGGCCCTAAATGGCGTTTTTTGGAAGAGCACAACACAACCACAGTATTTAACCACTGAATCGCACAGCTATAGAAGTGCAGAGAATGCTATTCAAAAAAAATGTTGTTTTTTTTAGTATAGCACTGTACAATATATAAAAAATGGTTTATTTTACACACCTCCACATGTGTATTTCACACTGCAATTTATTTTCTGTGGCCATAAATGGCGTTTTTTGGAAGAGCACAACAACTCCAACAGTATATAACCGCTGAATCGCACAGCTGCAGAGGCCAGAGAATGCTATTCAAAAATAATGTTGTTTTTTCACACACCTCCAGATGTGTATTTCACACTGCAAAATATTTTCTGTGGCCCTAAATGGCGTTTTTTGGAAGAGCACAACACAACCACAGTATTTAACCACTGAATCGCACAGCTATAGAAGTGCAGAGAATGCTATTCAAAAAAAATGTTGTTTTTTTTTAGTATAGCACTGTACAATATATAGAAATTGTTTATTTTACACACCTCCACATGTGTATTTCACACTGCAATTTATTTTCTGTGGCCATAAATGGCGTTTTTTGGAAGAGCACAACAACTCCAACAGTATATAACCGCTGAATCGCACAGCTGCAGAGGCCAGAGAATGCTATTCAAAAATAATGTTGTTTTTTCACACACCTCCAGATGTGTATTTCACACTGCAAAATATTTTCTGTGGCCCTAAATGGCGTTTTTTGGAAGAGCACAACACAACCACAGTATTTAACCACTGAATCGCACAGCTATAGAAGTGCAGAGAATGCTATTCAAAAAAAATGTTGTTTTTTTTAGTATAGCACTGTACAATATATAAAAAATGGTTTATTTTACACACCTCCACATGTGTATTTCACACTGCAATTTATTTTCTGTGGCCATAAATGGCGTTTTTTGGAAGAGCACAACAACTCCAACAGTATATAACCGCTGAATCGCACAGCTGCAGAGGCCAGAGAATGCTATTCAAAAATAATGTTGTTTTTTCACACACCTCCAGATGTGTATTTCACACTGCAAAATATTTTCTGTGGCCCTAAATGGCGTTTTTTGGAAGAGCACAACACAACCACAGTATTTAACCACTGAATCGCACAGCTATAGAAGTGCAGAGAATGCTATTCAAAAAAAATGTTGTTTTTTTTAGTATAGCACTGTACAATATATATAGAAATTGTTTATTTTACACACCTCCACATGTGTATTTCACACAGCAATTTATTTTCTGTGGCCATAAATGGCGTTTTTTGGAAGAGCACAACAACTCCAACAGTATATAACCGCTGAATCGCACAGCTGCAGAGGCCAGAGAATGCTATTCAAAAATAATGTTGTTTTTTTCACACACCTCCAGATGTGTATTTCACACTGCAAAATATTTTCTGTGGCCCTAAATGGCGTTTTTTGCAAGAGCACAACAACCCCAACAGTATATAACCGCTGAATCGCACAGCTGCAGAGGCCAGAGAATGCTTTTTAAAAATAATGTTGTTTTTTCACACACCTCCAGATGTGTATTTCACACTGCAAAATATTTTCTGTGGCCCTAAATGGCGTTTTTTGGAAGAGCACAACACAACCACAGTATTTAACCACTGAATCGCACAGCTATAGAAGTGCAGAGAATGCTATTCAAAAAAAATGTTTTTTTTTTTTAGTATAGCACTGTACAATATATAGAAATTGTTTATTTTACACACCTCCACATGTGTATTTCACACTGCAATTTATTTTCTGTGGCCATAAATGCAGTTTTTTGGAAGAGCACAACAACTCCAACAGTATATAACCGCTGAATCGCACAGCTGCAGAGGCCAGAGAATGCTATTCAAAAATAATGTTGTTTTTTCACACACCTCCAGATGTGTATTTCACACTGCAAAATATTTTCTGTGGCCCTAAATGGCGTTTTTTGCAAGAGCACAACAACCCCAACAGTATATAACCGCTGAATCGCACAGCTGCAGAGGCCAGAGAATGCTTTTTAAAAATAATGTTGTTTTTTCACACACCTCCAGATGTGTATTTCACACTGCAAAATATTTTCTGTGGCCCTAAATGGCGTTTTTTGGAAGAGCACAACACAACCACAGTATTTAACCACTGAATCGCACAGCTATAGAAGTGCAGAGAATGCTATTCAAAAAAAATGTTTTTTTTTTTTAGTATAGCACTGTACAATATATAGAAATTGTTTATTTTACACACCTCCACATGTGTATTTCACACTGCAATTTATTTTCTGTGGCCATAAATGGCGTTTTTTGGAAGAGCACAACAACTCCAACAGTATATAACCGCTGAATCGCACAGCTGCAGAGGCCAGAGAATGCTATTCAAAAATAATGTTGTTTTTTCACACACCTCCAGATGTGTATTTCACACTGCAAAATATTTTCTGTGGCCCTAAATGGCATTTTTGCAAGAGCACAACAACCCCAACAGTATATAACCGCTGAATCGCACAGCTGCAGAGGCCAGAGAATGCTTTTTAAAAATAATGTTGTTTTTTCACACACCTCCAGATGTGTATTTCACACTGCAAAATATTTTCTGTGGCCCTAAATGGCGTTTTTTGGAAGAGCACAACACAACCACAGTATTTAACCACTGAATCGCACAGCTATAGAAGTGCAGAGAATGCTATTCAAAAAAAATGTTGTTTTTTTTAGTATAGCACTGTACAATATATAGAAATTGTTTATTTTACACACCTCCACATGTGTATTTCACACTGCAATTTATTTTCTGTGGCCATAAATGGCGTTTTTTGGAAGAGCACAACAACTCCAACAGTATATAACCGCTGAATCGCACAGCTGCAGAGGCCAGAGAATGCTATTCAAAAATAATGTTGTTTTTTCACACACCTCCAGATGTGTATTTCACACTGCAAAATATTTTCTGTGGCCCTAAATGGCGTTTTTTGCAAGAGCACAACAACCCCAACAGTATATAACCGCTGAATCGCACAGCTGCAGAGGCCAGAGAATGCTTTTTAAAAATAATGTTGTTTTTTCACACACCTCCAGATGTGTATTTCACACTGCAAAATATTTTCTGTGGCCCTAAATGGCGTTTTTTGGAAGAGCACAACACAACCACAGTATTTAACCACTGAATCGCACAGCTATAGAAGTGCAGAGAATGCTATTCAAAAAAAATGTTTTTTTTTTTAGTATAGCACTGTACAATATATAGAAATTGTTTATTTTACACACCTCCACATGTGTATTTCACACTGCAATTTATTTTCTGTGGCCATAAATGCAGTTTTTTGGAAGAGCACAACAACTCCAACAGTATATAACCGCTGAATCGCACAGCTGCAGAGGCCAGAGAATGCTATTCAAAAATAATGTTGTTTTTTCACACACCTCCAGATGTGTATTTCACACTGCAAAATATTTTCTGTGGCCCTAAATGGCGTTTTTTGCAAGAGCACAACAACCCCAACAGTATATAACCGCTGAATCGCACAGCTGCAGAGGCCAGAGAATGCTTTTTAAAAATAATGTTGTTTTTTCACACACCTCCAGATGTGTATTTCACACTGCAAAATATTTTCTGTGGCCCTAAATGGCGTTTTTTGGAAGAGCACAACACAACCACAGTATTTAACCACTGAATCGCACAGCTATAGAAGTGCAGAGAATGCTATTCAAAAAAAATGTTTTTTTTTTTAGTATAGCACTGTACAATATATAGAAATTGTTTATTTTACACACCTCTACATGTGTATTTCACACTGCAATTTATTTTCTGTGGCCATAAATGGCGTTTTTTGGAAGAGCACAACAACTCCAACAGTATATAACCGCTGAATCGCACAGCTGCAGAGGCCAGAGAATGCTATTCAAAAATAATGTTGTTTTTTCACACACCTCCAGATGTGTATTTCACACTGCAAAATATTTTCTGTGGCCCTAAATGGCGTTTTTTGCAAGAGCACAACAACCCCAACAGTATATAACCGCTGAATCGCACAGCTGCAGAGGCCAGAGAATGCTTTTTAAAAATAATGTTGTTTTTTCACACACCTCCAGATGTGTATTTCACACTGCAAAATATTTTCTGTGGCCCTAAATGGCGTTTTTTGGAAGAGCACAACACAACCACAGTATTTAACCACTGAATCGCACAGCTATAGAAGTGCAGAGAATGCTATTCAAAAAAAATGTTGTTTTTTTTAGTATAGCACTGTACAATATATAGAAATTGTTTATTTTACACACCTCCACATGTGTATTTCACACTGCAATTTATTTTCTGTGGCCATAAATGGCGTTTTTTGGAAGAGCACAACAACTCCAACAGTATATAACCGCTGAATCGCACAGCTGCAGAGGCCAGAGAATGCTATTCAAAAATAATGTTGTTTTTTCACACACCTCCAGATGTGTATTTCACACTGCAAAATATTTTCTGTGGCCCTAAATGGCGTTTTTTGCAAGAGCACAACAACCCCAACAGTATATAACCGCTGAATCGCACAGCTGCAGAGAATGCTATTCAAAAAAAAATTTTTTTTTTTTTTTTTAGTATAGCATAGTACAAGAAAAATATATAGAAATTGGTTATTTCACACAACTAGAGATATACACTGCAAAATATTTTTTTTGCCCAAAAATAGGTCTTTTTTGCGCACAACAAAGTGCCTTTTTTTTTTTTTTGCAACAGCACAATAAAGTGCCTTTTTTTTTTTTTGGGGCCCATAAATGGGTCTTTTTAGCAAAAGCACAATAAAGTGCTTTTTTTTTTTTTCTGCCCGAAATGGGTCTTTTAGCAAGAGCACAATACAGCCACAGTATGGAATAGGTGTATCACTCAGCGTAATGCAGTGCTGGTGCACTGAGCTTGCAACACAAACAGATAAACCTATGCAGATCGCTGAGCTATTATATCTCTCAATCTGGACTCCTATCTAAATCTCTCTCCCTGAAAGCACAAACAGGATCCTGCCCCTACACTACACTACACTGTCTCTCTATCTTTTCTATCAGTAGATTGCAGAATCAGGACTAACTCCTATCATATAATTCTCTCCCTCACAGCAACAGCAGCCAGGATCCTTTCCCTACACTGTCTAAAAGCAGAGTGACGATCTGTGCTGTGTGCCTCTTGCTTATATAGAAGCTGGTCACATGCTGGGTCACATGTTGCACTGACCAATCACAGCCATGCCATTAGTAGGCATGGCTATGATGGCTTCTAAGGGCACACCAGCTAATCAAATGGTGATTGGCTGGCCCCTGAAGCATTTCTAACTGCGCCATTAAATTCCCGAATCCGGACCCGAACCCGGACTTTAGCGCAAAATCCGGGTCCGGGTCCGGGGTCGGGAAAACGCCAAAATTCGGTACGGACCCGAACTTTACAGTTCGGGTCCGCTCAACACTAATCTTTAGTCATTGAGGGCTTTGGTCCTCAAATCATACCCAAAATGGCCACCGTAATTAATTCTGGTCGCGATAGGCTATAAATAAGGAAGTGTAGTGGACGCTATGCAAGCTCCAGATGACGTCAGATCGACGAAACTGGTAGAGCGGGGGTACCAGACGTTCACAACACTTCCGGGAGGCGGACTTAGTGTCTGCATTACATGCACATTGCGTTTTTACAAAATTGTGAGTACCTATTCACTGTTTTTAACAATAAATAGTTTATAAAAACGATAATACACTATCGGGCGTCCCTTTTTCCTCCATATGGGATACTATTGAAGCACCACTACCATCGCAGAGGGGACAGGAGGCCAATTGCCAGGGTGCCACACAGGGGCAAACACTGTGAAAGCCTCATACCCCAACCGCTTGGAATATCTGGTGAGTGCAGTCACAATAAGAGCACGGATTGCTCAGCACAAATTTGATCATTAAGCACCAGAGATAAAAGAGAGGACTTTGTTCATGCACTTTATTATCTATATATTTTTTGCACCATGGACTACTAAGGAATTGCACAAGATTTTATTGGTTTACATTATTCACTGTTTTATGTCCATTTTTTATACAAATTTTTATAAGTTATTTAAATTTTTTCTACATTGGTCTATTGATTACCTTTTGCAAGTTGCACATATTGGAATATATATTTAATGTTTTTATCAGCACGCTAGGTTTTGCATTTAAGGTATAGCATTATTTACTATGAGCACCATCACAGCTTATTTGCACAGACATTTTTGCACCTTATTTATCTCACAGGATTTTTGAACAGCGCCACACCTACTTTGCAACCCTATCTATGGTTCTTACTCGCCTAGCTCAGTATGTCTGCTCTTCCCGTGCCAAGACAGGTGGACTCGGCGTTGCCTGAGACTGGTGAGCAAAGAGGGAGTGGAAGATGTACGAAATGAATAGAGTGAATGTTGCATGAAGTTGTTGAGATGTACCGGATAGCAAAAAATATTTGCACTGTACTGTTCTTCTTCCTAATCTTTTTTTTTTTTTATCAAAAAGGTGTTTAAACAATCAAACAATTTCCAATGCACAGACAGTGTAGTTGAATATGTTAACATGTGCAAAGTACAGTCCTCCCAGCGTCCACCATAATTATCTTATCTTCAAACCTGATAAGTGTACAACAACCTGATATATACATATTAGCATATTAGCGTTATCCAACATTAGCCCATTACTGGCCTCCCGCAGGGCATTGCAACAATCTTGACATCACCAGTTCCCTGGGACTCAGTCCAGGGGTATCTAGCCATGGTGCCCAGATTCTTTCGAATCTGCCAGGACTGCCCCTATGTTGCTATATATATTTTTCCATAACCAAGGTATTTCTCATATGTGATATCCAGGAGGCTACCGAGTGCAGGGAGACCGATTTCCAGCCCATCAAGATAAGCTTACGTGCCTGGAACAATGCCCTAGAGAATGCTATTCTAGTCATCTCCTCTAGGACAGCGTCCTCCAGCACCCTTAATATGCAATGAATTGGATCTAAGGGGATGGTCGTCCAGAACACTTGATTAAGCGTCCCAAGCACCTCGTGGCTAAGACCGCACAGCCTCAAGAGCTTCATGAAGGTTACCGTTGTTAAATATGGCATAGTACCCAGGGTTTGAAGGTCCCCCCCCGGTACCTGTTTTTACAAATGCCTGTTGGTCTAACGTAAATAATGTTAACTCGACAAGTAGGACATTGAACACTTTGTCACTATGGTGAATACAAAGGGAGAGTCTTTGATCTTGCCAGATCCCAGGTACTACTGGTGAATGCCATAAAGATGCATATGTTTTTTTTTCTTTCCCTGTGGATTACAATTGTGTGATGTCAAGGACACTATGCAGAGAGCCACTTCACACTCACATTCAAGTTGTTGCTAGTGGAGAACATTCCAGAGGGCTGTACTGCTAGGATTGTCCTGGACTGAATGCTGCCGGCAGATACAGGGAGCGCCCACCTGAGCCACGTTGGCTAGTGATGGAAGTTGTTGGTGTGTTTCACCCTGAAAAGTGACCTGTAATCTTCTGCAGGTTGTTGTTCCTCAAATGATGAAGAAAACCTTCTTAGTCCCAGGCTGTCATATGGACATAATAAGGGCATCCTTGCAAGGGGACCTATGTCCCAAAGTGCAGTCCCTTGCACCATGGCCTGGCTGCTTGTTGTCTGAATGCAGCTGTGTCTCTTGTCCCCAGAGTTGTCCCTAAAGGGAAACTGCTGGGAAATGTTGTCCACCCGGATGAAATTGATGGACTTTGACATGTCATGGACACTGGGTGTGTAGTTAGTTAGGTAGAATAGGCTTTGGAAAAGGGGCAAATTCTTACCTTCCTTTGTATAATGGACTCATCCATGCATCAGGATTGTTTACTTGGTGAAACCCTAACAAAGTTTATATTTTATTAGGAAAGGGGGTGGCATTCTCGGCTGAGAATGGGGCCTGCATTCATTATGTATATAATACAGACATCATATAGGGTGTATTTACACTGCCATGCTGTCTTCGGCTGAGGACAATTGAAAACCATTTAATCACGTATGGTATGTATATACTGCACCATAGGATAGGATGCATTTGCATTGCTGTTATTTCTCTTTCAGGTGTTGCTGCTTCGGTACGTCTTCCTTGGACAAGGAGAGACAGGGATTTAACCTGACAACAACACTAATTCTTTTTTACATATATCTCTTATCACTGTATATACTACATAGATTGTTATCAAGTAAGTTCATTGCTTAGATCTACCTTTAAATATTTGGGTGGTACATTACCTTTAAAACTGTACATACAAATTTTTGATATTTCTTTGTCATATATGATCAGTGTTGTTCATCTTGCTCTAAAAAAGTAATTAGTTACAGTTACAAATTACTTCTCCCAAAAAGTAAGTGAGTTAGTGACTCAGTTACTACATTGGAAAAGTAATTAGTTACTCAGTAAAGTAACTGTCTTTTTTTTTTTATATTCTATAATGCAATTATGTTCTATAACATCTTTATTATCATCAAAGATGTTTATATTAACTGATTGAAGAATAAAAACACTATATACAGTATTTTAGAACATTTGTTATTTATTTGAACCCAACTCAATAGATTGCAGCCTGCCATAGATATGAATGATAGCTATGCATATAAACATATAAAAAATTAAATATTGAAACTAAAATTCAAGTGCAAAATTAAGACACACAACTGTAAACTTGGGTAAAAAGAAACAATGGAAAATCTGTCCTTTAATTAGTGCAATTATCTGTATAATTGTTTAAAGAGAAACAAAAGCCCCGTACACACGATCGGTTTAACCGATGGATGGTTTTCATCAGACAAACCGATCGTGTATGGTACCCATCGGTCTTTTTTCCATCGGATGGTAGTACTGAATAGTTAAAGGAGTAGTAAAGTTACATTTTTTTTTTCATAAATAGCTTCCTTTACCTTAGTGTAGTGCTCCTTCACTTACCTTATCCTTAGATTTTGCTTGTAAATGTCTTTATTTCTTCTGAGAAATCCTCACTTCCTGTTCTTTTGTCTGGAACTCCACACCATAATGGGAGCCTTTCTCCCTGGTGTGGAGTGTCGTGCTCGCCCCCTCTCTTGGACTACAGGAGAGCGTCAGGACGTTCTCTACGTTGAAGATAGAGAAAATAGCTGTGGGTTAGTGGGTATGTCTACATCGCTGCAGCGCCGCCCCCTAGGCTTAGTTTCATTTACTAAGCTTCACTGCCCTGCCTGGACTCCGCCCCCATTTCTGCCTGAAGATAGAAAATCCTAGACTCGTCTACACAGTGTACTGCAAAGGACAGCAGCAACCATCAAATCATTTTGTAAAAACCACAAGGTAAGGTAAAACCTTAGAGTTGGCAATATAATTACAGCAAATTATAAAATGTATACCTAAACTTTTCACTGTCAATTTATATAGATGCCTTTATTATATGCTATAAAAAGCATGCATTGTGTGCCTCCTCCTCCTCCTCTTTTTTTTTCATGCTTCCCACCTTCACATTTCTCCCTTTTCTATCCCTCAAACCCATTTCATGCTCATCCATCCCTCTGTCTCATTTCTTCTACACACTTCTATACTCCACATATTTCTCTTGTGCATCCATCCATCCATCCCATCCCTCACTCATCACTTTCTCTTATTTCTCCCGTCTCCATCCATCCATCCATCCCATCCCTCCCTCACTCATCACTTTCTCCTATATCTCCCGTCTCCATCCATCCCATCCCATCCCTCACTCATCACTTTCTCTTATTTATCCCGTCTCCATCCATCCATCCATCCCATTCCTCCCTCACTCATCACTTTCTCTTATTTATCACGTCTCCATCTATCCATTCCATCCCTCCCTCACTCATCACTTTCTCTTATTTATCACGTCTCCATCTATCCATCCATCCCATCCCTCCCTCACTCATCACTTTCTCCTATATCTCCCGTCTCCATCCATCCCATCCCATGCCTCACTCATCACTTTCTCTTATTTATCCCGTCTCCATCCATCCCATCCCATCCCTCACTCATCACTTTCTCTTATTTATCCCGTCTCCATCCATCCATCCATCCCATCCCTCCCTCACTCATCACTTTCTCTTATTTATCACGTCTCCATCTATCCATCCATCCCATCCCTCCCTCACTCATCACTTTCTCCTATATCTCCCGTCTCCATCCATCCCATCCCATCCCTCACTCATCACTTTCTCTTATTTATCACGTCTCCATCTATCCATCCATCCCATCCCTCCCTCACTCATCACTTTCTCCTATATCTCCCGTCTCCATCCATCCCATCCCATCCCTCACTCATCACTTTCTCTTATTTATCCCGTCTCCATCCATCCCATCCCATCCCACACTCATCACTTTCTCTTATTTATCCCGTCTCCATCCATCCATCCATCCCATCCCTCCCTCACTCATCACTTTCTCTTATTTATCACGTCTCCATCCATCCATCCCATTCCTCCCTCTACGTCATCTAAATTCGGGGATTCCTGTGAAATGTATTTAATTATTAATAATTTGTAGTAAAGTAATTATATATATATATATATATATATATATATATATATATATATATATTATGGTTTTAAAATAACTAAAATGATTTTTTGACTAACCAATACAGTAAAAATTGCGGGCGTTTTAAAAAAAAAATATTATTTTTTTTTATTATTATTTTACTTATTTTTTTTTATTTTTACTTTTTTTTTTTACACTATTTTTATTTGATCACTTTTATTACTATTACAAGGAATGTAAACATCCCTTGTAATAGGAATGTGTGTGACAGGTTCTCTTTATTGAGAGATGCGGGGTCAATAAGACCCCACATCTCTCCTCCAGGCTGGAAAGCATGAGATCAGTGAAATTTTTTTCACCGATCTCATACTTACTAGCCGCAATGGCGGCTTTGTTTACATTTGAGGACCCGGGCGTGACGTCATCACATCGCGCCCGGGCCTCCGACGATCATAGAGATGACAGGTGACCATCTGGTCACCAGTCATCTCTATGCTCATCACGTGACCCCACCAACGGCGCCGACGATTCTCTCCGGGTCCCCCGGAGAAGCACCGGATGGCGGCGGGAGGGGGGATGTCCCCTCCCGCCGCCTATAAGAACGATCAAGCGGCGGAACCGCCGCTATGATCGTTCTTATTGTGCGCAGGATCGCCGGGACTACAAAAGGATATCTGAATGATGCCTCTAGCTGCAGGCATCATTCAGATATCCCCCCTCAAAGCTGAGGACGTCATATGACGTCCACCCGGAGGGAGAGGGGGGTTCCTGCCTTAAAAAGTATTAACATGCATTTACATTACTGTTTATATACAATCTGCACATTATAAAACGTTACCATGCTGTAAATAAGTTTGTGTGTAGGCTGGGGAGGCGGGAATGGGTGTATAAGAGGGGCGGCGTGTATCTAATAGGGGCGGAATAGGGGCGGCGTGTGTACACGAGAACTTTGCTCGTTCTCGTTCTGTGTAAAAAAAAAAAAAAACGCACTGCGCATGCGCAATGCCGCTATGCCTAATGGGAAATGTAGTTCCCATTAGGCCGTTATGAACGCGCACCGCAAACCCGGAAATAGAGGACAGCAAGAAGAAAGGAAGGCAGGAGGAGGATATTCAAGGTAAGATTTTTATGGGAAATAATGTTTTTTAATAATAATGAATGCAATATTCTTTATCAGTAAGCAACAGACATTGCTTACAAGTAAAAAAAAATGTAACTTTACTACTCCTTTAAGAGTTGGATAGTGTTCTGTTACAGAACACTATTCAACTCTTAACTATTCAGTACAGTAACAAAACTTCTGTTTATTGTGCAGTAGTAGGCCTAATATACAGTTACAGAGATTTGCACTAATGTCCAGGTTTTCCTTTGTTTCTTTTTACACAATTATACAGATACAGATAATTGCACTAATTAAAGGCCAAATTTCCTTTTGTTTCTTATTACTAATAAGAAACAAAGGAAAATCTGGCCTTTAATTAGTGCAATTATCTGTGTATCTGTATAATTGTGTAAAAAGAAACAAAGGAAAACCCGGCCATTAGTGCAAATCTCTGTAACTGTATATTAGGCCTACTACTGCACAATAAACAGAATTTTGTTACTATACAGAATAGTTCATGTGTTCTGTTACAGAACACTATCCAACTCTTAAATATTCAGTACAGTAACAAAATTAAATATTGAAAAATAAATAATGTTCACACACTTTGCATTCAAGTGCAAAACTAAGACACAACTGTAAACTTGTGTAATAAGAAACAAAGGAAAATCTGGCCTTTAATTATTGCAAATATCTGTATCTGTAGAATACTGCACAATAAACTGAACACTATCCAACTCTCCATGTAGATTAACATGTTGTTCGCTCTCAGTGAAAATGAACAATACATTAATCTATACTAAAATACTCCTCTCATCTAACAACTAAACAAGTGGTTGTAACGTAGGAGGAGAAGCTTTTCGAAACTTTTGTCTGACAGTCTGTTCCTCTTTGGAGAGAAGACAAGCTTGCCCATGCTGAACAGTCTCTCAACAGGTGCACTAGATGGAGTAGCAGCATTGTAACGTAGTGAAATTTTCTTGATGAGAGAAAATCCACACGGAGAGTTAAGCCCTGCACACACGATCGGATAACCTATGGATTTTCGTCCGATGGATTTGTCCATCGGAAATCCGATTAAACTGTTTTTCATCAGTCTTGCCCACACACCATCAGTCAAAAAACCGACTGTTCCAAACGCGGTGACGTAAAACACTCCGATGAGCCGAGAAAAATTAAGTTTAATGCTTCTGAGCATGCGTCGACTTGATTCTGAGCATGCGTGGGTTTTTGATCCGATGGACTTGCCCATAGACGATCGGAGTTTTCGATCGGTTTTTTATCCATCGGAAAAATTTAAAACATGTTCTATTTTTTAAAACCGATGGGTCCCATACACGATCGGTTGGTCTGATGAAAACCATCCATCGGACGGTTTTCATCAGTCAAACCGATCGTGTGTACAGGGCTTTAAAGTTTTGTGCTGAAGATCTAATATAGTCTGCCACCTGGTTTTCTGCTGAAGAGGAGGTTTCCTCCTCATCCTCCTCAAAGGAAAATAAATTGTTCTCTTTGGCTGAATCTGTGTGATGTGTAGATGTGCTGTTACCTTGTTGTGGTTCTTCGAGGACAATTCTTCGGCACTCTGCCAGCAAACTTGCCTTAGCCTTATCCTTTAACTCCTGTGACCGCAGCCAGCGAAGTTTGAATTTTGGAAGAGTTACGGAAGCAAGTATAGCCTCTTCATTTCCCAGGACATCAGCAAATCTGGTTTTGATAGCCTGAAATAATAATCATAATTAATTAGTAGCAGTTGTATTTATTATTATTAGTACTACAACATGTTCACTTAATAAATAATAAAATATAAAATTCAAGTTCTTACTGTGACTATGGCGTCAGGAAGGTCCCTCAGTATTTGCAGGCCACTTTGAAGGGCTGGTGTCTTCAGCATTAATGTCTCAATCATTGGTAGGAGTGTACCATGAAAATAATTATCTTCTCCCTGAAGTATATCCAAGGCAACTGTAAGGGGCTTCATCGCAATACAGTACTCCTTTAAAAACTGGTGTTCCCTTTCTGTTATTGCTGGCAGTCCTAATTTTGAGGAAATGGTGTTAAGGTCTACCATGGATATTTCACAGATTCGAGCCAGGGCATCATAGAAGGAATTCCATCGTGTTGTACAAGGTACAAGCAGCTTTTTTGACACCAACTCATCAACTGTTTCACTAGCCAAAGCTGATCGACTAGTCTTGTTCCATAGGGCAGTACATTTGGCAGTAGCACTTCTATAAACAGCCTTTGTTGCAGATTTTGACAGCAGCCACTTGTCAACATCTGTGCATGAAATCAGGTTTAGTGTGTGTGATGCACATCTCTTGTGGGGGGGCAAAGTGATCACATCACCATCGTTATCATCACCAGTTGCATGTAGAGCATCATTAATGTCTGTAAACGTCACCTCATCTTCACTGTCTTCTTCAGAATCACTTTCCTCAAGTGGCTGGTACCTCTTAAATGCTTTAACAAAATTAGAGCCATTATCAGTCACTGTTGCTGTGATTTTGTGTGTTATCCCATATGTTGAGTGTATATTGTCAAGCTCAACTGCTATGGCGTCATGAGTATGATGCCCCTTAAACCGTCTGCAGGCAAGAGCTGCTTTCTCTCTTTCCATGTTATTTGGATTGATCCAATGTGCTGTCACACCCAGGTAACTTTTATTGTGGCAAGTCCAGATGTCTGCTGTAGTTGAAATGTACTGTAATTCCTCAAATTACGTTTTGAGCTCAATATTCATTTTTTCGTATTCACTGTCTATGAATTTAGCAAAAGAGTTTCGGCATGGGGCAACCCCCTTTCCTCCTCCTCGTATTGGTATTTTAGCAAGGATAGCTCTGAATGACTCAGACACCACAGTGGACAGGGGGAGCATGTTTTCAACAACATTCCTTGCAATCAATGTATTTAGCTCGGGCTTGGTCACCTGTTGCTGACCCGAAAAATCGAGCGTTGCTTGTTTTTTTAACAGAGTGGGTCCGTCTCCTTCGCTAGCTGCATTCGGGGTTGGGTTAGCAGAAAGTGTCATGTTAGCATGTGTTGATGTGAGGTGCTTCAAAAGATTTGAGTTGCTTGAGGCAGACGTGGATAAAGTATTTTTTCCTGGGCATAGCGTGCATGTTACATAAACATTCTTGCCTTTAATTTCAATTAAGGAGAAGTAGTGCCGGTACTTCCAGTTCGAGAATGCTAACTTTGATTTTCCCCAGCTCGTCGCCATTGTCGCTGATGGCTGGTGGTGTGGCACTGCACTGGTGGGGGTACTGGCAGTGTGGTACGGTGATACCTGACCTGAGTCTGACTCCTGAGTCCACTCCAGTCAGTCCTGAGTCATGACTACAGTCCACTCCAGTCCTGACTGTGGTATTATTTTATGTATTTTTTTTTTGTACCTGCTGCTGGCTGGTGGTGGTGTGGCAGTGGCACACTGGTGGGGGTCTGTGTCCTGTGGTAACTTGTAAGTAACTGTATTCTTTTGTTTATTGGTACCGACTGCTGCTTGGAGTGGCTGGCTGGCTGACAGCCTACCTGACAGGGACCACCTAAAAAAATATCAAAACAATATTTTTGCTAGTAGCAATACACCACAAAAATCATTATTAGCATACACAAAAACAACAAAACTTATAAACTTACAGGGGAACAGGAAGGTACAGTGTGGGGGACCGGGGGAGGGGGCAGGGTGGCACAGTACAGGGGGGGCAGGAGGGCACAGTACAGCATTTAGGAGGGTCCAGTACAGGGGGGGCACAGTAGGAGAGGGACAGGAAAGTACAGTATGGAGGCAGGAGGGCTGAGGGCACAGTATGGGGGGGTGGGCACTGGGCAGGAAGGTACAGTATGGTGGGGTTAGGAGGATACAGTAAGGAGGATACAGTACAGGGGGAAGGTAAGTGGACATGGGGCAAGAGGGTACAGTATAGGGGCAGTAATGTAGAATACAGATATGGTCTCCTGAAGCAGAGCTGTGCAGGGAAGCTGATGTCACAGATCCTATCTATTCTGGCAGGCTGTCACTCTGGGTTCTTCCTTAAGCCCTGAAAAAAATGGGGTGGGGTCCGGGGATGAGAACCATAATGTAGGGGACTCGGGGAGAAAGAGGAAGGGGGGTAAAAGTGGGGGTGTGGATAATGAGACAGATGAGGGATGGGTAGAGAAGAACTAATGAGACTGGGGGAATCCTGGTCTTTATAGGGATAAAAAAGGAGGAGGATTTGTGCTGAAAGTGGGAAAGGGAGGGCGGATAGATGGCTGTCAAGGGGACTGGAGAGGGATAATCAGAGATGGGCATGGGGCATACTCTCAGCTGGTAGGAAATAGCCAAAGCATGATTTTGATACTTTTTTTTGGGGGGGTGGCAACGGCGGTAGTTGAGGGGGGGTGGCAGAAGTGGTACTTGAGAGGGAGGCAGCGGTGATGTTGAGGGGGTGGCAATGGTGGTATTGAGGGAGGGTGGCAGCGGTGATGTGAGGGGGGTAGCAACGGTGGTACTTGAGGGGGAGGGTGGCAGCGGTGATGTTGAGGGGGGTGGCAGCGGTGGTACTTGAGGGGGTGGCAGCGGTGGTACTTGAGGGTTGGCAGCGGAGCGGTGGTACTTGGGGGGTGGCAGCGGTGGTGGTACTTGGGGGGTGGGGGGTGGCGTGGCAGTGGTGGTATTTAGGGGGGTGGCAGTGGTGGTACTTGGGGGGGGTGGCAGTGGTGGTATTTAGGGGGGTGGCAGTGGTGGTACTTGGGGGGGTGGCAGTGGTGGTATTTGGGGGGGTGGCAGTGGTGGTACCATACTTGGGGGGGTGCCTCTTACTGATCCCACTGTCACTGACTGTCTGTCACACAGGCACAGCTTTGTACTGTCTCTGTCTGTGACTGTGTCAGACACTCTGTCAGTCAGTCACCCCCCCACTTCCCAGCCCCACCGGGCGGCCATCACCTCTGGCTCTGACTGTGACTGACTGTTGTAGTAGTGATTAGTGAATCGATGGCATTGGCTGGGAGGGTAGGGAGGATGCATGTGGGAGGATCATCAATTTGGCATTCAGAATGGATCGAGAAGAGAAGAGATAGATCATTACAGGCAATTAATTAGTAAGTCACAGTCACTTACTTTACTTTACTGAGTCTGTAACTTCCGTGAAGTTCACGTCTGCCAGTGCACTTGGCAAGTGCCTCCAGGGTCGACTCGTCACCGCGTCGGATGCCTTGTCTCATGATGGGGAGAGGAGAGACCCTCCCCCTCACTCTGCTCATTGGTGTCAGCTGGTCAGCTGACTTCATTTTCGTCGTCCGCCCCGCCCCCGAGTCCCTCTTTCTCTCTCGACGATAGCAATAGGCGGGGTGGGATGGCAGGGCAGTCCAGAGACAGAGCCAGAGTCTCTCTCTCTCAGCCTCAGCCTCAGCCTGTCTTCTCTTCACTAGTGGCGGTAGATGTAATTTCGGTAACGCGGCCCGAGTAACGGGAACGGCGCTAAAAAGAGGGGATGAGTAATCAGTTAGATTACTCGTTACCCTCAAAAGGTGCTGCGTTACATAACGCCGTTTATTTAAACGGCGTTAGTTACAACACTGTATATGATCTACCATTTCATGTGTCCGATACTTATGCTTATTTCATGGGGTACGCCACACATACTATTGTTATTGCTATTCTTTCCCTGTTTCCCCACCCAACCCAGTTTTTGCCATGACATTCGCTCTCATGCTTGAGAGCTCAATTTTGTTTCCCCACAAATTCTGAGATGTAGTTTTGTAGGCAGGGGGAGGATGTCGCACCCTGATGTTTAGGCAGACTTACTCCTGAATTTACCTGCCAGGTGTAGTTACCTTGGCTCATTGTTAGGGATCAATTGATTTCACTCTAAGTCTAGAATTGCTGCACTTCTCTCTTCTGCCACTAGGTGGCTGGGTACCTGGTGGCATTAGATAGGACAAAGGGTAAAGCAAGGACAGATTAGGAGTATATGGGGTATCTCAGCCAATGGGCAGGGGCTTCTTGAATTCCTTGGTCTGCTGGGAGAACCTATATATTTGGGTGGAGTCAGGTGTCTGGGTGGACGTGTGTTGTACTGCCTGGGCTGCTAGGGCCGAGTTTGGGCCTATCCCTGGCACATCTGTCTGCTAGGCTGTCTGAGGGAGGGCCTATCTAGAAGCAAGAGAGCAGCGCAGGGTTGGGATTGCGGCTTGCAGTCCAACCCGAAGTGACGGTTCTGCCGGCCGGAGAACCTGTCGTGGTTGGAGGTATAGGGGAAGCTGTCGCCACTAAGGGACCATCCACCTTATTACCAGGGACCACAGTGAGTAGCTGAATCAAGTACCAGAGCAGAATTCTCACCAACCGGGGACGGTGATGAATCGGGAAACTTCAGCTGGTGTCAAGCCAAGGACCCAGCCAGTGGTGGTGACGCTTGCATGACAGCCTTGTGTGTCAAGCCAGGGACCGAGCAGGCCAGTGGGTTGAAGCTTGAGAAGTATCTGGAGTGCCAAGCTAGGAGCCCAGCAGAGAAGCGGGGGTGATGCTTGAGGAAGATACTACAGTGAAGAGTGGAGGAGCTCAAGGGATTCAGTGGCAGTGAATCGTCTAGTCTAGTGAGAGAGGCTCAGTGGGTTGAAGAACTACAAGAAGTGATTTTAGTGGAAGTGAAGGAATCTTGTGTTAGAAACTGTTAAAGACTGTTATCATAGGAGACAGCATTCCTACACATGCAGATGTGGTGTCTTTCTGGATGCCTTTCCCTGCATGGCTGTCTACCTGTAGAAGTGTTGGAGTATGCCAAATTAACATTGCAACTGCCTAAGGGTGTCCTGGCCCTAACCCTCTCTCCCAAAGTTCTGTTCAAGAGAAATAAAATATCCTTGCATTCAAGAAGTGTCTGGCGCCCATGAATTTACTTTACACCCACTATGCCTTACAACCCATTCTATATGGAAGAATGTCAGCAGCTCTTGGCTCTGGAGGTTCTCATTAGACTGAAGGAGGCCTGGGACCTTGCTACTTTTTTGTCTGCAGAGAGCTGTTACATCATCATTTATTAACATATAGACTGATGCTCAGTAACTATTATCCACTGCACAATTGGGACTTCCAGAGGTTGGCTCGCAGCTATTTTTTGCACCATGCTGAACAGATATTAGTAATGCTGGATTGATGTATATCTATATGAAGCTGCAGCACTGCTGCTATGGGAGGCTGCAATACAATCCAATATATGGATATTTTGAGTTATTTATGTACCATACTGAATTAACATTGATGGAGCTGGACTGATATAGATCAGTCTGAGACTGCAGCACTGTTGCTATGGGAAACTATAGCACACAACTGTGGACAGTTTATCAATATCAAACTGGGATACTTATGGAGGCCAGTGCTACAGTTGTTTAACAGTCACAAGCAGTGCTTGACTGATATACATTTTTGCTATGGGAGACATCAACATAGCTTCATTTTAGATTGTGGACATTTTGCAATCCGTTTACAGACACAATGCTTGTAGTTACCATCTGGTTGCTAGACAAAACAGTGGAACCATCACAAATTGACACAAGGATTGGTTTTGTACACTCTTCGGTACTCTTTCATAGTCATGTTCAGTGCACATCCCTTTGGGCTCATTGCGGTATTACTCTGGTGACAGCTTACATACACTAGTGATACATCTGCTGACATATATTGTGGATCCTTTAGTACTGTGAAATAACAAATTAAGATAATTTTCAATTACATCATTTGTGCTCAAATTTTATCATCAGTGGACACACATTTGTCACAGGAAGCTGGTCCCCGGTTGAGCTGTTCCAATTTTGAGATTGTGCAGCTAGAGCATCAACAGTCAGTCGTCTTAAAACCAATGTACCGTATATACTCGAGTATAAGCCGACCCGAATATAAGCCGAGGCACCTAATTTTACCACAAAAAACTGGGAAAACGTATTGACTCGAGTATAAGCCTAGGGTGACCATCTGCATGCCTCACTGTGTCCATGTGCATGCCTCACTGTGCGCATGCCTCGCTGTGCCCATGCCTCGCTGTGCCCATGCCTCGCTGTGCGCATGCCTCACTGTGCCTCACTGTGCCCATGCCTCACTGTGCCCATGCCTCACTGTGCCCATGCCTCACTGTGCCCATGACTAGACTGACGTTTAACATGGGAGTCTATGGAAGGGGTGCCCGGGTTTGAAAAATCGTTGCTCCCTGGCTGTAAGTCCCCCAGACAAAAAGCTTTGCACATTTATAGAGGAGAAATGGGGCTACATGTGTGCCAAGTTTGGGGTCTAGGTAACCTAAGATCCAGTCGGTACCGGGTCCCCAAATTCACCAGAGAAATTACCGTTTAACATGGGAGTCTATGGAAGGGGTTCCTGGCTTTGAAAAAATCAGTGCTCCCCGGCCGTAGGTCCCCTGGACAACAAACTTTGCACACTTGTAGAGAAAGAGTGGGGCTACATGTCTGCCAAGTTTGGGGTCCAGCGGACCTACGGCCAGCCGGTACCAAGTCCCAAACTCCGGGAGATCAGGCGCAAAAAGGTGACTCAAGTATAAGCCGAGGGGGGCACTTTCAGCACAAAAAAATGTGCTGAAAAACTCGGCTTATATTCGAGTATATACGGTATTTCTCCTGCCAGGAGATCACTTATTTTTTTCAACTGAGGATTCCAACTTATGTGAGAATATTGGTAATAACCATCCATCTTCTTGTTTCCATGCACCAGGGACCCAAGACCGGTGAAGAAACGTGTGGGCAGGGCTTTGCCTTGTAAGTTGGGGACACTAGAACTACACTCTGTAACTGTCTCGGTTCTAGGCAGGAGTTTGCCTTAATGCGAAAATCAGCATTAAGGCATAACTCCAGACTTAGAAGCAAGCCACCCTGAACACAATTAACCCTCTCTTACCTTATGGCTAACTGACTGTATTGTTAACACTAAGCACCACGAACACTACCACAGTTAGAGAACACCAACTCCCAGGCAGGTGCACAGCATTTGCCACCAGTACTGCAGAACCAGGCCTCCATCAACCCATCAATACCTGTCACCTCAATCCCAGTGATATGTTCACAGTTGCCAATTGATACAGGATATAAACCTCACTCTGTGACTACATGCTAGCTCTCTCTGTCTCTCTCTCTCTCTCTCAGGAGCCTCTCTGCATCTCTCCCATGACTACCAGGCTAAGTCCCTAGGTATTCTGTGCCGCAGGTCCAGGTCCAAAAGGTAGGAAATAAACTGCTAGTGAAGGGGACAGGACAACACTTCTTCACTACCAGAGTAACCATCACCCTATGCCAAGTCACCCATTCCCTGGCTGGTTGGCTTCCTTAACCACCTCAATACTGGGCACTTCCTTCCCAGACCAATTTTCAGCATTCAGTGCTCTCGCACTCTCACTGAGAATTACTCAGTCATGCTACACTGTACCCAAATTTTTATCATTTCGTTCACACAAATAGAGCTTTCTTTTGGTGGTATTTATTCACCACTGGGTTTTTTATTTTTTGCGATATAAGCGAAAAAAGAGCAAAAGTTTTGAAAAAAATAAATATTTTCTACTTTTTTTTTAAAAAGAAATCCAATAAAATCTAATTTCTTTTACAAATGCTTTATTAGAAGAAAAAACCCAACAGTACAGGTTTACAATAGGATGATACAACATATGGTATACATATCAGATCAGAGCCAAAAGACCTCCGCACACATAAAGGAAGCATGAGCCATGATCTCGTGCAGGACTCAAATGCGAAGGTTCTTAGAACCGGATAGCCAAGTAAAAGTCCAACAATAACCTTCCAAGGTGGCCTGGAAGCCACAAGATATTTACCATAATGAGCAATTGACCCCTCAAGGCAAATGTCCATGATCTAAAATCACCTCATTGGGGTTAACGCTCTATTTATAGATGGACTAAATAAGGCTCTATAGGTAGCATGACAGTAGAAGCGTAGACATAACCCAGGTCATGCCCGGCTCCCTGTAAACCTGTGAAATGAGTGTAGAATACACAACAGTAGAACCTGAAGGTTAGCATCCTTGAGAAAAGAGTAGAAAAGGCTGACAGAGAAAATGAAAGCTATAAAAAGAGTGAAGAAAAAGAGAACAAAGAAAGGCAGACGGAGGAAAGGGGTAGGGAGTCCACAGGGTGTGAGCGAGAGGAGCATTACATCGATAGTAATGCAGTGTCAAACCTGAAGGGGTGATAATATGTAATCCAAGGTTGCCAAACTTTGAGAAACTTCTCATGCGTATCAGAGAGGACAGCCTTCAGCTTCTGATTAACATCATTCAGGCGATTTTTGACCGCCTCAAAGCTAAGTGTGGGGGTTTTCCATGCTCTCGCAATTGTCAATTTAGTTGCAGTAAAGAGATGTTGGGCTAGCTGCCATTCTGGATGTAGTAATTCAACAATAGGCTTACCAAGGAGAGCTTCACAGGGGCTTGTTTAAGATTAGTCTGAAACAGGTTGCGAAGAAGGGTATATACTCTGACCCACAGTCTACACGCCCGCGGGCATGATCACCAGATATGTGCCATGGAGCCCTTCTGGGAGCATCCCCGGAAACAGAGCAGAGAGTAAGTTTGGATAAAGCGGGCCAATCTAGCCAGTGTGTAGTACCACCTATACAACACTTTATAGGCATTTTCCAAGATTAAGACATTGCATGAGCACTTGGATAGAGATATGGTCATTGCCTGCCAGTTCTCAGGGTCCAACTGCTTCCCCAATTCTTTCTCCCATTGAAGATGATAGGGCCTTAATGGGGGTCTCTTTGTGGAAATCACAGCCGAATATATCAACGATATCAGGCCTGGGGAATGGGGTCTGGCTCTACATAGGCTCGGGAGTATAAGGGGTAGGTTGAAACTTAATAAGACTTTGGAGAAAGTGACAAAGTTGTAAATAGATGTAATGCTCTCGCAAAGGGATACAATGGGAAGTGCGTAAAGCGCCAAATGTCAAAATTCTAGTAGGCGTAAACAGTGAATGAACATCTGTGAACCCGTTTGCGGTAAACCATGTGAATTGAATGGGGTTATCACGACCTGGAGGGAATAATGGGCAGTGTAAGAGTCACAGTGGAAGATGGGGAGAAATCGATCCTGCAGAATATTTTACAGAGTCCCATAATCGCAAGGAATGGGCCAAACAGGGGCCTATAACCGCCGGGCGGTGCGCGGGAGGGAGCCAGGGCAAAGAGGAGATAGGAAAAGGATGGAATAAAATCAAATTTCATCATAAATTTAGGCCAGAATGTATGCTGCTACATGTCTTTGGTAAAAAAAAAATCCTGATAAGTGTATAATAATAGGTTTGTGTGAGTTATAGAGCTATGCTACCTATCATTGAAAATTTATCAATCCTGATGTACTGACCGCCTAGCTAATTTCTGAAGGCCCTAAAATGTCAGGCCAGTACACATACCCCCCAAATGACCCCTTTTTGTAAAGATGGTAGTCCAAGATATTTAGTAAGAAGCATAGTGAGATCTTTGAAGTTACAATTTTTTGCCCACAATAGTTTGGAAAATTAAGAATTATGTTGTTTCCCCGCAAAATTGTCATATTAACAAGGTTTTTCTCACACATGGCATAGATAAACTTGCAATTACACCCCAAAATACATTCTACTACTCATCCTGAGTATGACAATACCACATGTGTGAGACTGTTTCACAGCCTGGCCACATAGAGAGGCCCAACATGCAGGGAGCACCATCAGGCATTCTAGGAGCATAAATTACACATTTAGTTTCCTAACCACCTATCACATTTTTGAAGGCCCTTCAAGATAAGATATTTCTAACTAGGGATGAGCTTCGTGTTTGAGTCAAACCCATGTTCGACTCGAACATCAGCTGTTCGGCAAATCACAGAATTGCGAACATTATGGGCCGTTCGCGCCAAATTCGAGTGGCGCGTCACGGCCCATAATTCACTGCGGCATCGCAGTGCATTGCTGGCTGATGATTGGCCAAGAATGCACTATGACCCGTATGCTTTGGCCAATCACAGCGCAGAAAAAACGGAGAGCCGTAATTGGCCAAAGCCAGAATGGCTTTGGGCCAATTATGGCTCAGAGGATTTAGTACACGCCCCACACTATATAAGGCTGCCCGCTTGGCGGCCTTGTGTAGTGTGTTGGAGTTGTTTAATGAGAGATTACAGAGACAGACAGTGTCATTTATATTGAGTTAGATAGAGCAGGCAGGTGAGCCAGTTAGCTGCAGTTACAGTGTGTAGAGGATATATATGCATCCTAGGTGTTGTATATATATTTATACACTGTATTCAGTTTAGCTAGATCCGTTCCTGTTATTCTCTATACTGTGACAGGCAGGCAGGTGATTGTGCTAGCTGCAGACAGTCAGTGTTTCACTTTAGTGTACTGTGTGCTTTGCATAGTGTTCACCTAAAGCTTGCCTTAATACAGTTAGTGAGACTAATAGTGGTGTTCTCATAATAAAACCACAGGCAGAGAGCTGCAAGTATTTTCAGTTAGTGTACTGTGTCCCTCTCTGCACAGTTTTCACCTAAAACTAACTGAAGACAATTGCTGCTTTTCCCATACTAATACCACAGCAGGCAGTTGATTCTGATAGCTGCATTATCAGTACAGATATATATATATGTATAAAGGGGTGTAAGTAAAGGCCTGCAGAACACCCACTCAGCACCAGATCAAACCCACAGACCTATAAGCAGTACAAACAGAGATAAAAAAATGGTAAAAATATTTTCCAAAATAAAACCACTGAGCAGCCGTTTAAAAATGAAGAAAAATAAAACCACAGTATAAGAATAAAACAGTTCAGTTTCTGTGATATTAAAATACACAAAACAGCGCTTAAAAATCAATAATGATAGACTCGTGGAAAAACCACTAAATAAAGAAAGTCTGATGCCGCGAACACACGATCGTGATTCACGGCGGTGAAAACACTGCCGTGAATCACGGCATGAAAAAAAATGAAAAACGAGGGAACGGCATGTTCCCCCACACACGACCGTTTTTCCCGTCATTTTTTTCTTTGACGAGAAAAACGACCGTCTGTGGGCTCCGCGGCAGTGTCTCCCTATGGGAAAACTGGCGCGGAAAAAAATGATGGAAAAAACGATGAGAAAATTTAGAACATGTTCTAATTTTTCTCGTCGTTTTTTCTGCCGTTTTTCTCAACGAGAAAAACGACATAAAGCCCACAGACGATCGTTTTTCTCGGCGAAAAAAAAAATGTCATTTTTCCCGACGGGAAAAATGATCGTGTGTACGCGGCATTAGATGTAGTCAAGGTGATGTAAACAATCCAAAGTGCTGAATGGTGTCTTAGTAGTAATCCTAGCGTGCACCTTCCACCAGGGAGAAACAATAATCTCAATCTACCGCGTGATGCACTCTCCCCAAGGGGGTTAAACTCACCAGAAGATTAAAAAATCAGAGCCTTAAGCAGATACACCAGCCACTTTTCCATGGACCATCACCAGCAGGCGGGGACAGCAGGCTCAGGAGCTCCACACAAGGTCATAAAAACAAGGAACAGCAATATAGTGTAATCCTGTTTAATATTCCCAAGTAGCCCATACACTGAAAGCCCCATTAAACCTATCTACGTACATCAAATCACAAAAAATTAGCATAAAAGTGACCCCAGAGAGTGCTATCACCAGATCCAGCCGTCCATGGAGAGCAGGCGAATCCTTGCAGACACCGCAGCAGCTTCCTAGTAGGAGAGCGGAGTGTGTGAAGCGCACACGTCACTTCCGGGTTAGCGGGGATAACGTGGGTCACGCTCTGACGCGGCGTTTCGTCAAATGACTTCAACAGAGAGCGTACTCCCCCAGCATCACCGCAAGCAATAAATCAGAATGTCTCTCTATGTTAACCAATCAGCGTGCATGGCAGCAAGTGACAGGGGCTAGTCACTGCCATCTGATTCGACGCTGAAGGGTCAATGCAATAAAACAGAGACAAACAAGATATGTATGAAAACACACAGCAATCACATAGCCTGTTACATCGCTAACATTAATAGATCACATCTGAATAATGATTTTAAAATCCATGCTCGGACCACCATAATATAATAAGTACATGTAATATAGTACACTTAAAAAACATTTAAAAAACATTTAAAAAGCACTCAGGTGGGACATATGCACTGAGAACAACAAGGAGAAAATAAATAAGACTAAGCTGTATTGGAGAATGGGCATCATTAAACACAATATTGCTGAAAATGATCTGCACAATATTCTTATCTAGCAAATTATTGATATGAGCAGGTGGGAGAAAATGATAATAATAATCTACAGCACCTGGTATTCCCAGGCGGTCGCCCGACCCTGCTTAGCTTCCAAGATCAGACGAGGGCGGGCGCATTCAGGGTGGTGTGCCCGTAGATAATACTTCCCAAACCCCATCTTATCCAAGCAGGTGGTGTTGTAATAAATAACATGACACGACACATCCAATAAATTGGTGAAACAATAATAAGGATGAAGAAGTATATAAATATAACAAATTCTATGTACTGTATGCATAGATAAATAAATAAATAAATATGCATAAAAATTTGAAAAAAGATCTAGTAATTCCGAAGACCATCAAGGAGAAAAAGCACATATGTTATAATGTGTTCAAAGATTAATAAAGTGGGAGGAACAACTGAAGTGGAGGAGATTCGGCTTCTGAATAAAAATATATATAAAAATATATTATAGTAAAAAATTCTAGAAAAAAACTATCGGTATATCCAAAAATATATATAAATATATAAGCTTAATACAGATATATGTAAAGCTAATAAGGAAAGGAACATTAATAATCGCTAATAAAACAGTTAATGTCAAGATCCACGTTTAAGCCTTTAGGTAAAAGAGTATCAACTAAAAATATCCACTGCGTTTCCCGTTTGGACAGTTCTCTTACTAGGTTTGATCCTCTCCAAAAGGGTTTTAAATGATCAATACCCCAAAAAGTCAATCCTGACGGGTCCTGATTGTGGTGGATTTTAAAATGCAACTACACATTGTGGTCCTTGAAACCAATTTTTATATTGGCTATGTGTTCGGCAATCCGTATCCTCAGCAGTCTCTTAGTACGGCCAATGTAAATCAGCCCGCATGGGCATTTTAGAGCATATACCACATAAGACGTGTTGCATGTGATAAATTCTTTAATTCTGAATTCTTTCTTATTTGCAGTGGATGTGAATTTATCAAGTGCTCTTAGAGGTTTTCTTACTTCCCTGCATGCTTGACATTTCCTGCAGGCATAAAAGCCGTCTTTGTCCCAGAAGGAGGGGGGTCGGCATGGGGGGTCAATAACTTTCTTGACAATCTTATCTGCATAACTGGGTGCTCGTCTATAAATAAAGTCCGGTTTATTGGGTAATACAGTCTTGAGTACCCTATCCATAAGTTGGACATGCCAATGGTCAGTGAAAATGTTCTCAACCTCTTTATATTGTGAGTTGAAACCAGAAATGAAACTCCATTCTTGATTATTAGAGCTAGAGGGTGCATGGATTCACTTAAGACGTCTTCTCTTGGAATAATAGCAATATTATCAATAATGCGATCCAGGGCCTCTTCCCCATAGCCTTTCTCCACAAACTTCTTCTTGATCACTGTAGCCATATATATACATCCCACCTTTGTGCAGCTACATCTCACTGCAGGCCATTCGTATGTCTGGAAGGCAAACAAGGAGAGGCAGACAGTCACGAGGCAATAAAAGAGGGCAAGCAGGCTCTGTGTCTAGAGGCAACAGTGCTGCTGGTCGTGGACATGGTGCATCCTCATCAGCACATGGCCGTGGGACACTCTTGTCCTTCTTTTCGGCAGCTGGCCATGTTGAGCCACAACATGCCCAAGACTTGGTAGAGTAGATGACCAAGCCGTCCTCATCCTCCTCGTCCTCTCTCACCCAGGCTCAGGGTACTTTGTCTGGCAAAGCAGCTGCCAAAGCGGCCTCTTCCCTCGGCTCAGTGTTGGGTACATGCTCCAGGAGGATGCCCAGCGTTTCGAAGGCTCCGATAATGGAATCCAGCTGGAGGAAGGCAGTAACGTGAGCCCAGAGAGAGGGGGTAGTAACGTGAGCCCAGAGAGAGGGGGTGCCCAACAAGGACAGCTATCTGGCAGTCATGTTCCCCCAGCTGCAGCATACTGCCAGATTTGCTCAAGTGATGAGGAGGGAGGGGATGATATGGTCACTGACTCCACGTGGGTGCCTGATAGGAGAGAGGAGGAGGAGGCACATCTCCAACGAGGCAGGATGCCCTCCAGGGGCCAGCTTAAGGGCAGCACACCGACTGCATCACACCGCATGTGCAGGGCGCTGCTGTGTCTGCGCGTTAATCCAAAAGTTCTTTGATGTTGGCCTTTTTTCAGACATGTGCAGCAGATCGCACCGTTGCCATTTGCAACATATGTCTAAAGCGTATCTCACGTGGCCAAAACAACAGCCGCTTGGGCACCACGTGCTTGATCAGACCTATGTTGACCTGCCATGCAGTCCATTGGCAATCTTACCTAAAAGACCCACACCAAAGAACAAAGCGGACCTCTCCTTGCTCCTCATCAGCTGGGATCTCCAACCCCACTATACCTTCAGTCATCTCTGAAACCTGCACTGAGAGGAATGTAGAATTAGGTGTGTCACAGCCAAGTACTTGAGGGAAATCTGCTATCGGTACACCGACGTCCGATTGTACCAGGAAAATTTCCCTGCCCCAGCTGCTGCACCACCGAAAGAAGTTTGCTCCCAGCCATCCACATGCCCAGTGGTTGAATGCTAGCTTGGCTAAATTGCTAGCACTTCAACTGCTGCCTTTTCAGTTGGTAGACTCTGCCCCCTTCCGTGAGTTTGTGAAATGTGCGGTTCCTCAGTGGCAGGTTCCCAAATGCCACTTTTTCTCACGGAAGGCTCTCTACCGGCATGTGGAAGTCAATGTCTTGGCCTCGCTGGACAGGGCGGCCAGCGGTAAGGTGCATATTACCGCTGACTCATGGTCCAGCAGGCATGGACAGGGACGTTGCCTATCTTTTACGGCGCATTGGGTGACTCTGCTGGCAGCTGGTAAGGATGCAGGACAAGGTGCAGTAGTGTTGGAGGTTGTTCTGCCACCACGCCTCCAAAATGTTACTACTTGTGATTCTGACACACCTCTCTCCTCCACCCCTCCTCTTCTTCTTCCTCCATGGCCTCTACCTGTGCTTTGTCCTCGGAACCAGCGGTGCTCCGTAGGCGTTCAAGGGGCTACGCAAGTACGCAGGCAAAAAGATGCCATGCGGTGCTTGAGCTGGTGTGCTTGGGGGACAGGAGCCACACCGGGGCAGAGATTCTGTCAGCTCTGCAGGAGCAGGCTCAGAGGTGGTTGACGCCATGCCAGCTTAAGCCAGGAAAGGTGGTTTTCGACAATGGCACCAACCTCCTCTCCGCTCTCCGACAGGGACAACTGACCCATGTGCCCTGTTTGGTTCACGTCCTTAACTTGGTGGTGCAGCGGTTCTTGGGCAGGTACCCAGGCTTACAGGAGGTCCTGAAGCAGGTCAGGAAACTCTGTGGGCATTTCCGACGGTCATATAATGCCAGTGCTCGGCTGGCTGACCTGCAAAAGGATTACAACCTGCCCAAGAACCGCCTAATCTGTGACATGCCCACCAGGTGGAACTCTACGTTGGCCATGCTGCAGCGGCTGCACAAGCAGCAGAGGGCCATCAATGAGTATCTGTTGCAATATGGCACCAGGACAGTGTCAGGGGAGCTTGGATTTTTTTTCCCACGCCAGTGGGCCATGATCAGGGATGCATGCACTGTCCTGGCACCATTTGAGGAGGCCACAAGGATGGTGAGCAGTGACAGTGCATGCATCAGTGACACTGTCCCTCTTGTCCACCTGTTGGAGCACACGCTGCGTGGAATAATGGACAGGGCACTTGAGGCAGAACAGAGGCAGGAAGAGGAGGACTTCCTTACTTCTCAAGGCCCCCTTTATCCAGACAGTGTTCCTGCTGGCCCGGCTATCACACAGGAAGAGGACGAGGAGGAGGAGGATTATTGTGTCAGCATGGAGGTGGAGCCTAGCACTCAGCATCAGCAGCAGTTTTCAAGGAATCAATTACAGTCCCAAGACACCCATGGACTTGTACGTGGCTGGGAGGAGGTGGCTGCGGATCATGTCATCCTCAGTGACCCAGAGGACTCCTCACCGAATGCCTCAGAAAACCTACGCTGCATGGCCTCCCTGATCCTGCAAAGCCTGCGGAAGGATACTCGTATTCGTGCGATCAAGGAGAGGGATAATTACTGGCTGGCAACCCTCCTTGATTCACGTTACAAGGGTAAGGTTGCGGACCTTATCTATCCGTCGCAGAGGGAGCAGAGGATGAAGCATCTTCGGGAGGCCTTGCAGAAAGGTCTGTGCAACGCGTTCCCAGAGACTGGGAGGTTACAAATTCCTGGTCTGGACAACGTGTTGCTGAGGCTTCGGTCAGTCAAAGAAGGAGCAGTGGAGAAGGTGACCTATGCGTTCAGACAATTTTTTAGTACGCAGCCCCAAGGTATGATCGCTTTCAGCAACCATCGCCAGCGTCTGGTTTACATGGTGCAGGAATACCTAGGGGTAAGATCAGACTTGGACACCTTTCCCACCGAAAATCCTCTGGGTTACTGGGTCTTGAGGATGGATCACTGGCCAGAGCTTGCACAGTATGCAATTGAGGTACTGGCCTGTCCTGCATCCAGCGTTCTTTCGGAACGCACATTCAGTGCTGCTGGAGGCTTTTTAACCGATCACAGGGTGCGCCTGTCGATCGACTAACCTTCATAAAAATGAATCAGTCTTGGATAACCACCAGCTACCAAGCACCTGATGCTGATGTAACAGAGGAAAGGAAAAACGTACCGCTCAAAAGCTTAAGAATTCACCAAATAGCTGCTTCCGCCCGGTCACTCACACAGGTGCTGGCTCTGCACTGATGCATGGGAGAAAAAGAAACCCTGGACTGCCGCACTCTGTATAGACAGTTATTTATTCCAAAATTTAATTTAATTAATTTTGGAATAAATAACTGTCTATACAGAGTGCGGCAGTCCAGGGTTTCTTTTTCTCCCATGCTGATGTAACAGAGTAATTTTTGGGGAAATGTCAGATCCCTTCAAGACTGCCTATGCTGAGTGACTATCCTGTTAAGCTGAGTGACTATCCTCTTCCTCCTCAATAATCATGCTGATAGCTTGAAAGAACATTTTTGGTTCTGGGCACTGCCACCAGTGGCTAAGGCCCAATTTTTCAGCCCCTGTTTAACAGGGGCGTGTATTTACAATTTTTGATGCAATGCTTTGCAGCAGGGCTCATTGCTGCGCTCCAACTACAGTATCTGTAAGGGGTTGCAGTGTTGTTGCACCAGCACCAGTGCCTAAGGCCCAATTTTTCAGCCCTCTTTTTAACAGTGGCGTGTAAATACAATTTTTGATGCAATACTTTGCAGCAGGGCTCATTGCTGCGCTCCAAGTACAGTATCTGTGAGGGGTTGCAGTGTTGTGGCACCAGCACCAGTGCCTAAGGCCCAATTTTTCTGCCCCTGTTTAACAGGGGCATGTAATTACAATTTTTGATGCAATACTTTGCAACAAGGCTCATTGCTGCGCTCCAAGTACAGTATCTGTGAGGGGTTGCAGTGTTGGGGCACCAGTGCCTAAGGCCCAATTTTTCTGCCCCTGTTCAACAGGGGCATGTAATTACAATTCTTGATCTAATAATTAACAGCAGGGCCCATTCCTGCGCCCACCAAAAGTAACTCTGAGGGCTTACAGTATTGTGGCAACACCACCACCACCCACACCAAAGGCTCAATTTTTCTGCCCCTGTTCAACAGGGGCATGTAATTACAATTCTTGATCTAATATTTCACAGCTGGGCCCATTCCTGCGCCCACCAAGAGTAACTATGAGGACTTACAGTGTTGTGGCACCAGCACCACCACCACCAAAGGCCCAATTTTTCCTACCACTGTTCAACAATATCATGTAATTACAATTCTTGATCTAATAGTTCACAGCAGGGCCCATTTCTGCGCCCACCAAGAGTAACTGTGAGGGCTTACAGTGTTGTATCAACACCACCACCACCACCAAAGGCCCAATTTTTCTGCCCCTGTTCAACAGGGGCATGCAATTACAATTCTTGATCTAATAATTCACAGCAGGGCCCATTCATGCGCCCACCAAGAGTAACTGTGTGGGCTTACAGTGTTGTGGCACCAGCACCACCACCAAAGGCCCAATTTTTCCTACCACTGTTCAACAATGGCATGTAATTACAATTCTTGATATAATAGTTCACAGCAGGGCCCGTTCCAGCGCCCACCAAGAGTAACTGTGAGGGCTTACAGTGTTGTGGCAACACCAACACCTAAGGGTCAAATTTCTGCAGAGTATATACGGCAGGCCCCTACTTTCAAACATCCAACTTACAAACAACTCCTACTTGCAAACGGAAGGAGACAACAGGAAGTGAGAGTAAATCTACCCCTAGGAAGGGAAATTCTCTCCTGTAAGAGTTAATATGGGAAAAAGGTGTCTCCTCTCCACTGATGCTTTATCACCAATCCTTGTTTCAATAAAAAACCCAAATTTTCAAAAAACATTTGTCATTGGGACGGAAAGTGAGGTGCAATGTTCTGAATAGGTGCACAGACAGCAAAACAAATGTTACAGGGTGTTAACACTTCCCTATGTTTTCCAAAAAGCTTAAAAATAGATTTTTTGGCTGGAGCTAAACGTAAAAAATGTACCTGTTCCAAATTACAAACAGATTCTACTTAAGAACAAACCTACAGTCCCTGTCTTGTTTGCACCGCCTGTATACTGCTGTTCAGAGTATATAGGGCCTTTTTTTTAATTTGGGTGCGGGGTTCCCCTTAATATCCATACAAGACCCAAAGGGGCTGGTAATAGGCTGGGGGGAGGGGAGGTACCTATGCCATTTTTCTCAATGATTTTCATCCATATTTCCGGGACCAGACATTACATTAAAGCCGCAAGCAGTTTTAAATGACTTTTTTTCATTTAGAAATGTCATTTTGTGCAGGGACAGTTCTAAACACGGGAAACACGTGCCACTTCACAGGCATACTTTAGACACCCCCCAGGTACGATATTTAAAGGAATATTTCCCTTTTTTTTTTTTTTTCACTTTATGCATCATTAAAATCACTGCTCCCAAAAAAACTGCAGTTTTTAAAACTTCTTTTTGCACTGATACATGTCCCCTGGGGCAGGACCCGGGTCCCCAAACCCTTTTTAGGACAATAATTTGCATATTAGCCGTTATAATTAGCACTTTTGATTTTGAACGTTCGCTTCCATTGTATTTAATAGGGTTCTAAAGTTCGTGCAAACTTTCGGTCCGTTCGCAGGTTCTGGTGCAAACCAAACCGGGGGGTGTTCGGCTCATCCCTATTTCTGGCACATAGCATGTACATAGTAAAAATTACACCCCAAAATTCATTCTGCTGCTCCTCCTGAGTATGGCGATACTGTAAGAGTCCAGGGCTTACTACGCATGCACCAATGGTGCGTTGCCGCAAGACGAAATCCGTTCCAACTGAGCTTGCGCCAAAGACGCCTCAGTGCGCCAACCTGCACATGCACAGAAGACCTCATGAAAAAAGGCAGGAAAATGCCCAGGAGGCACACAGGAAGTGATCTCAACCTGAAGGAAAAAGGCATGAAAATACACAGGAGGCGCACAGGAAGTGACCCTTAAACTTCCCTATATAATCCCAGCCCAGACACTGCCAAATTGCTGGATTATTTTCAGTCCCCCCTTGCTCCTGTGCTAGTGTGTGATCTGTCTGAACTTGTTGTGACCTGGAAACTTATTTGACTACTCTTGATTGCTGCTTGCCATTGACTTCGGATTTGTACCTTGACCATTCTACTTCTTTGCCCCTTTTGTACTCAGCTGCCAGATTGGAACCGACCCCGGCTTGGATCTCGACCATTCTTCTTCTGATTAACCCTTCTGTACTTCGTTGCCAGAGCAGACTTGACCTCGGCTCGGATCTCGGACTAAGGCTTGCACGGTGCTCTGCACGCCTGGCACCAAGTCTCTGTCTCCATCTCCAGAGGCTTCAAGGACCTGAGGTGCAAGGGAGGCCTCCCCACTACTTCGGTCTCACCTTAGGTACGTGGCCCTCATGACAGAATAATCCAGCCATGTCTGAGACTGAAGGGAATGCTTCTGCCTTCGAGGCCCTGTGCCAAAAAGTGGCCTCTGTGTCTCAGGCCCTGATGTCCATACAAGAGGGGTACTTTCAACTGGAAGGTCGGCTGACTGAAATGGCCAATGCCTCAGTTCTGAGCCCTGCGGAAACACCTGTTATGGCTTTGGAGCAGCCCATCTCTACTCCAGCTCCTGAAACACGCGTTCCTATGTCGGAACGCTTTTCAGGGGTTCGCCACAAGTTCAGGTTTAGGAACGCCTTTTGGCTATACTTTACTTTACTTTACAGCCTAGGACCTTCTCTTCAGAGGATACAAAGGTCGGGTTCGTAGTAGCCTTACTTACAGAAGAACCTTAGGCATGGGCTCATCAGCTATTGGAAATAGAGTGTCCTATACGGCACTCACTGTCTTCTTTCTTCAATGCCTTTTCGAATGCACTATGATGACCCACAACGAACCACCACGGCTGAAACAGTGTTGACTTGTCTACAACGGGAAACGCCCTGTTGGGGACTACGTAACGGAATTCCTCAAGTGGGCTGCAGACACTGCATGGAACGACGCTGCCTTGCGCCATCAGTTTTGGGTCTGTCCGAGCCCCTCAAAGACGAATTAGCAAAAGTGGGGCTCCCTGATACATTGGAACCTACAATTCAGTTGGCTATCCAGCTTGATCGCAGACTCAGAGAACGTCCCAGGGAACGATCTGGTATGGCCCGTCCTACATGGATGCTCCCACGAGTACCCATGGCTGCACACCTGAGAACCCCTGAGACCCACGCATCAACCCCAATTCAGGACGCAGAACCGATGCAACTCGGCTTAGTTCGTGCACCCCTCACAAACAAAGAGCAACAACACCGTCGCCTGAAAAATCTATGCCTGTACTGTGGTGGAGCGGGTCACTTTCTTCAGGGATGTCCCATTAGGCCGAGTAAGTGGATCGAACCCCCATCTGTACGTTGTTAAATCCTCGCATCTCACTCTCTGCCTCTTTGCAGATACCGGGAAGGATAATCCAAGTAGCAGCCATTATTGACTCTGGGGTTGGCTTGCAGCTGCTTTATTGACATCCACTTCTCCAAAAAGTATGGAATCCCACTATGCAAGAAGCCCCAGCCATTTACCGTTTATCTGGCAGATGGCTTCACACCAACCTCGGGTCCAATAACCCATGAGACCACCCTCATATTGGCCACCACCGAAGCAGACCATCGGGAATATCTTCAGCTGGATGTGATTTCTTCCCCCATTTTATTTTGGGGTTACCGTGGCTTTGACAGCACCAGCCACAGATTGATTGGTCCACTGAAGCTGTGTCTTTCGGCTCACCCTATTGCTTACACAACTGTTTCCCACAACGAGCCTGTTTGACGGTTCAACCCCTTTCCACAGATGATAACACTCTTCTCCCCCAGGTTTACAAAGACTTCTTGGACGTCTTCAACAAGAAGGGGGCTGATTCCTACCACCTCACCGGCCGTATGATTGCCCCATTGAGCTTCTTCCTGGTTCTGCAATACCATTTTGAAGGATCTTCCCACTCTCTGAGCCTGAATTAGAAGTCCTCCAAAAATACATTGATGACAATCTTAGGAAAGGGTGCATTTGAGGCGCACAGGAAGTGACCTCAAACTTCCCCATATAATCCCAACCCAGACACTGCCAAATTGCTGGATTATCTTCAGTCCCCTCTTGTTCCTGTGCCAGTGTGTGATCTGTCTGAACTTGTTGTGACCTGGAAACCTATTTGACTACTCTTGATTGCTGCTTGCCATTGACCTTGGATTTGTACCTTGACCATTCTACTTCTTTGCCCCTTTTGTACTCAGCTGCCAGATTGGAACCGACCCCGGCTTGGATCTCGACCATTCTTCTTCTGATTAACCCTTCTGTACTTCGTTGCCAGAGCTGACTTGACCTTGGCTCGGAATATGGCTTGCACGGTGCTCCGCACCCCTTTCACCCATGCCACTTGGTGTCCACCAAGTCTCTGTCTCCATCTCCAGAGGCTTCAAGGACCCGAGGTGCAAGGGAGGCCTCCCCACTACTTCAGTCTCATCGCAGGTACGTGGCCCTCGTGACAGATACCACATGTGTGAGACTTTTACACAGCCTGGCCAGATAGAGAGGCCCAACATCAAAGTAGCATCATCAGGCATTCTAAAGGCATAAATTACACATTTCATTTCCTATCACATTTTTGAAGTCCCTGGAGCACCAGGACAATGTAATTAGATGTGGCAGATGATCACGGACAGATGTGCCAGATGATCACAAACAGATGTGCGCAGATGATCAGAGACAAATGTACGCAGATGATCATGGACAGATGTGCCAGATGATCACGGACAGATGTGCCAGATGATCATGGACAGATGTGCACCAGATGATCACAGACAGATGTGCATCAGATGATCACAGATAGATGTGTGCAGATGATCACAGACAGATGTGCGCCAGATGATCACAGACAGATGTGACAGATGTGCCAGAGTAAATCGGTCGTGTGTACGTGGCTATCAGGTTTCTCGTCAAGATTCTTGTCAGCATGTTTATCGACGAGAAAAGTGTGTGTGTGTACACTTACCTGTCCTCCGGGAAGCCCGCGCATGCTCGAAATGACTTTGACGCATGCACGGTAGCTTCCTAGGCATAGGTAGGGTGTAGCAAGATGGCGGCGACGGCATCAAATGTGACGAGCGCACGCTCGTCGTAGTCGATTACGTCACCGCGTTCGCTCCATTCAAAGAACCGCGGGTTCTTTGAAAGGAGCGTCTGTACACTCGGCCGGGACAAGTTTCTTGTCCAAGAATCTCGTCAAGAAAAACGACGTGTTTTTTCTTGACGAGATTCTCGGTCGTGTGTACGAGGCTTAAGTGTTTTTCACAGTTTGGGGACACTGTTTGGGGACACTAGCTGGGTGATCAGTATGTAAAAAGCTGTAAAAAACAGCTCATACACACTGATCTCTTGCTCATAGATCCACTCTCCTTCTCCTCACTGACTCTGTGTGAGGAGAAGCAGAGCCGATCGCCTGGCAACCGCTCTCTGTTTACTACATGACGGCTGTAATTCGACACAGCCGTCATGTGATCAGGAGGGCCAATCACAGAGCCCTCCTGCTGAGCTACGTTTCCCTGTCTCTGGGGGACACGGGCACATTGGAATTGCACCAGTGCGTGGGTACGCGGCTGCGTGATCCCGCTTCCTGTGATGTCCCCCTAGGCTGTTTACATCACATGATGGCTGTGATTGGACAGTGCATTTTTATAGCAGACCAAAAAGTGTCACTTAGGCCACTTTCACACTGAGGAGCTTGAATCGGGTCTCAGTCAGGACCCACTTCCTCTTCGGCCTGGAGGAAAAGCGATGGATGGTCCCGGAGCGAGGAAGCTGCAGCCCGGATCCATGTCCTTCTGATCTGCCTCCTTCCTAAAGTAAAGAGGCCTCTAATAACTGCCGCATTCCCGTCCGTCTCCTGTGGGGGGGGGGTCACTGCATTCCTGTCCGTCTCCTGGGGGAGGGTGTGGGGGTTGGCGTTGGTTTGCCGCCCCCCCCTTCTGAAATGTTGAGCACCACCCGCCACTGGGCCCTACTTGAAATTACTGGAAATAACAATTAAGGTCGTTATAGTGTTTACCAGGTAAACAAGTTACCCTTTGAATGCAATTTCCCATGAAGACCCCTGAAGGCTAACTAACATCATTCGTCTTGTATGGTGAAACCACATTTTTCTATCACTGTAAATTTGGGTATGCAATGTACCCTTTGAAATCTTAATTTACCGCAAACAAGGACATAAACTTTCAACTCGCCCCCTGGATCTTTAACACCCTTTTCATATAAAACCCTTTTCATATCTAACCTCCATTTTACAACCCCTTGTAAAAGTTTAATTGGATAAGCAATCATAAACAGGTCGTTCCACAAATGCCAGGATAAGGAATTTGCCTCTTGCATAAAATTATAAAATGAACATAGCAGAGAGCCATTACTCTTATGATGTGATGTGTAAAATGCAGATAGTGTTGTCAACTATGTGTCAAAAGTCAGCCGCACATACACATAGTATCTATATTAAATACAATATATATGTAGCGGGTATGTACTTTCCCGGGTGTAATTCAAACTGGCAGAGACACCAGCGATGTGCAGTTCCTTGCGGTCCAGCGGGTGGCGCTGTCGCCTTGGGCTGGGGTTTAACCATTGCTGTGTGCTGTGCCTCCTTTTTGTCCTCCCTCGGCAGCGGTATGGTGGGGCGGGGAACCCGCCGTGCTTGCTGGGAGAGGGTACAAAGGGGCCAGCCATCTTTGTCACGGGGTCGAGTCCCAGGCACCTTCAGCCTGAGGGCGGTGGTTCGTGTCGGTCCTCTAGGCGGCCTAGGCCTAGAGGACGTCCGGAGGTCGTGTTCCATCCCAGGCACCCTTAGCCTGGGGTGAGGCACTTGGATGGAGGTCCGGAGCTCAGTGCCCAACACTGAGTTCCGCGAGGGAAGGAGGTCCTAGGGAACCCAGGGATTGGGAACCCGAATCCGGAAGGCGTAATGGACCGGGGGAGCTACTCACTTGAAGACCGGGTGCAGCAGATTGCCAGTGACAGGTGAGCCTCCCATCGGAGACCGCCTGGAAGGAAAATCCCCCCTCGCTAGGAGACCTCAACCCACTTTCAGGAAGGAAAGTGGAGAGTTCATTGTGTCTGGGCCTACTCGCATCCACACCTCCTTGTTTGTTCTGTTCTTTAAGGGAGTCTAACTGATTGTGCTGTTCACTCGAGAAGAATAAAGGAGTGTTGGACTTTAATGGTGTGGGGCTCTTTTCTGGTGGACATTGTTCAAGGTAACTCCAGGTGCACAACACTGACCCGAAGGTAGAGAAGGAACTTTGCTTACACCGCACGGACACATGTGGTGAAGGCTTGGCGTGGTGACCCCGCTCTCTCCCCTCTAAGGTACCCGTAGACAAGAGAAAGACGAGCTGATGCAAAGAGGGTAGTGAGGAGGCCGCTACATATATATTTTTATATGTACAGAATATCCTACATAAGTATGCTACAATGGGATGCACAGGTGTTCCATGTGTAGCACTACCCCCGTAGGAGCTGCTAGTTATTTTTGGTCCTGCCGTTACCCCACAGTTCAACGTATCAAACTTGCTTGGCTCTAAATTGGGCAATGTGCCCACAGATGCATGCACCAGTCACTTAGTCTTTTTCCAATGCTTATTTATTAAACACAACTTGCAGCAGTAGAGGGATGGAGGGTTAGGGGAATTCAGATACCTTGTGCAGATCACTGAGGAACTTGAGATCCTGGAGACAAGTACACTTTCTGTCAACAGATCTTGCTCACCCGGATAGGCCTCTCTTACCGGCCTAGCAGACGGAATGATGCACGGAGAAAAGTCTCTTCCACAGACTTGATGATAGTAATAACTGTTGAACAATCCTCTGCCACAGGATTAGGTAATCAGTAATTGACTGAGCGAACACAACTACACAGTACCAAAGTCCTTTAACCACTTAAGGACCGGACCAATACGGACCATAATGGCCAGAGGTGATTTCACAATTTGGCACTGCGCTGCTTTAACTGGAAATTGCGCAGACATGCAATGTTGTACCCAAACGAAATTTGCGTCCTTTTCTTCCCACAAATAGAGCTTTATTTTAATGGTATTTGATTGCCTCTGCGATCATTTTTTTTGCGATATAAAGGGAAAAAGACCGAAAATTTAGAAAAAAAATGATATTTTCTACTTTTTGTTATAAGAAAAATCGAATAAACTCAATTTTAGTCATACATTTAGGCCAAAATGTATTCAGCCACATGTCTTTAGTAAAAAAAATGTCAATAAGCGTATATTTATTGGTTTGCGCAAAAGTTATAGCGTTTACAAACAAGGGTACATTTTCTGGAATTTACACAGCTTTTAATTTATGACTGCCTATCTCATTTCTTGAGGTGCTAAAATGGCAGGGCAGTACAAAACCCCCCCAAATGACCCCATTTTGGAAAGTAGACACCCCAAGGAAATTGCTGAGAGGCATGTTGAGCCCATTGAATATTTTTTTTTGTCTCAAGTGATTGAATAATGACAAAAAATAAATAAAAAGTTTTACAAAAAGTTGTCACTAAATGATATATTGCTCATACATGCCATGGTTATATGTGGAATTGCACCTCAAAATACATTTTGCTGCTTCTCCCGAGCACGGGGATACCACATGTGTGGGACTTTTTGGGAGCCTAGCCGCGTACGGGACCCAGAAATCTAATCACCGCCTTCAGGATTTCTAAGGGCGCAAATTTTTGATTTCACTCCTCACTACCTATCACAGTTTCGAAGGCCATAAAATGCCAAAATAGTACAAAACCCCCCCAAATGACCCCATTTTGGAAAGTAGACACCCCAAGCTATTTGCTGAGAGGCATGTTGAGTCCATGGAATATTTCATATTTTGCCACAAGTTGCGGGAATATGACAATTATTATTATTTTTTTTGCACAAAGTTGTCACTAAATGATATATTGCTCATGGGCTCATGGGCATATGTGCAATTACACCCCAAAATACATTCTGCCGCTTCTCCTGAGTACGGGGATACCACATGTGTGGGACTTCAAGATTTCTAAGGGCATAAATTTTTGATTTCACTCCTCACTACCTATCACTACCTATCACAGTTTTGAAGGCCATAAAATGCCAAGATGGCACAAACCCCCCCAAATGACCCAATTTTGGAAAGTAGACACCCCAAGTTATTTGCTGAGAGGCATGGTGAGTATTTTACAGCTCTCATTTGTTTTTGAAAATGAAGAAAGAAAATCTTTTTTTTTTTTTCTTTTTACATTTTTCAAAACTTTGTGACAAAAAGCGAGATCTGCAAAACACTCACCATACCTCTCAGCAAATAGCTTGGGGTGTCTACTTTCCAAAATGGGGTCATTTGGGGGGGTTTTGTGCCATCTGGGCATTCCATGGCCTCCGAAACTGTGATAGGCAGTGAGGAGTGAAATCAAAAATTTACACCATTAAAAAGCCTGAAGGCGGTGCTTGGTTTTCGGGGTCCCGCACGCGGCTAGGCTCCCAAAAAATCCCACACATGTGGTATCCCCGTACTCAGGAGAAGCTACAGAATGTATTTTGAGGTGAAATTCCACATATAACCATGGCATGTTTGAGCAATATATCATTTAGTGACAACTTTTTGTACATTTTTCTTTTTTTTCTTTTTGTCATTATTCAATCACTTGGTACAAAAAAAAAATATTCAATGGGCTCAAGATGCCTCTCAGCAAATAGCTTGGGGTGTCTACTTTCCAAATGGGGTCATTTGGGGGGGATTTGAACTGTCCTGGCATTTTATGCACAACATTAGGAAGCTTATGTCACACATCATTCACTCTTCTAACCACTTGAACACAAAGCCCTTTCTGACACTTTTTGTTTGTAAGAAAATTACGTTGAACCCCCAAACATTATATATATATTTTTTTAAAGTAAAGGCCCTACAGATTAAAATAGTGGGTGTTGCATTTTTTTTTCCACACAGTATTTGCGCAGCGATTTTTCAAACGCATTTTTTGGGGGAAAAAAACCCTTTTTTTATTTTTAATGCACTAAAACACACTATATTGCCCAAATGTTTGATGAAATAAAAAATATGATCTTAGGCCGAGTACATGGATACCAAACACGACATGCTTTAAAATTGCGCACAAATGCGCAGCGGCGACAAACTACATGCATTTTTAAAAGACTTTAAAAGTCTTTACAGGTTGCCACATTAGATTTACAGAGGAGGTCTACTGCTAAAATGACTGCCCTCGATATGACCTTTGCGGTGATACCTCACATGCATGGTGCAATTGCTGTTTACATATGATGCTAGACCGACGCTTGCGTTCGCCTTTGCGCAAGAGCAGGGGGGGACAGGGGTGCTATTTTTTTAATTTATTTATTTTTTTATTATTTATTTTGCTTTTTTATTTTATTTTTAAACTGTTCCTTCCATTTTATTTATTTTTTACCATTTTTATTGTTATCTCAGGGAATGTAAATAGCCACTATGATAGCAATAGGTAGTGACAGGTACTCTTTTTTTTTAAAAAGTTGGGGGGTTAGACCCTAGATCTTTCCTCTGCCCTCAAAGCATCTGATCACACCAAGATTGGTGTGATAAAATGCTTTCCCAATTTCCCAATGGCGCTGTTTATATCCAGGGGGGGGGGACATTCCCTCCCACTGCTTGTAAAAGCAGTCTAGAGGCCAATTATCTGCTAGGATTGCTTTTACATGAAAGCCGACCGCTGGCTGAAAAGAATGATACCAAGATGATACCTAAAACCCGCAGGCATCATTCTGGTATAACCATTTAAAGTCCAGCAACATACCAGTACGTTGCTGGTCCTTGTTGAACATGTATTGTAATCTTTTTTTTCATGCAGCCTGTTGGCTGAACGAAAAAAAGAGATTGATCGGTGGGTATGCCCACCATTAGAATACCTCCCTTCATCCACCCACTTCTAAAGATGGGCATACATGCACCATTTATATATGCCGAAGCATGGGGGCATCCTCCCGCAAAAAAGTTATGCCGCGTACACACGGTCCGACTTTTCCACGGGCAAGCCTCCGTCGGAATTTCGACCGTATGTACGCGGCATAAAAGGTTATGCCGCGTACACACGGTCGGACTTTTCCACGGGCAAGCCTCCATCGGAATTTCGACCGTATGTACGCGGCATTAGGAGCAAAATCGCACCTCCGCCCCTGCTGCCCCCATGCTTTGGCATATATGCTCTTTTTTTTAACTGTGGTGGTGAAATCACCTCCTACAGTGTTGGAGTCACGGCTTTATGTATCGTGGGAGCAAACACTGTTGCTGTCAAGATAAATAAATTTGCGCTGCAACTGACAGGTGTACCTGCTAAGCAAATGATGGTTACCATTAAAACAAAGTAACATTACAGTATAACAGTAAGACCTTACCATACCATACCTGCAAAGCAAATACCAAAAAAAACCTAGTAAAAAATAAAACTTTTTTTAACGCAACCTGTGCCTAAAATATATATATGCCGAAGCATGGGGGCATCCTCCCGCAAAAAAAGTTATGCCGCGTACACGCGGTCAGACTTTTCCACGGGCAAGCCTCCGTTGGAATTTCGACCGTATGTACGCGGCATAAAAAGTTATGCCGCGTACATACGGTCAGACTTTTCCACGGGCAAGCCGCCGTCTGAATTTTGACCGTATGTACGCGGCATTAGGAGCAAAATCGCTCCTCCACCCCTGCTGCCCCCATGCTTCAGCATATATGCTCTTTTTTTTTACTGTGGTGGTGAAATCACCTCCTACAGCGTTGGAGTCACGGCTTTATGTATCGTGGGAGCAAACGCTGTTGCTGTCAAGATAAATAAATCCGCGCTGCAACAATGGCGTACCTGAAAACAAAAAGTTACATACCTGAAAATCAAGCATGATAAAACATTGCAGAATAGAATACAGTAAAAAAGAGCAGAACAATAGAGAGAAAATAGAGAGAGAGAGAGAGAACAATAAAACGACAACTATTTTTATTTTTATTTTTGTGTGTTTTGTTTTTTTACGTTTTTTTTTATTTTTACACTTTTTTTTTACACAACTGTAACAGTTCGGGTCTCTCAAAATGCGATGGCATCTTGGGAGACCCTGTGTAAGTGTGTCCTCGTTTGTGAAATGCTGTACCCTACGCTAAAACTTTGTGTGGTAGCGTTCAAAACATTTACCAATGCACAGACCAGGATTGTCAGGACAGAGTGGACAAAAATAACGGGTGTCACGCCTAAATCCGCGCTTGCTACAGACACGACATCTTTTTTGGGGGGCTCGTTGGGTAGGGGTACTCTCGAGGACATAAGGCAAATGCCTCTCATGCAGCCGGCTTACTGAATTTGGTAGGGGATGGTGAGGTGCAGAACCGCCTGGATACAGGAGTTCTGTGACTATCTCATCCTGGAATTTTAGGAGAGATAAAGTCCCGCCTAAAGCTCTGTATAGCGCGTTCAGCAAAGCCAATTGGAATAAGGATAGAGACACTTATTTGTACCAGCGTCTCGCCTTACGGGCAATGTGATAAAACGCCAACTTATGGTTGTTGAGGTCCACCCCTCCCATATTTTGGTTATATTCGTGGACACAGAGGGGTTTCTCCACAACACCAGTTGCCGTACGAATTTGGACTGTCATGTCTGCATGAAGGGAGGTAAGAAGGAAAACATTCTTATTATCCCTCCACTTCACAGTGAGCAAATTATTACACTTCAAGCAGGCTCTCTCCCCCAGCCTAAGACGGGAATCTACAAGCCCCTGTGGAAAGCCCCAGCAATTAGGTCGCACGGTGCCACATGCTCCAATCTAATGATCAAACAAGTGACTAAACAGTGGCACGCTCGTGTAATAATTGTCCACATACAAGTGGTACCCCTTTCCGAATAAGGGTGACACCAAGTTCCACACTATCTTGCCAGCGCTCCCTATGTAATCTGGGCAGTTCTCCGGCTTTAGCTGACTATCTTTTCCCTCATAAACCGTAAAGCTCCATACATAGCCTGTTGCCCTGCCACAGAACTTATAGAGCTTGACCCCGTATCTGGCACGCTTGCTGGGAAGGTACTGCTTGAAAGTAAAGGGGCCAGAAAATGTAATCAGGGACTCATCAACGCAGACAACTTGATCGGGAATAAACAAGGCTGCAAAACGTTCGTTGAAGTGGTTTATGAGGGGCCGAATTTTGTAGAGCCGGTCGTATTCATGGTCTCCACGTGGACGACAAAGTTCATTGTCGTTGAAGTGCATGAACCGCAAGATCTGCTCGTATCGTTTCCTGGGCATGGAGGCAGAGAACACGGGCATGTGGTCAATTGGGTGCGTGGACCAATAAACACGCATTGACGAAAATTTATGTGTGCCCATGTTGAGGGAAAGGCCCAGAAAGGTCTTAAATTCGGAAACCGTAATTGGTTTCCAATCTCTGGCAATGGAAGGCAACTGGGGACTAGTGGCGATGAATTGACCAGCATATAAATTACTCTGGTCCACAATAGATCTATAGAGATCTTCCGTGAAAAACAGCGAATAAAAATCAAGTTGCATAAAATCAGCTGTTTCCACCTGAATACCGGGTTGGCCAGTGAATGGGGTAAGTACGGGTTCTGCAGAAGTGGTGGGGACCCAATCAGGATAGGCGAATTCTGCAGGAAGGGTACTATGGGCACGACGGGCCTGCCTTTGTCTTCTTCTTGGTGGCAGCGGGACACTACTTGTGCTTGCCACCTCGCCAGCTTGAACTGCACTGAATGGTCTATTATTTACTTTAGAAGACACAGCACTGTATTTATAATAGTTATGCCATTTTGAACATTGGTATATTTGAGTGTTTATATATATGTTACTATTTATATATATATATTGCATTTCCATTTTCTTCACTTTATGTAGTTTTTATGCCGGCTTTTAGCGCGAAAACACCCTCTCTTGTTATATTTATCATTGTATAAGGTGAACACATCCAGTTTTTGCAGCTTTTTGCACACAACACTTTATTCACATTTCACCTACTCTTCAGTAGCGCGAAAGACCATTCTTTGTTCACTTTCAGTTAGTTACCTATACTTTTGCTGCTACCATGGACGTTTTTACGTTCATGGAGAACAGAAATGTGAACATAGAAGAAGTATTTAGCATACAAAACCCTACACGTAACACAGATCTGGAAAGCCTCACCAGAAAATTAGGACACCTTATGGAGAAAAAGGTTAGCCTATGGTGGGACGTTAATACCTTTGATCAGTATATAAAAGAAAATATAGTACCAAGGAGGTTAAGATGGGAATTGCCACCCAATGATGGATTAGTAGATAAGGAATCCATGGAGGAATGGTTTGAGTTCTTTAATAATAAAAGTATAGAAGGAGTTAATAAGTTCCTTTTAAAAAGAAAACAAAAGAAAACTAGATTAATACAACAGCAGATCGATGATATTAAAATCCAACTTGAGCCATACAAAGAATCTACTGAGTTTAATAAACTCGCTACACAACTAAATAAAGATTTGATAACCAAAGATTTAGAAGTTCAACAACAAAAACTTAAAAAATTCCAGCGAGATTTAACTGACTATAAAGAAGATCATGTATTTAAATGGCAACAGAAGGTTGAACCTATACAACCAAGTTCCACCTTCTCCACACCAGTGAGAGAAGTGAAAATACAAGATCCTACTATATTTCATGAGAGGAATACACCAAGATGGGACTATCAACAACCGTCCAGACCACACTATGAAACACGTAATGACAATTACCATCAATCGCATACGCCTAAAAAACAATGGATAAAACCTTTAAAAAAATACAAAAAGCCCTACTGGCAAAATCACGATAGAAATCAAAGAGATAATAGAGGTCCTCCACCAGGACCAGATTATGGAGGTCAAAGAGAGTACAGAGCACCTCCACCAATATATGATAATCAAGGTTATCAGAATAGAACACCAATTATGACTCATAACAGATATGATCCAATTCGGAATTATCAAGATCAATACAGCTATGAACAGCGACACTACCCACAACAGCCATTATATGACACACAACGCTCTTTTGTGGACAGGGAGAGGAGGGATCACCCCCCCCCCCCCCCGGAGACAGGCGCAAGATCCCAACCGTTCTTCCAGGAGATTTTCCAGAGAGGACAGAGCAAGAGCAAGTCCCACACTAAGAGAGGAAACAGAGCAGGAAAGAGACTTAAAAAGAAAAAGATACGGTTAGGGGAAAATGTTGTAAATTTGAGTGATACAGCCTTAACAGCAGAGAAATTGGCAGTACTCACTAATGGATTGAAACATGCACCAGTCAAAAACCTAAACAAATTCGACATGTATGTTGGAATACCAAAATACATAAGAAAAATAAATATAAAGAAATATATTCTGAACAATCCATTTCAAACAACAACTGGTCTTAGTAGGCCACTAACTACAATAGCACAGAGCACTTTAAGAAACAACTCCGTTTTTAACCCTCAGGTATCAAATGGCCAAAATATGTCTTTAAAAGACTAGTTCTACAAGATCTAGAATCTCTACAACTAAAGAAAAAATTTGACCCCGCACATTTGAAGAAAGGAATGAAACTTTTGACGGAACGTAAAGATCTAGTCATTCGCCCTGCGGATAAAGGAGGAGCAGTGGTAATCCAAAGAAAAGGAGCAATACCTAAAAGAAATAGAGAGGCAATTACAACAAGAAGATATCTATATTAAATTATTAGGTAATCCAACTCACAAATATAAAAAATAACTGAAGCTACTAATAGACTTAGGAGTCAAAAAGCATATCCTGAATGCAAAAGAATACAGATTTCTCATACCTGAAACATGTAGAACACCTATAATATACACTGTTCCTAAAATACATAAGGATAAAGTTAACCCTCCAGGTAGGCCAATCGTCAATGGTATTGAGTCATTAACATCTAGACTAGGACAATACATTGACTTCTTCATGCAACCGGCAGTTCAGAACACCCGGGCCTACCTTAAGGATACAAAACATGTACTCCAATTGATAGATAAGATACCAATACTTGAAGGCCGTACCATATTAGCCACTGCTGATGTAACATCTCTTTACACAATCGTTCCACACCATGCTGCCTGCCATGCTACTAAATGGCTTTTGAAGAAACATAGTGAATTGGTTTGTAAGAAAAGGAAATTCCTAGTAAAGGGCCTTGATTTTTGCCTTAAATATAATTACTTTTGGCATGATCAATCATACTACAAACAATGTATAGGTATAGCCATGGGTGCAAAATTTGCACCGAGTGGGGCAAATGCTTTTATGGCACAGTGGGAGGAAGAGGCAGTATTTGCCAACACCCCCCCAGAATTAACCTTATACAAACGCTATATAGACAATCTTATTATCGTTTGGAATGGCAGTAGAGAAAAACTAGAGGAATTTTTTGAAAATTTGAATAACAATGATAAAAACATCAAATTGGAATGGAACATAGATACAAAAGCAGTCAATTTCCTGGATCTTACTTTACAATTGGAGGGAAATAAAATTACCACCAAGACGTATTTTAAAACAGTGGATACTAATAGCTATCTATCAATAACCAGTTGCCATCATAGAGCGTGGCTATATAACATCCCAAAGGGCCAACTAGTACGTATTAAAATAAATTGTACTAGTGAAGAAGACTTCAACCAACAAGCTGAACTAATTGGCAACAGATTTATAGAAAAGGGTTATGAAGACATCTGGATTAAAAAACAAATACAAGATGTGAGTGAGATGGATAGAAGGGAGATGTTACAGAATCAAAAGAAACAATCTCCCTTTCAGGATGCTCCTTGTTTAATCCTAGATTACAATGTGCAACATAAAGAAGTGCCCAGACTTATTGAACGACACTGGCACATCTTAAAAAATGATAAGGACCTCAAACATATCCTACCTGATAGGCCAAAAATTGTGTACAGAAGAGCTCCGACCCTGAGGGATATAATTACAAAATCTGTGGTCGTTTCCCCACACAAACCAAGTTTCTCATTTTTTAATGGGATAGGTTTCTTTCCATGCAGAAATTGCTACGCCTGTCGTCATGCATAAAAATTTCAAGGTAAACGCACAGAATTCATAGGGACCAACACAGGACAATCATTTAAGATCAAAGATTTTATAAGTTGCCATTCAGAAGGAGTCGTTTACATATTACAGTGTAGCTGTAATCTCCAATACGTCGGCAGAACTAAAAGGGCCCTCAAGGTTCGTATAAAGGAACATGTGCAGAACATTACCAATGGGTTTCCCAAACATAATGTCTCCAGACATTTCGCACAATTCCACAACCAGGACCCTTCCCAATTACAGTTTTGGGGCATAGATAAATATAAAGCGGATTGGAGAGGAAGTCATAAAATCAGGTCCATTAGCCAAAATGAGTCTAAATGGATCCACACCTTGAGAACTTTAGTACCTGGAGGTATGAATGTGGAATTCGACTTAAATTGTTTTCTGAGCAATTTCTAGTTGATTCACCACAAATACATTCGATCCATAATATACATTACATATGAGCACTATGAATACATAGATTTTTAATCAGGTCACTGAGACCAGGATTATGTTATCATACCGTAACACCCTATATTGTAGCACCTAAGGGTGTATTTTATCATAGATTCAAGAATTTTATTCTCATAGACTTAATTTATCTATTATTCTATTGATATATCTTGTGATTTGCTTGTATTTTCAATATATTTTTCATTGAATCTGTATAGATGTATTATGTCAGCCTATTTGGGTACATTCGATCTGCGGTGGGTGGCCATAATTCATTATTTAGAGTCACTACACCCAGATTTTAAAATTTTAAACTTTAATTTTAATATCAGTTTATTTAAAATTTAATTTATTCTATTTTAATTAATATGATATAGTTATCCATCTATAGGAGTGTTTTAACTTATGCCTAACCCATTAGGTTTTAATTATATTTAATGAATACATACTTTATTTCATTTATTTTAATTACATTTATGTCATTTTCAGTGGTTTGGGGATATTCATCTTTATCCTATAGATGGCACTGTTGCAGATTGCCTTGTATATTATATGTACACACAGCCAGTTAACTGCGGGTTTTTGGTGTATGGGACATTCTGTAACATCCTCTCTAGTGTCAGATTAATATCGCATTTAGCCCCTGTTTTATATTGCCACATAAGGAATTAATCGTCCTATTTAATGAAATAGTCAGGTGCGATCCAATACACCTATGGGCAAATCCTCCATCCGATACCATTAGTAATATGGCGGCGCCCTATTATATACATGAGGCTACAATAAAATGGGCAAATAAACACTTCTGGTTTACGCATATAAAAACAATGCCTCAGCAGCGAATCAGGTTCCCCTGATGAAGTAACGAGGTGCGTGACGTAACGCCGTAGGGAGATCGCGAGGTACTGCAGACCGGAAGTACCCGGAGGATCAGTAAGACGGCGCACTGCGCCGCTGTGGTTATCTATATGCTTTTTTATTTTTAGTTTGATGTACGAGCAACTATTATCTTTTAATAATAAACTCAGTTTGGTTCACTACTACTACACTCTTGGAGGCTTTCTTCTCTTCCCATCCCTTATCTGACATTCCTATTGGAGCTGCTCCCCCTCCCCCCCCCCCCCCCCCCAGGAGCTGCAAAATCATTGCAAGCAGAGGAGAAGTGGAGGAGATCAGTAACTACACACAGGATTGAGGAGGGAGATTTATCAGATCATGCCTTATTTTGTCAACATGGAGGTGAGAGTTCTGTGAGACTATTGCATGGACACATCAGTGACCCTTTCACCACCAGAGGATTTATATTAGCACGACTTCACTTTATTTATTTTTTGATTATTCACATCAAGGGAGTCCCATCAAGAGACTGTGCACATATCACCCCATTTTTATTTTTCATTCGTTCCTTATCTATATCTTTTTTTGGCACATTTTTCCAGGACTTTCAGGCTTACATTTGAGCCATATATATATTTAGCACTTGTGCACTTTATATATTTTTGTCACTTTGCACAGCTTAATTAAATGGTCTATTATTTACTTTAGAAGACACAGCACTGTATTTATATTAGTTATGCCATTTTGAACATTGGTATATTTGAGTGTTTATATATATGTTACTATTTATATATATATTGCATTTCCATTTTCTTCACTTTATGCAGTTTGTATGCCGGCTTTTAGCGCGAAAACACCCTCTCTTGTTACACTGATGGGACTCACCACGTCACCAAGTGATACTGCAGTGCTGGATGTACGCCCAGGCTGTACTAGGCCGCTGGTGCTTGCCAGTTCACCAGAAGGAATAGCGGCGCTAGTACTACTCTGCTCCATGATACGAGAGCCCTGCGGTTCTTGCTCCTCAACAACCTCAGAAGATCGGGATCGGGTGCGCCTGACCTTAGCAGGGACCTCACCTTCGTCGTCAGAGCTATCTGACATGGAGCCGCTGTCTTCTACGGGAAGGTATTCTGAGCCTGAATCTGACAGATACGTGACCTCCACTTCACTATCTGTCATGCTCAGAATCTCGTAGGCCTCTTTACTAGTGTACCTTCGATTTGCCATTTTGGGCTCTAAATTTAGGGGTACACTAGTAAGATTCACAGGTAAAAAAGCACCTGACTGTCGTCAGCAAATATATCAAACGCTACAAAAAAAACTGTTAGCGATCGCAGGGATCAGGCCTGACTCTGCAAACGCTGCAGTTATGTGTGTTGTGTTTGGTAAGTGACAGTGATCGATCGATACTGCACTTGGGTGGGCTGGGCTGGGCTGGGCTGGGCGGAGGGGCTAAACGCAGGTGCTAGCAGGTATCTGGGCTGATCCAGCTAACACTGCATTTTTGGGAACCCTAAACCGCTGGGGACGCTAGTATAGATCTGATCAGATCAGATATTGATCTGTTCAGATACTATACCACTAAGGGAGGTGTATGCTTTGCGCGTGGGTGTTAGCGTTACTGGCACTAACCTAACGCTGCCTGGGGCGACGCAGACCCTCTCTGGCGCTAAAACCTAATTGATATCACCCGCCGGGCGATCAGGGGGTTAAACCTTTATTGGGTTATATACGGCGGGTGCCCTGATGCTATAAAAAGCAAACTAACCAACCAGTGTCACCCTAACACTTATACGGTGATCACTGGTGAAAGGTTAACTAGGGGCAATCAGGGGGTTAAAACCTTTATTAGGTAATATATGGGGGTACCTGACGATATATAAAAACCTGACGGGTAACCTAAATAACTAAATAACTAACTGGCTAACCAGTGACACTTATACAGTGATCACTGGTAAAAGGGTTAACTCTAGGGGCGATCAAGGGGTTAAACCTTTATTAGATGATATATGGGGGTACCTGACGCTATAAAAACCTGCAGCGAACCTAAAAAAAATAACTTGCTACCTAGGGGCACCACCGACATTAATACAGCGATCGGAAAAACGATCGCTTAGTGACGCTGGCGATAAGGGGTGAAAGGGTAACCTGGGGGGCGATCAAGGGGTTAAACCTTTATTAGGGGGGGTTAGGGGGCTACCCTGGACCTAAAGGGGCCTAAACCTAACTGCCCTGCAACTTTTTACTGTCACAGATGACACAAAATGCAGTGATCAGTAAATAAATGATCACTGCAATCAGTGACACTGTGACTGGAGGCTGGTGGTGACCTGGGGGGTGATCTGGGGGTGACTGGGGGGTGAAAAGTGTGCCTACGTGTGCTGGTGTCAGTGGGCTGTTGGTGCACTTACTGTGAGATGTCTTCTGTCTTCGCGCCGGATCGAAAAGACCGCCACGAGGAGAGATGACACCACTTCCTCTACCTGTGTTTACATTTACACAGCAGAAGAAGCATATCATTTGCCGGGAGTGATCGTGAGGGGGTGGCCGGAAACCAATGGCCGTCCCCTCATCACGGATCGCTTCCGAACGGAAAACCACCGCTCACTGTACCACCCATACGAAGGCAGTCACGTACAGGTACGCGATTGTGCCTCCAGGTGCCATTCTGCCGACGTATATGTACAGTGAGCGGTCGTTAAGTGGTTAAGCCACCCGGCAGTACTGTGAGGTAGATTGGTAAGGATGCATCCTCCAATTGAGTCACCAGACTCTTTTTGAGATACCAGCCTTTTGCTCGGTCCTCTCCAAGAAGAGTCCTCCCCTGGATCTTCCAATTGCTCGGCTTCTTCCCGCAGGCAAGACAGCACAGGACCATCCCCGAACCAGTAGGCCCCAGACAGACTTCTGGGCCTACTTACAGTAATGTAGACAGCAGGCCCTGAGGCAGAAGAGGAGCCGTCACATACCTTAGGCCAGGCGGGCCACAAGGTCAGAGAGGTCAGAGAGCGAGAAAAATGGCGTCTGCCCCTTAAGTATCCTCTCCCAGAATCCACAGCTGTAAACCACTCCCACTGGGCTGTCTCTGGGGAAGGGACACCCAATACACTCCAGCCTGTTGTATTTCCAACACTAGCCGGTGGTGACGACACCTACCAGCGACAGTGGGAAATGCTCCCAACACAGCCAAAGCTGGAACAGAGGCTAATTTAGCCATGAACATTACATTCTGAACTATGTACAATTCAGATAACCCACTAAATTTACACAATAGCGCCTGGTCAACAGGAGCAGGGCACTACACATGTATCCACGTGCATGTAGTCCCATTCATGCCAACTGGGATGCAGCAGTTGCACAGCAGACAAACACAGTCACCCATATGGGCTTGCCCTTAAATTGGAGCTTGCTATCATAATGTGCTCCAACAGTGTAACTAACCTCCCATCATAGTTATATTTTGATGATTGAGTGCCAGAAAGACTTCCAGCCACCACAACCTCCAGATTTCTGAAGGGCTCCAGTGTTTGCTAGAGTTCCAGATATGCTTTATTTTTGCTCCAGGTCTCTTGGATCACCAGTGAGTCTTTATGCTCATTTCTGGGTATATAGGGGAGTCTATGTATGCGACTGTGTGCAGCAAGAACTGTTTCCTTGTTCCACAACTGACTGTATTTTTGGGGCACCCAGGCTGGTTCTGCCTCTGGATGTGAACATTATTGTATGATGTTCTAATGCTAGGGATGTCCAGACATAGCTAGAAAGGAAGATGTCATTCTTCTAACTCTCTCTACCATGTGGGCTCTGGGTTAAGGTGACCAGATTTTTTAAATGAAATTAGGGGACATATTTATTTATTTTTTACTAGTAATGGCGGCAATCAGCGACTCTCTGCCTGTCGCCGCCCGACTCAGCCTGTCAAGTCTTACTCTCCGGGCCCCGGCTACTACTGGATGGGGAGAGGAGGAAGATCATTCCGCCAGGGAAGGCAAGGAGATAAGCAGGTAGGCGGCTGGCCGGGACTTGAGCCAGGGCAGAAGAACATGCGAGCGGAGCTGAATGAGCATGCACCCAAAACTGAAGAAATATTCCCTCCGCTCCGACCAGCACATGATCATCAGAAAGGGGCACAGATAATGGAAAAAAATACCCCCCCCCCCCCAAGCTAGTGGGAGCAGCGGTGTGTAATTCAGATTTTTTTTTTTTAATTCTGCACTGTCTGTCTTTGAAATTGCCCCAGCTCAAATCCAATCTGGGGACAAAACTGGGGACAGACTTGGTCCGGGGACAGTAACCTCAATCCGGGGACTGTCCCCTGAAACCGGGGATGTCTGGTCACCCTACTCTGGGTGCCAGACTACTCCTTGGCCACTCAAACTATTTAGGAACTTTCAACTGTGGGGAATTTTTTCCACCCCTATGCCTCAAATTTTACATAATGTATAAGTAAAATCTTGTGAGTGTGCTGCTGGTATTTGTTTTAGCAGTGGTGAGAAAGGTAATTGGATCTCTTTCGTTGAAAATTTATGAAATGTTAGGGTAAAAAAACTCCATTTAGCCCACACCTCCTGTGCCACTTAACTTTATAGCCTTCACCATTCTTATCTTACATTATTTCTGCTTATGGTAGTTGTTGTTGAAGAGATGTTGGGCCTGGTTATCATCCTGGTTATCATCCTGTGAAGAAGGCTTACCACTTGGCTTTTGGTATAAATATGCATATCCTTTTTGCCATTATTGTGCTTATGAATATCTAAAGTACTTATTTTTAATAACTTACAAAGGCTTATATTGTCATTCTTTTTTCAGAAAATGCTGACTTTATTCCAAGAAGCACATTTTGAAATTTTTGGATAAATGCTGATGATATGTTGTCTTCTCTTCTAAGTGGCATTAACTGTCAAGTTGAAGAAAAATTCACTATAGTATAGTATTTATGTCCAAAAATATTAGAGGCAAATGAAATGTGTAATGTAAACATTTACCCCATTCTCTAGTTTTTTCTATATTTCTTTCTTAACCACTTCAGCCCCGGACCATTTGTCTGGTTAAAGACCAGGCCACTTTTTGCGATTCGGCACTGCGTCGTTTTAACTGACAATTGTGCAGTCGTGCGACGTAGCTCCCAAACAAAATTGACGTCCTTTTTTTCCCCACAAATAGAGCTTTCTTTTGGTGGTATTTGATCACCTCTGCGGTTTTTAGTTTTTGCGCTATAAACAAAAATAGAGCGACAATTTAAAAAAAAATCAATATTTTAAAATTTTTGCTATAATAAATATCCCCCAAAAATATATAATTTTTTTTTTATTTTCCTCAGTTTAGGCCGATACGTATTTTTCTACATATTTTTGGTAAAAAAAATCGCAATAAGCGTTTATTGATCGGTTTGCGCAAAAGTTATAGCGTCTACAAAATAGGGGGTAGTTTTATGGCATTTTTATTAATATTTTATTCTTTTGCTAGTAATGGCGGCGATCAGCAATTTTTATTGTGACTGCGGCATTATGCCGGACACATCGGACACTTTTGACACATTTTTGGGACCATTGTCATTTTTACAGCGATCGGTACTATAAAAATGCACTGATTACTGTGAAAATGACACTGGCAGTGAAGGCGTTAACCACTAGGTGGCGCTGTAGGGGTTAAGTGTGACCTGGTGAGTGATTCTTACTGTAGGGGGGATGGGCTGTGTGTTACATGACACTGATCTCCGCTCCGATTACACGGAGCAGTGATCAGTGTCATTGTCACTAGGCAGAGCGGGGAGATGCTTGTTTACATTAGCATCTCCCCGCTCTATCACTCCGTGAGACGATCGTGGGTTTTCCCGTGGCGATCGAGCCACGGTCGGGCTCACGGAGCTTGCGGCAGGGTCGCGAGTGCGCCACCGGCGGCACGCGCGCAACTGCACAGTGGCATCTTAAAGGGGTTGTACCTGTACGCCCTTATGCCTCTCCATGCCATTCTGTCTACGTAAATAGGCGTGCGGCGGTCCTTAATCGGTTAAGAAATATTTTAATGAATATTGTAATATTTTTTTTTTTTAATATGTCTTATGATTTATGTAAATGATATGACATTTGTAGATGAGGTATACCTGACTTTACATTAGAATACACTTTGAATATAAAATTTTTAAGCCACATACAATTACAGTATTATCATACCATATTTTTCACAATAGGGGTGCTTTAACCTCTTGCTGCTGGATGTACTCATATATGTGGCAGCATGGAGGTGAGCTTTACCACATGCTGCCACATATACAGTGGGTAAAATAAGTATTGTACACGTCACCGTTTTTCTAGGTAAATATATAAAGGTGCTATTGACATGACATTTTCTCCACGTGTCAGTAACAACCCATGCAATCCAAATAAAATAAAAATAAGTTCAGAAATGAAGTTCGTTGTAATAAAATAGAATGACACAGGGAAAAAGTATTGAACATGCTAACTGAAATGTATTTAATAGTTCACGAAAAATCCTTTGTTGGTAATAACGGCTTCAAGACGCCTCCTGTATGGGGAAACTAGTGACATGCATTGCTCAGGTGTGATTTTGGCCCATTCTTCCACACAAACAGTCTTCAATTCTTGAAGGTTCCGTGGTCCTCTTCTATGAACTCTGAAATTTAGTTCTTTCCATAGATTTTCTATTGGATTCAAGTCAGGTTATTGGCTTTGAAACCAATTGAGTGTTTCCTTGGCTTTGTCTTTGGGATCATTGTTTTGCTGAAATGTCCACCCTCGTTTCAACTTCATCATCCTGGTAGATGGCAGCAGATTTTATCAAGAATGTCTTGGTACATTTTTCCAGTCATCCTTCCTTTAAGGATATAAAAATTTACCAGTATTACCAGTACGCTGAAAAAAAGCCCCACACCATGATGTTTCCACCTCCAAACTTCACTGTTGGTATGGGGGTGTTTTTGGGGTGATGTGCAATGTCATTTAACCTCCAAACATGGTGTGTATTATGGCATCCAAAAAGTTAAATTTTGGTCTCATCTGACCAGACTATATTCTCCAAGTATTTCACAGGCTTGTCTAAATGTTGTGCAGCAATGAGCTTCAACATGCTTTTTCTTCAGCAATTGAGTTTTGCATGGTGAGCATGCATACAGGCCATGGCAGTTAAAGCGGAGTTCCACCGATTTTTTTTTTTTAAATTCAGCAGCTATAAATACTGCAGCAGCTGACTTTTAAAATAAGGACACTTACCTGTCCAAGGCGCCTGCGATGTCGGCACCAGAAGCCGATCTGTCCCTCGGCTCTCGGGTGCTGCTGCCGCCATCTTCGGTAAGTGAATCAGGAAATGAAGCCTTGCGGCTTCACTTCCTGGTTCCCTACTGCGCATGCACGACTTGCGCTGCGCGATCCCACTGGTCCCTGCTGTCTTCTGGGACTTGTGTGTCGCCTAGAAGACAGCTGGGGGGGGCGGAGAAGGTGTTGAAAGTGGCGTAGATACCTGGGTGGCTCAGGTATCTATGCCCGGAAGTGGGAGCAAAATACCTGTATTAGGCAGATATCTGCTCCCCCCTCCCCCCTGAAAGGTGCCAAATGTGACACCAGAGGGGGGGAGGAATCCAAAAAGCAGAAGTTCCATTTTTGGATAGAACTCCGCTTTAAGTGCATTACTTATTGTTTTCTTTGAAACAATTGTACCTGCTAATTCCAGGTCTTTTTAAAGCTCTCCACAAGTGTTCCTTGGCTCTTGGACAACTCTTTTGATAATTCTTTTCACTAATCTGTCAAATTTTGCGAGGAGCACCTGGTCGTGGCCAGTTTATGGTGAAATTATGTTCTTTCCACTTCCGGATTATGGCCCCAACAGTGCTCAATGGAACATTCAGAAGTTTAGGAATCCTTCTGTAATCAATGCCATCAGTACATTTTGCAACAATAAGGTTGTGAAGGTCTTGAGAGAGCTCTTTGCTTTTACCCATCATGAGATGTTTCTTGTGTGACACCTTGGTAATGAGACACCTTTTTATAGGCCATCAATTGAGACTGAACCAGCTGATATTAATTTGTACTGACAATGGGCAGGATTGCTTTCTAATTACTTATAGATTTCAGCTGGTGTGTTGGCTTCCCATGCCTTTTTGCCCCTTCCTTTCTTCATGTGTTCAATACTTTTTCCCTGTGTCATTCCATTTTATTACACATAACTTAATTTCTGATTTGTTTTGGTTTCTTTGTATATATGGATTACATGGGTTGTTACCGACATGTGGTGAAAAGTTCATGTCAATAGCACCTTTAGAAATTTATTTACCTAGAAAAATGGTGACATGTTCAATACTTATTTTACCTTCTGTATGTGTCTATATTTTGTGCTGTGGTGGTGTTTAATTACGTGCCACCTGCGATGTGACTGTCACAGACAAAATGATGATTGGGAGTAGGATGGGAATCACATGATCAAGAGACCAATGCAATGCCTCCAACATTACAAACTCTCAAAGGGTCAGAGGACACAAGCAGTAAGTGGTTAATGATGATAGTAATGGCAACAATTATTTTGTTGTAAGTTTTTAATTTTATAGTAATGTATGGATAACATTGTGCTTTTGTTCTTCACTTATAAATTATAATGTATACCTACTAACAGTGAAGCGCTCCTTAATATAAATTACCATATGTAGAATCAAATGTGCATATAAAAACAACAAAGCTCATAAATTACAGAATCATTAAAAAATCATGTGCAGAAAAAAAGTAAAAAACGTGAAAACAATCTCACATATCATCATTGTAAGTAAAAATAACATGTGAGAACAGTCCCATATATCATTCAATTAGGTTGTAAGTAAAAAAAAAAATGTTAGCTCAGTCCCATATATCATCCAATTAGATTATAAGTGTCCAAAAAAAAAACACCACCACAGAGTCCATGTGAAAGTAAATCTTCTACAGTAACGGAAATCTTGCACCATGGACTGCTATCATAGGGTATCATCCATGTGCCCAATCGGGTGTCTCCTCACCTGATGTGGTAGACCCCTTAAAATAATCAAGGTAGCCAAAAGCGCTTTAATCACAGATCAGGTCAACAGGTCAGCAGCACCCAGGTCACATCTCCATATTGCACAGCTCTTGCATAATAAAGCTCAAAGAGATATATGCAAAGAAGATCCAATAGTGTAGTGTTGCCAGTGACTTTTTAATAAAAGAATAAAAAGGCGTAATATTCACAATACGCAGAGACATGTACAAGTGTCTATTAACAGCGTGTATATACAGTGTAGATCTGTCAGCTCGGCAAGAGAGTGCCTGGCCCCTCCCAGCACAATGTCGTCACACAGGTCCCACCCACCTCACGCATACTGCCCCTCCGGGCTTTCTCAGAGGCCTTATTGTTTTTATTTATTTTTTATTAAAAAGTAATTGGCAATATTACACTATTGGATCTTCTTTGCATATATCTCTTTCTTGTTTTCCCATTTTTAACTTTTTTCTGCACATGATTTTTGATGTATTTGTAATTTATGAGCTTTGATACTTATATGCACATTTGAGCCTACATTTGGTATTTATATTAAGGAGCACTTCACTGTTGGTAGGTATACATGTATTGATATTAGTGTGGTGATTGCATTTCTGGAGGGATAGCTGCTCTTTCAAAATTAAAAAAATAAATATTGTAGTGTATTTTTTAGAAATAATAGCACACGTTTTTTGTACTAAACGTATAAATTATACACCTTATATTATTAGCAAATAACAATTAATAAAAGCCTGTTTGCCTCTGAAGTGCTTGTATTGGCAACGAAATGAGTACTCCTAAATAGCACTGATTGTAGACAAAATCTTGTTTGGAGCCACCAGTATCCTGAGCAGAAGGCGTGATTCAACCTATATGCACACTTATCACGGGACTTTCCTTCATTACTAAAGAAAGTGTTACAACTGAACATTATTGGACTGTTAGTCATGTGATTATGGAACAAATTATCCTAGAATAGTCTTTTCCGGATATGTAGAAAAGAGATTTTGATCTGTAGAGTAGACAGCTGTTTAAACTGGTAAGATTTCAGGAAGTGTAAAACTGTCTAATTACCAAAAGATACATAAGTATTCAAGAGAAATAAAAACAATGTTTTAAAGCTATAAAGACAGCTCAGCTCTCTCCCTTAGTTGTCCTGTATTTTAAAAACTGAAATTCTATTAATTTATACACATTAGAACATAGTAATAAACTTACATGTGAAAAACTAATTCCTACACAGGTATTGATCAACCTCCCAAATTTTTCTTTAATCTTCCAAAAGTTCAGAAAAATATACCATTAATATTTTGTTTTAATGTAACGATTATCTCAAAACAGTGCATTCACCAAAAGAGTGCAAAAAACACTGTAGGATGTGCGCCCGTCCAGATCTTCTTCTACCGTGTTCACCGAGTTGTGGATATTTGATGTTATAACTGAGTTGAGGTAATGTCTATACCTGAGAACTTTTAGAAATCAGAATCCCTGAGATTGTGGGTGAAGTAGAGGCAGGAATTGCCAGCCATACTGAATTTTGTCAGCCAATGACAGCTGATCACGTGATGTAAACAGAAGTTCGGTAATCAGTTTTTTTGTTTTTCCCCTACGCTGTCAGCGTGAAGGGAAAATAAAAGCCGATCACCAGCTTCTGTCAGAGGGACATCAGTCCCTCACACAGAGGTGCGGCTGCCTCATCAGTGCCACCTACCAGTGTCACCTATCAGTAGCCACCAGCGCCACATACCAGTGCCCACAGTGCCACCTACCAGTGCCCACAGTGCCACACATCAATGCCCACCAGTGCCCCATCATCAGTGCCACCGATCAGTGCTGCCTATCAGTGTCACCTACCAGTGCCCATCAGTGCCCACCATCAGTGCTTATCAGTGCCACCTATCAGTGCCCATTAGTGCCGCCTATCAGTGCCCATTAGTGCCGCCTATCAGTGCCCATCAGTGCAGCCTCATCAGCGCATATCAATGAAGGAGAAAAATTACCTGTTTTCAAAATGTTATAACAAACTATATAACAGGTTGTTTTTTTTTCAAAAACAGCAGTGATTAAATACCACCAAAAGAAAGCTCAATTTGTGTGAAAATAATGCCCCATACACACGATCGTTTTTCATGCCGTTAAAAATGCCATTTTAAAAAATGGCCATTAAAAATGATCGTGTGTAGGCTCCAGAGCATTTTTAACGACGTGAAAAACGGCCATGAAAAATTCCGGACATGCTCTCTTTTCTCACGTCGTTTTTCATGTCGTTTTTTTTAACGACGTGAAAAACGATAGTGTGTATGCTTTCACGACGTGAAAAAAAACGCGCATGCTCCGAAGCAACTATGAGACGGGAGCGATCGTTTTGGTAAAGCTAATGTTGGAAATGGAGATGGCACATTCGTCACGGTGGAATGTAATGATTATAAAATATTATTTATAAGCCGCACCTCCCTCCTAAATAATACTAATAATAATAAAATAATGTAATTCTCCTTTTTTCTTTAAATTTAATTTTACTTTTTTTTTTTTGTGGCCTTTTTTTTTTTTATTTTGGCTTAGATTATTCTTGTGTAAAGTTACCACAACAACCTTCCAAATGTGTCTCATTTGGCCTCAGGGAGGTTTGTGTCCCCTGATAATAACAATAATATAATTTGAGATGTCCCTGCCTGCTCCCTAGCAAGCTCTCTTTTGAAATACAAATCACATAGTCAAGTATTTTAAGGGCACTCAAATTTTTTTTTATTTCAGAACATTAACAAATTAAAGTGGAAGGCAGCACTGGAGAGCCTGCTTGCATTTGTGCATCCCTTTGACCCCACAACAACCATACAAGATGTCCAAACCAAAATAGAGATTAGATCCCCAAAAAAAATGAGCCCAATCTTGTCTTGAGCTCCCAGAGGTCAGGAGCCACAGCAGATAAGTCCTATATGTCCCCAGTCTGTGGTACTACAGCAGGCATTATTTTCTCCTCTTCCTTGTAGCCTTCTCTCCAGCCTTCTCTGCAGCCTTGGTTGGTTTCTTCCTTGGAGGCTGGGGATCAGGAGGAGAGGTTGTGGCAGGAGGAGTAGTAGGAGGAGGAGGAGGAGGTGGAGGAGTAGGGACAACCTCCGTTATGTCCGTGTACCTAGTGAGTTCACCCAGCACGCCCTTATTGATGACTTTCAATAGCACGGTCTCACTGAAAATTTTTTGCTGCAACTCCATTTGCCCTAGTTTGTGGGCGAGGACTGCGGCAAATCCCTCATCAACAGAGGGTGCCTCTCTGAGGGCCGCTGTTGCCTCTCTGAGGAAGGCCCTGGTTTCCTCCTCCACCTGCCTACCTCTCCTTGGCCCTCGTGGTTTAACTACCAGGGGAGGCATCTGGGCTCTTGTGCTGGGCCAAGCCTCCTCCTGGGTGCCACTGGGCCCAGCCTCCTCCTGGGTGCCACTGGGCCCAGCCTCCTCCTGGGTGCCACTGGGCCCTGCCTCCTCCTGGGTGCCACTGGGCCCTGCCTCCTCCTGATCCCCAACATCACCCTCTTCCTGGCTCTGCTCTGGCTGTAAAAAAAGAAAGGGACATTATTTATTTTGCCACATCATCATTCACAGACATTGTTCACCTCTAGACATTGTTGAAATCAATGCCAAAAGTTATGTCATTTTCATTGATTCCGCATCCTGGTTTTGTTGTCTTGTGCACATAAAATTAGGCCACTACTGTATCTTGCTCTTCACAAACTTTATTGGTAGAAGTGTACATACATTTAACAATACTAACATCTATTTAAATTCTACAATTTTGTACGATATAAATATAGATATCAATACTTTACCTGGCTCCATATCTCCAAATCTGCCTCCTCAAGGCCCTGATCTTGATCCTCAGAGGAAGCCAGAGCAGGGTTGTCAGGAAGGCTGGAGGACTGGCTGCAGGGAAGGCTGGAGGGTTGGGTACAAGGAAGGCTGGATTGACCTCTGGGGGGAAGGGTGGAGAGAGATTCCCGCACTTCCAGCTGGTCATCCAGAAAAGCAAGCTTACTGTAGTACCACAGACTGGGTTTATAAACCTTATCTGCTGGTGCACCTGACCTCTGGGACCTCAGGACCATAGTCCTCTGGGTCCTGTATGTCCCTCTGATGGTCGCAATTTTGTTTTTGACATCTTGGAGAGTTGTTGTGGGTATCTTTGTTTGCACAAATGCAAGCAGGCTCTCCAGTGCTGCTTTCCTGGCGTCTTTATTTTTATTACCGCCACTTTTTGTTTGCCATAATATAGGGAACTCTTGTCATTTGTCGATGAACTCCCCCATGAAGTCTGGGTTTTTAAAAGTATTCATGATATCTGTAAAAGCGAGAAACCAAAAAAAATATATATTTCAGGCAGCATTCCTCAACTGTGCATTGTCTACATATTTTGAGCACACAAATCTCCTCGTCTGATGAACCTCAAAAAGTAAAATTGTTAGGTACCTTGGTCACGACGTTCGTTGCTAACTCCCTCTCCCGACAAATGAACGTATTTCCCAGACATGGATCTTCACTTGATATACACAGCGCATGCGTGAAACTCTGCACGCTTTCCCCGCCCCTGACGTTCGATATTGTACTTTCCCCGCCCCTTCTCGCTCGTAGTGCTGAACAAAACATGGCGGAGACACAGGTGGCTGAGATTACCTCTACAGAGGATGAAATTACAGAGGAGCCCAAATCAAGACCCAGGAGATATAAGGCATCCAACATGTCATTCGAGGAAATGGTGGAGATGGTCGCCATTTTAAAGAAGGAGGATTATGATGCCAAGCATGGTCCGTATAAAAGGCCTAATCTGGTCAAGTCCAGAATTATGGGCAAAGTGGTCAAAAGTCTCCACAAAAAATTCGGGGTGTGCAGAACGAAGGAACAGCTCAGAAAACGATGGTCAGATCTGAAGTTGCGGGAGGCCAACCAATATAAAAGAATCAAGAAAGTTATATTAAAAAGTAAGTTTTTTTTTTGGAGTTTCCATGGTACATATTTTTTTCTTGTATTCTGTCGTGTATTTTTAACTTTCATATAGTACACTGAAAGATACCATCTTTCAGGTTCGTCCGCACAGTAAACGGACGTATTAAACCTCTTTCTCCGTACAGTTCCTCAAACGATGTTTTAGGATCATCCAGTGTGAACACCCATGTATTTTGGTTTATTTGGGGGAGTAAATTTGGGCCACACTTATTTTTGGTGTGCTAATCCAAAGGACATTTGTTCATTTGAAAAAACGATATGCATGGTAATGTTAAAGGGAGTGAATGCTCAGCAGCTGATGAAACATCTGAACGCAGTAGTACAAGTGTGGGCCTAAAGCCCAAAAGCTTGAGGGAGTCACACACAGGTGATCCAGTGTAGATACTTTGGGGTGTTACAATGTTTCAAATTTGTGTTCAAAATGTATATGCTCTGTTTTGGGCTATGTATCCAATCATTTGTCCCGGTTGGCACAGGGGGTAAAATTTAAAATGGAGCATGCTTCAAAAGAATGATTACAAAGTTTTTTTTCATGTTTCTTATTTTAGCAAAATTGAGTCGCTACTAATGAAACTATTCCTTTTATTTCAATCTCCCTAGGGATTCGAAAAGCTACCTCAGATGAGACGAGAATTGCAATACCTACAACAATACCCCCAGAACCCCAGGATGGAGAGGAATGTGATGTTGTGGAAGTGGAAAGTGGCACCACCACAGGTCAGAGAGAAACCAGACACATGCATGTTAAATAGATGTAGGCCTACATATTCTATCCTACATATTTCTTTTTACATTTAGGTGCAGTTCTGGCCGAAGACCCCAATAAGTTGACACATCACAGTGCCCAGATCCTGATCCAATACCTGATGGTCTGCTGTCGTGACCTCGAAAAAATTAAGGGAGACTTGCTAGAGATCAGGGCAAATACAAAGCGGGTGGAGGAAAGGCTCCAAAATATCATGGCTGTGCTTGGGCGTGTCTAATGTTTTTACACCAAATAACGTTTTACTTGCAGAGTTTTCTATGTTTTTTTGTTAGTTTACCCTTTAATGACTAGCACATGTTTAGCTTTTTCAAAATTTTGACAAATATAGTTTGTTTATGCATGGCTGGTCATGCGTTTTAATACACCCGAAATTAAGGGAACATCCACATTTCTAAGGAAGTTGCCCACCTAAACAAAAAAAATAAAGGTATTTTTACATAACAAATCATTGTGGCTTCATTATGTAAATGTGGTGCTGAGTGAACTAATCAATGTTTGGTGTTTACACTGACAATGAAGGCTAATTAAAAGATTGTTTAATCCACATGGCAAAACAAGTGCACTAGGTAAACCTACCAGAAACATCAAACATTATACAATAAAAAATACAAACCAATCTTTACTCAAGAAAAAGTTTTATTTTTTTGGTCTAAAATTATTATAGATTGTCTGGCATTTCAATGGCCCCCCTACCCATAAAATAGTCCACATATTGGTTACGGACCTCACGTCCGGTTGGGGGGGCCAAGCCAGGACGGCCAGGTTCCAGGGCCACCAAAGTTTCTGCATTGATTAAAGAGGCCTCAGGCCCACTCAAAGATATATAACTCGTTGAATGCACCCTTAGGAAATTATGCAGCACACAGCACGTCATAACCACATGGTTCCATTTGTATGGGGCAAGGTGGATGGAGGTAAGGAAGAGGCAAAATCGGCTGGCCATGATCCCAAACGCATTTTCCACCACCCTTCTGGCTCTGGCCAGCCGATAATTGAAAACCCTCCTCTCAGGGGTGAGGGTGCGTTGCGGGAATGGCCTCATCAAATGGGGTCCCAGGCCAAACGCCTCATCCGCCACAAACACAAAAGGTAGTCCCTCCACATTCTGCTCCGCTGGTGGCAAGGCCAGCAGATCCAAAAGGAGCCGTTCTCCAAACTCCGTCTGGGCAAAAACTCCTCCATCAGACATCCTGCCATTCTTGCCAACGTCCACATAGAGGAACTCGTAGGTGGCCGACACCACTGCCATCATCACGACGCTGTGGAACCCCTTATAATTATAATAAAAGGATCCCGAATGGGGTGGTGGGACGACCCGAACATGTTTGCCGTCGATGGCTCCTCCACAGTTCGGAAAGTTCCATCGCTGGGCAAACTCGGAAGCCACATTCTGCCATTCATGTGGCGAAGAAGGGAACTGTGGAATTAAAGAAATAACAAATTAATACTTGGAGCCAGAAGCATTGAAAGCTGATTTCATACACACATTCATGGCCAACATTGGTAGAAACTGTTCAAAACATAAAAAATTGGAAGCAAAAAAAAAAAAAAAAAAACATTATAGGGGGGGGGTGTTGAAGATGAGTTGGGAATATCACACATGAAGGCTGTAGCACTCTGTATTGAAGTTAACAAAAATGAAACATTCCTAGACAAAATTTAGGGTGCGTTTTGGGTAAAGCACTACGATGGAACATATCATAAAAAACATGGAAATGACTAGGCAAGGTAGGTATGGCCCCAGGATAGCATGCTGGAGAGGTTAGGTAAGCCAAATTTACAGGTAGGCCTCAAACCCCAAACTTTAAATAATAAAACATGGGGAGAAAGGGGACATTCCCTGCAGCTAAGAATCATGTGAATTAGGGACTGCAAATAAAGCAAATTAAAAATATCCAAAAATAAAAACCATACAATGTGAATTTTTGAAGAAGAACACTTACCTTAATATAGTCCTCCTGCAAAACTTGAAGGATGGCAGAACAAGTCTCTGGTATAATGATCCCCAGAGCCTGGGGGGATATGCCTGTGGAGAACTTAAGGTCCTGCAGGCTTCTCCCAGTAGCCAGGTATCGCAATGTGGCGATGAGCCTCTGCTCAGCACTGATGGCTTCCCGCATAACGGTGTCCTGCCTGGTAATATAGGGGGACACCAAAGCCAACAGCTGCTGAAATACGGGGTCAGACATCCTGAGGAAATTCCTGAAATCATCAGAATTATTCTCCCTGATCTCCCGCAACAAAGGCATGTGACAGAATTGGTGCCGCTGGAGCAACCAATTCTTGGTCCATGAACTCCTCCTGACCCTGCTCATGGCATGGAGTCGGGATACAGCATGAACCCCTGCACCAACTACAGCACGAACTCTACGACGAGTACGTAGCCGCAACATGGCTAGATAACGGTCGGCTGAACAGAACGAACTAGAAGAACGCACGGAAGAACAGCAAGGCCTATGAAGAACAAGCTGAAAAACACGAACGTGCAGAGCAGGCCGCACTGAATAAACAGATACGAACTGACTACAAGCAGTGCTAAACAGATACGAACCCACAGGCGCAAACTGAACTCCCGAAAACGATCTTCAAAGCACGAAGACTGAAAAGCGCGAATCGTCTCTCACCAAACTTTTACTAACACGCGGAAACACGGAATTAGCAAAACCGTCCCAAAGGGTGGCGTCATTCGAACGGAACTTCCCCTTTATAGTGCCGTCGTACGTGTTGAACGTCACTGCGCTTTGCTTGATCGTTTTTTTTAATGATGGTGTGTACGCAAGGCAGGCTTGAGAGGAAACATGAAAAAAAACGAGGAGAAAAACGTTGGTTTAAAAAATGACATTAAAAACGATCGTGTGTACGGGGCATAAATTATAAAAATTTCATTTGGGTACAATGTTGCATGACCACGCAATTGTCATTCAAAATGCAACAGCACTGAAAGCTGAAAATTGGTCTGGGCAGGAAGGGGGTTTAAGTGCCCAGTAGTCAAGCGGTTAAAGCGGAGTTCCAGCCTTTTTATGTTTATTAAAAGCCAGCAGCTACAAAAAGTGTAGCTGCTGACTTTTAATAAACAGACACTTACCTGCTCCATGGCCCAGCGATGCGGCCGCCCGGAGCGTCGCTCCTCTCCCCCCGTCTCCCCATTCATACTGTGGGCACCCGGCCGTAACAGCTTTCGGCTTCACGGCCGGGCACACACTGCGCATGCGCGAGTCGCGCTGCGCTCTAGGAGTGGACAGGTGATATCCTGGGACCTGTCACGTGTCCCAGGAGATCGCCTAGAGGGAGGGGCCGCCTAAGGCGAGAGGAGGAGTCGCCTAGGAGGTCCCTAGGTGGAAGTAGGAAGTGGGACAGGAAGTCCCACTCCTACCGAAGCCCCCACTCCCCCACCAAAAAAATTACATGCCAAATGTGGCATGTAAGGGGGTGAGGAGTGCTTAAAGCGGAAGTTCTACTTTTTGGTGGAACTCCGCTTTAAGGTTATCTGCCTGCAATATTAAATTTGGCCACTAGATGGAGCCCAGAATAAATGTACAGTTGAACCTCGGATTACGAGCATAATCCGTTCCAGGAGTATGCTCGTAATCCAAATAATTGAAGTCAATGGAAACGAAAATAATTAGTTCCGCATTGAATGCAGCCAGAGGTGGGGGGCGCCAGAGAGCGACAAAAACGGGCGAAAAGGCCCGAGGACACTTCGGCTCGTTTCCTGCGCCCCCGTACCTCAGGCCAAATGAGGTACTGCAGGCCAATGTTTGGCTTTTCTCGGCACCTGCGCCCCCGTACCTCAGGCCAAATGACGTACTGCAGGCCTATTTAGCTTGAATTCTGTCCATCTTGCGAGTCAACACTCGCAAACCGAGTCAGAATTAAAAAAAAACAGTTGCTCGCAAATCAAAACGCTCTCAAACCAAGTTACTCTTAAACCAAGGTTCCACTGTACTCTTCTACAGAAACTGTTCAGCTTTAATAAAAAATCCCATTATCCTTCAGTCTAAGAAAAGGAAGCAGGTGCATCCTGAGAGCTCAGACTCAATTTTAGAGACTGGAGAAAAAGAGCCAGCTATCAGAGCACATGTTGGGCTGGAATTGGCATCTCTTTGCTTTCCCTAAAGGCAGCATCGCTGGTGAGAATCACTTACTGCCATCCACAGCCTAATTATTCATTGTTTTTTCTGTATATTTCATATACTGATTATATGTACTTCTTATTTTTTTTCCTAATAGTTTCACCCACCCTGTTTTTGTTAACCACTTCAATACCAGGCACTTATACGCCTTCCTGTCCAAGCCAATTATCAGCTTTTAGCACTGTCGTAATTTGAATGACAATTGCGCGGTCATGCTACACTGTACCCAAACCAATCTTTTATAATTTTGTTCCCACAAATAGAGCTTTCTTTTGGTGGTATTTGATCACCTCTGCGATTTTTATTTTTTGCGCAACAAATAAAAAAAGAGCGAAAAGTTTTTCTTTGTTTCTGTTAATTTTTTTGTAAACAAGTACATTTTCTTCTTCAATGACGGGCACTGATAAGGCAGCACTGATGGGCACTGATGAGGTGGCACAGATGAGGTGGCACTGATGGGCACTGATGATGGGCACTGATAGGCGCTGATAGGTGGCACTGGTATGCTGCCCTGATGGGCACTCATAGGCGGCACTGATGGGCACTCATAGGCAGCACTGATGAGCACTCATAAGCGGCACTGATGGGCACTCATAGGCAGCACTGATGGGTACTTATGGGTGGCACTGATAAGTGGCATGGATGGGCACTGATAGGTGGGCACCGATGGGCATGGATGGGAACTGATAGGTGGCACTGATGGACACTGGTGGGTGGCACTGATGACACTGGTGGGTGGCATTGCTGGGCATCACAAATTTTGTTTGTGCCATAATGGTGCCAGACAGTGCCCATTTGTGGGCATTGATTGGCATATGTTATGCATACATTTGTACATGTGGATGGCCATGGGGGGGACTTACCTGGCCATCCACATTTTAGGTGCTTCCCTGTTGGTCCTGGGCGGCATCCTGGTGGTCCAGTGTGGGCATCCGAGGGGGGGCTGCGCTGATAAACAATCAGCGCAAACCCCCCCTGTCAGGAGAGCCGCCGTTCGACGCCCAGTCAGGATAACTGAACCACTTCCCGGACCTCAATCTACTATTGACCGGGCGGGAAGTGGTAATAAAGCTTCATGTAATTATGACCTGAGAAAAAAAAAAAAAGAAAAAAAAAAGGAATTAACTAGAACTGTGTCCCTCTAGAAATACTGTATATCAAGAGAGATACAGTAGGTGCCGCCGATTTTGTGTCAGTCTCGCCTGACACCCTACGAGCCCGGTCGCGAGAGCCAGCGCCGAGCTGTCTCATCATCGGGAAACTTTGTTTTTCCTTTCGCAATGAGTGACACACATTGCTGACATTGAGGCCGGTGTACGGAGATCGGACGTGGATTCCCGCCAATACCAGGCACTGTGTTTGGTATGAATCCTGAGCGGGAACTCCACGCCAAATTTTAAATAAAAAACCGGCATGAGTTCCCCTCCAGGAGCATACCAGGCCCTTCGGTTTGGTATGGATTTTAAGGGGAACCCCCCCTAAGCCGAAAAAACGGCGTGGGGGTCCCCCTCAAAATCCAAACCAGACCCTTATCCGAGCACGCAACCTGGCAGGCCGCAGGAAAAGAGGGGGGGACAAGAGAACGCCCCCCCCTCCCTCCCGAACCATACCAGGCCGCATGCCCTAAACATGGGGGGTTTGGGGCAGGGGGGCGACCTGCGCCCCCCCCACCCCAAAGCACCCTGCACTCATGTTGATGGGGACAATGGCCTCTTCCCGACAACCCTGGCCGTTGGTCTGCGGGCGGGGGCCTATCGGAATCCAGGAGCCCCCTTTAATAAGGGGGCCCCCATATCCCGGCCCCCCCACCCTATGTGAATGAGTATGGGGTACATCGTACCCCTACCCATTCACCTGGTGGAAAAAAATGTCAATAAAAAAACACTACACAGGTTTTTAAAGTAATTTATTACACAGCTCCGGGAGTCTTCTTCTGACTCCGGGGGTCTTTTCCCGACTCTGGGGGTCTTCTCCCGACTTCAGGGGTCTCTTCTTCTGCTCTCCAGTTCTTTCTGCCTTCTGCTGAGCGCCTTTGCTATCTTCTTCCAGCTCTTTTGCTAGCGGGGGTCCGGTCTTCTTCTTCGTCGCCTTCTTCCCTCTTCTCCTCCTCGATGTTCATTCGTCGCTTCCTCCCGCTGTAATGCTGGGTGTGCGGTCCGCAACGATTTATATAGGCCTCTCATGACGTCACAGGATTCATACCACACACAGTGCCTGGTATTGGCGGGAATCCACATCGGATCCCCGTTCAATACAGTGTCGCGTCGCCTTCTCGCTATTGCAGCGAGCGCGAGATGTCGGCACCCTGTCGTTGAGATGTCGGCACCCTGTTGCCGAGAATCTGCGCGATGGGATCGCGATGGATATACAATGTCTGCGGCACCTACTGTAATTACATAATACCAACAGTTTGCAGCCAAAGCCTCCCACAAAAAGGAAAAGTGCCCCAATAAAGTTAAACGGTATAAGTAATAAAGTTACAGTGTTGAGCAAGCAAGATAATTCACGTAGCACCTTTTTTTGCATAGAACCGCTGAAAAGGTATGTACATGTATACTTTCGTTTTCAGCAATGTGTCCCCTCCATTCCTTTTGTCCATTAGAAAACATTGCTGATTGCTGCCTTGTAAAAACTGTCTGTCATGGTCCCTACCGTGCCAAGCAGGCGGCCAGGCGTGGTCACGTCCCAAGTGGTTCTAGGTGGTATTGAACCCAGGACGGTCTGATTGTTGCTTCAGTTGCTTTTTACCTCTGATCCACTCCTCAGTTCTGTATTCTGCCTGCTTTCCAGCTAAGCCTAGTTCTGCATGATGTGCTGAAGGCTATTCTCTGGATCTCACCTTGCAATCAGTACCTGTCTCTCCTGGTTCAGCTGTGGCAGGTTACCTAATCAACTGGGTATTAAACACTGCCATACTCTGAGGGATTTGTCAGTTCATTGGTCTGTCTCTGTTTTGCCAAGTGTTCCTGTTTTCTAGTTGCAGTATTCCAAGACTGACCCCAGCTTCAGACCCTGGTTTGTTCTTCGTTTATCCTGACTTCTGGAATCCCTGACTATGGCTTACCTCGACTATTATTTGGCAAATTCCTGTCAAGCCCCCGTGCACAGATTCACAGCCCAGGTAGCTTCTTACCTTGTTACCGTGGGCTGTGTATTTGCAAGGGTGAGCATACATTTCTGCATTATGGACTCCAACCAAGGTAAGCCCTTACATAATGAACTGACCAACGTGGAGTCCGCAGATATGTACAAAATGCTCAACTCCCTGGCTCTGCAAGTCTCCAGCCTGGGCCAGACCATTTTGGAACTACAGCAAGAAGTTCAATTATTTAAAGGCACAGTACGCTCAGCTCCGGAAGATGCATGTCCTGAGCCGTTTGTGGTGATGCAAGAGAGGTTTGACGGTAGCCGTGCATCATTTGTGTGCTTTAAGATGGATTGTGACCTGTTGTTTGCTTTTAAACCTAGGACCTCTGCCACCGACTATATTAAGGTTCGCGCTTCCATCAACCTGCTTACTGGGCAAATCAAAGCATGGGCTCATCAGCTTTTACAGGAAAGGAGTCCAGTCTTGGACAGCTGGAAGGCATTAATGTTTGCTCTGGACTCTCTCATTCCTGTTTATAAGAAAACCAGTGTTCCCAAGTCTGCTCTCGGTTCACGTGGCCTACGGGTAGCCAGGGACAGGAATACCCTGTACAGATACGACACCAAGCCATCCCAGTATGTGCCAAGCTATGAAGCTCAGTATGTGCCAAGTCATAAAGCTCTAACACCACAAAGCCTTGACGCTCCTGTGCATGTACACACACTAACCCTGGAAGATGTGGAACCCATGGAGATCGGGGCCATCCGGTCCAAGCTATCTAAAGTTGAAAGAGAGCGAAGGAGAGGCTATGGCCTTTGTTTTTACTGTGAAGAAAGAGGGCACTTTATCTCACTCTGCCCAACTCGCCCACCTCGGCCAAAGGTTCTTCAAGTGGGTACTATTGGGATCCTTCCTGCTTCCCCAGAATTCCTGCCTGCTATCCAGCTTGAACTCCTTGTGCCCCGGTCTGACATACCAGTGAAATATGAAGTAAAAAACTGCGCTAAACCCAAAAACACAATGTTCAAGCTGCCAGCACTCAAACAGACAAGGTGATAAATGCAAACAAAATAGATAGTGCGGCGCTAGCCCAAATAGTAAAGGGTATAAAAACTCAATGTGAAGTGACAACCAACAAAGTAGTTTTTTGACTAAATGTGATAATCAATCACAATGAGGTATTTATAAAATAAACACTAGTGTGTGTACCAAATCTACATAATCTGTATAGTGAAGTAATCTTAAAGGAGCACTATACCTTTTTTTTTTTTTCCTTAAAAATAACAAACATGTTATACTTACCTCCACTGTGCAGCTCGTTTTGCACACAGTGGCCCCGATCCTGGTCTTCTGGGGTCCCTCGGCGGCTGTCTTGGCTCCTCCCCGCAAGGACTCCACACCTTAATGCGAGTGAGCTCGCATGGTGTGGAGTGATTGCGGGCGCGCTCCCGTGATACAGCGGCGGCCATAGCCGCCGACTGTATCACTCGGCCCCGCCCCCCGGCGTGCCGCGTCATTGGATGTGATTGACAGCAGCGCCAGCCAATGGCTGCGCTGCTTTCAATCTATCCAGTGTAGCCAATCGGCGGCCAGGCAGAAAAACGAAGAGGATGACGGGGACGAGCATGGGACTTTCGAGGGGCCAGGTAAGAAAAACGGGGGCTCGGGGGGGGGCGGTATTGTCGAATGTTTTTTCACCTTAATGCATAGGATGCATTAAGGTGAAAAAACATGTAACTTTACTACTCCTTTAAATGGATATTGACAAATCCATAAAGGAATAAAAGAAAAGAAGTCCATATAACGTTTTTTTTTTTTTTTCCTAAGGACATTCAGTTACTGATTTTGTCTTTTGGTTACATTGAATGGGGTGTAGGGAGGGGTGTGACTAAATGATGACAGCTTTTAATCTATGTGGTTTTAGTGTCATTTATTATTAATAACTTTTTAAATACTATTTAGGCAAACTTATTTTATTATTTTTTGTCTATTGTAAATTATGTATGTTTTTTTGATATCGGTATGAACTAGTATGCTCCTTAGTTCCAGTATCAATGTATATATTTTTTCTGTTGTTAGGATTTAACATCCGGAGCAGTTTATTGTCCCATTGCGCCCGCTGCACCCATTGTTTGTGGGTTGCGGCGGAGGTTGTGGGCTTTACTGCTTCCTGTGACACACCTGGGGGGTTCCCTCCCCCTTGGAGAGCGTGCGTATCGTTGCTATGATCTCTGTTGCCATGGTCACGCGGATGTGCGGCACACTCTCTCCCCTTGTGCTTTCGTCATTCCGGTTTAGCGTGATGACGTGCACATAACGTTTTTTTCAAACGAGGCTTGGTTTCCTCGTGGGGAGAGATGCGTGCACACCCGGCGTTGGACTGGCCTAGCTGCACGTTAGCGAGACGTGGTTGCCTCGCGGCGTAACGCACGCGCGTGCGCGCGCTCTTCTTCGGGTTGGACCTTCCTCTGGTGTGTTCCCTATAAAGAGGGGGTGACGCAGCCCATCGCCCGTGCCCCGAGACGACGTGAATTTTCACGAAACGCGTAGGGCAGGATACGAGCTTTGTGCTGACGTCACCCTCCACTGCTCGGCTTCCACGGACGTATTTGTGTGCCAGCGCCTCTGACCGGTCGGCGCTGACGCACTTTAAGGCTGTCTTTTTAACTGCTTTTGTGAGTATGATTCCATTATTCTTTTAATAAATGTACACCAAGGATTTTACACTATTCGGTGTCCTTCCTTCTTTTCATGTTGATGTTGAACATTCGCATGAGGCTGTATGAGCTGTCGGGCTACTAAACCATTGAAGTTCATCATATGCTGAAATCCAGAGGTTCCACTGAGTATCATTTGAGGCTGTTTTAGGTCCTCTGTCATAGGGGACCATCCCTTTTTGGTAAGCAGGAATTCTTACTGGTGGTGGTGAAAGTCACGGATTATAAGATTTCTGTCGTTGGCTTTTTTGGACACTTACTCACGGGTGTTTTGTTTATTATGGACTTTTAGACGTGAACCTTGAGAGTTTCATATAGCAGTTGTGGACTATCATCTTATTAACTGTTTAATCATGGTTCACTCACCTTATTATTATTTATAATTTACAGATTTTTCATGGTTCTTCATTGAGTATTTATATGATTTATCACTGTTGGTATTTGGATTTTTTTCAATTATTCAGTGGTGGGCTTATGTTCAGTCATAAGTTAGCGCGACTATATATATATTTTTTCTTATAAACAAACAAAAAGACCCTGTGCAGGCTCAAATTGTGTCCATATAACGTGAAAAAACAAACAAAAAGACCCTGTGCGGGCTCAAATTGTGTCAACTCTAATAGGAGAAAAAGCAAGTCCATATATGTTAGACACACTCTATGAAAATCTTCCCACAAAGGTGATAAGAACCAAATGTTGACTGTAGAAACACTTGAAGTGATAAACTGGATGAGGTACTCTTACCACAACCGGTGGACTCATCTATCATACGATAGTGGGTCAGATAGGCTTGAGGTCTCAGCGACCAGGGACCGTGGAGCAGGATGCCATGGACGTCTCAACTGGTCTTGAAAGGGAAATCCAATGGATAGAAATGCAGGTCCAACACTTCTCCAGCATACAGGCTCCAAGCAAACAAAGGTGGAAAAAGTAGAAACAAAGGGGAAACTCCCAATGGTGCAGGTCAATAAAACCGTGACAGGATTTATTAAATAAAACTGTCATGTGGATTGACAATGCAATAAAAGTGATCACAAAAATTAAAGCAATGTGAGGTGCAGTATGCAAGACCGACGCGTTTCGACTGCAAAGTCTTCAACAGGGGCATAGTCCTGCACCCCCCACATTGCCAACATTTATAAAATATGAAGGGGTCTGTCCCGCCCATGAAAGGAGGAGTCAGAAACAGAAATGACATCACAATCCCCAAAGTCACAACAACTAAAAGGATTAAACAATACAAATATACGTACTTCCATATGGATATCTGCCAGCATATAATGAACCCAATCATAATATAGCAAGTAATGGTTAATACAAACAGTCAGTGATATATAAAAAAAAACACTGCACAGATTCAAACCATCCCACCAAACTAGCAGCCAATCGTGGGCCCAGCTGTACTCCATGTGCTATGGGCGGTCTTATCTCTATTGCCTACATCCAATGGTAAGTGGTGTCCCCATTAGTGTAGTCACTAGATGTATGTCCGTATCTGTGAGATGTAAGGACATATCTCGATAAGGAGAAGCACCAATGGCTGTGGGCGGCACTTGCCGTCCCAGTGGAACCCTTGCTCCAGACGTGACCCCCCCCCACACTCGGGGACGGCCGTCTCGTGCTCCAATCGGATCCAAGTGTGACGTCAGAGCGTGCGTCACGCCGGGACACCACCCCGCCGTCCAGCGGCGTACATGTGATCGCAAGTGATGTAAACAAACACATCACAAGCGATCACAGACGCCGGACATCTCCCGCCCGAACGTGACGTCTGGACGCACGCCGCGACAGAATGACGTTTCGCCGTCCAACGTTAGACACGTGACCGCGAGTGGTGTGAAATGTAAACACACCATCACGTGATCACAAGAAGACGCAGCATCCTCTAAACTAAGGAGAGGCACTGCGTCAGGAAGGCAGTAAACCTGAATCGGTGGCGACCATCGCCACTCTATTTAGAAAAAAGGGGATAAATGGGGCCAATAAATAAATCAATACAGGCCAGCTTAAATCCACAAGGGATCCTTAACCCTACGTGGATTCACCTAAAGGAAGGCACCCATCCGCCCAGAAGGAAAAGTGTAAACCAGAAGGTGAACCCAAGGCTAAATGGGACATTAGTAAAGGTACCAATATCAAACCTAAATATGGGAGATGGAATAGATAGAATACAACATAACACCACTGTATGAAGTGCATGCATGCTGTAAATGAATGATCCCTACCACAAAGACATACTAGTGACTACTGTCCATAAACTTATGTAGCGGCCTCACCCCTCTCTCCCCTTCTCATTCTCGGCTTGTCTTTCTTTGTCTAGGGGTATTAGTGCTGGGGGGAGGGATGAGATTCACCACGGCCCATGTCCCCCATAGTGAAGAGGTGAAGGCCAGAAAGATCGGGCTTTGTGTAGGTGTCCTAGAGTCAAGTCCTGTCCTTCATCCTTGACTTCTTTGCTCCTAGTAACCAGAGTTCCACACAGTGAGTAGGTCCAACACAGGTTTATTCTTCTCAGCGAATAAACATACAGCACGGTTAAGTTGGATTCTTTTGCAACAACTTAGTAGTAATGGGAATAGGTCGAGGCACAATCCTTTCCCTTCTTTTGCCAACCACTGTGGTATCACCAGTGGCGAATAGTCACTGCCACTGTCTATGTGAAGTAGAACGTGAATTACCTTCGCTAGCACGGCCCCTGTCAGGGGAAGGATATCCGTCCAAGGGAGATACCGGAGGCCTCTCTGTCACCAGCGATGCTGCGCCGGACTCTCCAGAGAAGTTCTGCTCACCAGACCTCACAAACTCAGACACGGGCACCCAAGGAGTTAGGGCCCCCTCGGATTCCTCCACCCTCGCGGAACTCAGTCGAAGGTACTGAGCCCCAGGCATCCGCCATAGTACCTCACCCCAGGCTAAAGGTGCCTGAGATGGACTCCATCTCTGCTCCGGCCAGGTCAAAGGCACCGGAACGCCAGCACCCAAGCTGAAGGTGCCTGGGTGCGGCCGCGTCCTCCCGACTCTGAACCTCCACACCAACCAGCTCCGTGGTAAAGGCGTCCGCCCCTTTTATCCCCTCTCCCTTTGCGTCACAGCGGGTTCCCCGCCCCGCTGTACCAGCTCCAGGGGAGGACAAAAAGGCACAGTCTTGCGGTGTGAGTTCACCTCCGGCCCCCGGCAACAACGCCACCTATAGGCCCAGGGAACCTCACACCACCAGAGTCCTCCAAGAACCATAAAAGGGTCTCAGGAAGTGCGCATGCGCGGGGACTCAGGGACGGACGTGTGCTGACCGAGCTCCCGACACCCCGACCCACCGGAGCGAATAGCGGCGCAGGCAGCGAGGACCAGATACACAGGAGACCCGGGGAGGTGATGAATCGGAGGGCGCAGGGTCTGCCACGAAAGGGACAGTTTAAACAGTCTGCAGCCCAGAGGAGAGCGGGGCCTTCTCCCACAGCACAGCCGCGATCCAAGATGGCGCCCGGCAAGCCAGACACACGAGGCAGCACAGCAGCTAAGTCGGATGGCACATCACAGAGAGGGGGCAAACAACTCAATCCAGAGCCACCCAGGGACCCCTTTTCGTCCCAATCCTCAGGAGAGGGGGAGGGGGAGGCTGTCCAGCGGGGTGAGTCACCTTTGCATTCTTTATCCCCTGCTATGTATACTGACGGTCAGGAATCAGTGAATTCCCCTGCTTCCTCTATAGAGAGAAACATGGCAGATCTTACTGAGGCCCTCTTTAGCCGGTCTAGCCAGGACTTACCACCTCCCCAGCTGGCACATTACTCCCCAGATGCAATACTGCTGGGTCGGTTTTCCACCATGCTGCAGCAGGAACTCTCTAAGGCCTGCACGCTGATTACCACAGACCTCAAAAAAGATATCCACAGCCTGGGCGAACGCTTTGAGCATATTGAAACCAAAGTGGATAGTACTATTAAAAAAGTCAACCAGAACTCTGCCATGGTCACAGACCTTCAAGACAGATTGGAGGAAGCGTTCACGAAAATCGAAGATTTGGAGAACCGCTCACGTAGATACAATTTACGCATCCGTGGACTCCCTGAAACTCACATGGATTTGGAGGGGGCTATAAAAGACCTAATGAAAACCCTCATTCCTGACATTACGGCTCCCCAAATGGAAGTAGATCGCATTCACCGAGCACTGACAGCCCCAAGATCTGACGGACTGCCACGCGACATTATTGTCAAGCCGCATTAATATCGCGTCAAAGAAAAGATGATGTTTGCAGCCCACAATAGACCGGACTTGTCACTGTTTGGAGCTCCAATACAGCTCTTCACAGACCTGGCCCCGTCAACAGTCCAAAAACACAGAACCCTGCGACCACTGCTACAGCAACTTATGGATAAGCAGATCAAATACAGATAGGCGTTCCCATTCAAGCTGTCCTTCACCTATAAGGGAAAGTCCCACTCATTTTCCACGTTCCAGGCAGGGGAGGCCCTGCTGCTTGAACTTGGTATCATCACTCAGGACTCTCCGACTTTGTCTCCCCTACGCCGGGATAGCCGTCCCCTTTCGCCGATGTGGCAGGATCGCACGCGCTCTCGGGCCAAAAATATTTGCCGTAACACTTGAGCTTTGTTGCCATTTTTCTGCCCTTTCCTGAGACCTGCTGGTTTTTGGTCGCATAGGCCTGGCCTGGGCTCATGATGGACTATGAGCCGGATGGGGCCATCATACCTGTGCGCTGTTCAACTAAGTTACCTGGTTTACTGGCTTTTATATTGACTGTCAAAAGGTTAATCTTTTGCCTCATAGAACCCCACCTTGTTTGCCAGAACCACAGTATTTTTGAGACTGGGGCTTTTACCTGGCACGATATGCAGATCCCACGCTGGGTTGTGACTCGGAGGCAGGAACGACCGATGGGGACCCTTCCTGCCTTTGAGACATCGCCCTAGGGAACATGTCTTACTACAGACAACCTGTTATGTCATGCTGTGTCGATTGGTTTATGTTATTTTTGATTGACCTCGTATGACCTGTTTAATTAGCGCTTATTCAAGTTGGGTCGGGGTGGCTACACATGCCACCCGATTGCGAGACTACCTATTCTCTGACGAGGATGGTACCCTTGCACCTAATGTGCTGGATTTTGTCTCCGGCGGGGGTTGTTCCCCATGCTTTCATATGTCAGTTAAAAATGTTTTATTCTCATTGTCTGGGCCTAAGGCCCACGAGTGTTTTTCTTTGTCTTGCTGTTGTTCTAACATCTTTTCTTCTCCCCTTTTCCCCCTTTCTCTTGCGAGCCTCGATCTGGCACCCTCCCCCCGTATCAAGGTCCGAAGGGTCATGGAGACTGACAGTCTTCACTCCAGTGGCGCCGACCACCCCATTGGCAACGCAAGGTAAGAGTGCTCTGCCCTACCACGATGGCCACGACATTCAACACTGACTACTCCATAGTTAGCCACAATGTACATGGTTTTAATTCCCCTGCCAAGAGGACTAAAGCATTTCAGTTCTATCACAAACAGAGGGCTAAAGTCCTTCTCTTACAAGAGACCCATTTTTCACACACCTCAGCTCCTCGTTACCTCAGCGCGAAGTATCCGCACTATTATCTTGCAGGGGGCCAGGAGAAAAAGGGGGGGTAGCTATCTGTTTTTCAAAACGGCCCCCCTTCGTCCCTGTTACTGTTGTTAAAGATAAGGGGGGTAGATATATTATGGCAGTGGGGCGGCTCCACGACCGAGAGGTTTCCTTTATATCATATTATGCCCCAAACACTGGACAGCCGGAATTCTTTAGCAAAATGCTTCGAATTCTGATGCCCAAGGTCCAGGGTCAGGTGGTAATGGGGGGTGATAGCAATATTCCCTTGGACAGATTTATGGACAAGTCTGACTCCTCTAAACCAATTTTGAAACGCCCACCGACCGGGAGCAGCAAAGTGGCGCGCCTATTTCACTTCCACGATCTTATTGATAGCTGGCGTGAAAATAACCCCACGGTCAGAGACTTTACGTACTTTTCGCAGGTACATCATACTTATTCTAGGATAGATCATCTTCTAGTACGCATGCCTTTACTCCCATTTATTAAGACAGTCAAAATTTTGTCTACCCCTTGGTCGGACCATTCCCCGATCAAACTCTCTATCACAGGACTGTGGACCAAAACGAAACCCTCCCCGTGGAGACTCAATGTGAGTCTGCTAAATGACCCTATAATCTTTTTGGAAATACAAAAGGAAATACGAGAGTACTTTAGACTTAATAAAGCTGCGGACACGTCCCCCGTGATGAACTGGGTAGCTCACAAAGCTGCGATTCGGGGCATTCTATTACAAGTGGCAACTAGAGTGAAACGGGACAGGGAACAGACGATTAAGAAACTGGAGGCTAAATTAGAGGACTTAATGAACGAACAGCATGAGAATCCCCGGATAGATAAAAGGCACAAAATCGATGAAGCCAGACTAGCTCTTAACCTTAGTCTGACCACGCAAGCGGAGAAGCATATCAATTGGTCCAAACATAGGTTTTACACTATGGGGGATAAACCGACCACGATGCTAGCTAGAAAACTGGTCCCTCGACCATACACGCCGACTTTACCTAAACTGAGATTGTCCACGGGCCTTACCACCCAAAACCCTGAAAAGATTATTGGGGAATTTCACAAGTTCTACGCTAAGCTGTATGGGGCGCAAAATACGTCTGATTCATCTGGAGCGGACGCGTTCTTCCACAACTTACAGCTGCCCACACTGACGCAGGCCCACGCGGAACTGATGGACGGAGCCTTTACGGAACTTGAAGTCACGGCCACAATCAAAACATTGCATCCTACTAAAGCTCCAGGGCCTGACGGCTTCCCAGGCCACTATTATAGGAAGTATCAAGATCTCCTCACCCCTCACTTATGCCCCTACTTTAATGACCTGAGGAGTGGTGGTGGGCTTCCCTGTCACCAAAATATGGCGTATATAAGTGTCATTCCGAAGCCGAGAAAAGATCACGGGGATTGCTCCAATTACCGCCCGATTTCTCTGATCAATACGGATCTGAAAATCCTAACTAAAATACTGGCCCAAAGACTTAATACTTTTCTTGAGGGCTATATTCACCCTGATCAGGCTGGTTTCGTCCCGAATAGACAGGCATCAGATCAAACACGTTGGTTAATTAATCTCATTTCGGCAGTCCAGTCTGATTGGGACGGCATAGGACCCAGAAGGGGAATGTTGCTCTCATTGGACATCCGGAAGGCGTTTGATTCCATTTCCTGGGAATATCTATTTGACGTCCTTACTCGCTATGGATTTGGGGGGCGCTTTCTGGGTCTCCTCCGCATTTTATATGACTCCCCGAGCGCTTCACTAATGCTCAGAGGATATACTTCTCAATCATTTCCAATCTGTAGAGGAACTAGACAGGGATGCCCATTGTCACCGCTATTATTCGCACTGGCGATAGAGCCACTTGTGATTAAAATTCGTTAAAGCAGAGATGTTCAGGGGATTTACTGCGGGGACTATGAACACAAATTCCTACTCTTTGCCGATGACCTATTGCTGACCTTGACCTCACCAATTACATCCCTGCCCAATTTACTTGCAATCTTGCAACCATTTTCTGACATATCTGGGTTGACAATTAACCATAGTAAGTCAAGGGCACTGAACTTGTCATTGCTGAGCTCCACGCAGACGACACTTGAGCAAACATTTCCATTTCGATGGGAATCGGATGCTCTTCCTTACTTAGGTATACATTTGACCTCATCTGTTGGTACATTGTACAAAGGGAACTATCCTGCCCTTTTTAAGCGACTGACAGAAGATTTGGCTAAGTGGCAGGTTCATCCACCGTCGTGGTTCGGCAGACTACACTCAATAAAAATGAATGTTCTACCCCGATTGTTATATTTTTTCCGTACCTTGCCGGTTTCCCTGGCCCGTAACGACCTTCAACAATTTCAGAATAAGGTTCTGCAATTCATTTGGGGAGACAAGAGACCTAGGGTGAATAGGAGTACCCTATATGCGTTAAAACGGAAGGGAGGCCTAGGCTTGCCTGATTTCTTGAAATATTTCTATGCTGCCCAGGTAGCACAACTCACTAGGTTCCATTCCCAACGGGCACCGGCCATATGGATGGCCATGGAATCCCACTCTTGCCGTCCCACTCCAATTTCTCACATTTTGTGGCTCTCTATCAAAGAGCAGCCTGCTGTATTATGCCCTACTTTATCTTTGTCTTTGGAAATATGGGACAGACTATCCAGATCCCACAAATTTAAATCCCCTCATTCTCCACTGGCACCTCTACTACGCAATAGAGCTTTCACCCCGGGTCTCACCCCCCTGGCATTTGAGTGGTGGACCAATAAAGGTCTCCTACGCATAGCTGACTTATGTGATCGTAGGGGTATGCTACCTGAGAGGGTATTGACTGATAAGTATCTTATGCCTCCAGCAGAGAGTTTTAGATTTGCTCAGATTTCACATTATATGCAAACCCTTGCTAGAAAGAGTGACCTCGCAGCTCTAACTCTAGTGGAGTATATGTGCCGAAATTATGATAAAATCAAAGGTCATCTGTCCGCTGTCTATTCGATATTGTTGAGCGCATCGACAAAGTTGAACTATATGGTCCACTGGGAGACCGATTTGAAGGAAACCCTGGAATTGGACGACTGGCATAGGATAGCAGAGACAGCCTCTCGGTCGCTCATCAATACATCAATAATAGAGGCGAACTACAAAGTTCTGCTAAGGTGGTATATGGTGCCGGCCAGGCTGGCGACTTTTATATCGGGGGCAACCCCGTTCTGCTTTAGAGGTTGTGGTCAGGTCGGTACCACCTTTCATATATGGTGGACATGCCCCAAGGTACGGAGGTTTTGGATCCGGGTATATAATTTCATTTACTCCCTCACTCAGGTTAACCTGATTAAGTCAGCCAAACAAGCACTACTAGGGAGCAGAATGGTAGAGGCCTCCAAGAATTGCAGGCGACTCTTGACATTTATATTCATTTCAGCAAAGATAACCATCGCTAGGAACTGGAGATCGGCGGCTCTGCCATTTGATCAGTTTAAAGGTAAATTGTCTTGGTTGATGCTGAACGAACGGTTGACGGCATTGGCTCAAGACAAAATGAAGCTCTTTCATAAAGTGTGGGACCCATGGCTTCATTACCTTACTAGTGACCCCAGGATACCTACAGCTTAACATTGATTTTTCTCTAGGGGAGTCGGGGTGCTTGATTGGGGCTCCTTCCCTTCCTTTCCCTTCCTCCCCCTTTTCCCTCTTCTCAACTATTCTTTTCTTGCTTTGTTTCCTTCCCCCCTATTCCTTGCTTCTAATTTCTTATTGATTGTTTTTTTTGGAGTCAGCTCCAGGCCTTAGAGGTCTGTACGACTCCCTGCTTTCACCGGTTTATAAGTTATTAATAGAACCGTTGTCGGTCTGAACTGCACTAAGAGTTGCCCGCGCAGGCTGAGGAATTGAACCCCCCCGACAAGCAGATGGGGGGACGGCTCCTCTAGGCGGGTAGTTCATCAGTTGAAACCTGGGATGTCGGGAGGAGTTGGGGTTTCAGGGGCGCAGTAGTTTCCTGTAAGCTACCCAAAAGTGCAATTATGCTCCAGCCCATGCTGGAGATTCTTCAGCAGATTTGTTTTGTTTTTTTTGTTTTTTGTTTTTTGGATACTATAACATGGACCCCTGGGCGTTATGATCTTAGCGATTTGAATCCCAGAGGCTATGTACCACACAAAAGAGGATATGAAGCGGCTAAACATTTTTTGGAGAATTTGACTGTACAATGTATTGATGTATATTTTACACTTTTTGTATGACACAAACTAATAAAAATATTGAAACATAAAAAGGGTCTCAGATTCCCTAGCAATCAGTGCATCTGGGTTACACTACCACCCAGATGCTTCCCCTAAATTCAAATACCCGCTACATTTATTTAAAGACTCTATATCTATATCCAAATGAAAAGGGCGTCAATAGTTCTAATATGAATTCTCTTTGAATAGGGGGAATTTTTCCATCTGTCTCCAAAAAAGGGCGTCATCAATAAAGCGACACCAAAAATGTAAATTATCCTCTCTATTGACGTACAGTGTCTCCATAAATAAATTGGCAAGACTAGGAGTAAATTTAGCTCCCATGGCTACGCCTGTGCACTGTAGGTAGAATTCCCCTCATAAGAAAAAATAATTATGTTCCATACCAAATTTTAATAGTTCTAATATGAATTCTCTTTGAATAAGGGGAATTTTTCCATCTATCTCCAAAAAATGTTTAGCCGCTTCATATCCTCTTTTGTGTGGTACGATTGCATAGAGGGATGAAACATTTGCTGTCACCAGCAGTGCTTCTCCCTCTAACCTCATCTGGGCTAGGTTATTGATCATATGCGTAGTGTCTCTCAAATACACCGGTGTGTTTTTAACCAAAGGCTGTAGGAAGAAATCCATATATTTGCCTATACATGCAGTCAATAAATCAATACTAACTATCGGTCTCCCCAGAGGTATATTATGACATTTGTGTATTTTAGGGAGATAATAAATAATCGGAGTCCGTGGTGCCAGGGGTAAAAAAAAAAAAAAAACCTTTCTCTTTTTTTTTATCCAGGATATGGTTAGCAAAAAAGGGATCACTTTTTAAAATTTCATAAGTGTTCCTATCAGACAGATAATAGGCGATTAATTTATTCCAAACAGTCCTTCTTCAGAGGAACCAACCCCCCCCCTTTGTCAGCTGACCTTATAATCAATTGCTTTTGATCACATAAGGATTGTATACCCAACTGTAGATCCCCATTTGGTTTAAAACGAAATTCACTTGTTTCTAAATCCTTCAAAACTAGGTGTTTAAAGACCCATAAATTAAGTCAGAGGTTCCTCGGGGGGTTGAATAAGGAAGCATTTCTCAATCCTGTATGAATATTTCCCCTGTTTTCCTTACACTACATAGTGAAAAAATAATAATAATCAGCGCAATAAACAATGTGATTGTAAAAAAAAATAATAATAATAATCAATATAATAGCCTACTAATAGGCTTGATGTGATTGCAGCCCCCACCACTTGTGACTCTCAGTAGGTAATAAACAAAATATAATATATATAGTGTAGCGCAGGGGTCTCCAAACTGCGGCCCGAGGGCCGAATGTGGCCCTTTGCTAGCCTTCATCCGGCCCTTGGGGCACTATTGCTCCCAATGATATAAGGCACTATTCCTCCCAATGACACCAACAATGGGGCACTATTTCTTCCACTAACACCAATGATGGAGCACTATTCCTCCTCCTACTGACCACCAACACTGAGGCCGTGTTTATTCTCACTGATGCTTGGCCCCGAAGCATTTTCTACCCTCCAACTGGTCGGAATCCAGCCCCCCTGAAGTCTGAAGGACAGTAAACTGGCCCTTTGCTTAAAAAGTTTGGAGAACTCTGGTGTAGCGCAAGCAAAAACTCATAAATCAAGTCCAAATATTGACAAAATTCCACCGTAGTGCAACTTTCAGTGACAGTTCATTGATATCCAGTGACTTCAGTGACCGCCACCTCTAGCTGGAATGCCTGCTCACCTCCCAATGTTGACCCCACTACAGAGTCACACACGCCTGTAGTAATATCTCTAAGGATGCCTCAGGGAAACCCTTCCTCCTCCTGGTGTTCCTGGACAAGACAGACCTCCTCCTGAGTTCTCACAACATGGACCCCACTACAGAGTCAGACATGCCTGATGAAATATCTCTCAGGATACCTCAGAAACACGAATCTTCATCACAGTGCACCTAGACGGCTCTGACCTCCTCCTGGGATCTCATTCAGTCATGTTTAGCCATATAAAACAAAGTCAAACCATAGTGCTCTCTGCTAATAACATTTAATAAAACTTAACTCAGAGATAAAATACTTACATACAATGATTTTAATGAGGCAAAAATCAAACTTTTAGAATTTTGGGTAAAAAAACAAAACAGTCTCTCGATTGAGAAAAGAAATTGGGGATATTAAAGAGAAATTGGCCCCTTTTAACCGTTTGCCGACTGCCTCACGCACTTATGCGTCGGCAGAATGGCACGGGCAGGCCATTCTGCCGACGTATATATACGTCGCTTTGAATCTGCCGCCTAGCTCCGTGACCGTGCCCGCGGGACCCGCGGACTCGATGTCCGCCGGTGTCCGGCGATCGTGTCTCGGAACGGCAGAAGGGGGGTATGCCTTTGTAAACAAGGCATCTCCCTGTTCTGCCTAGTGACAGGACACTGATCGTCTGCTCCCTGTAATCGGGAGCAGTGATCAGTGTCGTGTCACAGTAAGCCCCGCCCCCACACAGTTAGAATCACTCCCTAGGACACACTTAACCCCTTCCCCGCTGGTTAACCCCTTCACTGCCAGTGTCATTTACACAGTAATCAGTGCATTTTTATAGCACTGATAGCTGTATAAATGACAATGGTCCCAAAACAGAGTCAAAAGTGTCTGATGTGTCCGCTATAATGTCGCAGTCACGATAAAAATCACAGATCACCGCCATAAATAATTAATAATAAAAATGCCATAAAACTACCCCCTATTTTGTAGACGCTATAACTTTTGCACAAACCAATGAATATACGCTTATTGCGTTTTTTTTTTTTTTTACTAAAAATATGTAGAAGAATACATATTGGCCTAAACTGAGGATATTTATTATAGCAAAAAGTAAAAAATATTGCTTTTTTTTCAAAATTGTCGCTTTATTTTTGTTTATAGCGCAAAAAATTAAAACCGCAGAGGTGATCAAATACCACCAAACGAAAGCTCTATTTGTGGGGAAAAAAAGGACGTCAATTTTGTTTGGGAGCCACGTCGCATGACCGTGCAATTGTCAGTTAAAGCGACGCAGTGCCGAATCGCAAAAAGTGGCCCGGCAGCCAAATCCTCCGGGGCTGAAGTGGTTAATAAAGAGGAATCTTATCAAGTGTACACCCGGGAATTAAAAGAAACTCTAGCAGTAGAGGAGGAAGCACAAGGAATCAAAAAGAGAAAAAAATATTTTTGCAATAATAACCGCTTCAGCCCCGGAAGAATTGGCTGCTCAATGACCGGGTCATTTTTTGCGATTCAGCACTGCGTCGCTTAAACTGACAATTGCGCGGTCATGCGACGCTGTACCCAAACAAAATTAACTTCCTTTTTTTCCCACAAATAGAGCTTTCTTTTGGTGGTATTTGATCATCTCTGCAATTTATTTATTTTTGCGCTATAATTAAAAAAACACACAATATTTTGTACTTTTTTGCTATAATAAATATCCCCAATTTTTTTTTAAAAAAAAGCAAATTTTTTCTCAGTTTAGACCGATATGTATTCTTCTACATATTTTTGGTAATGAAAATCGCAATAAGCGTATATTGATTGGTTTGCGCAAAAGTTATAGCTTCTACAAAATAGGGGATAGATTTATAGCATTTTTATTATTATTATTTTTTTACTAGTAATGGTGGCGATCTGCGATTTTTATCGGAACTGCGACATTATGGTGGAGACATCGGACACTTTTGACACATTTTTGGGACCATTGGCATTTATACAGTGATCAGTGCTATAAAAATGTACTGATTACTGTAAAAATGTCACTGGCAGGGAATGCGTTAACACTAGGGGGTGGTCAAGGGGTTAATTGTGTTCCCTAGGTGTGTTTCTAACTGTGGGGGGAGGGGACTGACCTAGAGGAAATGACATATCGTGATTCCTAGCTATTAGGAACTCACGATCTGTCTCTCCTTACAGAACAGAACAGGGATTTGTGTGTTTACACACACACACGTCCCCGTTCTGCCTCTCGTGCCCGCGATAGTTTATGGCCGGTGGTCATCACGACTGCCGGTCACAAGCATCGGCACCCCCACGATGCAGCTATCGGCTATCCAGCTTAAAGGGACCGACGTACAGCTACGATGGTTCGCGTGATCGTGCCGACCTGCCACAGTATAATGACGGCGGCTGGTCGGCAAGTGGTTAATGATTATAAACGTAATAAAGTTTGGAAAGACTATGTTTATCAAACCCTTTTCGTATGTTGGCCAGGTGTTCACCAATGCGCACATTATGTGCCCTGATGGTCCTGCCAACATATTGAAACTCCACACATACACAGAGTGGAGAGCATCGAGTGAGTCTAGATTGAAGTGTGCAGGGCTGGGAAGCTAATCAGAAGGCTGTTTGATTGATCCATTGCAGAAGTCAGATTAAACACTGGAGGAATCCATACATCTGTTCACCTTATACGTATCACGATCTCCTATAATTTAGAGATCATGGGGATCTGGTAAGTGTCACATTTAATTTCATATCTGAAACACGGATTGCATATTATTTTATCACTTGAAATGGTTCACTTGATTTTTTGCAGCAAGATTTGAACAATATTTTGAATTAATACACATGGAAACTTATTGTGTGATATTTGTCTTTAATATTTGTGTCATCATGTTGGCATAATTACATGGTGAAATATTTTGTGTTGGGTCACAATATTCTATTTTTGTGGTTTACACAAGCCAGCACATATCTTTTATATCTTGAGCACCTATTTTTCACCTCCTCATATTCAAGTCGTGGTAAAAGTGCAGCAGTCTTTTATTTTATTTTGCGAAAGATTTTCCTTTATAATATTCGAAAACACAATTGTCAGTTTCAATGGTATTTGCTTCCTTTAAACACTCCTTGATATTTGGCTCACACATCAAAGGCTTGGCAGAGGAAAGTACTTGCTTTGTGTTTAGTTATTGTAGAAAGGTTTACTGGAAACATTTTTCAAGGTATAAATAAAAACTCCCTACCACACTTTTAAATCTGATATGCCGCGTACACACGATCGGAATTTCCGTCAACAAAACCGTGGTTTATTTTTCCGTCGGATGTTGGCTCAAACTTGTCTTGCACACACACAGTCGCACAAATGTTGCTCGGAAATTCCGATGATCAAGAACATGGAAACGTACAACACTACAACGAGCCAAGAAAAATGAAGTACAATGATTCCGAGCATGCGTCAAATTGATACCGAGCATGCGCAGCACTTTTGTGCGTCGGAAATGGCTACACACGGTCGGAATTTCCGATAAGAACTTTTGCCGTCGGAAAAATAGAGAACCTCCCCTCAATCATTTATTGCCGGAAATTCCGACAGAAAATGTCCGATGGAGCATACACAAGTAATATCGTAATATCGTAATTTCCGATGAAAAGCTCACACCGAACATTTGTTGTCGGATATTCCGACCGCGTGTACACGGCATTACTGTAATAATGTTTTAGTAGCAGTTTGTTTTCTTGATAAATTCATGTCAGGAGAAAACATTTATATATTTCCCGATCCAAATATTGCATGTGATATTGAAAAATTTAATTCACTGTCAGTTTATGCGGTATTTACTGCAACACTGCATAAACTGATGTAAAAAATCTATTAATTAAACAAATAAATAAATATATTGGATAATCAAGTCATGATCTAGCATGCGCTATTTAACACATTTACTTGTGAGTTTAATATATCTGGTTGTGAACGAGCCGGCACCTGCCAACATCCTAACAACCAGGGACTCATCTCTGCTGTCACCTGGGGATTCTCCACCGACAGCAGAATGTAAACAAAAGCCCGGACAGTAAGAAAAAAAAAGGAAACAGCATGCAGTTTCCCATACAATCCATACCAGGCCCTTCAGGTCTGGTATGGATTTTAAAGAGGACCCCACACCACAAATCAAAAAAAGAAATGGTGTGAGATTCCTCTAAAAATCAATACCAGACCCTTATCTGAGCATGCATGGACCAAACCATACCAGGCCACATGCTCTCAACATGGGAGGGGGTACTTTGCCAGAGGATGCGCCCCTGGCAAAGTACCTTGCCCACAAGATGATGAGGACAAGGGCCTTTTTCTCACAACCCTGGCTTGGTGACTGTGGGGGTGCGGGAGGGGCTTATCGGAATCTTCAAGCCCCCTTTAACATGAGGGCCCCCAGATCCCACCCCCCATGTGAATGATTGATACACAGTACCCCTACTCATTCATCCAAATAAATAGAATGTGCCCTAGAAATAAACACACCAAAACTTTTGACAAGCCCACGAGTTCACTATATGGACCACTTATGTATTTATACATGTTGACCATATCCCCCTGAGAGAATAAATTCAGTTCCTCTAATCTTTCCTTATAGAAAGATTATGTACTCCTAGACTGTAAGCTCTAACGAACAGGGCCCTCTGATTCCTCCTGAATTGAATTGTACTGTAACTTTACTGTCTGCCCACCTGTTGTAAAGTACTGTGCAAACTGTTGTTATATGAATCCTGTATGATAATAATAATAATGGAGTATAGGCAATGATTCCAAAAGCATTACCCAACTTTCGAGTGTTGCTCTTGGAATCATTGCCCATACTCCGTGAAAATAATAGGTACATCTAGTAGACTAAAAGGTGATGATCAATCAATAAGCAACAAAATGAAGTTATGCATAAAATGGTACAATATAACATGGAAATAATAAACATAAAAGTGAATGAATCCAAGGTGAAAATACAAAAAGGTGCTAAGTGCTGGTGAACATGCGCCAGAAAAAATCCTCAGACTGTGGCTGAAATGTCTCAAAGCATGATTGCTGCAATAAAAGTCATACAAATGGTAGAAAGCGTTGATCTGTGTTCTTGTGCAAACAAATAACTGTGACTGGTTTAGAAAACAACTGGTGAAGGTGCTGGTGCCAGGTATTCCAAAGTGAAGTGTTGTTGTTGCAGGGAGAAGGAACATTTCCTATTTCCCTTGTGATTAGTGTGGATGTCCCCTTACCTTACTGCTGTAAGCTAACAGCATATGAAGATCTTTATTGGTGGATCCGGCGTATACTCCGGTCAATCCCTGGCGTGGCGTCTCCTAGCGCTGTATGACCTCTATCTTTTAATGGGGTTTCCCACTGGACTCCCGCTTGGTGTAGTAGTAGTAACCCTCACAGAAAAGGGAGATGGATGTGCCAATAGTGTAGTATGTTTTTAAAATAAATTTATTGGCAATAAAAACATCATAAAAGGTACTCACAAAAAGTGCATGGAAGAAAGCATGTAAAAGACGAGCAGCGAGCTCCCAAGTGTCACCTCCGGTGCCTCGCGTGTTCGTCAACGCAGATCAACGCTTTCTACCATTTAAATGACTTTTATTGTAGCAATCATGCTTTGAGACATTTCAGCCACAGTCTGAGGATTTTTTCTGGCGCATGTTCACCAGCACTTAGCACCTTATTGTATTTTCACCTTGGATTCATTCACTTTTATGTTTATTATTTCCATGTTATGTTGTACCATTTTATGCATAACTGTAGCGGCCTCACCCTCTCTCTCTTCTTTAGTGGATACTTTGGCTTCGGTCTAGGGGTATCTTGAAGGGGAGAGCGAGGTGCGCCACGGCCCATGTCCTCTAGATTACAGCGTGTAGAGGTTAAGGCCAGAATCAGATTACCTTCGGGCTGTGTATACGCTCAGAGCCAAGTCTGTTCTGCTGATAACCCCCTTTGCTCCCAGTAATTGGAGTACCACACACTGAAAAGGTCCAACACTTATTTATTCCATAACGGCAAACAAATAGTCCTTTGCGAGCAGACAGTTTGAGACCCATAGAACAGTCCAGTATTGGTGGGGAGTAGGTCAAGGCACAATCCTCAAAGAAACTAAACCGTTGAGGTTTCACCAACGGTTGCTAAGCACAGTGGCTGTTAAATAGACTTTTTGGCCTCAGAGTCTCTTCCAGCGACTCTAGTGAACAGGAACAGGAGTTACCTTCGCTACATTGCAGCCCCTGTCAGGGGGAAGACATCCCTCCAAGGGAGTTACCAGAGGCCCCGCCGTCACCGGATTAATGCTGTACCGGGCTATTCGGAAGGGTTACACTCCCCGGCCTCCTCGCCTCAGATACGGGTCCCAACACCTTAGGGCCCCTCAGACTCCTCCATCCTCGCGGGACCCAGTCGAAGTTACTGGCCCCAGGCCTTGGCCGTAGTACCTCACCCCAGGCTTAAGGTGCCTGGGATGGACTCCATCCCTCGCTCCGGCCAGGTCAAGGGCACCTGGGCCCGAAACTCCAGAACGCCAGCACCCAGGCCGAAGGTGCCTGGGTGCGGCCGCGTCCTCCAACTCTGAACCCCGAGGTCAGGGTGTCCGCCCCTTTTATCTCCTCTCCCTTTGCGTCACAGCGGGTTCCCCGCCTCGCTGTACCGGCGCCAGGAAAGGACAAAAAAAGAACAGTCTTGCGGTGCAGGTTCAACTCCGACCCAGGGCGACAACGCCACCTGCAGGCCACAGGGAACCTTGCACCACCAGAGTCCTCCAAGAACCACAAAAGGGACTCTCAGATTCCCTAACAATTATTACATCTGGGTTAAATGACCCAGATGCTCCCCCCCAAATTTAAATACCCGCTACACTTCATTTTGTTGCTTATTGATTGATCATCACCTTTTAGTCTACTAGATGTACCTATTATTTTCACCTTTCCTTCCCATCCCCTAATCAGCGCGGCATTATCACTTTTTCATTTACTCTGGGTTTCTGATATACCTCCAGTGCTGCAGCGATACCCTCTCCCTTTCCCCTTCCCCACCTCTTTGGCAGCGCGGTAATACCTCACCTATTCATTGCCTATACTCCATTTTAATTACAAGCTTGTTTTATCAGATTTTCTGTAAGTGTAAACCCCCTTTTATACCTTTAAACGTCAAACAGTATCACACTATGTGCAGATTATTTGTTTTTCTAGCACACCATTTGATGTGATTCATCGCATGTTTTGGAGTCCATCATGGATATCTGATAGTCCTCATTCAACATTGGATGGAACCCTTCTTACCGTTTTTCCAGTGGTGGGAGCTCCTGTTTGAGGTCATTCCCTCAAGAGTGCCTGTTTGACCCACGTGCTATACGGTACGTGTGTCCATCAACTCTGGTAAGCGTGAACATTTTACCATTTTGAATGTATTTTCAAGATTCATCCCGGATTATCCAAGAAAGACCTTTCACCTTCACTTTAATCTGAACTCTAATGGACCTTCCATAGATGTTTATTATTCACTTTGGACTTTTATGTTTTGTTCAATTTTGTATTGCCTACTTTACCCTTCCAGGTTCACACGCTATTCACTTGTTTACTTAGCGCGACACTTTCGTTTTTTATTACCTTATAAACTATAGCCCACATTTGATTGCTTAGCTTATGTCCTTTTATCATGATGTTTATATATAACACACTATATCAGGCTACTCTTTTTTCTTTCTTTTGCTGTAGTGGTTGTTTCATGTTAGTACCAACCCTTGCCTACCGCAGTTAGAATTGGTGCCCCTGCAATATTCCTTGTTAATATCAGAGTGTCAGTATTACAGTATTATTTGAGGCTATGTTAGCCCTAAATTGGAAATGTTTTTTTTTCGGTCCAATGATTTGTTAGATATTGATAGTCAATTATACTTCCCTTGGACTGGTCTGCTTGTGTCCCCTGTGATCGCAAGGAGCCTCCCCTTCATACATTTGTGGATTCACTCGGTGGCTTTCCTTGATGTTCCTCTGGGTGAGTTCCAAGGGATTGGACAGAATAAGCAATTAATCATGTATATTAATTGTAAGCTTTATAGTACTTTGTAAATAATAAGTGTTTCTGTACATGATCTTATCTAGGGTTGTCCCGATACCGATACTAGTATCGGTATCGGTACCGATACAGAGCATTTGCCCAAGTACGTGTACTCGGGCAAATGCTCCCGATGCTTCACCCGATACCTGGACAGTCAGCGGTGATCAGTGCGTGGGAGATCACCGCTGTATAGATTTAAAAGTCTCTCCGCCTCTCCCCCCCTTTAAGCTGCTGTAGTGAAATCAGCGGTGATCGGTGCTTGTAACTCACACACGATCACCGCTGACTGTCCCCGCATCCTCCTCCAGCCCCCCTCCGTTCTGCGGTCTCGTATCCCCTCCATTCTGATGTCTCCCTCCGTCCGTGACCCCCTCCACTCTGGTGTCTCCCTCCGTCCGTGACCCCCTCCACTCTGATGTCTCCCTCCGTCCGTGACCCCCTCCACTCTGATGTCTCCCTCCGTCCGTGACCCCCTCCACTCTGATGTCTCCCTCCGTCCATGACCCCCTCCATTCTGATGTCTCCCTCCGTGCTGCCATCCCCTTCCGTTCTCCTCCTCTACCCCCTCTTACTGTCAGGATGGAGAGCGGAGGTAGGAGCCAGTAAACCCGGCTCCTTACTGTTCCGAATGAACAGAGTCAGTGATCACTGACTCTGTTCATTCACATAACTGAAACATCGTAAACTGTGTTTACAATGTTTCAGTTTATGAATGGAGAGGAGCCGCTGTCTTCTCTCCATTCATTTTCAGCGCAGCTGAGGCTGCTGAGAAAGGGACTGGGGAATCTGTCCCTAGTCCCTTTCTCTGTCTCTGTCTCAAAGGGGAGATGTCAGAGGTCTGTTAAGACCCCTGATATCTCACCAAAGCCCCCCAACAGGGCTGATAAAAAAATAAAAAATTTAATAAAAAAATAAATAATAAAGAAATGAATTGTAAAAAATAAATAAAATAAAATAGAAGAAAAAACACACTGACACTGTCCACCCCCCACCCCCTTAAAAAAAGAAAACATTGTAAAAAATCAATAAATCAATAAATAAAATAAATTGTAAAAAATAAAAATAAAAAATTGTAAAAAATAATTTTTTTTTTTTTAAAAGAGATTAAAAAAAAGTATCGGTATTCGGTATCGGCGAGTACTTGGAAAAAAGTATCGGTACTTGTACTCGGTCTTAAAAAAGTGGTATCGGGACAACCCTAATCTTATCTTTATCAGAGGTTTGTGGAAAAGTGGTGATCTGTAAATCCCATGAAGAAGCCAAATTTGGGGAAACATGTTGGGATTCGTAACCACGTCTTCACCACCTCTATATATGGACACCAGTGATCATTGATGTGATATGTACAAACACTCAGATTTTTATTGAACCCATTTTTTAATCCTATGGGAATAAACTTTATTGGTTTTATTTAAGTGTGTATTTCTCTGATTGTGAGCACCGTTATAATCCCAAAATACTCAGTTGCTTTATTTTATACTCAATAGGGATGAAGTGTCAGATACTATATTGTTACCTAATTGCTATTCAAGCTTGTGTCCGGTGGATTGTGGATCCCGGTAGCCGCGGCCCAGTGATCACTATACGATCACATAATCACAATGTCAACAAGTTGTTATGAATTCATTTATAACTACTGTGTTTCCTATGCTGTGATTGGCCCACAGCTATCAAAGTGTAAAAAAAAAAAACCCTGATCATCCCCTCAGAGAAGTACAGTTTTTTTACGGTGACACTGAACTACTGTGATAAAAGTATGCATAAACAAAAATTGTAAAAAATTAAATAAAAAAATATGTATTTATTTTTTAACATACTGTCACTAATCAGTGTCCCTGATCACCGCCACGCCAGTCATATGATGACGTTGTACTGCTCTGATGAAAGTATGTTATTACATTTCTTCATTTTCAAAAAACCTGTGACGAAAAAATTACAACAAATTTGAGGGGTATTTGTACTGTTCTGGCATTTTAAGGGCCTCAAGATATGATAGGCTGTCAGTACATCAGAACTGATCAATTTTCAAATATATATAGAGTACCATAGTTTGCAGACGCTATAACTTTCACACAAACAAATTAATATACACTTATTGGGATTTGGTATTTACCAAAGACATGTAGAAGAATACATTTTGGCCTAAATTTATGAAGAAATTCGATTTTATTGGATATTTTTTATAACAGAAAGTAAAAAATATTATTTTTTTTCAAAATTTTTGGTCTTTTTTCGTTTATATTGCAAAAAATAAAAAAAAACAGTAGTGATCAAATACCACCAGAAAGTTCTATTTGTGTGAAAAAAAAATGATAAAAATGTAATTTGCGTACAGTATTGCATGGCACACAATTGCCAGTTAAAGTAGCGCAGAGCTGAATAGCAAAACATTCCCTGGTCATGAAGGGGGTAAATCCTTTGCCAGGCTTTCAACAAGCTTCAAGAAGTTCTGAAGCCTGCAGCTTGTTTAAAGCAGAAATCAACTCTCCCATTATGATTCCTGTTCAACATTTACAAACTAGAGCTAAATGGCACTTTAAAAGCTTTGACAAAGCTTGCTGAAAGCCCTGCAAATGCTTTGTCAAAGCTTGCTGTTCACACTGATCTTATACAAGCTGAAGCCTGTGTGAAACAGGCCTAAGGCTACTTTCACACTGAGGCGCTGGATGCGCTGGCGGTATAGCAGCGCTATTTTTAGCGCCGCTATACCGTTGTTTTTGCTGCGATTTGCAGGCGCTAGCGGGGGGATTTTAACCCCCGCTAGCGGCCGAAAATGGGTTAAAAGCGCTCGCAATAACGCCTTTTTGCGGCGTTTTACGAGCGTTTTGGTGGCGCTACCCCATTGATTTCAATGGGCAGGGGCGCTATAGGAGCAGTATTTTTACCGCTCCTATTGCGCCTCAAAGATGCGGCTTGCAGGAGTTTTTTGACCCTCCTGCAAGCGCAACGCTCCAGCGTGAAAGCCCTCAGGCTTTCACATTGGATACAATTGAGCGGCTTTTTTGGGGCGCATTGCAGGTGCTATTTTTAGCGCAATAGCGCCTGCAAAGCGCCTCAGTGTGAAAGGGGCCTAAGACAGGCGGGTTTTCCATCAGTGTATGGTCAGCTTTACACTATCGACTTTAACTTTTATCTGAACTCGCAAACCTTTTTATTCTTTTTCTATTACAGCATAATGTCATTTCTGTCTGACAATGCAGCTGGAGCAAGATGGCTGTCCTATGGTTTTTGTGCTAAAAGAGGTGGCAATAATGCAGTGGGGACAGAAAAAAGCTGGAGATGATGATAGTAGCCAATCGGCTCTCTATAAATTGAGACAACCAGAGTGCAAAGCTTAGTCTAATGTGTAGGTACATAGTCAGGTTGAAAAAAGACAAACGTCCATCTAGTTCAACCAACGGAAAATGAATTAATAAATGAACACATTGGAAACCTCCATATACAGAACCCTTTACCCACAGCTCATCCAGAGCAAGGCAAAAAACTTAAAGAAGCTTTCTCAACCTTTTCAAAACAAAAAAACCTTTGAAATAGCTTTTCATTCTCAGAGAACACCAGCTAATAAATATATCTCCAGCTCATAGAACATCAGCATGATGGTCAGTGGGAAGAATGCTCTTTACATTTGCGGTGAGTGAAAGAATCCCCCTGGTTAAGAAGGTTGCCTTAAAGGCTAAGTTTGCCTTTCAGAACATGTTACACTTGTATTTAAGGTGTAACATGCAACATGTTCAGCAACCTCCCCTCATACCGTCGATCCCCCACCCACATTGTGACAGTGAGAGGGGGATCCTCTCCCTGCACCTGCTGTCACAATTTGAAAACAGCTGTGCCATACTCCACAGCTTCATCATTCATTCACAGAGTTCTGTGAATGAATTAACTACAAGTACCATCTACCTTAGTGGCGGACGGCTTGTAGTTGTAAATGAACTGCAAGGGCACGGATTAGCACACTCACAGTTCATTGATTCTACCTACTCCCCAGTAACTGTCTGTCTGTATTGGAGGGACGAACAGACAGCTTTACGGAGAGTCTGCAGGACCCTGGCATTGCACCCACATTCTGCTGATTGCAGGTGGAATGCAGGTGAAAAAAATAAAATAAATGCACATTATTTTACCATCAAGCGTATCCTTTAAAGCTTGATCCAGCCATGACTGGCCCTTGCATTTTATACCACTCACAATCAACACCCATACTGCAGTCCTCTGTCCAATGAGCAAAAAGCAGTAAACTATCAGGAAGTATGTTGTTGTCCTCAATATCTTCCAGATAATGGCGCTGGTGCACCGCAGGCAAGTTCCTTGATCCAGGTCAGCATTCTGGTACCAGCTGGCCCTTTGATCGATCTTGCATCAGCTGAGTTGAAAGAGTTGCGTTCAGGCACTCTAATCTCCTCGTCACCAGGAGGTCTGAGGTGATGCTCCTCTACCCACACATCCCAGCAGGACATGAATTCCTATTTGTTACCCCCTGTTACAAACACCCTGCTGTGTAAACTGATTCTACTGGTATTCCAAGATGATCTCCAGTAGGCCAGATGGCTCTTTAATAACCAGACAATAAAAATCCATAAACGTCGGATATTAAACACGTCGTGCTCCCAACAATATCCCATGGTACCTTGCTACCTGCAAGCAGTTATTCCTGCATGGACTCTGCTTTTTGAAACTCCTCCTCAACACCTCTGTAGTCCAAAAGGCAGGCTCTGTGAAATGTGTGACACAGCAGTGCCTACACATAAGACAATACAGTAAATACGTGTCCCAGATTTCAGGGAAGTGAATTTGTGGAGATCTTCACAAAGTAAGTTTACAGACTTCAGGACTGTTTAGATGAATATGAATAGGCTAAAAATAATTGAAATACAATGTGGAAATGAATATATAATTTTACATTTTGACCATGAAGGCAAAACTTTTTTTTTTCATATCGGATAGAGTGAAGAGTGATTAGAATCAGGGCCGGTGCTAGACTATTTTGCATCCTAGGCAAGACCAGCTACTTGGGCCCCCCCACTCCAAAAAAAACTGTAGAAAATTCTAAAACATCTAAATATGAAACTGCTAAATCTCTTTTGATTTGCAAGAATTCATACCATAAAATGTCAAAAAGAGATCGCCTAATCCAGCAAAAAAAAAAGAAGAAAACAGCTTAATCCAACAAAGAAATATCCACATATATCAAAGAGACAGCCAAATCCAGCAAATAGACAGTCCAATCCAAAGAGACAGCCAAATCCAACAAAGAGACATCCCCATATAGCAAAGAGGCATCCAAATCTAGCAGTGTGACAGGTGGGGGAACAGTGTGGGAGGCCAGGGTGGTAGGTGGGGGCCAATGTGACAGGTGGAGGAGAGTGGGACAGGTGGTGGTAGGAGGGGCAGTGTGACAGGTAGTGGGGGGCCATTGTGATAGGTGGGGGTTGGGGGCCAGTGTGACAGGTGGTGGTGATGGGGGGCCAGTGTGAAAGGTGGTGGTGGTGGGGGGCCAGTGTGACAGGTGGTGGTGGTGGGGGGCCAATGTGACAGGTGGGGAAACAGTGTGGGGGGCCAGTGTGACAGGAGGTGGGGGCCAATGTGACAGGTGGAGGAGAGTGTGACAGGTGGTGGTGGTGGGAGGCCAGTGTGACAGGTGGTGGTGGTGGGGGGCCAGAGTGACAGGTGGTGGGGGGCCAGAGTAACAGGTGGTGGTGGTGGGGGGCCAGAGTGACAGGTGGTGGTGGTGGGGGGCCAGAGTGACAGGTGGTGGTGGTGGGGGGCCAGTTTGACAGGTGGTGGTGGTGGGGGGCCAGTTTGACAGGTGGTGGTGGTGGGGGGCCAGTGTGACAGGTGGTGGTGGTGGGGGGCCAGTGTGATAGGTGGTGGTGGGGGCCCAGTGTGATAGGTGGTGGTAGTGGGGGGCCAGTGTGATAGGTGGTGGTGGTGGGGGGCCAGTGTGATAGGTGGTGGTGGGGGGCCAGTGTGACAGGTGGTGGTGGGGGGCCAGTGTGACAGGTGGTGGCGGTGATGAGGGGTCAGTGTGACAGGTGGTGGCGGTGGTGGGGGGCCAGTGTGACAGGTGGTGGGGGCCAGTGTGACAGGTGGTGGTGGTGGGGGGCCAGTGTGATAGGTGGTGGTGGGGGGCCAGTGTGATAGGTGGTGGTGGGGGGCCAGTTTGATAGGTGGTGGTGGGGGGCCAGTGTGATAGGTGGTGGTGGGGGGCCAGTGTGATAGCTGGTGGTGGGGGGCCAGTGTAATAGGTGGCGGTGGTGGGGGGCCAGTGTGATAGGTGGTGGTGGTGGGGGGCCAGTGTGATAGGTGGGGGTGGGGGGCCAGTGTGACAGGTGGTGGTGGGGGGCCAGTGTGACAGGTGGTGGTGGGGGGCCAGTGTGACAGGTGGTGGCGGTGGTGGGGGGCCAGTGCGACAGGTGGTGGCGGTGGTGGGGGGCCAGTGTGACAGGTGGTGGTGGTGGGGGGCCAGTGTGACAGGTGGTGGTGGGGGGCAGTGTGACAGGTGGTGGTGGGGGGCCAGTCTGACAGGTGGTGGCGGAGGTGGGGGGCCAGTGTGACAGGTGGTGGCGGTGGTGGTTCAGTGTGACAGGTGGTGGTGGTGGTGGGGGGCCAGTGTGACAGCTGGTGGCAGTGGTGGGGGGCCAGTGTGACAGGTGGTGGCGGTGGTGGGCCAATGTGACAGGTGGTGGCGGTGGTGGGCCAATGTGACAGGTGGTGGTGGTGGGGGGCCAGTGTGACAGGTGGTGGTGGTGGGGGGCCAGTGTGACAGGTGGTGGTGGTGGGGGACAGTGTGACAGGTGGTGGTGGTGGGGGCCAGTGTAACAGGTGGTGGTGGGGGGCCAGTGTGACAGGTGGTGGTGGGTTGCCAGTTTGATAGGTGGTGGTGGGGGGCCAGTGTGATAGGTGGTGGTGGGGGGCCAGTTTGATAGGTGGTGGTGGTGGGGGGCCAGTGTGACAGGTGGTGGTGGTGGGGGACAGTGTGACAGGTGGTGGTGGTGGGGGCCAGTGTAACAGGTGGTGGTGGGGGGCCAGTGTGACAGGTGGTGGTGGGTTGCCAGTTTGATAGGTGGTGGTGGTGGGGGGCCAGTGTGATAGGTGGTGGTGGGGGGCCAGTTTGATAGGTGGTGGTGGTGGGGGGCCAGTGTCATAGGTGGTGGTGGTGGGGGGCCAGTGTGACAGGTGGTGGTGGTGGGGAGCCAGTGTGACAGGTGGTGGGGGGCCAGTGTGACAGGTGGTGGTGGGGGCCAGTGTGATAGGTGGTGGTGGGGGGCCAGTTTGATAGGTGGTGGTGGTGGGGGGCCAGTGTGATAGGTGGTGGTGGTGGGGGGCCAGTGTGATAGGTGGTGGTGGTGGGGGGCCAGTGTGATAGGTGGTGGTGGGGGGCCAGTGTGATAGGTGGTGGTGGTGGGGGGGCCAGTGTGATAGGTGGTGGTGGTGGGGGGCCAGTGTGATTAGTGGTGGTGGTGGGGGGCCAGTGTGATTAGTGGTGGTGGTGGGGGGCCAGTGTGATAGGTGGTGGTGGTGGGGGGCCAGTGTGATAGGTGGTGGTGGTGGGGGGCCAGTGTGATAGGTGGTGGTGGTGGGGGGCCAGTGTGATAGGTGGTGGTGGGGGGCCAGTGTGATAGGTGGTGGTGGGGGGCCAGTGTGATAGGTGGTGGTGGTGGGGGGCCAGTGTGATAGGTGGTAGTGGGGGGCCAGTGTGATAGGTGGTGGTGGTGGCGGGCCAGTGTGATAGGTGGTGGTGGTGGGGGGCCAGTGTGATAGGTGGTGGGGGGCCAGTGTGATAGGTGGTGGTGGTGGGGGGCCAGTGTGATAGGTGGTGGTGGTGGGGGGCCAGTGTGATAGGTGCCAGAACTCCACTCACTGTGTTGGTCGTTAGTGTCAGCTTCTCAGGGCTGCCCTTAAAAACAAGGAGAGAGCGGAGGCAGGCACGTTGCATGGAATCCTATGTCAGCAATAAACAGCCCCTCAGAGCAGCCAATCATGGAGTCGTGTGCTTGTTGTGCCGCGGCCAATCGATAGCAGGGATGGACATTCCGTGTGGTGGTGGTGGTGGGCGTGGCCAATGGCTACGTGTGTTTTGTGCTGTCCCAGAGCTCAAGTGAGCGCCGAACAGAGGCAGGACGACGGCGTGCGTGTGGTCACCTGTCAAGTGTTCCCACCCCGGGGCGTGACAGCCTCCCCCGTTATTGGAAAGGGATTCCCACACTTCCCTCGCTCCTTCCTTTCATTAAACAGTGACAGGCAGACTGGGGGGCGGAGCGGAGCGCCCACGAAGATGCCGCTATGTGTGTGTGTATGAGTGGAGCTGAGGCGGGCGGATGGCTGTGATAGTGTGCTCTCACTGTGCGCGCCCTCCGCATGCTGGACTACGGGGAACGAGGCACTGACAAGCTCCCGGCGGAAACTAGAGAAACCAGTGGTCCTGGCTGCGCCCTAGGCGGCAGTGCGCCCTAGGCGGCTGCCTAGTCCGCCTAGTGGTAGCGCCGGCCCTGATTAGAATGCTTGTCAGTTTTTATTGCTGTCTGTGCCCCCATTAAGGAGATTCATCCTCTCTATTTGTCCTGTTTACCATTATCATTGAAAGTGAAAGTAAATCAAAATCTCAAATTTTGGGTTGTTCCCGAAAAAGTAATAGAGAGGAAATCTTCCAATGGGGACACTAGTTCTGGGGACCTAGGGGTCCCCAAGAATTTACTTTAATTTGCTGAGATTTGCTCTCACTTCCTGTTTGGCTATGGGACAGGAAGTGAAGGAAAATCTCCGCAGTGGGACACATATGATGAAAAAAATCTGACAAGGTTTATAATCCAATCTTGCTCTATTCAAAATGAAAACAAAAGTTTTGCCCATAGTTCTACTTTAATCTTCTCTAAGTAATACAGGCATAAGTATTAGCTTCAATAATACTGGGCAGTATGTTTAAAGTGGTATTAAACCCAAAATGTATTATATTGCATCCTACCAATTCCAATATATTGGAATATATGACATTTTTGCTTTTGAGTTTAATACTACTTTAATTTTAAATGCAAGAGAAGATATTTCTTGAAACATTATTTATTTCAGTCCTGAACATTGAAATGTTATAGACCTTGTCCAATGCACAAAAGCTCAGACTAATCTATAATGCCGCGTACAGACGATCGGACATTCCGACAGCAAAACCGTGGATTTATTTCCGACGGATGTTGGCTCAAACTTGTCTTGCATACACACAGTCACACAAATGTTGTCGGAAATTCCGAACGTTCAAGAACGCGGTGACGTACAACAGGTACGACGAGCTGAGAAAAATTACATTCAATAGCCAGTGCTCTTCTGCTTGATTCCGAGCATGCGTCGGAATTGTGTACACACGGTCGGAATTTCCGACAACAAGTTTTGTTGTCGGAAAATTTGAGAACCAGCTCTCAAATTTTTGTTGTTATGGGTAAAGTTCCGCTTTAACTTTCCTTTCTATACTTTTCTTGGTATTGTATCACAATATTTTATATTTTGTTCTTTCAATAAACAAAAATTTATTATTACAAATTATAAAAAAAAATGTTCGCAGTGCTGCACATGTTGTATATGGCAGAACTTCCTTGAACATTAAACTAGTGTCAAAGGTCTATTAGAAAACTGAAAAGAGACGTTGTTGTAAATACATGGGTGTATTTATACAGTATAGGAAGAATGCAATCTTTGTCAATATATGAGTACAGATCCATGGATTTATTTGGAGGTTGGAGAAATACATACTGCTCAAAATTGTAATACTACTGACGCTGCTTTACTTTTGTCTTGCTACTCTGGAATGTTTTATGTTGGTAAAATAAATAGGTAATTTAGGCATCTACTATTATATATGTAGCAACCGGCCCTCTTTCTCCCAACTCCTTGGCTCGCTCACTGGAGAAAAAGGCACAGCAGTTCCACCATGCCCGCACCCCCTGGTTTGCAGAGATTAAGCACACTTATTTTAACTTACGGGTCCTGCAGCAAGGTTCCCTTCAAAGCTGGTTTCTATCCCTAGGATGTAAGGACAAAGTCTCTATACCCCAAGCAACTCCAAGGTCCACACCAATAGCCACTCTAACGTAGAGTTTATTTTTCTTATGCATGAACATCCACAAAGTTGAGGAAAAAGAGAAAGGTGTTAGGAAGACAGATCAATTCAGGCACTCCTGGCTTCTTCGCCACTCGATTCCGAGTGGGTATAGCTCACCCGGATAGTCACCCAAGGGCACTAGCAGCCGGCGTGTAGCTCGAACAGTCTATTAGATTCCCTAATGGATGCGTTCAGGAGATCCTCTGCCACAGAATCTATAGTGTCCCAAACCTCCTAATGGCCCTGTCGTTTAGATCCCTGTTTTCGGATAGATGACATCCCTCCGAAGAGTTGCTGGGCCCCTTCCTTCACTGTGATCTCTCGCCAGTCCTTTGGAATGGTCCTCCCCCAGCCTCCTCTTCTAGAAACGGGTCCCCTCGCAAGGCGGCACCCTGGGATTCCTCCTCCTGAAGTGGGCTCCAGCTAAAGGTGCTGGGCCCAGGGCTGAAGTTGCAGTCCCAGGACTAAAGGTGCCTGGGACTGAAGCGCATGTGGCCCCATAGCCTGGAGGGCACTTGAACTTGGACCATGGGTTCTCCCTCCGGGCATGGGCCCCGGAAACTGCTCCCTCTCCAATGGCGTCCGCCCCTTTTTTACCATCTCCCGGCATGCACAGCAGGTAGACCACATCCACTGTACGGCTGCCGAGAGAGGACACCAAATCGCTACTCCATCACCTGTGGTTCAACCCCGAGTACAAGTGACAGCGCCACCCATACTTCTTAGGGGAACTGCACACCAGGTAAAACAGCAGCAAGGCAGAGTCCAGTAAATTGAAAGATTCGAGCCAACTACCACTCGAATCACCCCTAAATTTAGCATAGCAATCCCTAAATTTGGAACCCCGCTACACACGCCCCTTTCTTAAAGAGACACTGTTCCCAGTGTCTGGAGACAAATTTGCACACTCAATCCTGAGCAGGCGTAAACTTACCTTCAGAACTATGTACAAAAAAAAAACTACCAGAGTGCCTGAATTAAAGAAGTCAATTTCAGTAAAAGCAGAAAGACAGAAACATTTTTCACAAGAATGACATTCCCTCCCACCATCCTATCGCAACTAGATCCCACCCAATCTCCGGTGAGTTGCTTGATGGTCTCCTGCATGGGAAAGAAACACATATATCATACAAACAAAATAACATTCTATCACTACTGTATGTACATGAATCAAACCATGTCTTCTAGAAAAGATAATTTGTTTCATCTAAATGACACACACTAAGCATAGTGTATTTTTAAATAGCAGTATTGAGTAAGTGCTTTTAAAAAAAAGTTTCTTTTTCGTACATCACGGGACACAGAGCGACTTAGTCATTACTAATGGGTTATATAGTTTACCTTCAGGTGCTGGCACTGGCAACTTCCAAACCGGAAGTACCCTCCCCTATATAAGCCCCTCCCATCCGGGAGCACCTCAGTTTTTTGCCAGTGTCTAAGGTGTTGGCCAAAGAGTAACATGTGTTTTCCTGGGCTTGCGTACAGGTTCTTTTACGGGCCTTAGTAAGCTGTTCCGGATCCCACCAAAAAAGCTTCATAGCTAAACGGTCGGTACCCGGGCCTTGCAACAGAAGAGCAAGGTTTTGCCTGTAATGCCTCTCTTAGGAGGGCTGGACCCTGGGATCCAGAGCTCTGGTCATACCCACGACCAAGATGTTTTCTGTGCAGGGTGCTATACAGGTCCAGGGGAGTGGAATCCTTGGGAACCCGGTCCCTGAAGGTTTAATTACAATGCCTGCCGTGATAGGTGAAGTTTGGGCTTCTGTGGACCAAACAGAGTCCTGCGGCGGGGAACAGGTAAGTGGGGGCCCCCAGGAACTTGGTTCTATTGGGGGACCCCCAAGCCTAATTTGTCTTTCTGTCTGTTACCTGACGGTATTCCCGCTAATATCTGTGTATGCCTGTAACTTCTGAAAAATGTAAAATTTTAATAGTAGTCAAGAAAAAAAAAAAAAAAAGAGGACCGCGGTACCTGTGTTAAACCACTAGAGGCCGCTGTGGTCCATTTTTTCTTGTCATGTGGATCTTTGGTTTTCTCAAGTCAAAAGATCCAGGCAGTTGGTAAGTTCTCTGTGGGAATCCACTTCCTCTGCCCTGTTGCTGCGCTCATCCACCGCACAGGCCCTCCGGCAAAAAGGGCCCTGGCTCCTAGTCCCTGCTTGGTTTCGAAAAGGGCGCCAATGGCGTACGGGCGCGCGTGCACGCGCCTCCTATGAAAAAAAAGGGGCGGGGCGGGTGGATGACGCTCGATGCGCGCCGCGGCGCTTCTGCGCATGTGCAGGCTTCCCAGCATGTATAAAAGACACAGTACAAGTGTCAGCTGGATGCAAACAGAGCTAGCAACAAACAGTGGCACACAGAGGCGGTTGATGCAGGCATCCCCATAGAAAGGCACTTTAGTGGACACCAGCTGGTATATAGCAGCAACTGTGTTAGACTATTACCAGCAAAATTGGTGTATGACGACGGGAATACCTCAGCTTTGTGCTTAAAGGATATGTCGTCCAGACGCTCCGGAAATAAGTCTTCCAGGAAGCCAAAGGGGTCTCCATCGGGCTCTGAAGATATTGGGCATGCTTGTACTGCACCAATCTCTCCTGAGAATTCAGAGGTCAGTAGCCGTAGGAATCCCGCAGGAGTGCCTGGTGCTGCGGCTGTCCCCAGTCCACCTGCTCCTGTATATATAACAGAGGAGGTTTTATCCTCAACTCTGGGAGGATTGGAAGAGAGATTAACAGCATTGATCGCTGCTTCCCTGTCACAGGGAAAGCGCGTCCGATCTCCGTCTCCTCCTTCAGAGTGCCTGTTAGTGGAGGAACAGCCCCACACAGAGATCGACCTACCTGAAGGGGATCAGGATGAGGTTGATTCAGTTATGGAGGAATCAACAGTGGAAGAACCTTTCTCAGCATCTCAGGCTGAAAGACTATGGGTTCAGTCTCTGACTAACATGGTCCGATCAGCATTTAAAATGCCTCTGGCGGAACCATCAACCACTACGGTTTCCTAGCTGGGGTCGCTGAAAGCTCCCCAGGCTGTCTGTTCCTTCCCAATCCCCCCTTTATTGGAAGGGCTTATTTACCAGGATTGGGAGCATCCTGATAAAATATTTACTCCCCCCAAGAGATTTCCGGTGATCTATCCCATGGAGGATAAGTTCATAAAAAAATGGAGGGTCCCTACAGTGGATGCAGCCATCTCTTCTGTGAACAAATCACTGACATGTCCAGTAGATAATGTTCCAATGTTCAAAGACCCAATAGATAAAAAATTGGAGTCTTTACTAAAATCTGCTTTCTCTACAGCAAGCATGGTGACACAACCTGCGGTAGCAGCGATTGGAGTCTGCCAAGCGGTGAATGATCAGTTGAAACAAGTCTTAAGGGACTTACCAGATCAGCAGGCTCTTGCCCTAGCTGACCTACCTAGAGCCTTGTGTTTTGCGGTGGACGCCATAAAGGATACAATCCAACAGGCCTCCCGCTTTACGCTGTCTGTAGTACATATGCGTAGGCTTCTATGGCTCAAAAACTGGTCTGCTGAAGCTCCCTGTAAGAAATTGCTGGTTAGCTTCCCATTTCATGGAGAACGCTTATTTGGAGAAGATCTGGACAAATATATCCAGAAAATTTCTGCCGGTAAAAGTTCACTCTTACCGGTTAAGAACAAGAGTAGAAGTCCTTCTTTTAAGAGGCCTACTTCTCCAGTCCCTGGCACATCGGCTGTGAAACAGTTCCGACGGCCTCCGCGGTCAAATTCAGGGGACAGAAATCAGGGACAATCACAGGGTAACAAGAAACCCTGGGTCAAGAGAGGTACAAAACCTCCCCCCAAGTCATGAAGGGTTGCCCCCACTCAATCGGGTGGGGGGAAGACTTCAGTTGTTCACAGAGACCTGGCGGGACACCATCAGAGACAGATGGGTGCTCTCCGCAGTAAGTCTGGGATACAAGCTGGAGTTAAAAGACACTCCTCCTGCCCAATTTATGAGGTCAAACGTGCCAAGCAATCCCCAGAAGAGAGGATCCCTCCTTCTGGCACTAGAACAACTATTGCTCCAAGGTGTAATCATGAAGGTTCCCCTGGAAGAAAGCGGGTTCGGGTTTTACTCGAACCTTTTCACAGTCCCCAAACCAAATGGGGACGTGAGGCCCATATTAAATCTAAAAGGGCTAAACAAGTTCCTAAATATCAGGACTTTTCGGATGGAGTCGATCCGATCGGTGGCCACCGCCCTACAAGGGCAGGAATGGTTAGCCTCGATCGACATAAGGGATGCTTATCTGCATATTCCCATCTTTCCGGCCCACCAGAAATTTCTACGCTTTGCAGTAGAAGGGCGCCATTTTCAGTTCAGAGCCTTACCTTTCGGTCTGGCCACAGCACCACGAGTGTTCACAAAAATTCTGGCCCCACTATTGGCCAATCTAAGAACACAAGGTGTAACGATAATGGCATATCTAGACGACCTGCTACTAATAGATCACTCAGTGGAAAAGCTGGAAGTAGCTATTCACAAGACAATCAAGTATCTGGAATATGACGGTTGGATTATCAACCGGGACAAGTCAGCTCTAAGACCAGTCAGAAGTCTGGAATACTTAGGGCTAAGGCTGGATTCAAATCAGAGAAAGATTTTCTTACCTCCAGAAAAGGTGTCGTCTTTAAAAGATTTGACCCACTTAGTGGGTACAAAAAGAAAACCATCCATACGCCTGTGTATGAGGCTGCTGGGAAAAATGGTGGCTTCATTCGAAGCAGTACCCTACAGTCAATTCCATTCAAGGAACTTGCAGAGGGCCATACTGTCAGCCTGGAACAAAAAAGTTCAGGCTTTAGACTTACCAATGTCCCTGTCCCCTTCCGTTCGCAAGAGCCTCCATTGGTGGTTGGTGCCCCAGAATCTGGAAAAAGGGAAACCCTTCAGTCCGGTTTCTTGGAAGGTGGTCACTACAGATGCCAGCCTCATAGGCTGGGGGGCAGTACTGGAGCAATGGTCTCTCCAGGGCAAGTGGTCAGAAGCAGAGAAGGCCCTGCCCATCAATCTCTTAGAGATACGAGCAGCCCGGTATGCCCTAGTAGCATGGACATCCAAACTCCAAGGGTCCCCTGTCAGAATTCAATCAGACAATGCCACAGCAGTGGCATATATCAATCACCAGGGGGGCACCAGGAGTCGTGCAGCCCAGAGGGAAGCGAATTGCATCCTGGAATGGGCAGAAAGATATGTCCCAGCCATATCCGCGGTTTTCATCCCAGGAGTGGAAAATTGGAAAGCGGACTTTTTAAGTCGCCAGCAATTATGCCCGGGGGAATGGTCTCTTCACCCCGAGGTTTTCCAGGCAATATGCCAGCGGTGGGGAACACCGGATGTAGATCTGCTAGCATCCAGATTCAACGCAAAGGTGGACAGATTTGTGTCTCGCACAAGGGATCCCCTAGCTTGCGGCTCGGATGCCCTAGTGTTCCCTTGGGATCAGTTCAAGCTGATATATGCATTCCCACCGCCACAATTGTTACCGCGATTAATCCGCAGAATCAGGGTAGAAAAGAAACCAGTGATTCTGGTGGCTCCAGCGTGGCCCCGAAGGGCATGGTACGCGGAGATTGTAAAAATGTCAGTGAGGAGTCCTTGGACCCTCCCACATCGTCCGGACCTGCTGTCGCAAGGACCGATATACCACCCTTCCTTACCAGCCCTAGGTTTGACGGCCTGGCTATTGAAGCCCACATTCTGAAAAAGAGAGGGCTCTCTAATCCTGTGGTATCTACCATGATCAATGCCAGGAAGCCGGTATCCAGGCAGATCTATTATAGGATCTGGAAGGCGTACATTACATGGTGTGAGGCCAAGAAATGGCATCCACGTAAGTACGTAATAGGTAGGATTTTGGACTTCCTACAGTGGGCTGTAGATAGGAAGCTGGCCTTGAGTACTATCAAGGGTCAGATTTCGGCCTTGTCAATATTTTTTCAAAGGCCCTTGGCTTTGCATTCACTAGTCAAAGCTTTCATACAAGGAGTGATGCGTATTAGCCCTCCGGTTAGTATTCCCATATGTCCATGGGACTTAAACCTGGTTCTGTCGGTTCTACAGAAACAACCGTTTGAACCATTGCAACACATTTCCTTGGTTCTTCTCACCAGGAAATTGATTTTCTTAGTAGCCATTTGTTCGGCTAAAAGAGTATCGGAATTAGCCGCCTTGTCCTGTAAGGAGCCATATCTGGTTGTCCATAAGGACAGAGTAGTATTACGTCCTCATCCAGCCTTTCTTCCTAAGGTGGTATCGAGGTTTTCATTTGAACCAAGATGTGGTTCTTCCTTCTTTTTTCCCCAAACCTAGCTCGGTAGAGGAAAAGTTATTGCATTGTTTGGATGTAGTAAGAGCAGTTAAAGCTTATCTAAAAGCCACTGCTCAGATTCGCAGAACGGATACTTTGTTTATTCTGCCGGAAGGCCCCAGAAAGGGTCAGGCAGCATCAAAATCTACTTTAGCCAAGTGGATTCGACAGGTCATAATACAAGCCTATGGCTTGAGAAAGAGACCGCCTCCATTCAAAGTTAGGGCGCACTCCACAAGAGCAGTTGGAACTTCATGGGCAGTGCATCACCAGGCCTCCCTGGCTCAAGTCTGTAAGGCCGCAACATGGTCTTCAGTACACACGTTTACTAGATTCTACCAGGTAGACGTTAGAAGTCAGGAGGATGTCGCCTTTGGGCGCAGTGTGTTGCAGGCCGCGAAAGATCCTCATGCCTGATGGCGCCCAGCTTATGTATAGTGTATCTCTCCCCTCATTTGGCATTGCTTTGGGACGTCCCATTAGTAATGACTAAGTCGCTCTGTGTCCCGTGATGTACGAAAAAGAAAAAGGGATTTTTATAACAGCTTACCTGTAAAATCCTTTTCTTGGAGTACATCACGGGACACAGAGCTCCCACCCATCTTTTTGGGACACTTATTGCTTTGCTACAAAACTGAGGTGCTTCCGGATGGGAGGGGCTTATATAGGGGAGGGTACTTCCGGTTTGGAAGTTGCCAGTGCCAGCACCTGAAGGTAAACTATATAACCCATTAGTAATGACTAAGTCGCTCTGTGTCCCGTGATGTACTCCAAGAAAAGGATTTTACAGGTAAGCTGTTATAAAAATCCCTTTTTTGCAGACCACTACCACCTAGTGGCAACACACATATATCTCTTTTTTAGCCTAATGCCCCGTACACATGATCGTTTTTCATGCCGTTAAAACTGCCATTTTAAAAAATGGCCCTGAAAAATGATCGTGTGTATGCTCCAGAGCATTTTTAACGACGTGAAAAACGGCCATTAAAAATTCCGGACATGCTCTTTTTTTTCACGTCGTTTTTCATGTCGTTTTTTTTAACGACGTGAAAAACGATAGTGTGTATGCTTTAACGACGTGAAAAAAACGCGCATGCTCAGAATCAAGTATGAGACGGGAGCGCTCGTTCTGGTAAAACTAGCGTTCGTAATGGAGATAGCACATTCATTACACAGTAACGGACTGAAAAGCGCGAATCGTCCCTCAACAAACTTTACTAACATGAAGGGTGGCGCCATTCGAACGGAACTTCCCCTTTATTGTGCCGTCGTATGTGTTGAACGTCACTGCGCTTTGCTTGATCGTTTTTTTTAATGATGGTGTGTACGCAAGGCAGGCTTGAGAGGAAACATGAAAAAAAACGAGGAGAAAAACGTTGGTTTAAAAAATGACATTAAAAACGATCGTGTGTACGGGGCATAAGTGCGCACTAACGCACCACAAGGATCCCCTTGTTGATCTTGGCGGCTTCCAGCTTGGCCCTGACTAGCTCTACCCCAAAATTTCTCTCCTTTTGTAAAGAGAAGAGAACAAACACAAAAAAAAACAGTCCTTCAAAAAGTAAAAATGCCTGGGAATAGAGTCAGCACAGCAGTTCAAGGCATTTGTCCCCGAAGTGGTAACAAAACAAAAAAAAACAAGTACCACCTCAGAGGTAAAAGCGTGGATCAAGGAGAGTCAGAGACTTCCAGTCCTTATCCAAAGTCTCAATTGAATAAATCACATCATCTTTGTCCTTACTGCAGATCACGACCCGATCCGCATGTATATGGCGACCAAGAGTCCAATCTTTCCGGCAGCCCTTGTATCTTCCAGTCATTACCATTACGGCCGAACAAGACTAGTACCTGTGGCCTTTCTTTACCTCCAAACGATCCCAGATAAAGTCACTGTACCATCGTTCCCGAGAGGCTTCGATCTCAAACAGCAAGTTCTTTGGGACGTATGGGTACTCCCATCCATAGTCCGTGGCAACCTTTTGGTTCAAGAGCCGTTGCAGTCGTGCTAAAGTCGGCATGGCCGCCCGATCTCCAGCTCCTGGCAGGACGATGGCATCCGGAGATCTCCTAGGACGCACAGGCTCCAACTGTGGCATAGGAGGCCTTAATGGTGAACGGGCCTCCAAAACAGCAGGCAAGGGAGACACCAGAGCATGTAACGCAGGTACGGGGACAACTTCTCCAGCACTAACAGGGGCTTCCACCTGGGGTGTAGTATCCCTAGAGTCCATGGGCGATCCCTTTACACTGCGAGGAGAAGTTAGTGAAATCTTGTCCCATTCCTTGCTGACAAACAGTTCATCAATCTCTGCATTATCTTCCATATCAGAGGAAGAATCTATGTCCGAAGAATCCCACAACTCCGCTGGCAGGCAAACTCTCGTGGACACAGGATCATCTTTCAAAAGTTCCCTTGGGTCGGGTACCCAAGCGTCCCTAATAGAACGGACACTGACCTTTGTTCCTTTCCCCGGCCGACCTCGACCTTCACCCGTCCTGGATCGTTCGGAAACTCCTCCGGCTGGACGATCCGAGTCAGGCAGGAGCTGGGGTGGGCCTACACCGCAGCCACGGGAAGCCTTTACAAGTCCCACCTTCCTTCTGGCAGGCGGAAGGGAGGGCTCCGTTGCGACTGATGCAGCATCCGCTGGGTTCTCCGCCTCAAATTCCTCAATGGCTGGAGCTTTAGTCTTTACCTCCACCACCTCTGCGGGACTGCGCTTGGGAATTGCGGTGATAGCACACACCTCCTCCTCAGGAGCAACAGCACCTGAGATCCAATTCACCCGGTAAACCTTTGGCCTCTCCGTTGGCTGCTCTACCTCGAACAGGAATTCCCCACCCAGGCCGAAGATGCACAATCAGTCCCTGACACTTTACACAGATCATGCCCAAGGCCTCAGCATCTCCGCATGCACAAAGGGCAAAGCGGCCTCTGGGCTTCAGCCGGATTCCTGTGTCAGTCAAAAAGGCAGCAATAGGGGTCACATCTATAGTTGGACCGGGCAAAAGAGTACAAGATCCTGGTAAAGCAGGTTTCCACGTAGGAGCGGACATGTCACTTCGTCAATAGTCCAACAGATAATGTCCCTTTTGGCGCCAAACGCACAACGAGGAGCTCACACTTAACGGGGCTCCTCCCCTTTCTTTTTCCTTTGCTGCACTTAAGTCTGGAAAAGCCCGCAAAGTGAGACACGCCCACGAACTACGCAGCCAGAAATACAGCCATGCCCGAATCTTCCTTTCTCTTACTTGGGTCGCAGGTTGAATTTCAAATAAACATGGCCGACCTCCACGGAGCCTCACAGGGGAATAAAGTCCAACTTTTCCTGGGGGGTACACACTGCAAGATCCCGGACTCTGAGCCCACACGTGTAGCAACCGGCCCTCTTTCTCCCAACTCCTTGGCTCGCTCACGGGAGAAAAAGGCACAGCAGTTCCACCATGTCCGTACCCCCTGGTTTGCAGAGGTTAAGCACACTTATTTTAACTTACAGGTCCTGCAGCAATGTTCCCTTCAAAGCTGGTTTCTATCCCTAGGATGTAAGGACAAAGTCTCTATACCCCAAGCAACTTTAAGGTCCACACCAATAGCCACTCCAACGTAGAGTTTATTTTTCTTATGCATGAACATCCACAAAGTTGAGGAAAAAGAGAAAGGTGTTAGGAAGACAGATCAATTCAGGCACTCCTGGCTTCTTCGCCACTCGATCCCGAGTGGGTATAGCTCACCCAGATAGTCACCCAAGGGCACTAGCAGCCGGCGTGTAGCTCGAACAGTCTATTACAGGGGTCTCCAAACCCCGGCCCGCGGGCCACATCCGGCCCGCTTGGATGTTTTATCCGGCCCGCAGCTCATTCAGAGACTGCCTGCTTCAATTTCCCCGTGTATGTGTACCGCTGACATAGCGGATCCACTGAAGCAGAGGAAGGTGAAGCGGTGGGTGGATTACCATGCACACAGGGAGGAGGCGGGGCCCCGCTGTCGGGCAGCATGGATGTGGGCTGGCTGTGCGTGCTGGAGTCAGGCTGGGGGAGAGGATAAGTGAGCGGGCGGTACTGCGAGTGCGCGGCAGCCGGCAAGTGAGAGAGAACCTGAGCGGGCAGGTCAGTGGATGAGTGAGGGGGGGTCGCCAGGTGAGTGTGCGGGCGTGCAGGGCACACATCGAGTGAGGGGGCGGGCTGGTCCGCAGGTGAGCGGAGAGACTGGCCAGTCAGTGAGCCAGCGGGCGGGGAGCAGAGAGATGACATCATCTCTCGCTGCCCGCCCTGCATCACTGCAGTTTCGCCCGCACTGTACAGCCGCGGGCAGTGTGAGTGCACCCTTAGCCTCCAATAATTACTTAGAAACATTCCAAAGACCCCACCTTTATTTAGTTTGTGTGTACAATTCATTCTGCTCTATATAAACTCCCTTTGTAGCCATCTATTCAGATGCACCGAGAGCAGAAAGTGGTGATAAGTCTGAGTGCAAGAACACATCCCCACAGTATGCATTTAGATGAGCATATTTCTCCCTGCTTGACACTGGATGCAAACTTTAGCTGTGGTGACCAACTGCTTGATTACTGTTCCAGAAGCAGGACTGAAAACGTAATGTAGCAACCGATGGGCAGACTGCATAGCTAAAGTCTACATCCAGTGGCCAGATCCCTCCCTGCTGCCTGCCTTCACTCTGACAATCTGCACCTTAGCAGGCTAATGACAATCAGCAACGTGTGGCAAGTGTAATCCGCAATGTGTGGCAGATGACAATTGTCAACATGTGGCAGGTGACGTGGCAAGCGTAATCCGCAATGTGTGGCAGGTGATGTGACAATCAGCAACATGTGGCAGGTGATGTGGCAAGTGTAATGCACAATGTGTGGCAGGTGACCTGGCAAGTGTAATTCGCAATGTGTGGCAGGTGATGTGGCAAGTGACAATCCGCAATGTGTGGCAGGTGACGTGGCAAGTGTAATCCGCAATGTGTGGCAGGTGATGTGGCAAGTGACAATCAGCAACATGTGGCAGGTGACATGGCATGTGACAATCAGCATCTGAAGGCAGGTCGACGTGGAAAGTGACACACTCGGGGCTCCCACTGATTCGGCATTATGGTGAGTTGAACCATTTCATTTTATATTACAATGTAATAATAGAAATAATGTGCTTCAATCATCCTGACACCATAACAACCATGGTGCCGTGATGATGAAAACACCAACACCAGCCATTGCCCCGATATATTGCCCGCAAAAAAACATATTTTCTGGCAGTGCCCCTCCCGAGACTAGACTCTGGATCTGCCCCTGGGGGAGTGGCGGCAGAGGACGAGGTTGGGCTGAGGGAGTAGCGGCAGAGGACGAGGTTGAAGTGGAGGAGGCTCCCGCTCTGTGCAGCTGCCACCGCCAGATTTTTAGGAAGGTATTGTGCCTGTTCCAGTGACAGTTAACCCACCCTGGTGTGCTGCAGATTCCTCCACTGACATCATCTGGAGGAGGAGCCGCAGGACTGGGAGGAACTGTCTGCAGGAATGCAAAACCCAAAGGTGTGTGTGTTGGTGGAGGGGTGTGTTAGAGGCGAGGTATGAGGAGGGGGGTGTGATCAGAGTGGAGAGATATAGGGGTGTGTGATCAGACTGGGGAGTATCTGGGGTGGTGGTGATCAGGCTGGGGGGGTATCGGGGGGGAGGAGTGGTGTTATCATATTAGGGGGTATCTGGGTGTGTTATCAGGGTGGGGGACACAGACGTGCGGAAAGGCTCTGACGGGGACACAGAAGTGAGGAAAGGCTCTGACGGGGACACAGAAGTGAGGAAAGGATCTGATGGGGACACAGAAGTGCGGAAAGGCTCTGACGGGGGACACAGACGTGCGGAAAGGCTCTGACGGAGGACACAGAAGTGAGGAAAGGCTCTGACGGGGACACAGAAGTCCGGTAAGGCTCTGACAGGGACACAGACGTGTGGAAAGGCTCTAACAAGATTATTTACATTTTTATTCATTTATTTCTAAATAAAAAATTTCGGCCCGCAAATATTTATAAAATCTACAATGTGGCCCTCGGGCTAAAAAGTTTGGAGACCCCTGGTCTATTAGATTCCCTAATGGATTCGTTCAGGAGATCCTCTGCCACAGAATCTATAGTGTCCCAAACCTCCTAATGGTCCCGTCGTTTAGATCCCTGTTTTCGGATAGATGACATCCCTCAGAAGAGTTACTGGGCCCCTTCCTTCACTGTGATCTCTCACCAGTCCTTCGGAACGGTCCTCCCCCAGCCTCCTCTTCTAGAAACGGGTACCCTCGCAAGGCAGCACCCTGGGATTCCTCCTCCCGAAGTGGGCTCCAGCTAAAGGTGCTGGGCCCAGGGCTGAAGTTGCAGTCCCAGGACTAAAGGTGCCTGGGACTGAAGTGCATGTGGCCCCATAGCCTGGAGGACCATGCACTTGAACTTGGACCGTAGGTTCTCCCTCCGGGCATGGGCCCCCGGAATTGCTCCCTCTCCAATGGCGTCCAATTGGTGCATTGCGTCCCCCCGTTTTACCCTCTAACCGGCATGCACAGCAGGTAGACCACACCCACTGTACGGCTGCGGAGAGAGGACACCAAATCGCTACTCCACTCTACAAAATAGGGGACTGTTTTATGGCATTTAAAAAAAAAAAATTTTTACTAGTTATGGTGGCGAACAGCGTTTTTTATTGTGACTGCGACATTATGGCGGACACGTCGGACACTTTTGACACCATTTTGGGGTCATTGTAATTTTTACAGCGATCCGTGCTATAAAAATGCACTGATTACCGTGAAAATAACACTGGCAGTGAAGGGTTTAACCTCTAGGTGGCGCTGTAGGGGTTAAGTGTTCCCTAGAAAGTGATTCTTACTGTAGGGGGGCATGGCTACATGTAACACGTCACTGATCGTCTGTTCAGATGACAGGGAACAGACGATCACTGACATGCCACAGAGAAGAACGGGGAAAGGTCTGTTTACACTCACCTTTCCCCGTTCTTCGGGTCTCTGACCCGATCGCGGGACACCGGGCGCGATCCACGGGTCCCACGGGCGCGGACATGGAGCTCAGGACCGGGTTGCGAGCGCGCCACCGCCGGCGCGCACGCGACCCACGGCTGGGCTCTTAAAGAGCAACGTACCTGTACGTGGATGTGCCCGGCCGTGCCATTCTGCCAACGTATATCGGCGTGAGGCGGTCCTTAAGTGGTTAAATATTGATAATTGCACTGTTATGCACTGAAAACTGGCATTTTATGTACTTTTTTTAAGTCACTGTAAAAAATGTGGCTCGGACAGTAAAAAATTGTTGCTGTTTGTAAATTTTGGGCACCCTTTCAGTAAATTTCACTTCAGAGGGTAGGCAACACTGCACCCCAGTAAAGTTTTCCCCCCTCCCCCTGCTATGTATCCTGAGTGCTGCTTGCCCATCTCTGGTGTCCAGGACCGGCAAAGCGGGTGCCAGCTGGTAAAGTGGAGGAAGAAGAGCAGATACACGCCCACTCTTCTCCACCTTTTTCTACCTGACCCGGAAGCAACATTGACAGTTTCCCTGGCCATCAAGGCTGGGAAAGAATGTAATGCAATGTGATCTACACTGCATTACATTCATGACTGAATGCATGATAACATTGATTACGTAACATCAGCAGGCAAAAAAAGTGTATGCCATATGGGGTGAGGGTTTGCATTTTGGAAGGGAGGGGGGTGGTAGGAGAACGGTTGATGGGGGCACCAAAATGCACCTTTGCCTAAGGCCCCTTTCACACGGGACGGATCCGTGATGATCCGCCCCGTGAACCTCCGCTTGCTCAGCGGGGATCGCTCCTCTGTTGATCCGCGCTGAGCCAGCGGATGACAGGGCGGTCCCTGCACACTGTGCAGGGACCACCCTGTCAGATCTCCCCTATGGGGGGATCGGATGAACACGGTCTGTCTGTCCGTGTTCATCCGATCCGTTCTGCAGACGGATTGAAAAATAGGATTTTCCTCCGTCTGCAGAATCGGAGGATTGTGGACGTGGATGAGATCGGGTGTCAGCGGATGAACATCCACTGACACCCGCTATCTCATAGGAACCAATGTATGTCCCTTTTTCATCCGTAAACGGATGGATGAAAAAAGCGGACATACGGTCCGCATGTGTGAAGTAGACAAAAATCCTTGCACTGGCCCTGTATATAAGCAATCATTTCTAACACTGTTCAGTTGCATTCATGCAGTCATTGTTTACTACTGTGATTATCGTGACCAATCACAGCCATCACAGTAGTAAACATAGGATTTCGCACTAGCCACCTTCCCAAACTCAAAGGCCCCGGGCACTGACGGACTGCCAATTGAACTATTCAAAACATTTGGCGGAGTGCTTCTACCAGAGCTACTCCATACACTTACAGAGGCGTTTAACTCAGATTCCTTGCCGAGATCCATGTATGAGGCAGTGGTAGTAGTCATATTGAAACCAGGGAAGGAACCTGATAAACCCAAATCTTATAGACCCATATCACTGTTAAATACAGATTTAAAACTCCTTACTAAGGTCATCACCATGAGACTCTCAGCGGTGGTGACTAAACTAGTAAATCCGGACCAGTCCGGCTTCATACCAAACAGGTCTAAGGCAAACAATCTACGTCGCCTCTATCTTAACATGCAAATTCCCACTGATAACCAGGGACAAACAGCTATCCTTTCGCTAGATGCCGCTAAGGCGTTTGATAGTGTTGATAGTGTTACTATGGAGAGTACTAGAAAAGCTTAACTTGGGAGAGCATATAATTTCTTGGATTAAATTATTGTACAAAGCACCAAAAGCTTGCATTAGAATAAATAACACCCTGTCGCCTTCCTTTGATTTACACAGGGGAACTAGGCAAGGTTGTCCCTTATGCCCCTTACTTTTCGCCCTGGCCATAGAACCCCTGGCAGCTGCCATAAGGGGGAGCCCAGAAATAATCGGATTCAAATGAGGTGAACTCAAGGATAAATTGGCATTGTACGCTGATGACGCGCTTTTGTTTCTGGGTGAGGCATCCGCTTCCCTGGTTAATCTCATGGAATTGATTCATACTTTCGGAACCTTTTCCAGCTTTAAAATAAATTGGGACAAGTCCACACTACTACCCCTAGACCCGCTGTTGGGGTCCCTACCGCAGACTGCTGTTCAGATCAAAGTAGTGGATAGGTTCAAATATCTAGGCATTGTAATTCACCCTAATCTAGACCAATACATTAAGCTGAATATAGACCCACTCCTTAAGAAATTTCAGGAAAAAACAACTAGCTGGATTAAGTTGCCGCTCTCCGTTGTTGTCCGCTGCAACTTGATAAAGATAATCTGGAACTCGCAGATATTGTATGCACTCCACAATGCCCCTATCTGGATTCCTATCCATGTGTTTAAGAGGTGTAACACCATCTATCGTGCACTGATATGGAGGAAACAGGTCCCGAGAATTAAATTGGAAAACTTACAGGAAGCAAAAGACTCGGGTGGTCTGGCAGTACCAAACCCATTTTATTATTTTATAGCGGCTCAGCTCCAACAGTTAACGGGTTGGCTGTATCCGGAGTCCTCTGATCCCATTCGGAACATAGTGCATACGCAGATGTCTGGGGATGGCCTTGTGGAGTGCATAGAGGCAGGTGAAATGGGTGCCATGACTCAATACCCCACACTCATACTTATAGATAAAATATGGAACAAAAACAAATGTGAGATGGGGGTTGTTTAGCTCACGTGGTAAATGCGTTTTTTCAGCAATTCAAGCCAGTCAAGAACTATATTTAAGGGCATGGTAGCCCATTTTTATTAAAAAAGGCAAAATAAAAGTCCAAACAAAGGTTTCCCACGCAGTGGTTCTTCTCCATCAAATACACATAACAGAAAATGCTAGCCCACCTGGCTCTCTGTAGCAGTACTTCTGCACTTTCCTGGTCACCCAGACCACCAGACTCCTCAAAGTAGACGGCTTTCCTTTAGCGTCCACAGCTCTGCCTCTTGCAGTCACCAATGTTCTGGCTGTCACCTACAGCCTCTCTGACTCCTGAAGACCTCCTGTCTCTTGGTGTGGAGCCGTCTCCAACTGGGAGCCATGAGGTCTTCCCATACATTCATTATAAGGGCTGTGCTCACCTGAGCACACACCCTGCTGGTAATCAGCAAAGTCTGGACACAGGGTTTGAGATCCCATCCCTCCCAAGACACTGTGGAATCTCCAAACTACAAAGCCTCTTTCCGGAATACCAAAACCTGGAGAAAGCTGCGAAAGCAGTCTTCTCCAGTCCACATCTACGCTCTGTAGTCTTGCACCTTGCAAATGTGCAGACCCTGTGTCCACCAAACTGTCCATTTTACCGTGACAGTAGCTCCTACTGTCACATATCTCCCCCCCATGTTTCGGACCCGAACACACAAGCCCGAATCCTTGATTGGGGCACCTCTGTGCCAGCTGTTCGCTGCGTAGGCCCAATCTTTTTTTCGGGTGCGTTTCCAGGCACGCCTTACCCAGGATCGCAACAGGGTCCTACCTTTCTGTATCCCCAGCCTACTCCCTCTGTCCTTGGGGTTCCTGAGCTCATGTTTCTTTTCTGGCACCCCCCTGCCTTTCCTGCTACTTCCTTTAAACTCAGTTTCTGGATTCTGTAAGGAACCTGCTCCAGACACTACGCCTGATGAGGAACCACCTTTTCCCTCACTGGTACCCGTTTTCCCCATCACAATAGGTCCCTTGGGTTTACCAACTCCTTTGCCCTTGACTACCAACTCCCCAGGGCTCAACATCTGTGTACCACACTCATTTTCCAAGAAATTATTCATTTTCATATCCAGGCCATTATTTACATTAACATTCAGTAATAAGTCACCATTTCTCCAATTATCAATATCATCAGTTATTTCTTGTTCAGGGTTTGTTAGGGCCAAGCCCAAGGAGGGACAACACACAGGTGAGCAGCTATCCCCTATGAGACCTTCACAAGGCTTCACTTCACCTGTTGTCCAAATCTCTGTGGGCAGTTGTCCCAACAACTGACATTGAACAACGCATGACCCATTTCTAGCAGTACCAATCTTTGCCAACTCACACTTTTCCATGTTACAATTTTTGTTCCTCTCCATAGTATATTTGAGAGCGTCTCCGGGTACCCCAACTTGTACCTCTCTGCAGGTGACAGACAGAATCTCTGCTTTTGCCGCGTCCATATCTGGCCCTTCCTTCTTAGGAGGTCTAGCGGGTAAGGCAGTATCCGCGCCATTTACTAATCCCTGCTCAGCCGTACCTCGGACCGCACTAGCAGACATGTCCATCACCGCATCAGGCGGAGAGACCTCTGTCTCCAGCAGCCCCCCAGAGCGCCTTCCGTACTGAACTATATCTGGAAGCACCCTCACATGAAACTGGGAGATCATTTGCCCCACTATTAGAAAGCACTGTACCAACCAGTTCCACTGGTGATTAATTTTAACCAGCACAGGTTGTACTACCTGACTCCATCCATTGGTACCACGCAGCACCACCACATCCGACTGTAATGGAGGCACCCAGGCATACAAGGACTGTGCTTTCACCAATTCAAGCAGTTCCACTAACATATCTGTAATTTCTACACACTCAACATCAAGATGCAAAACATTTTTGGTGAGCTTAACCTTATCAGAGACATGGAGGGGTTCATTCACTGCGGCTTGAGGGGCAGAGACATTTAAACAGGCCTCCACCTCACTGGCGGTACCCATCACAGCCTGATGCTCCTCTGGAACACTGTCAGATGCATGTCTCCCACTCATCAATAAGCCCCTGCACATAAACATTTGTTACATTGTCACCTTCACACTTGACCTTCAGCGGCTGGGCTGTGAACACCACATCTGCCATGCATGCGCCCTGATCTGGTCCTTCCGACTGGGGGGAAACTGTTGGAGATACAACAAACTTTCAGCTTAGCTTACTGTATTTGACTGCAGTCGCTAATGCTCAGTGATATGCTATGCTATGTATTTCTCTATGATGTGTTGTATTTCCTGTATACTGTTATGTACTTGTTGGTTTGTTTTTCCTGTCTGTGATTCTTCTTACAATGTGAAGTGACATCTTTGCTAGTGTGGTTATGTTCCAATAAAGAAGCCAGTTCCTGTTACTACACAATGTCTGATCTGAACTGACTCCGCTGCACCTATGAATCGTACTTTGCAACAGGTTATGGGCCCAGTATCCGGATAAAGACTTATGACCAGGTGCGGCCCAGGCAGAACAAAGCCTCGAACGGAAGACAGTGTGGCTGATGCGGAGATCGACATAAGGAAGCTTTCCAGCGACATCTCCTATAGACAAGTAAGACTGTTTATATATAAAGGAGGGATAAAATGGCCGGAAACTCAGAGCTTAAACTCCCAGTGGCCAAGCTGAACAATGACAATTATCAGCTATGGAAGTTTAAAGTGGAAATGCTATTATCCAAAGATGACTTGTGGGAGGTTACCACTACAGAGAGGCCACAGGATAATAATCAGGACTGGGACAAGAAAAACAGACAGGCACGGGCCACCATAAGCCTACTAGTGGAGGATGATCAGCTCATTCATATACGCAATGAGGACACAGCGAAAGGCATGTGGGATGTACTGAAAAGACTGCATGAAAGATCCAGTTTAAACAGCAAGCTCCTTCTGCTATGGAAACTTTACAAAATGAGATTTGGCAGAGAACAGGACATGCAGGAGCATATAAACGCAAAGCTGGAAGTGATTGTGCAACTCAGATCGATCGGGGAGAATATAACAAACAGTCACATTGCAGCCATGTTGTTATGCAGTTTGCCCGATACATATACTGCACTAATCAATGCACTGGAGACACGACCTGAGACAGATCTGACGCTAGCATTTGTAAAAACCAGGCTCATAGATGAGTATCAGAGAAGAAAGGAATTAGTGCATGACTCCACAGAAACCGACACCAGCACCGCTCTTAAAGCTACAGACGCAAGATTACACAGGAAAGAGACCAGAGTGTGTTTCAGATGCCACAAACAGGGACACGTAAAGAAAAACTGTACTATATGGAAAGCAGAGCAAATGAGACAGCGTCCCTCTTATACTAAACAAAAGGTCAAAACCACAATCAATGATCCAAGGGAAGGTAACTGGAATGCCACATTTAAAGCGACAGGCAACAATAAATGCCAAGGCTGGTGCATCGATTCGGGGGCAACCAGTCACATGACGAGTGATAGAAGTTTCTTCACAGAACTTGATCTGAGCAACAAAGAAACTATTTATCTTGCAGATGGAAGCAAAATACATGCAGAAGGATATGGGCATGGAACCCTTGTATGCCCTGATGATGCGGGACACAATTTAGCCATACCAGTGAAAGATGTGCTTTATGTTCCTAATCTAGAAGGAGGACACTTATCTGTGAAGCGTCTAACAGCCAGAGGACTCACTGTAAAATTCCAAGGTGACAAGTGTTCCATTCTAAACGGCAAACAGACAATAGCAAGTGCCAAGCTGGATGATCATCTATATCACCTCGACACAGTGAAGGAAAAGGTGAGACTATGTACACACAAGCACAAAGACTGTATACATATATGGTACAGATGTCTAGGTCACAGACACCCAGAATGCATACAGGAACTACAGAGGAGGAAGCTGACAAGGGATCTGATAGTATCCCCTTGTCCAATTACCGTTAAATCTGAATGTTGCATTAAATCCAAAGCTACAAGAGCAACACTTCCCAAAGTCAGTCAGAAGAGAGCTTCAAGACCGCACACAAACACTCCTGCGCACAAGTGGATCATCCAGCAGTCAATCTTGCACGATGCTAACACCGGCCTTGCAGCCCTTCATGGACAGGGGTGTCCTAATACAAATTAGAAGAAAAGAAACAAGGGCGCACCAGCCTAGTGCATAATCATTTAGGATAGATTTTATTTAAAAAAGAATAAAAACTACTCACAAAAGTAGCAGAAAAAGTCGCAGTAAAATGACGTTTTTAGGTTGATGGCAGCTGAAAGTAGAGATCGAAACCATACTCCACAGAGGCACTGCGGATATGATGAGGGCCACTGCCAGCTTACGCGTTTCAAAGCATTAAGCTTCTTCTTCAGAGCCCAGCAGTGCTTTCACCCTATGTAACACTCTATTTATAGACACATGGACATACGAGCTCCAGCACAGGCAGATGGCGGACCCACCCGGGGCCAGGGAACCAAACTCCTCCCACCCCACTACAGATATCTGACACAGCTGATGAACAACACCCACAGGGAGGTAGCAAAGGAACTGTCTAGACACAATGCTCTCACACTGGGTATTGCTAAACCCATCAACACCTAAATACTGGGACCATGGTATATACACAGGGTGCTACCACAAACACTCATAAATCGTCAGCTCAAGCCAGAGCCATTACACAGGCCATACAGCCACATATCTGCACAGCTCAAATCAGTACTCAAGGCCACTAAGCAGACACATAGGGTGCAAAAGCGCAGAATGTGAGCACAGAATGTGACCAGGGTGTACCCAGCAGACAATGCGATCCTGATGTAAAGGATCACCTCCGAGTACTTAGACACCAAAAATAGGCCAAAAATGTATCTAGTAAGTATACTAATATAATGAGATGAACGTGCATACACAAACAACCAAATTAGTAGAAGGTGGACAGTGTTCACCAGTAACGATGGACACCTTGTCACATTACTCACTGGTTCATTGGGCTGGCGGCGCTGTGTTACTTGCCGCTGGCTAAACCGATATCCCCCTTCCCATTGTCTGGCCGTGCCTGGAGCGCAAACAGACCTGTCTGCGTTCCAAGAAACCGGAAGTGGACGAGCCCAGTCACTTCCTGTGCGTCGGCCGTCACCCTGCTAATGGCTCGACAGCCGAGAAGTGACGCCGCATGTCCATGTGTCTATAAATAGAGTGTTACATAGGGTGAAAGCACTGCTGGGCTCTGAAGAAGAAGCTTAATGCTTCGAAACGCGTAAGCCGGCAGTGGCCCTCATCATATCCGCAGTGCCTCTGTGGAGTATGGTTTTGATCTCTACTTTCAGCTGCCATCAACCTAAAAACGTCATTTTACTGCGACTTTTTCTGCTACTTTTGTGAGTAGTTTTTATTCTTTTTTAAATAAAATCTATCCTAAATGATTATGCACTAGGCTGGTGCACCCTTGTTTCTTTTCTTCTAATAGAGAGCTTCAAGACCACTTGACTTAGTTCACAGTGATGTGTGTGGTCCCCTAAACCCACCAACACCTGGAGGCAACAGGTACATAGTGACTTTCATAGACGACTATTCAAGATACACAGTCACCTACCTAATGCAACACAAGAGTGAAGTTTTTGACAAATTAAAAGACTATATAATAAAGACAAGTAACAAGTTTCAGAGGAAGCCTCTCATACTTCGGAGCGATAATGGAGGTGAATTCACAGGAGGTAAGATACAAGAGTACCTAAAACAGAATGGAATAGAGCATCAAAAGACAATCCCGTATACACCAGAACAAAATGGAGTAGCTGAAAGAAAGAATAGAACTCTGACTGAAATGATCAGATGTATGCTGACAGACTCTGGACTACCACAAAAATACTGGGGTGAGGCAGCTATGACAGCTACATATTTGCAGAACAGACTTTTTTCCAGAACAGTGGAGAAAACCCCATATGAACTATGGCACAATGAGAAGCCAAGTGTAAAACACCTTATGCCGCGTACACACGATCGATTTTCTCGACGGTGAAAACACCGTCAAGAAAATCGACGGGAAAAACGAGGGAACGGCTTGGTTCCCTACACACGTCCGTTTTTCCCGACATGTTTTTTTTGGTCGAGAAAAACGACCGTGTGTGGGCTCCGTGGCAGTGTTTCCCTATGGGAAAACTGCAGCGGAAAAAAACGACAGGAATCACGATGAGAAAAATTAGAGCATGTTCTAATTTTTCTCGTCATGATTAATGCCGTTTTTCCCGTCGAGAAAAATGACAAAAAGCCCACACACGGTCGTTTTTCTTGTTAAAAAAAAATAAATTCATTTTTCCCCGACGAGAAAAATGATCGTGTGTACGCGGCATAAGAGTTTTTGGATGCAAAGCATTCATCTACATACCTGAAGAAAAACGCACTAAACTCCAAAACAGAGCGTTTGAAGGTATCTTTGTTGGATACAGTGACAATGTCAAGGGTTACAGAATCCTAAATCCCAAAACAGACAAGGCTACCATTAGCAACAGCATAACTTTTGTTGAAGATTTAAGAGACAATGTAATGACAACAGTATAAGCAAGAATAGAAGAGAAAACTGACATTGACCAGCCCATCTCTGTAACTTCCGAACAAACAGTTGAAGTGAGTGTAGACTCAACCAGTACTGAAGAGCAGACACAAGAAGGCTCAGACACAAAAACGAGACATTCAACAAGAGAAAACAAAGGTAAACCACCTATACGTCTTTCATACAAAGCAAGTACTGCCAGTATCAACAAACCTGCAAACTGGGAAGACATATCTCAACTTTCAGAACAAGAAGCAACTAAATGGATAAAGGCTGCTGAGGAAGAGATAAAATCCATGCATGACACTAAAACATGGACACTTACAGAACTACCACCCGGAAGGAAAGCCATAGGCTGTAAATGGACTTTTAAAGTGAAATACAATGCAGATGGCACAGTTGAACGGTACAAAGCAAGACTAGTAGCCAAGGGCTATTCTCAAAAATACGGAGAGGACTATGATGAGACGTTTGCACCAGTAGTAAAGCACACTACAATACGGACTTTACTGACATTAGCCGTCACAAGGAAAATGCAAGTGAAACATTTTGATGTGAAAGCCGCATTTCTACATGGCGATTTAACAGAAGAAATTTACATGGAACAACCGCCAGGATTCAAAGATGAACAAAGGTCAGACCTAGTGTGCAAACTTCACAGGAGTATATATGGTCTAAAGCAAGCAGCCAGAGCGTGGAATATAAAAATAAATGAAGTGCTTACACATCAAAACTTTCAAAGGAGTGAAGCAGACCCCTGCTTATACACAAAGAAATTGACAAACAGATGGGTCTATATGCTTATCTATGTGGATGATATCCTGATTTGCTTTGAGCAAGAAGGGGATGAAGCAGAAATACTGGAAAAACTAAATCAGCACTTTGACACCAAAGATCTTGGCAACATAAAGAATTACCTCTGCATCCAGATCGAGAGAGAGGAAGATGGCAGCTTTCTTCTGAACCAAAGACACAAAATACAAGAAATAATTGAAACATTTGGAATGGAAGACGCCAAACCAGTAAAATCTCCCATGGAAACCAACTACCTAAAGGAGATGAATTGTCAAGATAACCCATTACCTACTAATACTCAATACAGGAAAGCAATAGGGAAATTGCTGTACCTTACCACCGCTACAAGGCCGGACATTGCAGCAACTGTCGGAATCCTATGCAGAAAGGTTTTGATGCCAAGTCAAAAGGACTGGAATGCTGTTAAGCGAATCATTCGCTATCTTAAAGGGACTTCGCACTACAAGCTAAAGTTACCACCAAGTGATGAAAGCACCTTAACTGGATATGTGGATGCTGATTGGGCAGGAGACACCAGTGACAGAAAATCTACCAGTGGCTACTTATTTTTTCTGTCAGGAGGTGCCATCAGTTGGACTAGTAAAAAGCAACACTCTGTTTCACTATCGTCTACTGAAGCAGAATACGTTGCTGCAGCGCAGGCAAGCCAAGAAGTTATATGGCTGAGACAGCTATTAACAGACTTAGGTCAACCACAGTTGGGACCAACTGAAATCTATGAGGACAATCAAGGATGCATTGTACTTGCACACATGGAAGGAGTTAATTCAAGAACCAAGCACATTGATGTGAAGTTCCACTTTCTTAGGGATCTTCAAGAGCAAGGTCTTCTTGAGTTACTTTATTGCCCAACCGAGGATATGACAGCAGATATCCTTACAAAGCCCCTGACTGCTGAAAGACATTCAAGGCTTACAAAGAAGATGGGTTTAACAGACTAAGCCTTAGTTGTTGAGAAGGGGTGTTGGGGATACAACAAACTTTCAGCTTAGCTTACTGTATTTGACTGCAGTTTAGAAAAAGAACACAAGATGTCGCTAATGCTCAGTGATATGCTATGCTATGTATTTCTCTATGATGTGTTGTATTTCCTGTATACTGTGATGTACTTGTTGGTTTGTTTTTCCTGTCTGTGATTCTTCTTACAATGTGAAGTGACATCTTTGCTAGTGTGGTTATGTTCCAATAAAGAAGCCAGTTCCAGGGGGTGTGGCCAGGCAGCGGATGTAGTCGGTCGCACATCCAGATCTCTCCGCCGAAAATCTGCTATATCATCCTGAACGATCACCCTACACCGCCGCTATCAAGGATAATCTGAGACCGGAGGCCTCCCCAGGTGTCCCTAGCTTCTTATCCGTTACTTACCTGCCAGATTTCAGCCGTGAGACAACAGAATGCGGCCCGGACTGCAGACAGAATGGCTCAAAATGGCGCCCAGGCCCAACGCTCTGCTAAGGGGACACACAAGGCGGCTGCTGCAAAGTTCTTTTCATTCACTCTGGAGCCTAATACACACTTGGATGCTCCGGGGGACTTGTCCGGTGGGTCATCTGAGGCCGATGACACCGTGCCTTTGGAGGATGCCAGCGGATCGAGACTCGCCTGGGACGTAGTGAGTACTCTGGAGGGGGGTGCCACTAGGCCTCATATCCCCGTCAGCCCATCCTCTGAGGGGGAACCCTCGCTCAGTGACATCCTAGCAGCAGTGAATAACTGTAATGTCTCTCTGGCCGCAGAGATTAAGGGGGTCAGAGCAGAATTGACATTTCTGAGGCAGGACACCCAAAAGCTGAGAGAGAGGGCCTCTGCATTGGAAGGGAGAGTGAGCTCTGTGGAGGATGACATGGTGCCCATGCAGAGAGATGTGTCATACAACAATCATCTCCTTACACAGCATTCATCCCACTTGGAGGAATTAGAGAACAGAATGAGAAGGAATAATGTTAGGGTGATTGGGCTCCCCGAAAGAATTGAGGGAAAGAACCCAGTTGACTTTATTGAAAAATGGTTGATTGCAGCATTCGGCAGAGAGGTGTTCACCCCCATGTTTTCTGTGGAGAGGGCGCACAGAGTTCCGGCCAGGCCTCCGCAGCCGGGAGCTCCCCCCAGGCCTTTCCTCCTCAAGCTCCTGCACTATAAGGACAGGGACGCTGTCCTCCAGAATGCCAGGATCAAACCAGAGGCCCTGAGAATCGATAACGCAAAGATGTCATTTTTCCTGGATTTTTCTGCTGAGCTGCAGAGGCAACGCGCTAAATTCATGGACATTAAACGTCGCCTCCAAACCCTGGATCTCAAATATGCTATGTTGTATCCTGCCCGCCTTAGGGTGGAAGCACTGGGATCAGTGCACTTTTTTGATTTGCCATCGGCTGCTACACAATGGCTGGATCGGGAAAAAAGACTGATTCGGGAAAATCGCAACCAACGCCCCGCACCCCCGGAGGGATAGTGAACTACTTGATTAGGCAACCTTGATCGTACATTTCTACTTGCCAAGGCAGAGTAAGCTGTTGTTGTGTTCTTGCTGTTGAGAAGTTGTAAGACACTAACGTGCGCTTCCACTGTTGCCCCCCCAAAATGGTCTGGTCCAGACCCAACACTGCTTTTAGGCAATACAAGTTGGCCATGTTGGCCGGTTATTTGTTTTTTTCCCTTTATTTTCTTTTTTTTTTTCTCCCTGCTATATGGAAGGATCTCCACTGCTGATGTCTCTATGGTCTACTATGGTCACTGCTCTTCATGTGGAACGCTCGTGCCTAGCACGGTCCATGGAAAGATTGCTAGACTCTCCCATGTACTGCTGTTCCCATTGTTTTAATTTTTTCTCCCAGCCCATTGGAACATGCCATATTTTCATGTGTGTTGCTCCTTATTGTTTTTTTCAAATTGCCCTCTGACACTGTATAATACCCTTGCGGTAATTGTAGTGCTGCTGAAATGGCTAAGGTAACCAGATTTTTGTCATGGAATGTCAGGGGTTTGAATAATCCTGTCAAACGATTGGCTGTGTTGCGCACAATCAAAAGTATTGGCGCGGATATAATATGCCTCCAGGAGACTCACTTCTCCTCGACCTCCACCCCACAATTTGCTTTAAGGCAATTTTGCCATCAATATCACGCCACTTATTCGGTGTACTCGAGGGGAGTGAGTCTTCTGGTAAAACGTGGCACGCAGTTCTCAGCTATAGAAGTTAAGATTGATCCAGATGGTCGCTTTATTTTTCTACTGTGCTCTATATATGGCACAAAATGCATCTTGGCAGGATTGTACATTCCCCCCTCGTTCTCAGCCAGTACCCTCAAAACGTTGGCAGACTTTATGTCCCGCTTTTCGGGGGTACCAGTACTGGTCCTCAGGGACTTTAATAATTATCTGGATCAAGGGAAGGACAAACTTAGTGACCGGATTGGGAATGGTGTGCAGGGACGGCGGGGGCCTACTCCGTTTGCTCGTCTCCTGTTAGAGATGGGCCTGACGGATGTGTGGAGACTGCGAAACCCAGAAGCCAGGGTTTTCTCCTGCCAGTCAGCCTCAATGGGAAGTCTATCCAGAATTGATCTGGGATTGGGGAGTGATCCTCTTCTGTTACTATTGGACTCCTCTCAATATCACCCTAGGCAGACTTCGGATCACTCTCCCCTCTCGGTTGATTTACGGATGGGGGCGGTCAGAGGAAACACCTTATGGAAACTTAATCCCTTCTGGTTATCACTCATTCCAACCCCTGATCCGATACCTGAACTACTCACGTTCTTTTTTGAACATAATGTAGGCTCTGCAGATATAGGTGTGGTCTGGGAAACTGCAAAAGCATATTTACGTGGCCAGTTCATTAGAGTAATACACCAAATTAAGACTTCTACTAAAGAATGGGAGGTTTCGGTTTTGGAGGAGGCTCGGCGCTCTGAGGTTAAATATATAGATGACCCCACGGTGGATACCAAACGGTCCTGGCTAGCTGCCCAGTCTATGCTCAAGGACCTGTCCTTGCAGTTGGCAGAAAATAAACGTTTCTTTCTAACGCAAAGTCACTTTGAAGAGGGGGAAAACACTGGTCACATGTTGGCCTTGCTGGCCAAATCACAACAATCTTCCTCACATATACTGGCTGTGGCTGATGCAAATGGTGCACCGTGTCACTCCACTCCAGCTGTAATGGAGGTATTTAAAACATTTTTTCAGGATGTCTTTTCTTCTAAGGTCAGCCCTTCCCATGACGAGCTCTGTTCGTTTTTGGACAGGTATCCCATCCCCTGCTTATCCGACTCGGATTCAGCCCATCTTAATGCACCCCTGTCGGAAGATGAACTATTGGAGGCATTAGCCCATGCACAAAACGGTCGGGCGCCAGGCTCTGATGGCCTTCCGTCTGAGGTGTATAAGCGATACTCTACACAAATTCTGCCGATTCTCCTAAAAGTTTACAATCAAGCGTTTGAATCTGCGGCCCTCCCTCCATCTATTAATGAAGCCATTATAGTGGTCTTACTGAAACCCGGCAAGGACCCTATGTCTCCGGACTCATATCGGCCCATTTCTTTACTCACGTTTGATATCAAGCTGCTCGCCAGTGTTCTGGCGAACAGATTGGCCAAATGTATTCGTCAAGTGATCCACAAAGACTAATCTGGTTTTATACCAACTAGATCCACATCTCAAAATCTGCGTAGACTATTCCTTAATTTACAGGTCCCCACTGAAAATACCGGCAATAGGGCCATCTTCTCTTTGGACGCGGCTAAAGCGTTCAATAGCGTTGAATGGTCCTATTTATGGGAGGTCCTGCTTAGATTTGGGGTGGGTCAATCTTTTCTGAAATGGGTCCAACTGTTGTATAGTTCCCCGACCGCGAGAATGCGTATCAACGGGGATGTGTCAGGGTCCTTCAGACTGCATAGGGGCACACGTCAGGGGTGCCCTCTGTCGCCCCTGCTGTTTGCCCTTGCTTTGGAGCCTCTGGCTATACACTTCAGGGCCTCACGATCCATTACTGGCTTCCAGAGGGGACTTAGACAGGATGTAATATCCCTATACGCAGATGACACTCTGATCTACCTAGGGGATACTGATAGTTCCTTGCAAAATGCGATGAGTCTGATAGCTGACTTCGGACAGCTGTCGGGTTTTAGCATTAATTGGAGTAAGTCGATACTAATGCCCCTAGACCCCCTGCTACGGCCCTAGCCTGATTGTGCAAGGGAAGTGGTGGTAGTTGAGGAATTCCGCTATCTGGGCATACAAGTGACCACGGACCCCGCCCAATACCTTGAGCTGAACCTGACACCGTTGCTTCGGAAGTTCCGACAGAAAAGCTCTGCTTGGAAAAAGCTGCCTTTATCGGTTACTGGCAGAGTAAATTTAATTAAGATGGTCTGGGCCCCCCAACTCCTCTATATATTTCATAACTCCCCCATATGGATGAAGCACAGATGGTTTACCCAAATTGATAGTCAGTTCAGGGGTCTGATATGGGGTAACAACCAGCTCGAATTAGCCTGCGCACCCTACAACTGGCTAAGGACCAAGGTGGCATGGCGGTGCCACACGCTAGATACTATTTCATAGCCTTGCAGTTGCAACATCTAGGTAATTGGGGAGTGGAGGATGACTCCGACCCTATTCGATCCTTACTTGTTCCCAGTGTCTCTAGTCTTCCAGCGATAGCATATTTGGAATTAGGGTTTACTCATCTGCAGGATAATCTCCCTACTATAACCTTGTTAAACACATTATGGAAATATATCCGGTCTCTCTTGCAAATCAGGGGGCATGTCTGTTCACTCCCATATGGAGGAACAAGTACTTTAAAGAGCTACTCAAGCAGGCGGAATTTCGCACTTGGGAGGAAGCAGGTATTCATTACATCACGCAGTTATACAATGGTACTGTTCTAAAATTATTCTCAGAGCTCAGGGAATAATTCTCCCTTCACAGACATCAATTTTTTAAGTATCTCCAGCTGCGCCATGCGCTTCAGTGCGAGCGCAGATTGTCAATACTGGTAGCAACAACGCACCCCCTGATGAATGATGTGCTATTGATGGATGACAGGAAGGGCATGATATCGAGAATATATGTGGGACTGCTTAACGCCACACATGACGCTAGTAAGCTTCCATGTAGAAGGGGGTGGGAACAAGACTTGGGTCCCATTGATGGAGACACCTGGGAACTATGCCTAACAGCTGCACCTTTGGTGTCGGTTTCTGCCTCACAGAGACTATCTCACCTTTATCTACTACATCGGGTGTACAGGACCCCGGCCCGACTACACAAGTGGGGGATTAGAGATTCCCCGTTGTGCCCAAAATGCAAAAGCCACACTGGTGACCTCTTACATATGTTGTGGAAGTGCCCAAAACTCTTCAGGTATTGGCGTTATGTTCTTCCCACTATTTCACAAGTGTTCCAGTTCCTGATCCTGCAAGATCCGGTTGTGTGCCTGCTTGGTGCCTTGGAGATACCCTCGTTATCACCGAATGAACATACAGCAGTATTGCGCTTGTTATATGTGGCCCGCAAGGCAATTGCGAGGCTTTGGATAACTCCGAGGGTACCAACGGGCAAGCAATGGGTAGAACTGGTGAACAGCCTACTAATACGTGAAAAGCTTACTTACCAACACCGTGCTGTCCTGAAGAAATTTTACTCAATGTGGCAGCCGTGGTTAGATACCCCAGGACTGGGTCCAACTCAATTGGTGAAGCATAGGCTTCTGCAAATGTGATATGGTAAATGAAATGGTCCTGATAGGCTCTGGGATGTGATAATATAGGTGTCCGTGGTGGAGTGAGGGAGATGTTTTGGTGGACGATCCACACTTATTATTCTCTCTTTTTTCCCCTTTCTTTTTTTTTTTCTTTTCTCTCTCTTTTTTCTCTTCTCTTTTCTGTTGCTTTGTAGTCGGGCTATCTTATGCCCCTTAAGGGTTAGACCGTTTTATTTATTTTACAATGTAAAGCACTCGTTCTTTACTGCCCAACCAGTATATGGTGTTTTATGTATCTGTATATGTATCCGTTGAAAGAATGTTGATGATACCTCATTGAATCTCCTGTTTCATATGTATTTCTAATGTCTGTATACCTGCCTAGTTTTTCAATAAACTCTTTTTTTGATTTTAAAAAAAAGAAGCCAGTTCCTGTTACTACACAATGTCTGATCTGAACTGACTCTGCTGCACCTATCAATCGTACTTTGCAACAGAAACAACCCTTGTAGGGGCCAACGCACCCTCAACCATCGGTCGCTCTGCGATTTCCCTGTCTGGCATAGCAGCTGTTGTATTCACACCCCTGTAGCTCAACATAGCCTTGTCTATCATGGCTAGTAATTGTTTGGCCCAACTGTCCCAATCCGTTGTGCTTCCATTATGAGGGCTCAGCAGTACCTCATCATCGGCTCTAGGAGGCACCTGGGATGCTGCAGCGCAAACAGTAACTTTGTCAGTTCTATATAAATCACATTTTGACAACATGCTTTTACTCTTTGCTAAAGCTTCAAACAAGGCAGGCTGCAATACACCATCACTACCTTGCTCTGGGGGCGCTAACACACTCAGCTGTGTACCTTCAGCTCTGGCCAGCTGACTTAACCCCTTACCAACTGGGTTACACATATGATAAATGGACTGCTCACACAAACTCTCACTGCATGGTGTAGACCCAGTTTGTTCTATCAGAGCGTTTTTAAGGCTGTCCTGGACAATCTCTGGCTCCAACACCTGGAGACCCCCAGAGATTTCCATGGACAACACTGTGGCTCCGATTCTGGTTGCCAAGGGAGACATCCCCCTTTTCTCATTACTAAAGAACACATCACCAGCAATACCTTTATCATCAGCATTCATAAACATAGCAGTTTCATAAGCTCTATCAGGTTTTCTTTTGTCATAACGCATGGCACCCTGCGTGCCACTCAGCACACCACCCTTCCTCTCCAGAGGAAGTATTTTTCCTACTAGGGCGGCTTCACAGTTGTCCTGGGAAACCACTTGCCTCACCACTGCAGGCTCCTTGGCAGTTTCCCTTGGCAACTCCGCAGCACCTGTCACTGTCACTAGGGAACATGGCACACCAACTGCTTTGGTTACCCCTAGCACATCTCTCCCAGCACTCTGCTGGATTACCTTAGGTGCACACAGAGTCCACATGTCCTTTTCAGTCCTTGACCTTGCTGCAAGCTGGGTTTTAACCTGTGTCTCCCCGCTGATCTGGGTAGCACACTGCAGCAAGTCCATTTTTACAACTGCGGATCTCCCCACCGAACACAATGCCACTTTACTGGGATCAGACCCACAAATTGCAACAGTCTTACCATATCCTGTAGCAGGTAACTCTGGATTTCCAAAACCGAAGTCTACCAGTGACACTTCTGCCATCCTGGAGCATTGCTGGTGGCCCATGATATGATGGAACTCTCCTCTGAGAAGGATTTCCTCTTTAAACCTGCGGTAGTCATCCTGGTCCCCATCCATCAAATGATAAACCGACCCGTACTCTATTCGTAACAATGTTTGCAGCAATTTTGGCCACCGGTTCCTAGGCCATTTTCACTTTACAGCAACTTTTTCAAATCTTAGCAGGAAGTCCCCAACCTCCTCTGTAGGCAGCATGGGTTGCATATAGTCAGAGGCCACGATCACAGCCCCTTACACTGCATCCCAGTCTTTGCGATTCCATCCATCCATTCACTGTCTCACGCATCACTAGGCCTTTTGGACTGACCCTTCTAGGTGGAGACATCTTCTCAGGCCACGGTGAGCTCACTTCCACAGGTACACCACCTGCATGCAACACAGTCCATCAATTGAACTTCTGTGCAAGGCAGTTCGCCTGGCTGCCACACACAGCTAGCAGCAGTTCACCGCAGAATTTTTTTTTTAGTTTTCATTCACAGGTACACCACCTGCAACACGCAATGCCTTTTGCCTGGCTGCACTTCCACACACAGCCAACAGTTCCTGACCTGAACTCACTGTGGAGCAAGGACCCGGATTCCACCGTCTTGTGCCCGCATTCTCCACCACTTGTGAGATGGGGGTTGTTTAGCTCAAGTGGTAAATGCATTTTTTCAGCGATTCAAGCCAGTCAGGAACTATATTTAAGGGCATGGTAGCCCATTTTTATTAAAAAAGGCAAAATAAAAGTCCAAACAAAGGTTTCCCACGCAGGGGTTCTTCTCCATCAAATACACATAACAGAAAATGCTAGCCCACCTGGCTCTCTGTAGCAGTACTTCTGCACTTTCCTGGTCACCCAGACCACCAGACTCCTCAAAGTAGACGGCTTCCCTTTAGCGTCCACAGCTCTGCCTCTTGCAGTCACCAATGTTCTGGCTGTCACCTACAGCCTCTCTGACTCCTGAAGACCTCCTGTCTCTTGGTGTGGAGCCGTCTCCAACTGGGAGCCATGAGGTTTTCCCATACATTCATTATAAGGGCTGTGCTCACCTGAGCACACACCCTGCTGGTAATCAGCAAAGTCTGGACACAGGGTTGGAGATCCCATCCCTCCCAAGACACTGTGGAATCTCCAAACTACAAAGCCCCTTTCCAGAATACCAAAACCTGGCGAAACCTGCGAAAGCAGTCTTCTCCAGTCCACATCTACGCTCTGTAGTCTTGCACCTTGCAAATGTGCAGACCCTGTGTCCAGCAAACTGTCCATTTTACCGTGACAGTAGCTCCTACTGTCACACAAACAACACCTGCAATACACGGGGTACACAAATTGGTCACGTATCTGGAATAACCCAGAACTACCCAGAACTTAACAAGTTACAAAACTTTTCCAATTGGTCAAGGAGCGGAGTAAACTATATCCCACAAGTAGATTGTGGGGGCATCTCAGAGACTTCCAATCCCTGCGTGCGGAATTTAACCTGCCCAATACTTCGTTCTTCCAATATTTACAACTTAGGCACGCTATCGCGGCGCAGGCCCAGACCTCTACGTGGGATATAGTAAACTATATCCCACAAGTAGATTGTGGGGGCATCTCAGAGACTTCCAATCCCTGCGTGCGGAATTTAACCTGCCCAATACTTCGTTCTTCCAATATTTACAACTTAGGCACGCTATCGCGGCGCAGGCCCAGACCTCCACGTGGGGGCTCACTAGACCTGTGGTGCTTACACAACTAATTATGTCATCTTCCAGGAAGGGACACATTTCATCTCTATATAGCTTCCTTCTTTGTCATGTCTCTAAGGCAATGACTTTGAACTGTAGAGCTGGTTGGGGAGACGACATAGGGCGTATTTCAGACGAGGAATGGAATACAATCTTAGACAATGTAATTAAAGTGTCACTCTCCTCATTTCAAAAGCTTACCCAACTTTTCATTATTCACACCTGAGAAGTTATATAAATGGCACAGAAGAGATGACCCACTCTGTCCCCGCTGTTTTGTTGACAGCAGTACACATGTACATATGCTATGGAAATGCCCGAAATTACAACGGTACGGAGCAGCAGTGATAACCACTATCAATAGCATATGAAACCTTAGACTTACGACTGACCCTAAACTTTGTCTACTAGGCTGGCTAGATGAAGAACAATACACACCACACACGTATATTGCCATTCTTAGGGTATTGTTCCTGGCTAGGAAACTAATTGCTAGAAAATGGCTGTCTACGTTAGCCCCTCCACACACAGAATTGATTGCATCCGTAAATGACTCTCTTTTAAGAGAACAACTCGCGTACAAACACTGAGGTAGTCCGAGAAAATTTGAGAATATATGGGATCCCTGGTTGGACACTCCTGGCTTAGCCCCACTGCGCCTGGTCCACAATAGAATCCTCTGGGGCAGAACCACACCAGCAAATGCACCATCTTAGAACTTAGCACCAAGTGGAACCTGTTAGAAAGAAGGAGAGAAACTACCACTTCACTCATATAGCTACCCCGGTAGGGGGCTAATGTGTAAATACCGGGTCCTGCGGAGGTTGAATGGCTATTTTTGTGTTTTACCCAATGGTTATATGTTTGTGAATACTGCACACCGCTCCCCGTTGTTTAGGGGATGGTGGTACCCTGTTCTGCTCAGTGGCCCTGGTAGGGTCGGGAGCAGAAGGGGAAAGAATGACATGCGGAGGACACACATGACCTGCAAAGGGACCAAAGAACTACATACACAACTGCCTTACTATACTATCATATACTTATCTCTGAATGGAGCGTAGTATTTACTATTGATTGAACAAATGACATGTTGGATTGTACTGTCATTTTGCATTGATACTTATGTGTCCTCACCGATATTGGATTTGTTATATGTAGTGAAATGAAAAAAGTTGTGTGTTTTTTGTGTTTGTTTTCAATAAAAAAATATCTGATTTAAAAAAAAAAAACATAGGATTTCATGTTTGCTCTAAGCATCTGTTTACTATTACTACTTTGACTGCTGTGATTGGTCACAGCATTCACATATTACAGCTGATCACAGATCGTGCCACTGCGCAGCCTATTTGTCCTTCTGGATTGACACTTGTCCTGCCTGGCCATTTATATATAGTGGCCAGGCGGGAAGTAGTTAAAGTGGAGGTAGTAAAAACGACTTGAATTTGGTTCATGTGTTGGCAATGTTAGAAAAACTGGCACAAATGGTTGCCTGAATTAGATGCAGGTAGTTCTTTTAAGGCAAACTATGTAGTTTGAAAAAAACAAACACATACTCACCTCCATGCTGCAGCATCCATATGATGTTGGATTTGACCTACATTGGCTCTAAGACTGAAAACTGAGCGATCACATGACCGCTGATTGCTCAGCTCTCAGTTTGCTCAGAGCAGAGAGCAGTGATTGTCAGTCACCGCTCTTAACTCTGCTCCTCCAGTGCTCACTGTGGCGCCAGGCTGGGGGCAGGTGCAGCTGGCTCCGGCCAGGCAGCTGAGTCTATCCTGACAATATTGTTGGGATCCTTCGAGAGCCTGTTGGGGCTCTGCCTGGTCAGCTGATAGCATGCAATCAGCTGACTCTTGGTCACAGGAGAGCAAAGGTAAGTGAACTCCTGTGACCCAGAGGAGAAGTATGACCAAAAAATAAAAGCTCTGAACATACTATTAAGGGAACGACCACCAGAAATCAGTTGTAAAAGGCTATATCCGCTTAGCGACTGCAATGTACTGCGAACGAGGCAGCATGAGATACCCATACGTCGCTGTCTACTTCCGGGTTTAGGGTGTGCGGTGGTGCACAGTCATGTTGGAACAGGAAGAGGCCATCCCCGAACTGTACCCACAAAGCTGGGAGCATGAAATTGTTCAAAATGTCTTGGTATGCTGATGCCAACCCCTGAAAAACAACCCTACACCTTAATCCCCCTCCACCAAATGATTTGAACCAGTGCGCAAAGCAAGGTCCATAAAGACATGGGTGAGTGAGTTTGGGGTGGAGGAACTTGAATAGCCTTCACAGTGTCCTGACCTCAACCCGATAGAACACCTTTGGAAGGAATTAGAGTGGAGACTGCGAACCAGACCATCTTGTCCAACATCAGTGCCTGACCTCACAAATGCACTTCTGGAAGAATGGTCAAACATTCCTATAGACACACTCCTAAACCTTGTGGACAGCCTTCCCAGAAGAGTTGAAGCTGTTAGAGCTGCAAAGGGTGGGCCAGCTCAATGTTGAACCCTCCGGACTATGACTGGGGTGACATTAAACTTCATGTGCGTGTAAAGGCAGGCGTCCCAATACTTTTACCAATATAGTGCATTTAACCCCTTAATCATCCTAGATGTTAGCCCCTTCCCAGCCAGTGTCATTAGTAGTGACAGTGTATAGTATTATTACTAATCACTGTATTAATGGCACTGGTGATGTCAGTGGCAGTTAGTCAGTTCCTCCCAGAGTCAGTAAGTGTCAGATTGCCTGCCGCCCTATCGCAGTGCCATTATAAATCGCTGATCACCGCCATTAGTAGTATAAAAAAAATACCATAGTTTGTAGATACTATAATGTTCACGCCCACCAATCAATATAAGGTTATTTGGATTTTTTTTACCAAAGACATGTAGCAGAATACATTTTAGCCAAATTTGATGAAGAAATTCGATTTTTTATTGGATATGTTTTATAGTAGAAAGTAACAAATATTTTTGTTTTCCCAAACTTTTGGTCTTTTTTTATTTAAAGCGCAAAAAAAAACAACAACCCAGTGGTGATCAAATACCACCAAAAAGAAAATTCTATTTGTGTAAAATAAAAGGATATACATTTTGTTTGTGTACAGTGTTGCATGACCACGCAATCGGCAGTTAGGCTGCATTCACACCTGAGCATTTTGTAGCCTGAAGCCTGAAGCTACAAAACGCTAGAGGGGAAAAAATCCATTATTCTCTATGGAGATGGTTCACATCTCCACTCCAAAATGCCTGAATCCGAACGCCTGAAGCTCAAACAAGTTCAGGACCCTTTTTCGCACGAATCGGGCAGATTTGGGCATTTTTCTGCTTTTTACATTGGTGACCCTTGGACCTGTACAAAATCGCGGCAAAAACGCTGTAAAAAACGCCGTAAAATCGCTGTAAAATTGCGCGACTTTCTGCCTGAAAACGCTATGTTCAGGTGTGAATGCAGCCTTAAGGTGGTTGTTAAGCCACTATGTTATGTTTATACCATCCTCTCTGTTAGATAACAAAATGTGTCCTAGTGTCTGTGCTTTATAAAAAAAAATTACGATTTCTACCTGATTTAACAGTGCCTCCCGGCGCTCACATGACTCCTCGGCTCTCTCCTCTCCAAGTTTGACAGCAACAGAGGTTGGGGCCTAGAACTCCCGCTGATGTCAGCCAGGAGGAGAGAGCCAAGAAGCCACGTAAGCACTGGGAGGCGCTGTGAAATCAGGTAGAAATATGCATTTTCTTTTTTATAAAGCACAGGCACTAGGACACATGTTGTTATCTAACAGATAGGATGGTATGAACATAACAATAAACATAACATAGTTTTCTAGCAGCAGAAAGGGTAGCAGAGCGGCACTGATACCAGCTGACAGGCAGGGTGGGGAGAGGACGGAGGAGAGAGCGGATGGTGGAGGCACATAAACTGACCACGGTGTCAGGGCTCAGCAGCCATGATAAACTGTGGTCAGTTTACAGGGGGGAAGGTAGAACCAGGCAGGATCAGCCAGGTATTTTAGGTGATAGAAGGGGCCAAATTACACAGCACAGGCACTATGCTGTAATAACAGGTGTGCCCAACCAGTGGCCCGTGGAGCCCTCTGATGTGGCCCGCAACCTCCTGCTCTGGGATGGCGGGTTGGCAAGCCCAGATTGTGGGTTGCAGACCTGCCATCCCAGAGCATCAGTGTTGTTAATTAGACCGGGGTAGAGAAAGCAAGCGGCTACAGAGCCGCATAAGCCCATGCTTCCTGTATAGCGCTACCTTCTGTCATAGGCAGAGTTATTCCAAACGCACTGTGCCTGGGACAGCAACAGCCGCCGATACCTGAATGTCACTATGGCCATCAGTGGCCTCTTTGGAAGTAGGAAGGTTTTTTTTTAAGCGATACCTGAATGGAAGACTGTTATTAAAGGTAAGTTTATTACTAAAATCACAGTGTATTTATGGGCAGTGGTTCTGCAGTGGTTACTGTGCTGCTTTCAAACTGATCCGCAGGTGCAGTGCAGAACACCTGTGGGTTCCCTGCACTGAGCCATAGACGTCTGTTATTACCTGTGGGTTTGGTGTATTTTCAGAAAATGCACCACACCTATAGGATATAATAGAAGTCTATGGCAAAGTGCAGCTAGCCCACAGAAAAGCCACAGGTGTACTGCGCTGCAGGTAAACCACATTGCGTCAGTGTGAAAGCAGCCTTAGGCCCCTTTGGCATGATTGGTCCGACCCAATCGGACCCTCCATTCACCTCTATTGACCCACAGATGTAAACGGACTTGTGGCCGTATACACCCACCTACCTCCAATCTGATCTACTGAAAAAACAGAAGGGGGGATCTGTCCCCTTCCACCTGGGCAGATCGGATCGGAGGGCCCATAGAGTAGAGCGAGCCATGTCCGTGTCCGCTCTGCATATGCAGAGCGGACACAGACATGGACCTGTCTTCCGCCCGATCCACTCATTGTGACCCGTGACTGGTTACTAAGTCGCTTAAGTGGCCCTCGCTCTTTAACCACTTGCCGCTGTCATCATACTGCGGCAGGTCGGCACGATCCTGTACGTCGTAGCTGTACGTGGGTCCCTTTAAGCGGTATAGCTGCACTGCGGGGGTGCCGATGCTCGTGACAGGCGGTCGCGATAACCGCCGGCCACCAGTGATTGCCGCACGAGAGGCAGAAAAGGGAGGTGTGTGTGTAAACACACACCTCCCTGTTCTGTGAGGAGAGGAGATGCAGATCGTGAATTCCTACAAGCTGGGAACTACGATCTGTCATCTCCTATAGTGAGTCCCCATCCCCCACAGTTAGAACACACACTAAGGAACACAGTTAACCCCTTTGATCGCCCCCTAGTGTTAATCTCTTCCCTGCTAGTGACATTTACACAGTAATCGGTGCATTTTTATAGCACTAATCGCTGTATAAATGCCAATGGTCCCAAAAATGTGTCAAAAGTGTCCGGTGTGTCCGCCATAATGTCGCAGTCCTGATAAAAATCACAGATCACCGTCCTTACTAGTAAAAAAAAATAATAATAAATAAAAGCGCCATAAATCTATCTCCTATTTTGTAGACGCTATAACTTTTGCGCAAACCAATCAATATACGCTTATTGCAATTTTTATTACCAAGAATATGTATAAGAATACATATCGGCCTAAACTGAGGAAAACATCATTTTTTTTTAAATTGGGGATATTATAGCAAAAAGTACAAAATATTGTGTTTCTTTCTAAATAGTTGCTCTTTTTTTGTTTATAGCGCAAAAAAAAAAACCGCAGAGGTGATCAAATACCACTAAAAGAAAGCTCTATTTGTGGGGAAAAAAGGACATCAATTGTATTTGTGTACAACGTCGCACGACCGCGCAATCAGCAGTTAAAGCGACGCAGTGTCGAATCGCAAAAAATGGCCTGGGCATTGAGCATCCAAATCTTCCAGGGCTGAAATGGTTAAAGGGTTGGGCACCCCTGCTGTATAACATTCTTTAAGGGAACAGCATCCATTTTTTATTTTATTTTTAGGGTAACAATCACTTTAACCACTTGACAACTGGGCACTAAACCCCCTTCGTGCCCGGACCAATTTTCAGCTTTCAGCGCTCTCACACTTTGAATGACAATTACTCAGTCATGTAATACTGTACCCAAATGATTTTTTTGTCCTTTTTTTCATACAAATAGAGCTTTCTTTTGGTGGTATTTGATCACCTCTGGGTTTTTTATTTTTTGCGCTATAAATGAAAAAAATACGGAAAATTTTGAAAACAAAACACATTTTTTTTAGTTTATGTGATGAAATTTTGCTAATTATTAATTTTTCTTCATAAATTTTGGCCACAATTTATACTGCTACATATCTTTGGTAAAAATAACCCAAATTAGTGTATATTATTTGGTCTTTGTGAAAGTTATAGAGTCTACAAGCTGTGGTGCGGATCATAAACAATTGATCACACCTAATGTACTGGTGGCCTATCTAATTTCTTACGACCCGAACAAGCCAGCAAAGTACAAATACCCCCCAAATGACTCCTTTTTTGAAAGTAGACATTCCAAGGTATTTAGTAAGATGCATGGTGAGGTTTTTGATGTTGTAATTTTTTCCCACAATTCATTGCAAAATGAAGATTTTTTTTTTATTTTTTCCACAAAATTGTCATTGTAATGCTGCGTACACACGATCGATTTTTTCGACGGTGAAAACACCGTCGAGAAAATCGACGTGAAAAACGAGGAACAGCTTGTTCCCCCCACACACGGCCGTTTTAAATGACATTTTTTTTTTGGTCGAAAAAAACAACCGTGTGTGGGCTCCCCGGCAGTGTTTCCCTATGGGAAAACTGCCGCGGAAAAAAACGACGGGAATCACGACGAGAAAAATTAGAGCATGTTCTAATTTTTCTCGTCGTGATTAATGCCGTTTTTCCCGTCGAGAAAAACGACAGAATGCCCACAGACGATCGTTTTTCTCGTCCAAAGGAAAAAATGAAATTTTTCTCGATGGGAAAAATGATCGTGTGTACGCGGCATAATAGGTTATTTCTCTCACATGGCATGTGTATACCACAAATGATGCCCCAAAATACATTCTGCTACTCCTCCTGAGTATGGCGATACCACATGTGTGGGACTTTTTCACAGCCTAGCCACATACAGAGGCCCAACATGCAGGGAGCACCATCAGGTATTCTAGGAGCATAAATTACACATCTAACTAGTTGACTACCTATTACACTTTTGAAGGCCCTGGAGCACCAGGACAATGGAAACGCCCACAAAGTGACCCCATTTTGGAAAGCTAACACCCCAACGTATAATCTATGAGGCATAATTAAACTTTTGAACGGTTCATTTTTTTCCTGAAGTTTTTGGAAAATGCGGGAAAAAAATGAAAACGCAATTTTTTTACGCAAAGTTGTTCATTTATAAGATATTGCCAACACATAGCATGTACATAGCAAAAATGACACCCCAAAATACATTCTGCTACTCCTCCTGAGTATGGCAATACCAAATGTGTGAGACTTTTATACAGCCTGCCCACATACAGAGGCCCAATATTGAAATGGCACCTTCAGGCATTCTAGGAGCATAAATTGCACATCTCATTTCTCAACCACCTATTACACTTTTGAAGGCCCTGGAGCACCAGGACAATGGAAACGCCCACAAAGTGACCCCATTTTGGAAAGCTAACACCCCAACGTATAATCTATGAGGCATAATGAAACTTTTGAACGGTTCATTTTTTTCCTGAAGTTTTTGGAAAATGCGGGAAAAAAATGAAAACACAATTTTTTTTACGCAAAGTTGTCCATTTATAAGATATTGCCAACACATAGCATGTACATAGCAAAAATGACACCCCAAAATACATTCTGCTACTCCTCCTGAGTATGGCGATACCAAATGTGTGAGACTTTTATACAACCTGGTCACATACAGAGGCCCAACATGCAAGGTACACCATCAGGTGTTCTAGGGACACATAGCACGAACATACCAAGCATTACACCCCAAAATACATTCTGCTGAACAAATGGTAAACAAAAGATTACCTGTGGTTTTAGTAGCGCAGTTTTCCACAGGAGGATAGCACTGGTCCAGGCAGCAGGCAGGGACTTGGTCAGCAAAAGCGAATGCAATTGTCCAGGCAACAGGCAGGAATACTGTCCATAGTCAGTACAGGCAGCAGGCAGGGATACTGTCCATATTCAGTCCAGGGTCAGTGCAGGCAGAGATTGTCAGCAGTGCCAAAATATTGGTCCTGGTAGTAGGCAGGTCCATGTGGTGTGGTCAGTTCATGCGACAGGCAGAGGCATGATGGCATAGGTCCTACAGGCAGTTGGCAGAAGTAGGGCCTTGTTCAGGACTGAATGGGGACAGGGGTAGAGGCTTCTCCCACCCAAATCTCTTTGAAGCCTCCGAGTCTCCAGACCCTAATCTGGAAATGAGAAAAACAAAAACAATTGTTTTCTTCATCCAGAAAAACAATTCTGGAGCCCCTCACATATGTGAGACCCCTGTGTTATGAATCCCACTAGTTCACTGGCAGGGTACAAGATCAGTCCAAGAGGCAGGCAAAAAGCATGGTCACACAGTCCAGGGTCAGTTCCAGATCAGGCAGAGTTATGTACAGAATCGGTAGGCAGAAGCGTGGTCAAATAACAGTCCAGGGTCAGTTCCAGATCAGGCAGAGATATAAACAGAATCGTTAGGCAGAAGCGTGGTCGAATAACAGTCCAGGGTCAGTTCCAGATCAGGCAGAGGTATAAACAGAATTGTTAGGCAGAAGCGTGGTCGAATAACAAGCCAGGGTCAGTTACAGAGAAAGCAGAGGCATAAGGGGTGTGAAGATAAATGGCAGGACGTGAACTAATAATTTATTTTGGTATGGTAATGGCGGAAGCAGTCGCCTATGCAGAGGCCTGGTTCTGAAGGACATTGGGCACAATAATAAATGGTGTCTTTTCTCTCTCCTCTTTTGGTGCACACCCGGCATTATTTCTGGCGTTATTGGCCTGTTGGTCTGGGAGGGATTTTATCTGGGAAGTGGCGCTCGGAGAGTCGGCTAATGACATCGGATCTAATGTTTACTGGTGGGCTGTTCGGGTATAAAAGGGCAGTGGTGATTTCCTCCTAAAAGAAAAGGAAGGATTTGGGTCTTTCAGTGGATTTTCGATATATTACATATGAGTTGTACATGGCCAAATTAAACAAATAAATGGAAACTTTTTTATACCACTGGTATGTTCTTCTTGTGGAAAGATAGGGTTCGAGCATCTGGTCGTTGAAGTCGACACCCCCCATGAACTTATTGTACTCGTAGATGCATTTGGGTTTTTGGATCCGGCCATTCCTCCTGGTGATCTCAACAAATTCATTGTTGTGGATGGAAGAAAGTACGTACACATCCCTTCTGTCCCTCCACTTCACAGCCAAAATTTCCTCATTACGTAAACTCGCCATCTCCCCTCTTCTCAATTTTTTGGTGACCAGGCTTTGAGGAAAGCCCTTCCGGTTCGTCCGTACGGTGCCGCATGCTGGAGTCTTCATTCTGTGTAGGTTTCGGAACAGGGGCAAACTTGTATAAAAATTGTCCACATACAAGTGGAAGCCTTTCTCCAGAAGTGGGTTTATGAGTTCCCAAACTACTTTCCCACTGGTTCCTATATAGTCTGGGCAACTAGGGGGGTGCAGTTGGGTGTCCTTCCCTTCATATATAATAAAGGCATACACATACTCAGTGGCTCGGTCGCACAATTTATACAGCTTCACCCCATAGCGGGCCCTTTTGCTGGGTATAAATTGTTTTATGCCCAGCCTGACAGAAAATTTGATAAGGCACTCATCCACGCATATATGTTGGTCTGGGGTAAACAACTGGGGGAAGGTTTCAGAAAAATAATTTAGTAGCGGACGAATTTTATAAAGCTTATCAAAATTTGGGTCATTTCGGGGAGGGCACTGGGTATTATCATTGTAGTGTAGGAATCTCATAATCATTAGATATCTGGACCTGGGCATTACTGAGGAAAAGATGGGCATGTGATAGATGGGGCGGGTTGACTAATAGGAACGCATCAGATTTTTTCCATTTAGTCCCATGCAGAATGTGAGGCCCAAAAAAATTCTAAACTCCTCCACTGTAAGGGCTCTCCACACGTAAGGACGGGCATAAGAGGATGTGGGGTTGCTGGTTATAAACTGTTGGGCATATAAGTTGCACTGGGCCACAATTGTTGCCAGCATGTCCTCAGTAAAAATTAAATTAAAAAAATCAATCGGGGAAAAGTTTTCTGTATCCACCTGGACTCCTGGCTGGGCAGTGAAAGGGGGAATGTTGGCTTCTCCTGAATTAGGAGGAAGCCACAAGGGGTACTGAAGGGAATAGGGAAGGCTGGCATGGGACCTAACCCTTTGGGACTGAGGTGACACCCCACTGGTACATGGCCTTGCTTCCAGGGGTACTACGGTGCTGGTGGATGGCACTGCAGTGGTGGTGGATGGCACTGCGGTGCTGGTGGATGGCACTGCCTCCTCAGCAGAACGCCTTTGTCTGGCGGGCCCTCCTCCTCTTCTTCTTCCTCCTCCTCTTCCGTCTCCTCCGTCATTGATCCACTGCTTAGGACAGGCTCGTAGTCCACGTCAGACTCATCTGAATTTGCGGAGGAATCCGAATCGGAGAGCTCCCCGTTGCTCCCGTCGGCCGCAAGAATTTCGTACGCCTCCTCGGCTGAAAATACTCTTTTAGCCATTGATGAGATGGCACTGACAGGTTGCACTGATGGCCGATGGCACTGACAGGTGGCACTGATGGCAGATGGGACTGGTGGCAGATGGCACTGGCAGGTGGCACTGATGGCAGATGGCACTGACAGGTGGCACTGATGGCAGATGGGACTGGCAGGAGGCACTGGCAGGTGGCACTGGTGGCAGATGGCCCTGGCAGGGACTGTGGGCACTGTTTTTTACTTGGGGTGTGTAATGTTTTGCAAACTCACTTTTACAGTTAAGAGCACAGATCTCTCTCTCTCTCCTCACACGCTGTCTCTGTGTGAGGAGAGAAAGCCGGCAATGAGAGATGATCTCATATGTTTACATTTGAGATCATCTCTCATTGGACAGTGAGATCGAGTGCTGAATGGCCTCTGTGATTGGCCATTCAGCACGATCTGTGATTGGCTGTGTCCAAGGGACACGGCCAACACAGATTTTCCCCGATGCGCGCTCGCGGGGGGGGAGGAAAGAGGAGGACGTCCTGTCAGCACTTCGGCGCCGCAATGCAGACGTCTTTCTAGCATTGCCTGGGCACAAAGTGGTTAAAGTAGCGCTGTGCCGAATAGCAAAAACAGGCCTGGTCATTAAGGGGGTAAAACCTTTCGGAGCTCAGGTTGATATTGAGATCCCCGATTGTTTTTTTTTTTCAACTGTGCAACGACAGTACAAGTTATAGTAGACAGCTAAACACTGGCAATAGAAAGGGACTCTCATGGGGTGACCTGCTAAACCTGTGTACAGCACCAGGACGGCTGCAGGTCTTCACAGGCTTTATGAGGAAGATCAATGGACAGAACTCCCCCATGGCAGCTTTCTTGGAACCTCCATGAGCTCAGCCAGGACACTGCAGTCACTACACGAGCACTCCTCTTCATGACTGTCTCCCTCATACGTCACATGCTGCGTAAAGGAGCAGGCGGGGCCACTTTGTGTTCCCGCCATCAGACTCCGGAGCGCGTCTCTCTCTCCGTACAGTGAGCAGACACAATGCCACCGGGAGCCGCACGACTTCCCTAGGCTGAGGTGACAGGACCGGACACAGCGCACTGACTGCTGGGATTTGGCGCCATTCATACAGAGACGTGTTCTTCGGCTGGACGGATTGCAGTGCACGGCTCACCATGTCACAGACAGAAGGTGTGGAGGAGATGAGGAGCTGGAGCCAGGAGACCTGCCGGAGAGAGTTACACACAGCTCTCCCCAAACTTCGTATATCCTGATGTGTGACACGTGCACAGCGCTTTCTTTACTCTTGGCTTGTTTTCTTATGTAGAAGTCCTGTAATCCCCCGTGTCCTCAGGGAATGAAAGGGAAATGTGGGCATTGTGTAACCAGCAGATGAGGGTCCCATTCACACTGCTATGTGTAGGGCAGGGCAATCCATGGTGTAGAGATGAGACATTAGTGTCCTCTGTTCAGGTCACATGGCTGTGCTGAGAAAAGTTGGACAACATCTTGTTGCAAATCACTTCACTGTATCACAATGCGTGGAGCTGCCTAAAGATGAAGCGCCAGTTTCTGATGTTTCTATAAAGTTACGAAAGAGAACCGCGTGAAGTGTTGTAACCTGTGCATGCGCACAGTTTTACCTCCGGCCCCTTTCACACTTGTGCGACTTGGGACTAAAAAGTCTCATGACAAGTTGTACCCCATGATTTCCAATGAGTACCGTTCATATCTGTGCGCCTTCAAGTTGCAGCGACTTCAAAAGTAGTCCCTGCACTACTTTGGTCCGACTTTGATGCGACTTGAGGTCCATAGACTTCAAGATCACACAGGCATTGCTTAAAGTTGCACAAGTGTGAAAGGAGCCTCATGGTACACCACAGTGGATGCATTAAAAAAGCAGCTGTTGGTGTGCACAGACCCTGATGCTTCTTGGGATGTTAGCCCATCTCTGGGGAAAAATTATCCCTTGCAGTGGGGCTGTAACTGCACTGCAAAGGTTAAAACGGTAGTAAACCACATCTTTTAAAAAATAAATAAAAATGCAAGACAATGGCATAATGTGCTAGTATGCATTATAATAGCACATTATGAAATGCTTACCGTAGACCGAAAGCCCTCCAGCGGGCCGCCTGACTGACCTTTCTTCTGGGTTTGCGTGCTCCGGCCGCCTGACTAGCCGAGCCGCAATGGCATCACTCCTGCACATATGAGCAGGAGCCGCGGCATGGGTATGCCGTCCCTTCAGAGCGCATGATTCAGTGACGTCACCTGCTGCATGCAGTGTGAATAGCTCCCAAACCATGCAAGTTTAGAAGATATTCGCTGTACCTATAGGTAAGCCTATGATAAAGCTTACCTATAGGTACAAGTTATAAAAAAAAAAAAAAAAACTTCCACTTTAATTCCTCATTTAGGCCCCTTTCACATTGAGGCGTTTTTCCGGCGCTTTAGCACTAAAAATAGTGCTGTAAAAACGCTATTCTCAATGTGAAAGCCCTGAGGGCTTTCACACTGAGGCGTTGTGCTGGCTGTGCGTTGGAAAAAATCCTGCAAACAGCTTTTTTGGAGCATCTTTGGGGCGCATAAAATAGCGCTGTAAAAACGCCTATCCCCATTGAAATGGATGAGTACCACGGTAAAAACTCATAGGCGTTAGCACTATTTTTAACGCTATCGCGAAAAAATCGCCACGCCTCGGTGTGAAAGGGGCCTTAGTCTAGGGGAGAGGAGAAATACTTTTACTTACCTGGTCCTCTGCTCCCCCACTCTGGTGGTGGACTGTCCCTTGGCATCAACACTTCTAAGGCAGGAATATGGACCCTGCTTTGGCCTTGATGACAGGAGTCTAGAGCATGGGGGAGAAGAGGCAACAGGGACCAGTCTAGTTGCAGAGAGGATCAGGTAATTAAATCTTTTTTCCTTTCCCCTAGACTGAAACAAGCAATTAACCCTTGCAATGCAGGCATAGCCCCACTGCGAGGGATAATTTTTTAATTGCCCAGAGTTGGGCTTTACATTTTTGTCTTCAGCTCTGTGTTGCTGCTGACACTGCTGGATGTGTCAGATGGTGTGTCCCAGCTATGCATAAACATCCCTTCTGCTGGGCAATATATCACTGCAGGACAAACTAGTGACTTATAGGCTGGCAGGAAGAAGCACAGTGACCAGTGGAGAAAACCCTATCTTTCACATCTGGGAGTGTAAGCCACAGTGCTGTTATCTCTTTAATGCTGACCTTCACCCTCTTTTTCTAGTTTACAAAATATTGAACACCCCACCCTTTCACACAATTTGAGACTTTTTTTTTTTTCCTTTCCAATCTTTTTTAACCAGTTGCCGACCAGCCGCCGTCATACTGTGGCAGGTTGGCTCCCCTGCGTGAATCACCGTAGCTGTACGGTGGGCGCTTTAAGGGGTATAGGGAGAGTGCCCCCACCGCCTGACTTAGGAGCTGATGCACGTGCCCGGTAGCCGCGATGTCCGCCGGGCACCCGTGATCGCTCCTGAGAGAGACAGGACAGAGGTCTGTCAATGTAAACGGACAGCTCTCCATTCTGTCAGGGGAGAGGAGACAGATATACTGTTCATACTTGTTATGAACAGCGATCGGGCTCCTCCTCCCAGGCAGTCCCATTCCCCCCATAGTTAGAAGCACTCTCTAGGATACACATTTAACCCCTTGATCGCCCCCTGGTGTTATCCCCTTCCTTGCCAATGACATTTATACAGTAATAAGTGGCTATTTTTTTAGCTCTGATCGCTGTATAAATGTTAATGGTCCCACAAAAGTGTCCGATCTGTCCACCGTGATGTAGCAGTCCCGCAAAAAATCGCAGATCGGCGCTATTGCTAGTAAAAAATATATATTTTTTTAAATGACATAAATATATTCCTTATTTTTTTAGACGCTAAAACTTTTGAGCGAACCAACCAATATACGCTTAGGCCTCTTTCACACGGGGCGGCCCGCTGAGCCGACGGATGACTGGGCGGTCCCCGCACACTCTGCAGGGACTGCCCTGTCAGAGCGCCGCTCTCCCCTATGGGGAATCGGATGACTACGGACCGTAGAGTCCGTTGTCATCCGATCCGCTCCGCAGACGGAAGAAAAAATAGGATTTTCCTCCGTCACACTTTTTCGGAGCGGAGCGGATGTCAGCGGACATGTCACCGCTGACATCCGTGCTTCCATAGGGGTGCATGGAGGATACGTTTCAGGTCCGCCTGAACGGACCTCCGTGTGAAAGAGCCCTTATTGTGTGTTTTTTTATTTTTTTGTTTTTTTTTTAACCAAAAATAGAATAGAAGAAATTATATCAGCCTAAACTGATGAAGAAATTCGTGTTTTTTTTGTTTTTGTTTTTTTTTTTAAATTGGGATATTATAGCAGAAAGTAAAAAAAATATTGTGTTTTTTCCAAAATTGTTACACTTTTTTTGGTTTATAGCACAAAAAATAAAAATGAGGTGATCAAATACCACCAAAAGAAAGCTCTATTTGTGTGGGAAAAAAGGACATCAATTTTGTTTGGGTACAGCGTCGCACGACCGTGCAATTGTCAGTTAAAGCAAGGCAGTGCTGTATAGGAAAAAATGACCTGGCCATTAACCACTTACAGATTTGGCTGCTTATTGACCAGGCTGTCATTTGCTATACATCACTGCGTTGTTTTAACTGATAATTGCGCAGTCATGCGACGCTGTACCCAAACAAAATTGACGTCCTTTTTTTCCCTCCCACAAATAGAGCTTTCTTTTGGTGGTATTTGATCACAGTTTTTATTTTTTGCACTATAAACAAAAAAAAGCACCAATTTTGAAAAACTCAATATTTTTTACTTTTTGCTATAATATCCCCAAAAATGTTTATAAACATATTTCTTCCTCAGTTTAGGCCAATATATATTCTTCTACATGTTTTTGGTAAAAAAAATCGCAATAAGCATATATTGATTGTAGACGCTCTAACTTTTGCGCAAACTAAACTATGGGAAAGATTTATGGCATTTGTATTATTTTTCTTTCTTTTTTTTACTACTACTGGCGGTGATCTGTAATTTTTAGCGGTACTGCAACATTGCGGCAGACAGATCGGACACTTGACACATTTGTGGGACCATTGACATTTATACAGCGATCAGTGCTACAAAAATTCACTGATTACTGTGTAAATGTCACTGGGAGGGAAGGGCTTAACACTAGGGAGCGATCAAGGGGTTAAATGTGTGTTCTAACTATAAAGGGGATAGGACTAACCAGAAAAGTAGACAGATCGTTGTTCCTACTTAGTAGGAACAAATGATGTCTCTTCTCTCCTGACAGAACAGGGATTTGTGTGTTTATGCACACAAATCCCTGTTTCTGCTCTTGTGCATGTGATCGCCCCTGCCGGCCAGCAGGTTCCCTGGCGTGCAGCAGGTGCGCGTGTGCCTGCTATCGCCCTTAAAGGTACAGACGTACCCATACGGTGATTCGCGGGAACAAACCACTTTGCCGCCGTATATCGCTTGAGCCGGTCGGCAAGTGGTTAAGGGGATAACTCCTTCCGAGGCTGAAGTGGTGCCAGTGCCTCCATTTTCTCACCTAGGCAAGAATGCCATTGCTTAGGTGCCCACAGCCTCCTAGGATACCCATGTCAAGCACCTCAGGAGGACAGCGTAGAACAGATGCCCAGGTGCAAGAACCTGGAAGAGACAGACGGCCCCATGATGATGTACAAGAAGAAGATGGCGGCAAGGAAAGGGACCTGCAGGAGGAGAGCAGTGCAGCTAAAGAGAAAGCTTAGACCATATGAGCTTGTAAATATGTTACGCAGCATAGAAAGAAGAGGTGGTTTACTTTATCACTTTCTCTTTCTGGGGGCGGTTGGTGAAGTTCCTCTTTACCCCTTGTCCACCAAGGTACGTTTATCGATGTAGCACGATAGCAATAGAGTAAAAAAAAATTGAAATGAATAATAAAAAAAAAAAAAGTACTTCCCATTCATTGCCTTGCGCACACATCCAAATGCAAAATGTGCATGTAGGGTGTGTATGTAAACATTGATTGCATCACACATGTCAAGTATTGGTGCAACGTCTGAGTAAGGCTGGTTTCACACTGGGGCGGTGGCGGTATAGCGCCGTTATTTTTAGCGGCGCTATACCGTCGGAATTACGGAGGTATTTGGCCGCTAGCGGTGCGGTTTTAACCCCCGCTAGCAGCTGAAAAAGGGTTAATACCGCCGGCAATGCGCCTCTGCAAAGGCGCATTGCCAGCGGTATTACCGCTCTTTCCCATTGCTTTCAATGGGAAGGAGCGGTAAACAGCCACTGTTTAGGGGCGGTTTGCAGGCGCTATTTTTAGCACAATAGCGCCTGCAAACTGCCCCAGTGTGAAAGGGGCCTAAGAGTAATAATTATAGAGCCTTATATCATGGTTAACGTTAACTTAATAACCCAGTAGGGTTTTTAAAGTGTGGGCTATAGTAGGGCTGCAACTAACGATTATTTTCATAATCGATTAGTTGGCCGATTTATTGTTTCGATTAATCAGTTAATGGCCTTAAAAAAAAGTGTGGTATATAATTTAGTTAATATGTAAAGTTTAAAAAAAGACAATTTATTCTTAAATATCTCTATGCAAGGGTAAATATAAATAACCAACTATATGGTTAGGGAGCAAAATCTCGAATCCACTCTGAGAATAACTGACAGAGAGATACTGTATATACGGTACTATTAGAGGGTGAATCTGGTAAATATCATCAGACTCAGATCAAATTTTTTTTATTTAACCACTTCCCTACCCAGCCATAGTCAAATGACGTCCACAGATGGGATCTCCCATCCTGGGTGGACGTCATATGACGTCCTCGGCTTTGTAGCGGGATATCTGAATGATGCCTGCAGCTAGAGGCATCATTCAGATATCATTTTGACGTGCCGGCGATTCTGTGCACCATAAGAACGATCATAGCGGCGGTTCCGCCGCTTGATCGTTCTTATAGGCGGCGGGAGGGGACATCCCCCTCCCGCCGCCATCCGGTGCTTCTCCGGGCTCTCCCGTGCGATCGGGGACCCGGAGCGAATCTTCCGGTGGTGGGTCACGTGACGAGCATAGAGATGACTGGTGACCAGATGGTCACCAGTCATCTCTATGATCGTCGGAGGCCCGGGCGCGATGTGATGACGTCACGCCCAGGCGCGATGTGATGACGTCACGCCCGGGTCCTCAAATGTAAACAAAGCCGCCATTGCGGCTAGTAAGTATGAGATCGGTGAAACATTTTTCACTGATCTCATGCTTTCCAGCCTGGAGGAGAGATGTGGGGTCTTATTGACCCCGCATCTCTCACTAAAGAGGACCTGTCACACACATTCCTATTACAAGGGATGTTTACATTCCTTTTAATAGGAATAAAAGTGATCAAAAAAATAAGTAAAATAAGTGTAAAAAAAAAAAAAAAAATTTAACGCCCCTGTCCCCGGTAGCTCGCGATCAGAAGCGAATGCACACGCAAGTCGCCCACATATGTAAACGCCATTCAAACCACATATGTGAGGTATCGCCGTGTGCGTTAGAGCGCGTGTAATAATTCTAGCACTAGACCTCCTCTGTAATTCTAACCTGGTAACCTGTAAAAAAAACGTCGCCTATGGAGATTTTTAAGTACCGAAGTTTGGCGCCATTCCATAAGTGTGCGCAATTTTAAAGCGTGACATGTTAGGTATCTATTTACTCGGCGTAACATCATCTTTCATATTTTCCCAAAAAATTGGGCTAACTTTACAGTTTTATTTTTTAATTCATGAAACCATTTTATTATTTTTTTTAATACCGTGCAAGAAAAAAAGTTGCAATGACCGTCATTTTATTCCCTAGGGCAGGGCTTGACAAATTTGCTTGGAATCTAGGAGCCAGCTAAAAAAGTTAGGAGCCAGGAACGCGCCCTGTCCCGCCGAGCTCGCACGCAGAAGCGAACGCATACGTGAGTAGCGCCCGCATATGAAAGCGGTGTTCAAACCACACGTGAGGTATCGCCGCGATCGGTAGATCAAGAGCAATAATTCTAGCCCTAGACCTCTTCTGTAACTCAAAACATGCAACCTGTAGAATTTTTTAAACGTCGCCTATGGAGATTTTAAAGGGTAAAAGTTAGTCGCCATTCCACGAGCGGACGCAAGTTTGAAGCGTGACATGTTGGGTATCAATTTACTCAGCGTAACATTATCTTTCACAATATTAAAAAAAATTGGGCTAACTTTACTGTTGTCTTATTTTTTTTATTAAAAAAAGTGTATTTTTTCCCAAAAAAGTGCGCTTGTAAGACCGCTGCGCAAATATGGTGTGACAAAGTATTGCAATGACCGCTATTTTATTCTCTAGGGTGTTAGAATAAAAAATATATATAATGTTTGGGGGTTCTAATTAGAGGGAAGGAGATGGCAGTGAAAACAGACAGGGAAACTCCATTAGCATTGCTGTTTGTCTTGTCATACCAACGGCCACCACAAGATGGCGCTAGATAACAGAAGGAAGCATAGGCCTGCAGAAGGCTGCAAAGCCGCGGCCTCAATTACCGGTCGGCGCGGCCCGACGCGATCCCGCGGAGGGGGGGCACGGAGAGACAGGATTCCCCAGCTGTGCTGCCCCAGGCGCCAGGTCGCTAATTCTATTTGCAATGGCGACCTGGCGCCCGGGGTTTGTCGAGCCCTGCCCTAGGGTGTCTGCTAAAAAAAACATATATAATGTTTCGGGGTTCTGAGTAATTTTCTAGCAAAAGAATGATTATTTGTACATGTAGGAGAGAAGTGCTAGAATAGCCCCGGTATGGAAGTGGTATAAAAAGCCCTATATTGAAGTGGTTAAGGAAAAAAAAAAAAAGTTAGAACTGTAATATATTATATGCTGGCCATACAACAACGTCTTCCTTAAAAAAAAATATATATATATATATATTTTGAGAACGTTCGTTCAATTTTCTAACCGCCAGTGGGGTCAAATCGACGTTCGTTTTCAACCACAGTAACGGGAAAACTTAGAAATAATAGAAAATTTCAAAGGAATTTTCAGACAGTGTATGTGGTTTTCGTTCAGAAATTACATTCATTTTAAAACTGAATGTTAAAAGCAAGTGAAAATTTCAAACATTCTTTAATTCAGCGAATGTACATAGATTTTTCGTATTAATATAATAACAGTAGTGATTATTTGCTTTTTTTTTTGTACTATAAATGACTAATTTTTGTTTTTTTAAACCCATTATGTTACTGGCCGATTAATCGATTAATTTCATAATCGATTAGTTGTTTCAGCCCTAGCCTATAGACAATTTTTTGTACCACAGTTTTTTTTTTTTTTTTTTTTTTGTTTTTTTTTTGCCATTTCAAGACCATGCATAATTTCAACCACTTCACCTCCCAAACTTGTACAAACTAGAGCAATTTTTACTTTTCTATTATGGACCTGTTTATTTGGCAGTGACTTCGCCATTTCTTAAAGGGGAAGTTCAGCTTTTCCACTTCCTCCCCACCTCCTCTTTTACTTTTAGACACTTATTTTTTGGGGGAGGGGAGTGGGTACCTGGCTTTGACAGGTACCCTCTCCTACTTCCACTCAAATCCCCTAGGTCAGGCATGTCCAAAGTCCAGCCTGCGGGCCGCCTTTCTGTTTAATATGGCACCCCTGGTGATTTGTATATAACGGCCACAAAAGATATATATCGTATTTATCTGTGCTGCCTCGGAGGGGGTGGGACGAGTGCCGTCAGATTACATACAGGAGAATCTCCTGTTTATTCGGCAGTGTCTCTAATAGGAAGTCCTGTCTCTGGGCTGCCATTGGACGACTGTTCTGTCTATCATAGGAGGCAGGACTTTGTATTAAATAGGCCGCAGAGTAAACGGGAGTTTCTCCTGTATGTATTCTGTTGGCGCTCGTCCTGCCCCCCTCCCTGTGCCCTCCGAGGTTGCAGATGGGCATCGATCGGGCTGCATTAATGGCAAAGGTGTGTCTGCATTGATGGGCACTGACCCTTATTTTGCTTCACAGTTCTTTATTTAAAACTTACGTTTTTTCCTGAAACTTCCCTCTTAAAGTGAAGGTGTGTGTTATATGCTTGTGCATGTTATACGCCGATAAATATGGTATATACAAATAACACACCCGAGCTAGAGCTGCACAATTAATCGTAAAAAATTTATTGTGATCGTGATTGAACCCCCCCCTGACGATCTCTATTGCAGTTTGCTGATTCTTTCATATGTAGCGGGTGTTTGATTTTAGGGGAGGCATCTGGGTGGTAGTGTAATCCAGATGCATTGATTGTCAGGGAATCTGGGATCCTTTTATGGTTCTTGGAGGACTCTGGTGGTGTGAGGTTCCCTGCGGCCTGCAGGTGGCGCTGTCGCCCTGGCTGGAGTTGAACACTCACTGCAAGACTTTTTGTCCTTTCCTGGCGCTGGTACAGCGGGGCGGGGAACCCGCTGTGACGCAGAGGGAGAGGAGATAAAAGCCCTGACCTTGGGGTTCAGAGTCGGAGGACACGGCCGCACCCAGGCACCTTCAGCTTGGGTGCTGGAGTTCCGGGCCCAGGTGCCCTTGACCTGGCCGGAGCGGGAGATGGAGTCCATCTCAGGTACCTTTAGCCTGGGGTGAGGTACTATGGCGGAAGCCTGGAGCTCAGTACCGTTGACGGAGTTCCGCGAGGGTGCAGGAATCCGAGGGGGCCCTAATTCCTTGGGTGCCCGTGTATGAGATGAGGAGGCCGGTGAGCGGAACGTCTCCGGAGAGTCCAGCGCAGCATTGCTGGTGACGGTAACTGTCTTGGACGGATGTCCTTCCCCTGATAGGGGCTACGATAGCGAAGGTAATTCATGTTCTGTTCAATATAGTCAGTGGCAATGACTATTCGCCACTGGTGATACTACAGTGGTTAGCTCTATCTAAGAATTGTGCCTTGGCCTACTCCCCACAAATACTGAAGTGTTATATGGGTCTCAACCTGTCTGTGCTGTATGACTATTTATTGAGAAGAATAAATACGAGTTGGACCCTTTCAGTGTGTGGAACTCTGGTTACTAGGAGCAAAGGGGAGTCAATCCGAGGAGAGGATTTGACTCCGGGACACATACAAAATCCGATAGTTCTGGCTTTCACCTCCACCCATTAACTCCTAGACGAGACAGACAAGCGTGGGTGAGAGGGGTGAGGTCGTTACACATATAACAAGTGGAGAGACTTATCTGCTCACTCAGCTGTCAAAAGAAAAAATCTTGGCAGTCTGCCAAGTTTTTAACAACATGAAACATTGTAACTAACGCTTCCTTCTTAGATCAAATGGATAAACTTCTGTGTGTAAATTTTAGTATAGTATATATTTTTTTTTTCACAAGAAAATATTTTAGTATAGTATATTTTAGTAGAGACCCTAGGGAATAAAATGGCAATTGCTGCAATATTTTATTTCACACTGTATTTGCCCAGTGGTCTTTCAAATGCAATTCTTTGGGGAAAAAACACATTTCAATTAATAGCCCAATTTTTTTTGTTTTAATGTGAAAGATGATGTTACGCTGCGAGAATTGTGAGAGAATCGTGATCTTATCTTCTAAGCAAAAAAATCGTTATTCTCATTTTAGCCAGAATCCTGCAGCTCTAACCCAAGCTCATCGTTGATCCTGAACACTGCTCGGGGATTCGTTGGGGGGGCCACAAAAGAGAGAGAGATATATATATATATATATATATCTCCAAATAACACGCCCAAGCTCATCTTTTCACCACACAGGCAAGAGAACACACTTAGACTGAATTTTAATGGTTCAAAGAATTTCAGGCAAAATGGTCGGTCCTCACGCATGTTCACTTCATCAAATCTGGCCCTCCTTGAAAAAAGTTTGGATACCCCTGTCCTAGGTGATCTGAACGGAAGTTCAGCCCCTCCCCACCCCCCTTTGCCCACGGCCTTCTGGGACAAGTTACAGGTCCCAGAAGGCTGCAGGACCATTCACAAGGTGCAGTGGACAAATAAAAGAACCAGCGCCTCAGATATTAGTGGAAATAAGAGGATTTTAAATGAGATTGCTGCCACTGGATGCCACAATACCAGTGAATCATTGGTTAATAGGCTAAAGAAAAAGAGACAAGCGGCGCAAATCTGAAAAATCCTACAGATATTCTATAGTCAAAGTGCAAATGCAAAAAATCGCAATCCCCCAAAAAAAATTGTTGCAAAAAAATATTTTAGTTCATAAATCGAGTGCATACATCTGAAATTCATATATATTACAAAGTGTAATTCATAAATAAAGTGCATATATTCAAAACTAGAAGTCCATATTCTCAATCCCAGGAAGAATCGAGAACCAAAGCGTGATCCAAGATATCTTATTCATGTGATCGCACACATGATGTGCTCACCATAAATCCAAAAGTAACTCACCAGCAATTGGCTGGTCAAATTATAAACCAGCAAAAGCGCCCTGTGTTATATATTGGGCAGATCCATTCTCCACTTTGCTGTTTCTGGTGTCCTCTTGTCAGTTTCTCTCCTGAATTAGACCAAAGGATTTTTTAGGGGGAAGGAAGAAAGATCTCCATAGCGTGATACCGTTAAAATGCTTGTTTATTAAAACTTAGTAAAAGCGCTCACATTATTCAAGTGTCCTCCCGACACTAGGGAACAAACGTGAGGTTCCGCCAATTTTTTTTTTTAAAAGCCAGCAGCTACAAATACTGCAGCTGCTGACTTTTAAAAAATGGACACTTACCTGTCCAGCGCGCCTGCGAAATCAGCAGACGAGGTTGAGCAGTCGCTCGGTCCCCGGATGCTGCTGCCGCCATTCTCGGTGAGCCTTGCGGCTTCACTGCCCGGTTCCCTACTGCGCATGCGCAAGTAGTGCGGCGCGCCGTCGCTGGTCCCCGCTCTCTCCTGGGAACAGTGTGTTTCCCAGAAGACTGCAGAGGGGGGGGGTTTACGCAAAGGGGCGTGACTCTCGCTGGAGTTGATACCCGGAAGTGGTGCAAATACCAGTCTTAGACAGGTATCTGCACCCCCCTGAAAGGTGCCAAATGTGACGCTGGAGGGGGGGAGGGTTTCCGAAAAGTTAAACTTTTTGGTGGAACTTCGCTTTAAATGACGAAACTAGTAGGGCGGGGCTAGGACGCTGACACCATCGGGCTTTACAGGGGTCGTGCTCACGGCTTTCGTTACTGCAGTCGCAGCCGACAGGCATATATAACCTGAATAATGTGAGTGCTTTAACCAAGTTTTAATAAACAAGCATTTTTAAAACGGTATCCCGCTATGGAGATTTTTCTGCATTTCCCCTAAAAATCCTTTGTTCTAATTCAGGAGAGGAACTGACAAGAGGACATGTCAGAAACAGCAGAGTGGATCTGCCTGATATATAACATAAAGCGCTTTTGCTGGTTTATAATTTGACCAGCCATAGTTTTTGGTCAAAACGTGTTCACTGTGTTCAAAACATACTGCACCTGCGATCTGAAGCGAGTATTAAATTAACAATACCTGAAACACAGGTCATAAACCTAGTGTGTTTGGCTGCACAGATCTGGTTGCTGTGCGTTTTTAACCACCTCAATACTAACTGGACGCTTTCACCCTTTTCCTGCCCAGGCCAATTTTCACCTTTTTAGTGCTGTCGGCAGGGGCGTTGCTAGGTCTACCAAAAGACCTGGGGCTAGAGTCCATAGCAGCGAAGTAAAGAAAGTCATACGCTTGGGGGGCATACAGATGCATATAATGTGTGTAATAAAAAAATAAATATATATATAATATATATATTTATTTTCTCTCGCAAAAGGTGAGTACACCTCACATTTTTGTAAATACTTTTGTTTACAGCGGTTTAGACATTAATGTCTGGTTTTTGAATTATTTTGAGGGGACAGCAAATGTACACTGTTATACAAGATGTCCACTCACTACTTTACATTTTAGCAACGTGTAATTTCTTCAGTGTTGTCACATGAAAAGATAATAAAATATTTACAAAAATGTGAGGGGTGTGCTCACTTTCACTTTTGTGAGATACACACACTAACTATCTCACTTCAGATTTTTAAAGGAGATGGTCAGAGGCTACGGACATGGTGCGTGAGAACATGTCCAAGGCTGTGGACATGGTGAAGGAGAGCAATAACAGGAAGTAGTCGGAGGCTGCAGAGGGGTCTTTTCCGGCCATTATGAGAGGCGCGTGCCACCGCCGAGACCTCACAGAGGTGGCGCTGCTTTACATTTAAAAATGGCGCATGCGCAGTTCACATGTCGGCCCAGGCCCGCTGCCATATCTTTTACGAGTGCCATTGCTCTCAAAGCAGCCCCAGGGCAGGCAGCCTCCCGGGAAAGGCCAGTCCAGCCCTGAGTGGACCGCTGCACTCAGAGACTTGGGGCTATAGCCCCAGAAGCCACCCCCTAGCGACGCCACTGGCTATCGGTCTTTGAATGTCAATTACTAGGTCGTGCAACACTGTAGCCAAATGCATTTTTGGATGGCGCGGTAAGCTGTGTTCAGACTGATTTTTGGAAGTATTCCTGAGTCCATGCAGTAATGTCCATCACAGAATCATTTTTGTTTTTAATGCAGTGCTGTCTGAGGGCCCGAAGATCACGGGCATCCAATATGCTGGGGCGGCACAGTGGTGTAGTAGGTAGCACTCTCGCCTAGCAGTAAAAAGGGTCGCTGGTTCGAATCCCAACCACGACACTACCTGCCTGGAGTTTGCATGTCCTCCCTGTGCCTGCGTGGGTTTCCTCCGGGTACTCCGGTTTCCTCCCACACTCCAAAGACATACTGATAGGTCAATTGGCTTCTGTCTAAACTGGCCCTAGTATATGAATGTGAGTTAGGGACCTTAGATTGTAAGCTCCTTGAGGGTAGGGACCGATGTGAATGTACAATGTATATGTAAAGCGCTGTGTAAATTGACGGCGCTATATAAGTACCTAAATTAAAAATAAAAAAATAATAATGGCCTTGTCCCTTGCATACAGACTCTCTAAGATGCTCTTTTTTATACTCAATCATGGTACTGACCTGTTTCCAGTTAACCTCATGAGTTACAAAATGTCCTTCCAGCTCTTCCTTGTTGGTGCCACTTACTTTTCCAGCTTTTTGTTGCCCTGTCCTAACTTTTTTGAGACATGTTGCTGCCATCAATTTTTTTCTATTATGAATCATTGCATTCTGTTTTTATGTAGATTTGACACAGCATCCCAATTTTTGTTTTAAACACATAACCCCAAATCCAATGTATAAAAATTACTAAATATACAGTGTGCAGTTTTTCCTTAATTAATCCCACTCCATGTTTCAGGGTTCAGATAGCTGGGAGGAGATGATTCGTAAGTTGACTAAAACTACTCGCTACTCTCAAAATCTGTATACTTTTACTTACATATGTAGATTTATAAAGTTGTCTTCTGTTCCAGGACTGTTTAAGATTGTTACAGAAGTGCTTCTACCACACATCAGCCTGGAGGAGGTGGAACAAGGTGTATTTTCACAACTGCTGCCAAAGGTATTGTGTCACTTTTTGCACAGCACACCAGTTAGTTTTGGACCGTGTGTGGAATGGTTCAAAACCATATTTTTTGCTGTTTCTTTAGTCATTGCATAGATTCTACCTCCATTCCTTTGTGGTCATTAAGTCAGAAGGTAAGCAATATCTTAACAATGGGGACACCGACAGTAATAAAACATGATTTAAAAATTAGAACAGGGAAGATTTATTGCTGTCTGTGTCCCTGTTGAGGAGATCATCTTAGGCCCCATGCACACGAGACGCTGTTATTTGCTGTTGAACGCGCGTTCAGAGGCAGTTGGATGCTTTTTTCAACTGCTCCTGAACCCATTCAATGTTATCCTATGTGTCCATGCACACACTCTCGTTTTTTGGCGTTTACAAGCAGTTGCGTTTAACCTCGTTTTTCCAGAAGCAAAAAAATGGGTTCAGACGCAAAAGTTTTCCACGTTTCAGACGCTAAACGCTGCTAAACGCGGTACCGGCGTTTTGCTGTGTTTGCGTTTATAAGCGTTTTTAAAGGTGACCTATTTTTTAACATTAGAAATCTCAAAAATGATGGCAAATGATGAAAAACTATTAAAAAATATAAAAGAAAACTGTAATTGCTTGCATTGCATTGTGGACAATCAACAACTTGTGTCAGGTGATGTGGCCAGGTGACGTGGCAAGTGGACAATCCACAACTTGTGGCAGGTGACGTGGCAGGTGACGTGGCCAGGTAACGTGGCAGGTAACGTGGCCAGGTGACGTGGCAGGTGAGGTGGCAAGTGGACAATTCACAACTTGTGGCAGGTGACGTGGCACGTGATGTGGCCAGGTGACGTGGAAAGTGGACAATCCACAACTTGTGGCAGGTGACGTGGCAGGTGATGTGGCAGGTAATGTGGGCAGGTAACATGGCCAGGTGACGTGGCAAGTGGACAATTCACAACTTGTGGCAGGTGACGTGGCACGTGATGTGGCCAGGTGACATGGCAAGTGGACAATCCACAACTTGTGGCAGGTGACGTGGCCAGGTGACGTGGCAGGTGACGTGGCAAGTGGACAATCCACAACTTGTGGCAGGTGAAGTGGCCAGCTGACGTGGCAGGTAACGTGGCCAGGTGACGTGGCCAGTGGACAATCCACAACTTGTGGCACGTGATGTGGCCAGGTGACGTGGCAAGTGGACAATCCACAACTCGTGCCAGGTGACGTGGCCAGGTGACGTGGCAAGTGGACAATCCACAACTTGTGGCAGATGATGTGGCAAGTGATACGCTAAATACAAGTACACTGCTGCTCTCTCAGCTGCTGATACTCACTCTGGTCTCACAAACTGGCTGAAATGGTTAAAATTTACTCTTTTTTGAGCTTAGGGAGGGTCTATGATGAAACGCTTATAAACGCAAACGCGGTTAAACGCCGCTAAGCGCGGCCGCAAACGCGGCAAAACGCGTGTTTATAAACGCCGGTTTCAGCGTTTAAAAACGTGTGTTCAGCAGAGTTTGCACCTGCGTCTCGTGTGCATGGGGCCTTAGGTCTCATGTACACTGCTGCTGGTAAACGGACATTTAGGAGCAGTTGGGCATTTTTTTCAACTGCTCCTGAACTCTCCTCTGTTATCTTATCAGTACATGTACACTGGTTAGTTTATAGTCGTTTCTAGGCAGTTGTGTTTAGAGGCTTTTTCTTGAACACAAAAAAATGCGTTCAGAAGCTGTGTTTAGAGGCAGTTGAAGCGCCAAACGTGGCAACTCACGTTTAGCAGCGTTTTCATTTTTCAGACATTTTTCATTTTAACCAAAAAAATAAATAAAATAAAATGCTTCTAATCAAAGATTCCCTTTCATAATTAAAGCCTACGTGACAACAAATACATTGCATGTTTTGGATGACATTTGCATTCATTGTGTGAGCATCAAATACAGTAGCTCACAAAAGTGAGTACACCCCTCACATTTTTGTAAATATTTTATTATATCTTTTCATTTGACAACACTAAAGAAATGACACTTGGCTACAATGTAAAGTAGTGAGTGTACAGCTTGTATAACAGTGTAAATTTGCTGTCCCCTAAAATAACACACAGCCAATGTCTAAACCGCTGACAACAAAAGTGAGTACACCCCTAAGTGAAAATGTTCAAATTGTGCCCAAAAGTGTCAATATTTTGTGTGGCCACCATTATTTTCCAGCAGTGCCTTAACCCTCTTGGGCATGGAGTTCACCAGAGCTTCACAGGTTGCCACTGGAGTCCTCTTCCACTCCTCCATGATGACATCACAGCTGGTGGATGTTAGAGACCTTGCGCTCCGCCACCTTCCATTTGAGAATGCCCCACAAATGCTCAATAGGGTTTAGGTCTGGAGACATGCTTGGCCAGTCCATCACCTTTACCCTCAGCTTCTTTACCAAGGCAGTGGTCGTCTTGGAGGTGTGTTTGGGATTGTTATCATGTTGGAATACTGCCCTGCGGCCCAGTCTCCGAAGGGAGGGGATCATTTTTGAATACTTTCTATTTTTTAAAACTGGTGCCTTTTAAGATGCCAGTAATCCGGGAAGTGATGTCATGACATCACTACCGGGTTACTAGATCCATGACACAAACGAAGCATCGACTTTGTTCTGGTCTTCGGCCAGCCGGCGGATGTGTCGGTTGCTCGGGCCTCCCAGGGAGCCCGGGCGTGCAGCGAAATTCAGCGCGGGGGGGGGGGGGGGGGACGACGACACATATCCCCTCCTGCTGCTTGTAATAACAGCCGCATCGGTTTTTATTACAATAAAGCTGACCGTCCGCTCTAAAGAACAGTACCGGAGTAATGCCTGCAGCTGCATGCATCACCCTGTTGAAGCAATATTGGTAATATCGGGTACGTTTACGTTTGTGCAGTTATTTTCCATTCAAATGTATTTTTAAAAGCAAATATTGTTTACTTTTTTTTTCTCTACTTTTTTTCTTTAGGCTGTGAAAGAATTTCACAATATAACAGTTGAAATCTCAAGACTGTCTTCAGAATTCTCAAGCCAGAATACAGAACTGAAAAATTCATTGAGGAATATGTTGCAGGTATTTTGCTTGTCAAAATATTTTATTAAGGCATACAGAGGGTATCATACATATAATCTTGATTATGCTTATATTAACAAACGTAATAATTTCTTTATTTTCCAAAAGCTAGATTTTTGTTAATTTTAAAGGAGGTTGCTTAACAAACTAAACATGCAGTGTATCAATATTTTAGTTCCTTTAAGAGGTTTGCAGGTAGTATAAGTTTCCTTAAAACATTCTTATTGTCAATAAATTCATAACGCCTAGAAGATTTAAGTTATGATGGAGATATGGAATATAAATTCAAACAATATTCTTATGTATACCCGATGAAATATTTATAAAAAAGGAAGGAAAATGAAACGAATATATACATAATAAAGAAAAAATAGTGGTGAAAGAAAGATAGAAGAGGAGAGTAGAGTAGTGTAGAAGTCCGTGGGGTTAGACCCAGAGCCGCCGCCGCCGCTACTATAGATAATTCCTTTAAATCCTTTGTATCAGTTACCATGGTAAGAGAACTTTGGTGTCAAAGGTTGATGGACTAATGTAATTGATCCAGGGTTGCCACAATTTTTCAAATCTGGGAATCGTGTCCATATCTATCGGTCATTTTAGCATATGTCATAGCACTATTCATTCTGGTCTTTGATTCGTGTATATTTAATTGGGTTGATTTCCATGCTTTTGCCAATGTTTGTTTATGTTGCAGGTATTTTGTATCATTTTATATTATTTCAAAGGTCTACAGTTCAAAATTCTCCTCGTAAATAATATGAGCAAGCTCATGTTAACAGTACCACATTACTGAAATTAAACTGTAATTCCACTTGTGATACAAAATGAATGGAAGGGGACCTTTTAGACTTTTGCAGCACAACAGCACAGAAGATTTTTTTATATTTCAGCCAGAGGCTGCATGGATGATGGCAAAACAGCACAGTGAAAATCTGCAGATAGCACTGTTGTATGTTTGTAAATATATGCTTACAGTGCTACAGAAATAAATCTATAACATAAGTGCACTACAAGTGCTCCTATCTTTTCAAATAACCATTTGCTTATTATGGGGAAAAAAAAACTTCCCGAAGGAAAAGTTTATATTGGCAGATTTATTTTTATACAAATGGCTAAAAACACATTTGCCCTTTAAAAACTAGCAGATGTTATAACAAATATAACTATTGTAGCACTGCCCCCTAGGGGACTGCTTAGACTTACTTGCTCATCTGCAAGGCCGTGACCTAGTGAGCATTCCAACCCACCTGACACTCTGGGTTCAGACATCCTTGTATGCTGTAGAGTAATAAATTGGACACTTTTCCTATTTAGGTTCTAAGAATATTTTACTGGAACCAATAAAGAAGGTTGTTACAAAAAGGGATGGGGAGGTAATAATAGATCTGATGAGTTTTGGCAACGGCGCCAACTCAGCAAAATAATTCCTCCAAAAGGCACAAGACAGTATTAATAAAGACAATACTGTATAAATATAAAAATAAAATTGCGCTAATAAGTCCATAAAAATAAATCAAAGTTAAATATAGTCCAATATGGCAGGCTGGTATATAAATTCACAAAGATTTGAATAAGGCTGGGTAAATCTTATGAATTGCATGCTTACCAGAAAAGTAAGCCAAATTAGCAGATGGCTACAAACCCAGCCAGGGCCTTTGGTTAGCACCACGGTACTAACTTCTCAGGAGGGGACGGATACCAAACGATGAAAGGTGACTCCACGATGTATGTAAACAATCAACCCAAAAGAGAAAGAAAATACATAGCGTAATCCTGCCACAAATTATGACCCTAAGGTCGGATCAAATATTAAGGACAACACCCAGTGAGCGAAGAGAATATATGTAAACCACCACCGCACAGTTAGTCTCCTTACAAGACAGCACTAATAATAAGCCTTAGATAAGAGATGAACAGAGACACCCCAAGCGACCTTGATGTGATCCACCACCTTACAAGTAGTCTCTTTACCAGATCAACATAACATTAGGCTTGATGTATGGCAGGTAAACCAGGATCTTCAAAAGGGACTGCAAGCTCAGAATGGAGGGATGGATATAGGCTCTCTCAGCTGAGATCGTACCTCCGTATGAGTGGTAAATAGGATGGATACCCAAGGAAGAAATAACGGACTAGATAGTGTGATAACTTCCAGGCATTTAATAAAAAAAATTGGTAATATTGCACTTACATAAAAGACGTTTAAAATAGGTAGAAATAAAGCCGGCCGGCTGCACTGCAAAACTCCCGTCCTACAAACGCGGTGACGTCAGCACGTACCCCCTCAGACGCGTTTCGTCATACAAGACATTCTCAATAAGGGACGGGTAGCGTGCTGACTCACCACAATTTATAAAACCAAGCCTCGTTTCAGATCGCGGACATGGATATGGTAGGCCATCTTGGTTAATGGCAAACCTAATTAAAACTAATGAGACTAAGGTCCGGACTTGCCCATTTACATTGTAGTCAATGGAAATATACAGGGGGAAGTGTACAATGATGATCAACCTCGGTCTGAGTCCCGGACATGAAACAGAAAGCGCCATTGGAATATCTGGCGAAGACAAATATATATATATATATATATATATATATATATATATATATATATATATATATATATATATAATGACTCTAATAAAATGAAAGTGTAAATTACATTAAGTGATTATGCAAATTAAACCGTGATGGCAGTTTAGTCACAAGACGCGTTTCTTCATATAAGACATTCTCAATAAGGGACGGGTAGCGTGCTGACTCACCACAATTTAAAGTCAGCCTCGTTTCAGATCGTGGACATGGATATGGTTGCCATCTTGGTTAATGGCAAACCTAATTAAAACTAATGAGACTAAGGTCCGGACTTGCCCATTTACATTGTAGTCAATGGAAATATACAGGGGGAAGTGTACAATGATGATCAACCTCGGTCTGAGTCCCGGACATGAAACAGAAAGCGCCATTGGAATATCTGGCGAAGACAAATATATATATATATATATATATATATATATATATATATATATATATATATATATATATATATATATATATATATAATGACTCTAATAAAATGAAAGTGTAAATTACATTAAGTGATTATGCAAATTAAACCGTGATGGCAGTTTAGTCACAAGACGCGTTTCTTCATATAAGACATTCTCAATAAGGGACGGGTAGCGTGCTGACTCACCACAATTTAAAGTCAGCCTCGTTTCAGATCGTGGACATGGATATGGTTGCCATCTTGGTTAATGGCAAACCTAATTAAAACTAATGAGACTAAGGTCCGGACTTGCCCATTTACATTGTAGTCAATGGAAATATACAGGCAGCTTTTATAACCACCTACTCTCTACAACATAAAAATATCAAAAAAATGCTGTCTCGCCATTGGCATATTGTCAACAATGATCGAATATTGAGAGACATTTTGCCCGAGAGACCTCAGGTAGTTTTTAGAGGGGCTCTATCATTGAGAAATAGGGTGTCCCCCAATTTTCTCGATTCCCTTCTAGGACTAATTTAATTAGTCTTTATTTGACCACTTTTTGGTCTTCTTCATATTAGTTTAAGTTGTCTTCGCCAGATATTCCAATGGCGCTTTCTGTTTCATGTCCGGGACTCAGACTGAGGTTGATCGTCATTGTACACTTCCGCCTGTATATTTCCATTGACTACAATGTAAATGGGCAAGTCCGGACCTTAGTCTCATTAGGTTTGCCATTAACCAAGATGGCCTACCATATCCATGTCTGCGATCTGAAACGAGGCTTGGTTTTATAAATTGTGGTGAGTCAGCACGCTACCTGTCCCTTATTGAGAATGTCTTGTATGACGAAACGCGTCTGAGGGGGTACGTGCTGACGTCACCCGCGTTCGCAGGACGGGAGTTTTGCAGTGCAGCCGGCTGGCTTTATTTCTACCTATTTTAAACGTCTTTTATGTAAGTGCAATATTACCAATTTTTTTATTAAATGCCTACACTATCTAGTCCCTTATTTCTTCCTTGGGTATCCATCCTATTTACCACTCATACGGAGGTACGGTCTCAGCTGAGAGCGCCTATATCCATCCCTCCATTCTGAGCTTGCAGTCCCTTTTGAAGATCCTGGTTTACCTGCCATACATCAAGCCTAATGTTATGTTGATCTGGTAAAGAGACTACTTGTAAGGTGGTGGATCACATCAAGGTCGCTTGGGGTGTCTCTGTTCATCTCTTATCTAAGGCTTATTATTAGTGCTGTCTTGTAAGGAGACTAACTGTGCGGTGGTGGTTTACATATATTCTCTTCCCTCACTGGGTGTTGTCCTTTAATATTTGATCCGACCTTCGGGTCATAATTTGTGGCAGGATTACGCTATGTATTTTCTTTCTCTTTTGGGTTGATTGTTTACATACATCGTGGAGTCACCTTTTTCATCGTTTGGTATCCGTCCCCTCCTGAGAAGTTAGTACCGTGGTGCTAACCAAAGGCCCTGGCTGGGTTTGTAGCCATCTGCTAATTTGGTTTACTTTTCTGGTAAGCACGCAATTCATGAGATTTACCCAGCCTTATTCAAATCTTTGTGAATTTATATACCAGCCTGCCATATTGGACTATATTTTACTTTTGATTTATTTTTATGGACTTATTAGCGCAATTTTCTTTTTATATTCTTACTTGTGTTTATCCCACTTGTATTGCTGCTTCACCAAGTCCCTTTTTAGTTATAATTTAAGTTTGTGGTACAGTAAGCGCAGTTTTTTCTTTATTCCTGTATAAACCCTTCCTTGAGAAATAGGGTTATCTCCCAAAAGGATGTTATAGCTAACTGACTGTATTGACACTCTGAAAGAGATGGAATCTGGCCAGCCTATACTGCTATCATAAGGAGGGAGAGTAGTTTTAAGAATGATAATAGAAGGAGGGACGCTTTTATTAGTAATGGCAATAAAGTCCACATTGCAGATCTGATGTTGTTCACGGGTACGTAGGAGCTTGTTAACTTTAATCCGATTAGGGGGTAAACAGTGGATTAGGTGTAGTGGTAAACAGTGGATTTCTTGTAGTGTGGAAGGCTAAAGTTGTCTTAACCACTTGCTTACTGGGCACATATACCCCCTTCCTGCCCAGGCGAAATTTCAGTTTTCAGCACTGTCACGCTTTGAATGACAATTGCGCGGTCGTGCGATGTGGCTCCCAAACAAAATTGACGTCCATTTTTTCCCACAAATGGAGCTTTCTTTTGGTGGTATTTGATCATCTCTGCGGTTGTTATTTTTTGCGCTATAAACAAAAAAAGACTGACAATTTAAAAAAAAACACTATTTTGCGCAAAAGTTATAGCGCCTACAAAATAGGGGATAGAATTATGGCTTTTTTTTTTTTTTTTTTTTACTAGTAATGGCGGATTTCTGCAATTTTTGTCAGGACTGCGATATTACGGCGGACACTTTTGGGACCATTCACATTTATACACCGTGAACAGTGCTATAAATATGCACGGATTACTGTATAAATGTGACTGGCAGGGAAGGGGTTAACACTAGGGGGCGATCAAGGGGTTAAATGTGTGCCCTGCTAGGTGATTCTAACTGTGGGTGGAGGGGACTGACTGGTGGAGGTGACTGATCGGTGTTCCTATGTACAAGGGACACACCATCGGTCTCCTCTCCCTGACAGGATGTGGATCTTTGTGTTTACACACAGAGATCCACGTCCCTGGCTCTGTAAGTGCCAATCGTGGGTACCTGGTGGACATCGCGGCCGCCAGGCACGCGCATCGGCACCTGAGTGACGCGGCGGGCATGTGCGCCGGCGCGTGCGCACCCCCCAGCAGCCGGGAGGGCCGAGGACGTCATACGACGGCCTCCCGGCAGTGTAGAGCCACCTTATGGCCATAATTTTACAATAGCCGGGATGGGAAGTGGTTAAGCACAATATTCAAATAAAATAAAGTATTCCTGGTATGGAGGTGTCTGCAAGGTGTCCCAGTGTATCTGTGACAAAGGATGGATAAAGGTTTGGCGACTTGCCCTCTCACCAACGACCAAACCGGTCTGACGTCTTCCGGACAGGAACTTGTATAGCGACACTCGTGCAGTGGATCCGCTGTCGCGATCTCTCGAAGTGAAGCATGACACACCGAAAGTCAGGCAACCGGAGTGGTGCTGGAAGGATGTCTGACAGCAAACGACAGAGCTAGGCTCTTTAGGTTACGGGTTGGAGGGTGGCAACCCGCGTGGTAGGCCTCCCCTTCTGTGATTCACGGAGAGGTCAGTTATGCACCCGGCCTGGAAGGAAGAGAGCGCCGCGCGGGCTTTCTGCTTCTTCTATAGCTACTCTCAGCAATCCGAACAGCAGCAAAGATCCCCGAGATAGGTCGTCCAGACACATAATCGGGTATAGCAATTATCTGGCGGGAGAACTACTTCCCCTGTTGAAGACCTTTTAGAGTCGAAACGCGTCGGACCAGCATCTTTACGCTTCCCACATTCCTTTTAACCTACATTTTACCATTTTGTGATCACTTTTATTCCTTATATCCTACATTGGTTTTTACAATATTTGTCTACAAATAAACCGTATTTGGTTGACCTGCACCAAATGGAGCCCTTTTTTCCCATTTCATGTTACGTTGGGGCGCTGGTGACCCATTCCACCTCATCACCACCTTTTCATCAACTGGGCTGTCGGTTCCTTACTTGCTGTTCGGTCCCGTGGTTTGGAGTCGCAGGATTCACCATCCCATTCAGAGTGATATCCCTACAGCGTTGGAGTACCAAGAACTGAGAGTTCAAAGCTCGTTCGACCCACTGTCCACCATGTGTCCACCATATTTGGTAAGAGTATTCAATCTTTTATCTGAGAATTCTTTCGAAGTTTCCCTGGGCATTTGATCGGTTCACCTGGATTATATGCCAACACCCAAACCTGGAAGTTGTTCCTCTTCCTTAAGCATCTGTTGGGACTTTCTTATTTATGAACTTTTATTGCATCACACCACACATTTTTTATGTGCACACCTTTGACACTCACTGTCACTGAAGTGACCTTGGTGTTCATCATCTATAAGCTCACATTGTGTTTTATTATGTAGTATACTCACTTCACATTTGCACATTCTATATGTTATAGTGGGTTCAGTCCCATTATACTCATTGCCACTGAGAGTTGGTGACTCGCTGTCACTACTTTTGTTGTTTTTTTCAGTTGTATATACTGTTTCCGGGTTTTTACTTAGATGTTACCACCCACCTGGTCTCATCACCCAGCGCTACACTAATTTTTGAATAATTTGAGATTTGAACCTGTGCTACCTGGGCCATCAGTTCTGTTGGCCCGAGATCTGTGACTGGTTTATGAATATCAGGGAGGGCCGATCCCTTCGGTTCAGACTCAGTTCCAGTTCCACTATCTTCATCAGAGAATTACATTTCTGCATGGACAGCGCGGGCCACCACTTTCTTTTTGTTCCCAGTAGCAGCATTCAAGTCTCTTGATCATTGCCTTTTCTCTTCCAACAGAGCCTCTTCCTCTCGAACCTCCCTTATCAACTCAGGATAGGTGGGTGTACCACCTGAGTTCTCTTCAGCAATAATTTCAACATAATAGGATGATTAGGCCAGGCCCCGTGCAGATCCTGGTCAACATCTTTAGGGCCAAGGCCCTTCTTGAGGATAATTTGATGTAGCATCCCGGGAGATGTATTCGGATAGACTCTCCCCCTCTGTTGGTGAGTGTGGTTGAATTTATACATAAAATCAGCAGCAGTTTCAACTCTTCCTAAAACGGCACACAAAGCATTGATGTAGTCCATGGCAACACAAGTCCTCTTGCCCATCCTCAGGTTACGGATCACATCAGCTGCTGGGCCTCAAAGGCTCTCACCAAGCCATTGTCATTTCACAGCCTCTGGAACACTCCACTCTTCCATAGCATGTAAAGCTTGGCTTATCCATGTTTCAAACTCGTCTTCTCCCACAGGTGTCAGTAACAGTCTTCTTTAACTCTAATTAGCATTCCCAGACCCATTCTTCACTAGGCTATCGACTAAGCGACTCAATATCTGTGTAGAAAGAGAGAGGGGGCACTGGCCCCTTGTGAGTCGGCTACCAAAAGTAGAGGACTTTTCTCCTGAGTTTTTGCAGAGGGTGGCTTCTCGGTCTGTTCTCTCTCCATTTTCAGTGGGAACACCCTTGCGGTCACTTCTTCCATCAGGGGACCTCTTCCACCTGAAAGCACACTGGCACCTCTTCTTGCAATTCTATCAGTGCCCTGACTTGATCCAACTCCTCTGAGGCTTCTGTTTCCACCAGGTAGGCCCGGTGTCTTGGTGCCAGAGCTCTCAGCCACCTTCTTATCTCCTCAGTGTGCTCATTTCCCGAGATCTCCAGAACGGTGCTTTTGTCAGTTGGGGCCCCATGATTTCTACCCCAAGCAACCGCAGCCATTGAGGCGGCTTCCCACGCAGATTGCAGCTCCGATCTAAGTCGACTAGGGCCAGCTGCAGATAGCATCCCGAACGAGCCTCCAAATGAGTGAACATTCCAACGCACCTGACACTCTGGGTTCAGACATCCTTGTATGCTGTAGAGTAATAAATCGGACACTTTGCGTATTTAGGGTCTAAGGATATTTTACTGGAACCAATAAAGAAGGTTGTTACAAAAAGGATGGGGAGGTAATAGATCTGCTGAATTTTGGCAAGAGCGCCAACTCGGCAAAATAATTCCTCCAAAAGGCACAAGACAATATTAATAAAGACAATGCTGTATATATACACTTCCTTGAGAAATAGCTGTAACATCCTTTTGGGAGGTAACCCTGACTGTACTGACACTCTGAAAGAGATAGAATCTGGCCAGCCTATACTGCTATCATAAGGAGGGAGAGCAGTTTTAAGAATGATAATATTAGGAGGGGCCCTTTTATCAGTAATGGCAATAAAGTCCAAGTTGCAGATCTGATGTTCTTCACCGGTACGTAGGAGCGCGTTAACTGTAATCCGATTAGGTGTAGTGGTAAACAGTGGATTTCTTGTAGTGTGGAAGGCTAAAGTTGTCTTAAGCTCAATATTCAAATAAATTAGGTAAAGTATTCCTGGCGTGGAGGTGTCTGTGCAAGATGTCCCAGTATAACTGTGACAAAGGATGGATAAAGGTTGGGCGATTTGCCCTTTCAGCAATGACCAGACAGCTCTGATGTCTTCTGGACAGGAACTCGTGTCGCAACACTCGTGCAGCGCATCCGCTGTCTCGATCTCCCGACGTGAAGCATGACACACACTGAAAGGCAGGTGCTGGAAGGATGTCCGACAGCAAAACGACAGAGCTAGGCTCCTCAGGTTACGTGTTGGAGGGTGGAACTCTGCACGGTAGGACGCAACCTCCCCTTCTGTGATTCACGGAGAGGTCAGTCTTGCATCAGGCCCGGAAGGGAGAGAGAGCAGTGCGGGATTTCTGCTTCTTTTATAGCTACTCCCAGCAATCTTCTTAACAGCAGAAAAGATCCCTGGGATATGTAGTCCGGACACATAATCGGGTATAGCAATTATCTGGCAGGAGAACTACGTCCCACAGTCCTTTCTGCTGGGCACACAAATATGTCACCTACATACACTGAGCACTAGAGGGACAGGTGAGGCTTTGAAAGACCCAGGATACGGTGCTTTACAATTGTAGTCCATTTTGCTACACTATTGGTATATTTATACTGTATTGTACGTTGTGTGAATAGTAGCTAAAAGTGTTAAGCCAAGAAATACTTACGTTTTAAAAACTTTTATTGATGAATGGAATAAATAAAATAGAGATTCCCTATAGTTCCCTTGCAAGGTTGAAAAGTGATTTTTTTTTAATGGCTTTGTTCTTTCACTAAATGTTGGTTCACCTTTTACCTAAAACTGTCGCAGTTAAGGAACATCTGTAGATGAAAACAAACCACGTAGCTCTGGCTGAAGTTAAATAATGCCCTTGCTGTTGGTGTAGGCCTTTTTAAAAACCATTTTATTGAAATTTCTGGTTGTGATTCTAAAAATAAGTTAACTGTGCAATTGCAGGAACAGATTCAGAGGACGCAATCAAAAAATAAAATGCCAGGCAAAATTTATTACATGTTATTTTTTACATAGATAAGAAAGGGGTGGTGTGAGATGTTATTGAAAATGAACAAATGGAAATATGTTGTTAAAAGCTAGCAAATGGAACAATTGCAAAATTTAAAACCTTGAGGGGGGAGTAGAGACAGAGAGCTTTTTAGCAGAAGCTTGCTCTGTCTGTTTGTTTTTTTGCGCCTGATCTCCCGAACTTTGGGGAAGCGGTACCGGCCGGCCATAGGTCCCCTGGACCCCAAACGTGGCACACATATAGCCCCATATCTCCTCTATAAGTGTGCAAAGTTTGGTGTCTGGGAGACCTACGGCCAGGGAGAACCGATTTTTCAAAGCCGGGCAATCCTTCCATAGACTCCCATGTTAAACATCAGTCTAATCATGGGCACAGTGAGGCATGCAGATGGACACCCTAGGCTTATACTCAAGTCAATACGTTTTCCCAGTTTTTTTGGGGTAAAATTAGGTGCCTTGGCTTATATTCGGTTCGGCTTATACTCGAGTATATACAGTACATGTTCTGCGGCTGCCGCTGCCTCTCTCTCTGTTTCTCACATCAGCCGATCAGCGGCGCCGAGAGAGAGACTCGTCTAATGTAGTTACGTGGCTCACTGACACGATATCAGGAGCGGAGGAGGTGGGTGGAGCCTCTTCCCTGCACTCGTTGCTAACGCCTGGGCCGCTTGGCGTCTAGCAACAAGTGATGTCAGTGAGTCACGTCGGGCTGCTCTGCGGGCAGGTGCGATAGCGTGCGGCTCCACAGACGGGTAAGAAAGCGGGCGGCTACGCTTGCGGCGCGGTTTGCGGGCGGCGGCAGGGCCATCTTTTCCATTGGACACACTGGGCAGTTGCCCGGGGGCCACACTTAACTGGGGGGCCCCAGCGACTCCAGTAAAAAATGGTGGGAAGTGGCAGGTCAGAACTGTGCATGCGCAGTTTCGCGGAAATCGCTGAGAAGATCCGATCCTCCACGAGTGTTGCCTCTGTCCGCCGATGATGACGTTAGCCACACCTACCAGACTTAAAAAAAAAAAAAAAAAAGCAGGAGGAGCTGAGGGTGAATGGACAGAGTAGAGTTGTCAGAGCAGACAGCACCTGTCAGCAGTGCCGGTTTTCGTGAGCCTGTAACCTGCCCAGCCACCAGCCAGTACAGACACGGAGTGCCCTGGTCAGTGTCGTACGGTGAGTGGCTGTCTGGCTGACTGTGCAGCTTGCACAAAGAGATCGGGGGGTGGTCTGTTGCTCTGATGTAAGTGGGAACTCTGATGTAAAGAGAAAGCAGTGGACTCTGATATAAGGTGGTCTCTGGTCACCAGAGCCCCCCCCTTACATCAGCGTTTCCCCTTACATCATGATCTGCAGCGTTCCCCTTTACATAAGAGTTCCCTTTCACTGTAAGGGGGAATCCTGCAGACTCTGATGTAAGAGGAAACTCTGTGCTGGCTGGGTTATAGTAACCTAGCCTTCATGTCAATGAAGAAATGTTTTTTTTTTTTACTTTTGTTTAACTTAAACACATTGCTAATAGCACGATCTATAGGTTTATAGTTTAAATACTGACATTTGGTTTGGCACTGAAAACTGTAATTTTAGGTACCTTTTTGCAGTGGCAGTAAAAAATGTGGTGTGACAGTGGGGTCACTTTGGACACAGGGTGAATAAAAGAAACCCCCGATATGGTCTGTGATAGCCATATTCAAGGCTGTATATACATTGTATATAGATTGGATGTATACTGTGTGTGGGGGTTATGTAATCATTGCTGTGAGGAATTAAGGTGTTTTGCATTCTATTGTTCATTATGACTGGGGAAGGTCTGGTGTGAATAGAGATTAAGTCTGTCCTTGTGTGTATTGTAAAGTGCCAGACAGACTGGCTGCCAACCCTTTGTGAGAAGATGTGTATTGTGTGGGATCTTTTGAAGCCTAGCAGACGTCAGGATGAGGTGTTGAGTCTTGGGATGTGTGGGTGGAGCTGGGCCCTTGTTCATGTTAAATCATGTGTATTGAATTGTGTATAAAGTTACAATGTTTCTCAATAATAAAGTCTTTCCTATTACAGAAGAAGACAGAGTGTGTCTCGTTTTCTTCCAGAGGGATTGGTCCCTATGGGAAAGGGTCGTTTAGCTGTGGATATTGGTAGCGAGTGGATGTGTGTCTAGGAGAGGGAACATCGTAAACTGCGTTTTACTCCTTTATATTGGGGTGCCGTTACATGTGGTTCTGCCAGTAAATGTCATGATTGTTGTCAGTAAAAAATTCTTGTGCGTGATTGTGTAGACAGGGCCCCAGTGCACCGTATTGTCCGGGGGCCTATAATGCTCTTAAGATGACACTGGGCGGCGCGGTTCGTGGGCAGACTGTGCTGCTCAGTGTGTTGGCAGCGCAGGTGAGAGAGAGAGCAGGCTCAGTGTGGCAGCTGGCCAATTAGCTAGCCGGGAGCGGGGGAGCAGAGAGATGAGATCATCCCTCACCGCCCGTGCCTGCCCTGCATTCCTGCAGTGACTTCCGACCTCACTGTGCAGGCAGCAGAGAGATTACATTATTTCTCTGCTGCCTGACTCTGGGAGTCTGGGACACAGCAAGAGACAACCAAAACTACACCTTAGCAGGCAAGTTAGTGACAATCTGCAAGGTGTGGCAGGCGACATGGCAAGTGACAATCCGCAAATTGTGTCAGGTGACAAATGACAATCTGCATCTGGTGGCAGGCAAGTGACAATCAGCAAGGTATGGCAGGTGACGTGGCAGGTGACAATCCGCAAGGTGTGGCAGGTGATGTGGCAAGTGACGATCCACAAGGTGTGGCAAGTGACAATCCACAAGATGTGGCAGGTGACGTGGCATGTGACAATCCGCAACGTGTGGCAAGTGACACGTTCAGGGCTCCCACTTATTGCAGGCGACGGTGGCAAGTGACACACTTGGGGCTCCCACTGATTCTGCATTGAACTATTTAATATTACAATGTAATAATAGAAATAATGTGCTTCAATCATCCTGACACCATAACAACCATGGTGCCGGGATGATTGAAGCGCCGACACCAGCAATTTCCCCGATTTAAATTTCCCACAAAAAACATATTTTTTGGCAGTGCCCCTCCCGAGAAAAGACTCTGGATCCGCCCCTGTGCTACATTGGAGCAGAGAGACGACGTCCTGTTTATCACTCTCTCCTAGCTTTCTCAGAATAATAGGTTCATCAGCGCTAGTGGACCATCTGTTGGTATAGTGGGCAGTCACACAAAGGCATAGCCGGATGAGGAAGTAAAAAGACAAATATGAGAAATAGAAACATCACATTGTAAGGGCCTAGTTTCTGTAACCATGTTGCTATGCCATATAAAAAAAATCACAAAAACCTCCTAATCCCCTCTTAAAGGGGTTCCATCCATCTTTAGCAATATCTATGGCCTTATTCCGTAGTTCTCTTATCTTGGCAAGATGCCCTTTAATAATGTCCTCATAATCAGAAATGTATATACAACAATCAGTGTAGAGGTCGACCGATATGCCGGCCGATATATCGGCCGATATTTAGCCTTTTTAAAGAAATCGGCATCGGCCGATTATTATGTAAAGAGGCCGATTGTTTGGGATCTGAGGCAGGGGCGTGCTGGGTGGAAATCTCCCCCCCCCCCCCCCCCGGCCGCCAACCGTCTATTCTAAACGGCTGCTATCACGGCCGCTTCCCGCTGACTTTTTTTTTTTTTTCCCCAATGGAGGAAGTCGGCAGCGGCGGCCACCGTCGATTGCCTGTTCCCGGCCGCGCTGCATTCTGGGGTTTGTAGTCTGGAGGCTGGGCGCGCAGCACGTCAGGGGACGAATGGAACAGTCTTTGGCCATGCAAGGGTACAGAAGGGAGTTGGGAGCGCTCCGCTGGTGGGCACTGATGAGGTGGCAGTGAATGACAGCTTGGCACTGGTGAGCTGGGCACTGGTGGGCACTGATGAACTGGGCACTGCTGAGCTTGGCACTGGGCACTGCTGAGCTTGGCACTGGGCACTGCTGAGCTTGGCACTTGTGAGCTGGGCACTGGTGGGCACTTGTGAGCTGGGCACTGGTGGGCACTTGTGAGCTGGGCACTGGTGGGCACTTGTGAGCTGGGCAATGGTGGGCACTGATGAGCTGGGCAATGGTGGGCACTGATGAGCTGGGCACTGGTGGGCACTGATGAGCTGGGCACTGGTGGGCACTGCTTAGCTTGGCTTTGGGCACTGCTGAGCTTGGCACTGGGCACTGCTGAGCTTGGCACTGGGCACTGCTGGGCACCGATGAGGTGGCACTGATGGACATTGATAGGCTGCACCCCACCTCTCCACCCTAAACAATAACCTCCTCCCCACCTCTCCACCCTAAACAATAACCTCCTCCCCACCTCTCCACCCTAGATTTTTATGAGATGAAGGAAAAAGAAAAAAAATCGGCCTAAAATATCGGCCGCAAAAATCGGCAACATGTATCGGCCATCGGCCGCCCCGATTTCTAAATATCGGCATCTGCATCGGCATCGGCCAGAGAAAAACCCATATCGGTCGACCTCTAAATCAGTGCGAATAACCTTACACATCCCACCTTGAGCTGCAGTGAGATAATTTAGCGTTAATCTGAAGCCTGACTGGAATACTCCCAGGATGTTGCTAGCTGTCAGGAAGGACATTCGAGCAGACAGAATGGCTCTCCTAGATGGCGTCCTGTGTAAAGGCACATAGTAATTCATTTTCTTGTTCATGCTAATAGGAATTGTGCTCATGCATGCTTGCATATTTGTGTGTACTGTATGCACGCACATCTGTTGCTCACGCGCGTCTGTTGCTCATATTGGTGCCTAGCGGCCTATTTAAGGTTGAATATATTTATTAGCAATATATACATATATAAATCCAATAAATTCGTCCTTATAACAAAGTTTACACAACATAAACAGTAAAGCATATGATTGAAGGGATGGGGGGAAAACATTGGGGAGGTAGGAAAGGGTAAGGGGTAGTATGATCATAGCTAAGAACAGATTATAGATCGCTCCCATGAGGGTGCATATACAACTTAGTGCTGTGCTAATTCACCCGGTTATCTATGGGCAAGGTTTGTCGAGTAGCGATCTGGACTGTCCCTGCGCAGTGTCCTCTCTCAGCAGACACCGGCCAAGGTTCGTTTACTGTAATATTTCAAACCTTCCTGGTAAGTATTGACTATGTTGGTGAAAGATATTAGTCAAAAGCAAATTGGCGACCCGAGGGGAGGGGGGGGGGGGTTAGCTCAGTTTACGACCATTCTGGACGGACAGGTTTTGGTATATCTTGCACTCTGTCATTGTCTAGTGTACACTGCAATACTATACATTGTTTAGGAATCCAACCGAAGTGGAGTGGTGTCGCCATATTGACCACAAAGTGTTGAATTGATCATATCTATCATCCATTTTTGCTTGCATTACTTCCATTAGCATGGTATCATTAAGGATATTCGCCCACCCCGATTGGGGGGGGGGCTGGAGTCCTTCTTCCAATATAGGGATATATTATGTCTCGCTGCTGAGAGAATAAACCTTAAGAGGCATTGTTTTTGCGATTTGATGGACCCTGGGACAATAGATAGGAGAGCAATCGTGGGGGAGGGGGTTAGAGTGGCTTGGTACATATCATTGTAAGTCTTAAATACGTCGTCCCAGAAGGGGCGTACCTTGATGCAGTCCCACCAAATGTGTATGTACGATCCCTGTCCTCCGAGACATCTCCAGCAGGTGTCCGTGGTAGCGGGGAACATTCTGTGCACCGAGGACGGGACTCTGTACCACCTAGAAAGTAACTTAAAGTTCTTCTCCTGTGTGAATCCTTGGGTCGATTTGCGCCATGTCTTGTTCTACAATAATTGATGGTTTAAGCAGGGGTCTTGGAAACCATTCAAGGAGTCTAGAGATGAGTGTGGAGTTGTGATATGTTTGGAATTCAGGGAGGCCTATGCCTCCCCTGTGTTTTGGGGGCGCACAGTACTTTGTTTAAGCCTGGGTGGGTGGTGTTGCCATATGAATTTGCTCACTAAGGTACGGAGGGAGAGAGAACGCTTTAGGAAGGAGAATCGGAAGCGTCTGAAATAAATAGAGTGTTTTAGGTAGGATGTCCATTTTTATTACGTTCATTCTCCCCCACCATGTCAGTTTGAGGTTATGCCAGGATTCTAAAGAGCGTCTAATCGTAGTTAGGAGCGGGCTGTAGTTCAGGGAGTAAATGTCTTGTGCGTCTGTAGGGATCTCGGTGCCTAGGTGTTTAACTGATTTTGCTTGCCATCTAAAGGGAAATCGCAGCTTGAGAGATTGAAGCTCCGGGGAGGATAGAGATATATTCAGGGCTTCCGTTTTAGTGATGTTTAATTTAAAGTTACTATTTGTCCCAAATCTGTCGAGTTCAGTCAAGATGGCCGGGATGCTGTTTCGGGGTTGTGTGACATAAAATAGTAAATCGTCGGCATAGAGCGACAATTTACGTGTGGCGGAGGGGGTAGGGATCCCATGTATGTTCTTGTTTTTGCGGATGGCTTGCGCCAGATGTTCCACAGTGATGGCAAATAATAATGGCGAAAGGGGGCAACCCTGTCGCGTGCCATTAGTGATGCTAAACGTTTCTGATGATTCCCCGTTAGCTGATACCTTCGCTGATGGATGCAAATATAGGGACATGATTTTGGAGATCATCTGTGGTCCTATGCCTATTTGTTGTAATGACGCGTGTAAAATAGGCCAGCTGACTCTATCGAACGCTTTTTCAGCGTCACAAGCCAGTAAGCAGGTCGGAATGTTGTGCGATTTCGCGTATGCAATAAGATGAAGTGTTTTTGTTGTGTTGTCCCGGTATAAATCCAACCTGATCACTGTGAATCAAGTCCGGTAGCAGGGGGGCTATACGAGTGGCTAAAATTTTGGAGTAAAGTTTCAGGTCAATGTTCAATAAGGAGATGGGACGGTAGTTACTGCATAGTGAAGGGTCCTTCCCCGGTTTGGGGATCACAACTATTTGGGCTTGTAGAAGTTGGAGAGAGAGGGGATGTGTATCGTCTACCTCATTGAAAGCTTTCATCATGATTGGGGCCAGCTGTTGAGCAAATTTTTTGTAAAATTGGGGGGTGTATCCGTCTGGACCTGGACTCTTGCCATTTTTAAGGCCTTTGATTGCAGTTGTGAATTCAGATCCAGTCATAGGTAATTCTAGAGCTTCCATGTCAGATTGTGATATCGTGGGCAAAGCTGTATCTTGCACATATCGTTGCAAGGCCAGTGTGGTTGAGGAGGGAGAGTCATGAGAAGATGGGAGATTGTAGAGTGTGGAATAGTATTCCCTGAACTCCGAGATGATTTCGGAATTTTTCGATTTTTTTCTGTTGTGATGGGGACATAATATGGTTGATGTTCTGTCTCTTTTGTCTTGGGTGTAAGATCCGTGCAAGGTGTTTCCCGCATTTGTTCGCCATAATGGACATGACGGCCTTTGTTGCAGGCGATTAGTGCCCTGTCTGAGAAGATCTGAAAAAGGTCTCTACGGGCATTGGACATGACGGCCTTTGTTACAGGCGATTAGTGCCCTGTCTGAGAAGATCTGAAAAAGGTCTCTACGGGCATTGGACAGTTCGGTCAGGGTCTTCGTGTCTAACGTGCGTTTGTGTTGAGCTTCGAGAGCGGCTATTTGAGAGAAGAGGCGTTTTTATATCAGCGGTACGTGCTTTTTTCAGTCTGGATCCATGTTTTATGAAGATCCCGCGTAGAACGCATTTTAAGAGTTTCCCATTTATTTAGGTTAGAAGTCTCATCGTGCACATGGGTTTGTGTGAAGTCTGCAATTGTTTTAGACACATCTGCACAGCATACTGTGTCGTTAAGTAAGTTGTCATTGAGTCTCCAGGAGGAGCGACGGTTGGTGTATGGTAGTTGCCCTAGCGTCATATGTATCGGTGCATGGCCCGACCATAGTTTCAGGCCAATCTCGCAATTAGGGTCATAGTCTAAGACAGGGCTTGACAAATTTGCTTGGAATCTAGGAGCCAGCTAAAAAAGTTAGGAGCCAGGAACGCGCCCTGTCCCGCCAAGCTTGCGCGCAGAAGCGAACGCATACGTGAGTAGCGGTGTTCAAACCACACGTGAGGTATCGCCGCGATTGGTAGAGCGAGAACAATAATTCTAGCCCTAGACCTCCTCTGTAACTCAAAACGTGCAACCTGTAGATTTTTTTTAAACGTCGCCTATGGAGATTTTAAAGGGTAAAAGTTAGTCGCCATTCCAAGAGCGGACGCAATTTTGAAGCGTGACATGTTGGGTATCAATTTACTCAGCGTAACATTATCTTTCACAAAAAAAAAAAAATTGGGCTAACTTTACTGTTACACTTTTTTTTAAATAAAAAAATAAGATATTTTTTCCCAAACAAGTGCGCTTGTAAGACCGCTGCGCAAATACGGTGTGACAGAAAGTATTGCAATGACCGCCATTTTATTCTCTAGGGTGTTAGAATAAAAAATATATATAATGTTTGGGGGTTCTAATTAGAGGGAAGGAGATGGCAGGGAAAACAGACAGGGAAACTCCATTAGCATTGCTGGTTGTCATACCAACTGCCACCACAAGATGGCGCTAGTTCACAGAAGGAAGCATAGGCCTGCAGAAGGCCGCAAAGCCGCGGCCTCAATTACCGGCCGGCGCGGCCCGACCCGATCCCGCGGAGGGGGGGGGGGCACGGAGAGACAGGATACTCCAGCTGTGCTGCGCCAGGTCGCTAATTCTAGTCGCAATGGCGACCTGGCGCCCGGGGTTTGTCGAGCCCTGGTCTAAGAGATTTTGTGAAAGAAGGAAATGGTCAATTCTGCTGTATGACTTATGGGCTGGGGAATAGTATGTGTAATCTCTCTCCGTAGGGTGTGTAAAACGCCAGATATCCACTAAGGACATGTCCTTTAGGGTGATACGCATGGCGCTTAGTGAGGATGGCGGCATGTGCGACTTACCAGTGGACGAGTCCATCCTCGGTACAATTGGAGCGTTCAGGTCACCTGCCAGAATCAGGTTAGTTGTCACGAAATTTTGTAGGCGGGTGGTCACCAGTGGCGTCTCCAGCTTTCATATTTAGGGGGGGCACATGGGGGGACAGGGACAAAAGTAGGGGGGCCAACTATAAAATGCAATAATATATATATATATATATATCTATCTCTATCTCTATCTCTATCTCTATCTCTATCTCTATCTCTATCTCTATCTCTATCTCTATCTCTATCTCTATCTCTATCTCTATCTCTATCTCTATCTCTATCTCTATCTCTATCTCTATCTCTATCTCTATCTCTATCTCTATCTCTATCTCTATCTCTATCTCTATCTCTATCTCTATCTCTATCTCTCTATCTCTATCTCTATCTCTATCTCTATCTCTATCTCTATCTCTATCTCTATCTCTATCTCTATCTCTATCTCTATCTCTATCTCTATCTCTATCTCTATCTCTATCTCTATCTCTATCTCTATCTCTATCTCTATCTCTATCTCTATCTCTATCTCTATCTCTCTATCTCTATCTCTCTATCTATCTCTCTATCTATCTCTCTATCTATCTCTCTCTCTCTCTCTCTCTCTCTCTCCTCTCTCTCTCTCTCTCTCTCTCTCTCTTCTCTCTTCTCTCTCTCTCTCTCTCTCTCTCTCTCTCTCTCTCTCTCTCTCTCTCTCTCTCTCTCTCTCTCTCTCTCTCTCTCTCTCTCTCTCTCCTGGGGCCCTTTACTACGATCCCACAACGGGCCCTTTCACATGTTCTGCAGTGAGCTCCCTTCCTACTATACTGGGGCCCCACCAGGGTGTCAGAAAACAAGAGATATATGTCACCAGCACACCAAGAAAATATAAGGGTCCAAAGCAGTGAGAGAACTATCAGGGTTGCAAAGGTTTTCTTGCCACCGGGCCCTGGTGTTCTGCCACTATGGGGTTCCCCAGCTGTCCTGTCCCTGTTATTGACAGCGCTGGTCTGGCATCTGCCTTGGCACCGGCGGCAGTCTATTAGGACTTTGTGCTGGTGACATTATGCGTGCATGTAGGGGAAGGCTGGCACTATTGGTTATAGAGAGCCGAGCCCCCAGCTGGTCACCTAGCAGCAGTAATGCTGTATAACCTTCTCTGTTGACATGTTGATCGGGTTGTGATCCTAGTGATGCTCCCAGTCAGATCTAATAAACACAGTTTTTATTAGCATCAAGAGTACAACCACATATATATAATCAACCGTATGTTCAGCAGCCATGTGGGCTCTATGTCTGTGAAGTGTGGTCTTTGATCAATAAAATCACTGATATTTAACACTAGGATTTGACTAGGAGCATCACCTGGCTTGCATCCCGATCAGCATATCAGAGAAGGCGCCACTGCTGCTAAGCAACCTGCAGGGAGCTCAACTGTCTACAACCAATAGAGATGGGCTCGGGTGTGTTTGAAATCCCACATGCCCCATCCCGCCAGGAAGCCGACACTCCACAGTGCTAATCACAGCCAGTGAGACATTTCCTGATCTGTGGAGCTGCGGACCGGGAAATGTCTCATTGCCTGTGATTAGCGCTGTGCAGTGTGGGCTTCCTGGCAGGCTCTGGCATGTGGAATTTTGAACATGCCCAGCCCATTTCTAACAACAAATTGTGCTGGCCCTCCTGTACATCAGCCCCATAAAGTAACCAGCACTGGGTTCCAATGTGTTGCCGCCGCTACCATGGAGACAAAGGACAGCAACTCTGGTTGTTCCAGCACTGGTCCACACTGGGAGGATTCCCCCATCCACCTATAATGTGTAGATGGGGGAATTGGATCATTTCCTTTTTTTTTTTTTTTTTTCATTCAACCTAATAGTTGAATGAAAAAAAATGATCAATGTATGGGCTGCCTAAGAGCCAAGACCAGCCATAGACAGTTTAAATCTCAGCTGGTTCAGCAGGAACTGGCTGAGATTTGAACCAATAATGAGCAGATTCTCTTATGATTATCACTAGTGGTTGCTATAGCCACTAGTGATAATCACTGTTTGTCGGGAGAATACAATTGCTGGGCAGGAGGGATATTCCCATGTCAGCACTGTCTGTGTTGATGGGGGAATTATGCAAGTTTCTTTCCTGCAATCTGTGGATGCAGGAAAGAAATGTGCACCGTATATTACCTACCTAACTGAAAGTGAAAGTAAATTGTGAATGTCTTGAAAGAACAGAAGAGGGGGAGGGAGACAGATGGGGGAGAGAAGGGATGGAGATAATGCAGTTCAGTGGTGGGGCACAGCATAATGTTGGGGGGGGCCAGGGCCCCCTCTGGTCCCCCCCTAGGGACGCCATTGGTGGTCACGGAGGACAGGAATCGTTGTTGGTTCTGATTAGGGAGATAGACATTAGCAAGAGTTAGTACCGTTTGCGAATATTGCAATTTCAAGAATAAATATCTACCGTTCGGGTCAATGCAAGTGTCTAGTATTTCTGGGGTGAAGGAACTGTGAAACGCTATGGATACCCCTTTTTGTTTTAGCTAGGGGGTTGGTGCTGTGGAACCATGTGGTAAAGTGTTTATCTGGAAGTGTTGGTATCTTGTCGGTTTTAAAGTGGGTTTCTTGAAGCAGTAGAATGTGAGACTTGGCTTTATGGAAATGGCGAAGAATTTGTCTGCGCTTTTCAGGGGTATTGAATCCTCTACAATTGAGAGAGGATATCTTGATGCCTAAAGGAGCTGTCATGGTATCAGTGTTACAGGTGTGTTATTGTGTGTTCTTTTTGCTCCAGGTCACCTGCGGCTAGACTGTATGACTTTGGCTGAGCTACGCCACCTAGATAAGGGGAGGGAAGCGAGGTGGGGTGTCGAATGGGAGTGAGGAGGGGGGAAGGGGGAAAAAGATAAGAAAAATATTAGGAGGAAAGATGAAGAGGGAGGAGGGGGGAGGATAGATGGATGGAGAAAAAAGAGAGAGAAAAAAAAAAAAGAAAAAAGGTACAGGTACTGACACTGGGAGGTAGGGTTTTTGTGCTTGGTGTCGGGCACAGAAAAAAAAAAACTATGCCGTTACTGATGTTGTGTGTCCCATGTCAGTGTTTCAATTCACCTAGTGAATTGGTAAGTGCTGCAAAATTATAGGGAAGCTACTCCCTCTAGTGTCCAAAGTGTATAAGAAACGTTGGACACTACCTAGTAAACCTAGAGAAAAAAAGGATTCACCACAGAGGCAATTAAGACTCTGTAAACCCTAACGTGGGGAACGTGTTTGGTCTTTGAACAGGAGCTCCGCTCCAACCTAAAAAGTAGAAATTGTCTGGATGAGTAAAATCAAGGCACACAGCAATAGAATGTAGAGCATTTAAACCTTATTATGACAACCGCATGTTTTCTTGATAACAGGGGGGTCTTTGGCTGTTTCCCTAGATATCTCTGATAATCATATCGTCCCCACGTGATAGGTTAGACATGGTCATCAGGCATAAAGTCAGGGGAATAGTAGATCAGGTAAGGCATTTCAACAACAGTGGGAAACCGCCAATATAAAAATGATCGGTCAGGAAACAGAGAGATAAAAAAATAAAAATAAAAAAAACACACTGTTAGAGAGAGTCCGTAAGACTTCTGGATGCGGACCAGCTTTTCCTATGCAGTTCCAATGAACTTGGGTAGGGCCACCACCAGCCGGTGAGGGTAAAAGGTGATCATCCTGGAGGAGAAGAAGCGGTGTTGGATCTGGATCCTTTTTTCTTAAAATGTCTTCCCCATTCTGGTCTCCTGGGAAGGCCTGGAGTTGCTGGATGCAGTGGCCAATCTGGGATTTTGATTTGGGGCAATTCAAATGTGCCTAAAAAATTGGGTAAATCTCCGAGGGTGCGGAAGGTCGCTGACTTGCCATTGTGGGAAGCAAACAGGTGGAAGGGAAATCCCCACCTGTATTTGATTTGCTGTGCATGCAGAGCGTCCGTAACTGGCTTCAGGGCTTTCCTCATGGTTAGTGTTTGCTTTGATAAATCAGTCAGAAGCATGACTGGGAAGGTATCAAACAAAATGGATTCCTGATTGCGTGCAGCTTGCATTATGTCGTTTCTGACGTTGAAAAAGTGTATGCGACATATTATGTCTCTGGGGTATGCAGGGTTGGGGTTGCGGGGTCCGAGGGATCTGTGGATCCTATCAATTTCCAGGGGATCATCAATGGGTTTACTCAGTATGTTGTTGAACATGGTAATGGCCGCTGCAGATAGATCTTTGTTTTCTACTGACTCTGGTACTCCGCGTATGCGGATATTGTTGCAGCGACTTCTGTTCTCTTGGTCGTCTAAGCCATAAAACAATTGCTGTATCTGAATTGTGTGTTGCTGCAATATGTCATCATGTTCTGTGATCCTGGACACATTCTCCTCCACAGCTATTTCAACATCCTCAAAACGCTGTAAAAGATCTGAGGAAAACGCTTGGACAGCCGCACTCCAAAAAAGGTTCTTTTATTTAAAATAAAAGCACAAACAGCATGCCACAGCAAAAAAACAGCAAGTATGAGCTGACGTTTCGCACTGCGATTCAGTGCTTAATCATAGTGCGAAACGTCAGCTCATACTTGCGTTTTTTTTGCTGTGGCATGCTGTTTGTGCTTTTATTTTAAATAAAATAACCTTTTTTGGAGTGCGGCTGTCCAAGCGTTTTCCTCAGATTTTTTGCATTGTTATATGCATTGCCTGCACCCACGGCTCTGGATCTTGTGAATGAGTCACCAGTCACATCTGAGCGGTAACACTCTCCATCCTCAAAACGCTGGCCAATATCATGGCGTAGGTCAGTGATCTCTCTTTTGTAAGACCTCTCCAGCCTGCTGATGTAGGCCTCAATGTCCCCTTTAGTTGGAAGGGCTTTAATGTAACTTTCCATATCCCACTGAGTTCTCTGGCTACGTGTCTGGCGATGAGCCTCTCGAGTGGAGTGGTTCCATGTGGTTCCATGTGAGCTGCTTGGGGTGAGAAGGGGGACAGTGAAGGCTGTGAGGCCTGTACCTTAGAGGCAGCTTGGGCCGCCTGTGCTGCCGCCGCCATCTTGGAAGCCGCTGGGGCCTTGCTGCTCGATCCCTTCAATGGGAAATAGTCGCCGATCTCGGCCGGTTTTTGCGGTCCCGCTGTGCGGGGAGTGTTGCATCCACCCCTCCTGCTCATGTGGAGGGTGTCTGGCGCTGTTTGCGGTCGTGCTGTGTGCCGTTTGTGGACGCTGGAGCGGGAGCTGAGCTCTCACACGTCTTTCCTCTCCATGCGCCAAGCCACGCCCCCCCTAGCGGCCTATTTAAACTGAGCCTGTTCTATACTTTAGTGCTGTCTTGTCTAAAGCATTGCTGAGCATACCTGCAACCTGTAAATCTGCATCTGACTACTGTTATGAACCCGGCTTGTCTTGACTACATACTCCACTGATCTGTTACCAATTTGGCCTGCATCCTAACATTTCTCCTGTCTACGCATCTGTACCGGATTCGTCTGTGTTTGACCTGGTTCGTCTGACTCTGCTTCTGTCTCCATCGCTGCTGGACTGCCTGCTACCAGCCTCTGCCAATATTCCACTAGTGTCCATTCGGCACTCCTGCTTCGCTGTGGTCTACTGACAGTCTCAGCCTGCTCCTGTCTCTTGCTCACTGGCGTTCATCCGGCACTACTGCTTCGCTGCGGTCTCCTGATGATGGTCTTCCTCTGCTTGTTCCTGAGTCTGTCCAGCCCTGCTTCTAGCAAGACCAATAGGCACTCATGCCACTCTGCACTCCTGTGCTACCTGTCTGCTCTATCAAGGGTCCTGAGTCAGTGGTGTAAGAGAGGCCTTCCTCACCGTGTCAGGCTCTTACCCCAGGTACATGACACTAGGACATTGCTAAGTGAGGCCAAATCGTTACTGCTCACCTTCACCATCACAGTAGTGAGCTCTAAAACGGTGAGCTCAGAGAGTTCTCAGGGGGAGAGCAAACATTTGAGGGGGGGTTGAATCAGAAAAAAACGTACTCCTGTGGAGGTGAGCAGTAACACCTAGACCTCACCTAGCAATGTGGAGTATTTCAGTCAAGCTTTCTTCATAGTGCTCCAGCCAGGGCAGATAGTTGTTAGAGAAGTGCAGCCAAAGCTCGTTTAGCTGTACTTCTCCTGTGGATCACAGGAGTGCAATTCGTTCTGCACTCCTGTGACCCGTTTTTCAGCAGAGGGCTGAAGCTTGCTGTTGGCTGATGTCACAGAGGCTCGTGCAAGATCGCGACAATGGAGTCCGGATCTGCCCACATGCCTGGACCGACACCCGTCTCAGCCTTTCAGCAAGCTGCTAAGAGCATGAGCCGGCCGCTTCCGCCCCCTCCACAGCCCAGCGCTGTGGATTGACTGGTTTGATCTTCTTGCCATCCAAGGGACTTTCAAGAGTCTTCTCCAACACCATAATTCTAAAGCATCAATTTTTCCGCGTTCAGCCTTCCTTATGGTCCAACTTTCACAGCCATAGGTTACTACTGGGAGTATCATAGCTTTGACTATTTGGCACTTTGTCGGTAGGGTGATGTCTCTGCTTTTTATAATGTTTAGGTTTGCCATTGCTTTCCTCCCAAGAAGCAAGCGTCTCCTAATTTTATGGCTACAGTCACCGTCTGCCGGGATCTTGGAGCCTAGGAAGATAAAATCTGTCACTGTTTCCATTTTTCTCCTATTTGCCAAGGAGTGATGGTACCGGTTGCCATGATCTTCGTTTTAATGTTAAATTTCAGGCCAGCTTTTGCACGCTTTTTGTTCTCCTTCATTAAGAGCCGCTTTAGTTCTTCACTTTTTGCCATTAGTGGGGTATCATCTGCGTATCTCAGATTGTTGATATTTCTCCCTGCGATCCTAATTCTGGCTTGCGATTCGTCGATCCTGGCATTTCGCATGATGTACTCTGCATAAAGGTTAAATTAAGGGTCTTTGATTATGTGCTGCTTGGGATGCTGCAATGTGCCTGCCAGCCACTGGGGGCAGGTGGTGTGCGGAGCTTGACTGAGCCAACGGGAAGAGGTTTCTGGACCCTGTAAGTAATTTGCATACCATTGTCATGCACCCTCTGACCTACGGAGGACTATTTAAGAGATGAGTTGCGTTCTGTGGCCACGCCCTCTGAAGACGTGAACCAATCAGAAAACGCGTCAGGGCATGACCACGTGACTCATTCGTCCGTACGGGTGAACATCTCTTACTCGAGCAAGCCATCGTTCGAACAGGACCACGGTTACAAGTGAGCTTGATGCATTACCAGTATGAGACACGCTTTTCTATATACTGGATTTATTGGCGTATGACACTCACTTTTTTACCTTGAAAATAGAGGGTAAACTGTGCCTGCGTGTTATACGCAGGGGGCTGTGGATTTTTTTTTTCCTGAAATTTCCCTCTTAAAGTTAGGGTGCGTGTTATACGCCGATAAATACGGTACTTTATCTTGTAAGCATATTTGTATGTGGAGGGATCATCTTTTTCAATAAAGGGTTTTACATTATATCCAGTTTCCCCTTCTATGCTTTCATGACCGCACTGCTGCACGCTGCCATCCATTGATCAGTATCATCCCAAGAGGGGCTTGTCTTGAGAACGGGCTGACTACCATCCCCAGAGAGGAGATATCAGGCTATCTTTGAATTGGCGTCTGGTGAGTAATTTTCCTAAGGGAGCTGTATTAAGCATAACGGAGAAGTATCTGAGGATAAAACCATTCATACAAGCAACACAGCTGCTGAATTTTGTGTGTGTTCCATCTGTCATTCACAGTTTATGAACTGCAGGCGCTATCTTCATTGACAGTGTGTTTTTGCAGTGTCATGGATTCATAGGGATCATACTGTCTGATTAAGGATTGGAGTGTTTGGACTCTTTTAAGTTGTTTCTCCTCCCACTAGAGGAGTACACCAGGTGTTTCCTTTTGCTATTTGTCTTAATTGCATTTTTTGCAGGATATGAATGCATATCTTTTTTAGGATTTTTTTCCTCTTAAGCGCGGTTAATGTTTAGATCAATAGTTGATCACAATTGTTGAATTAAGCAATATTTTATATTAAATTAAGTAGGATGACAATATACATCCTTGCCACACTCCTTTCTCAATTTATTTTTATTTTTTTTAACAGATTTATTTATTGCTTTTGACATAACAAACGGACCCAGCGGGCCATACACAAAAATAAACTATTTACATTTCTTTAGCATTGGCTCTCTCGCCCTCCTTTCAGACCCCCACACAGTGATAAGAACAATACAGTTATAAGGCCACCTTTTCTTTAGTAACAGTCGATATTTTGTTTAGATATGTCAAATAGTTACATACATATGAACTCCTACTGCAGGTGCATTCTATTAGGTGCCACTCAATCCGCCACCGTAATTTCACTATTCATTCAACTGCCCCACACTTTATCAAATTTCTGTAGTACGCCCCTGCTAGCGTAAGTAGCTTTGTATAAAGGTGCAGCCCTATTAACCACACCTTTCCACGCTGATACAGATGGAGGATTGGACTTTTTCCATGATAACACTATTATTTTCCTGGCGTAATATATTAGAATCGTCAACATAGTATGAGTCACTCTCTTTGGGGCTAGATTGTCTACCAGTCCCAAAAGGCATACCTCTATCGTGGGCTGTAAATGAATGGCGGTCACTTCAGCTATGCATTCTGTAACCCCCTTCCAGAATACTTGGATTCCTTTCTCAATTTTGAACCAGTCAGTTGTTCCATGTCCTGTTCTAACTGTTGCTTCTTGACTTGCATACAGGTTTTTCAGAAGACTTGTGAGGTGGTCTGGTATTCCTATTCCTTTCAGTATTTACCACATCTTGTTGTGATCCACACAATCTAAGGCTTTACTGTAGTCAATAAAGCAGAAGTAGACATTCTTCTCGTACTTCCTTGCTTTTTCCATGATCCAGCGAATGTTGCAATTTGATCTTTAGTGCCTTCTTTAAATCAAGCTTGTACTTGTGGTAGCTCTCGGTTCCCATGCTGCTGAAGCCTAGCTTGTAGAATTTTCAGCATGAACTTGCTAGCGTGGGAGATGAGTGCGATCGTACGGTAGTTTAAACATTCTTTGGCACTGTCTTTCTTTTGTATCGGAATGTAAACTGACCTTTTCCAGTCCTGTGGCCATTGTTGAGTTTCCAAATTTGTTTGCATATTAAGTGCAGCACTTTAACAGCATCATCTTTTAGGATTTTAAATAACTCAGCTGAGATGCCATCACTTCCGCTAGCTTTGTTTTTAGAAATGCTTTCTAAGGCCCACTTGACTTCACTCTCCAGGATATCCGGTTCAAGGTCAGTGATTGCATTATCGTGGTTACAGTTGTGCTCATAAGTTTACAGAATTTATGATTTCTTGGCCATTTTTCAGAGAATATGAATAACACACACACTTTTCTTTCACTCATGGTTAGTGTTTGGCTGAAGCCATTTATTATCGATCAACTGTGTTTGCTCTTTTTAAATTGTAATCACAACTGAAAACTACCCAAATGACCCTGATCAAAAGTTTACATACCCCAGTTCTTAATACCGTGTATTGCCCCTTTACCATCAATGACAGCTTGAAGTCTTTTGTGGTATTTGTGGATGAGGTTTTTTATCTTTTCAGAGGATAAAGCTGCCCATTCCTCTTGGCAAAAAGCCTCCAGTTTCTGTAAATTCTTGGGCTGCCTTGCATGAACTGATTGTTTTGAGATCTCCCCAGACTGGCTCAATGATATTGAGGTCAGGAGACTGAGATGGCCACTCCAGAACCTTCACTTTATTCTGCTGCAGCCAATGACAGATCGACTTGGCCATGATCGTTGTCATGTTGCATGGTAGGTGAGGTTGAAAAAAGACACAAGTCTATCAAGTCCAACCTATGTGTGTGATTATATGTCAGCATTTCATTGTATATCCCTGTATGTTGTGGTTGTTCTGGTGCTTGTCTAATCGTTTTTTTTAAGCTATCGATGCTCCCCGCTGAGACCACCACCTGTGGAAGGGAATTCCACATCCTTGCCGCACTTACAGTAAAGAACCCTCCTACGTAGTTTAAGGTTAAACCTCTCTTCTAATTTTAATGAGTGGCCACGTGTCTTGTTAAACTCCCTTCTGCTAAAAAGTTTTATCCCTAATGTGGGGTCACCAGTACAGTATTTGTATATTGAAATCATATCCTCTCTCAAGCGTCTCTACTAAGTTCAGTGCTCGCAACCTTTCCTCATAACTAATATCCTCCAGACCCTTTATTAGCTTTGTTGCCATTCTTTGTACTGGCTCCATTTCCAGTACATTCTTCCCGAGGACTGGTGCCCAGAACTGGACAGCATACTCTAGGTGCGGCCGGACCAGAGTCTTTGTAGAGTGGGAGAATTATCATTTTATCTCTGAAGTTTATTCCCTTTTTAATGCATGCCAATATTCTATTTGCTTTGTTAGCAGCAGCTTGCATGCCATTGCTGAGCCTACCATCTACTAGGACCCCCAGGTCCTTTTCCATTCTAGATTCACCCAGAGGTTCCCCCCCCAGTGTATAGATTGCATTTATATTTTTGCCACCCAAATGCATTATTTTACATTCTACATTACTATTTTGGAATGTCCAAGTACGTCCCATGTGCAGCTTCCTGGTTGATGAATGCAAATGTTCCTCCAGTATTTTTTGATAACATACTGCATTCATCTTGCCATCAAATTTGCCCAAAATTTCCTGTGCCTTTTGTAGTTCACACATCCCCCAAAACATCAGCGATCCACCTCCTGTATTTCACAGTAGGAATGGTGTACCTTTCATCATAGGCCTTGTTGACTCCTCTCCAAATGAAGCGTTTATGGTTGTGGCCAAAAAGCTTAATTTTGGTCTAATCACTCCAAATGACTTTGTTCCAGAAGGTTTGAGGCTTGTCTCTGTGCTGTTTGGCGTTTTGTAAGCGGTATACTTTGGCATTTGCGTAGTAATGGCTTTCTTCTGGCGACTCGACCATGCAGCCCATCTTTTTTTAAGTGCCTCCTTATTGTGCATCTTGAAACAGCCACACTATATGTTTTCCGAGAGTACTGTATTTCACCTGAAGTTATTTGTTGGTCTTTCTTTGCATCCCTAACAATTTTCCTGGCAGTTGTGGCTGAAATTTTAGTTGGTCTACCTGACCGTGGTTTGGTTTCAACAGAACACTTCGTTTTACACTTCTTGATTAGAGTTTGAACACTGCTGATTGGTATTCTCAATTCCTTGGATATCTTTTATATCCCTTTCCTGTTTTATACAGTTCAACTACCTTTTCCTGCAGATCCTTTGACAATTCTTTTGCTTTCCCCATCAATCGGAATACAGAAACGTCAGTGCAGCACTGGATGAAAGATGCAAGGGTCTGTCAGGAGTCCAGAAACTCATTGACGTTTTATATACACACACACTAATTACAAGCAAACAGATCACAGGTGAGGATGGTTACCTTTTTAATAGCCATTCAAACCCCTTTGTGTCAACTTATGTGCATGTTATCAGGCCAAAATCACCAGGGTATGTAAACTTTTGATCAGGGTCGTTTGGGTAGTTTCTGTTGTGATTATGATTTAAAAAGAATAAACACAGTTGATTGATAATAAATGGCTTCAGCCAAACACTAACCATGAGTGAAAGAAATGTTTTTGTTTTATCATTCATATTCTCTGAAAAATGGCCAAAAATCATAAATTCTGCCAGGGTATGTAAACGTATGAACACAACTGTATATGGGACATTCAGCTCATTCTTGTATAGTTCTTCTGTGTATTATTGTCATCTCTTCTTTATCTCTTCTGCTTCTGTCAGGTCCTTGCCATTTTTGTCTATTATCGTGCCCATCTTTGCACAAAACTTTCCCTTGATCTCTCCAATTTTCTCGAAAAGGTGTCTAGTCTTTCCCATTCTGTTTTTTCTCTAATTCTTTCCATTGATTAAGAAGGTCTTTTTGTCTCTTCTTGCTATCCTCTGGAAGTCTGCATTCACTTGGGTACGTTTTCCCTTTTTCTCCATTGCATTTTGCTCTCCTTCCTTGTTCAGCTACTTGTATGGCCTCATCAGCCACTTTTCTTTCTTGCATTTCTTCTTCTTTGGGATAGTTTTCATTGCTGTGTCTTCCTTTCATAGTTCCTCAGGCACTTGGTCTATCAGATCTAATCCTTTAAATCTGTTCGTCACCTCCACTGAGTATTCACAAGGGATCCAATTTAGATCATATCTGATTTGGTGTTTCCCATTTTCTTCAATTTAAGCATGATTTTTGCCAAAAGAAGCTTATGGTCTTAGCCACAGTCAGCTCCAGGTCTTGTTTTGACTGACTGTATAGAGCTTCTCCATCTTTATAGGAAATATACAGAGCAAGCACTATTGTAAAGATTATCTCCTCAATGGCACCTAGGTCCCGATAGTATAATGTGAAGGGAGCCCTTTAGAGCCAATGTGTGTGGGACTTTGAAGGTGCTCATTGAGAGTGTTACCAAATCAAATATTACAAAAGGAGAAAATACCAAGAAAGCACTAAAAAATATTGTATTTAATATATGAATATCATAATATAAAAACACTGAGGAAAGAAGATACAACGCAGTGTATTCGTTCCTTATACGTCACATTTATCGTCCTACATGTTTCGCATACATAATGCTTCTTCAGGGACGCACATGGACTTTAGTTTATCTAAAATAAACATAAATATTTAGAACAAAAAATGATACAATGGAATTTATTACATACCGTATATACTCGAGTATAAGCCGAGATTTTCAGCCCTTTTTTTGGGGCTGAAAGTCCCCCCCTCGGCTTATACTCGAGTCAGCGAAATTTTTCCATTGTAAATAGTACCTGTAAAGAAATTGCGGCTGCAGCGTCCATCGTTCAAATTCCGCGGCGTCCATCGTTCAAATTCCGCGGTCTCTTCCTGTTCCTTCCGTGATAGGCGAGTCTCATCAGACACTCTCCGCCTATCACGATCGTTCTCTCATCCTCAGTTTTCCAGCAGACGTCTGTGATTGGCGGAACACCCAACACAGTGTCTGCTGGGAAAACTGAGGATGAGAGAATGATCGTGATAGGCGGAGAGTGTCTGCTGAGCATCGCCTATCAAGGAAGGAACAGGAAGAGACCGCGGAATTTGAACGATGGACGCCGCGGAATTTGAACGATGGACGCCGCAGCTGCAACCTCCGTACGCATGCATGAGCAAATCGCAGAGGATCCTGAGAGGGGGATAGGGCAGATGATGATAAAGAAGGCCCTGAATATAGAGAACAGTATTTTTAAAGGTTGTTTTAAAGAAAATGCATCTTGTTGGATATCAATCTAAATCTAAATATGGTCAATTTTAGACCATGTATAAACATTTAAGGATGAAATGAATATATATATACACTTACTGTTTAAATTGAATTTGATCCTATAACCTGGGAGCTTGTTGAAACGCAGGACAGCCAGTGACTATATTTCATTATATTTTGCATAAAATGCTGATTGTATATCTGTAGAGGCAAAAGTATATGTGTATCTATAGATTCCTGTAAGCCTTAACTAAGGCATATACGGAATATGTAGTATATAGCTACCATCATAAACAAATCAGACAAGTACCTGTAATTAGCTGCACCTAGATTTGGTGTGCAGCAATCATGATGTGTTGCAAAGAAGGTATCTCTAATAGCGTCAGGAAATGCCTCGCTTTTGAGATCTAAGCATAAAAGTATAGCGGGTATTATGACAAATAAGAAAGAACTAGCTTTCCATGTCAATGGAATATACAATTCTACAAGCGTCTAGTTGATACTGCATTTTACCTGTAGCTGTCGATGCGGTAGTTACGCTCCCAGGACAGGCCCCGTGACGGCCATGATGGCCGCATCTGGCCTTTTATATCCCACGAGGCGATGGTGTGGCGACGCCGCATATTGACGTATGAACGTCAACGGCGTGAGTGCGGGCGCGCGGAGATGACGTTTCGATATATGTACCATCGAATGTACGGCTAGCCTCGCACATGCGCAATACCGCTTGAGCGGCGACTGGCGCGTGCGCCCCTGTTGTGGACAGCAGCGGCGCCGCCGCAAGGTACCGGACAGCGCATGCGTCATCGGGTGGACGATTGAACGTCACCGTAGGGGGTCGGACAGTCATAACATCCAAGCCTTCGCGTGGTTTCAGCAGATTGTGCTGATGACTGCCCCCGGGCGCCCGCATGTGATCATGTGATTGCTCAATTGCTGAATGGGTGGGTGGCAGAGGGGGAGGAGAAACTTGCTATAAAAAATTATGTGCGTGTACATCACATCACATAAAACCGCAGACTGCGTGTTGCAGTCTGCCCAAATGTGTGGATGAGCACGCACCCATGTGGATATTAATGTCTTGTGTTGGTTTGGAATTGTACATACCATACCAAGATGGGAAGGCATGTCAATGTGGAGGAATCCATGGAGTCAGAGGCTTCACCTACCGGTCTCAAGTTTACAAGCAAGAAAAAGGAAAATTTATAAACAAACAAGGACTTGTTAGCCAACAGTGTTGATATAAACTGTATGAGGGACAACACAGCATTATCAGTCCTACAGTTTACAATTAAATTCATGCATTCGCAGTAATCCTACATGAAATGCAAAGCTTCGCTATGCATTTATCTATATTTTAAAGAATTTATAAAAAAAGCACATGAGTATGGTGATAACATGCATATTCTCACCGATTTTGGTATAAAACCAGATCTGTGAATATCTAAGCGTGTTATTTACATTCACCCGTATTGATGGATACGGGTTGACAGATGTAATAATCCTGATGTGAAAAAGGATAAAGCAACAGGCCAAGGAGTAGGAGAGGGAAAGGGTCAAAGGGATGGTATAAAGCACAATGTTATAGAATCGAATATATCCAGACATCGTGCATTTGAATGAACAATATTTGGTGCACAATTTTATAGAAAGGGTTTGTAGCTAATGTTGTCATTTAGGCCTGGGTATTTAGTGGCCTGAAGACGATGGATCCACTTGGCTTCGACTTGGAGCAGGCGTCGATCAATGTCACCGCCTCTCTCATTGAGAGAAATGTGCTCCAAGGCGAAGAAGCCCAGCATTTTTAGGTTGTGATTATGGAACAGACCCATGTGTCGGCTGATGGGTGTCTCCATTAGTTTCTTGGAGATGGCCGACACATGGTCCCGCATCCTACAAAAGAAATGTCTTTTAGTATTACCTACAGGGGCATTTAATGAGGTATATAACCCCAACTGTTTTGACATGTGATTCGATTTTTAGGTGCCCATGTATCACCATTGGGCAGATTGATATCACATCCTGTGAGGATGTAACGACAGTAGTTACATTTCCCACATGGGTGGGTACCCAATCTCGTGGGTTTAGGATCGGTATTGGACGCATAATGGCTAGAAACTGTTTTATCCTTAATTGATCTAAAGCGTTTAAAGGTTATCTCAGGGAAGGTATTAATATACTTGCTAATCTTTTCATCAGATGTCAACAAGTACCAAAATGTATTATAAATTTTTCTAATCGAAGCGCGTTGTCTATTGTGATTATTCTGGTGGAATCTGATTTTTTTTTTACTGTCTTTGGTATTGTAGATTAGGCCATTTCTATCTAAGGCTTTAACTTTGTTAAAAGCCTTACGTAGGCATGTTTTAGTATAGCCCCTAGCTCTGAGACGCTGATATAATTGACTGGATTTGCGTTTAAAGTCATCATCCAGAGAGCAATTCCTCCTCAGTCTGAGGTACTGGCTGAAAGGAATGCGCCTGATGAGTGGTTCAGGATGTGAACTTGTAGCGTGTAGCAGGGTGTTCCCTGCAGTGTGCTTTCTATATAATGTGGAGCATAGGTTACCCTTCTCGTCCACAAACAGTTCTACATCTAAAAAAGTAATTCTTTCTTGACTGAACTTATAGGTGAATTTTAGATTATAAACATTGTTTTGTAAAGCATTCAAGAACTGTAAGAGGGCTTCCTTGGGTCCCGCCCATATCATGAGAACATCATCGATATAACGATGTCAAGTGGGCATCATTATCATCGCTCGAAAATAGTTCACGCTCCCACCCCCCCAGGAAGAGGTTAGCATATGAGGGGGCGCAACCCGCCCCCATAGCCACCCCCTGAACCTGGAGATAATGGGAGCGTTTGAACAAAAAAATATTATGGGTGAGGATGAAATCTAGCATTTCTATAATAAAGTTGTTATATTTGCGACAATCTTTGTCGCGTTCACTGAGAAAACTACGTATTACTTGTACTCTTAGAGAGTGAGGGATGGAATTATAGAGTGCTTCTATATCAATGGATACAAGCCATGCGTTTTTGGGGATTGATAATCCATCAGCTGTTTTTAGTAATTCAATGGTGTCTTTCACATGGGAGAATAGACTCCGTACATGAGGGTAAAGATACTCGTCTATAATCCTGCTGGCATTCTCGGTTAGAGAGCCACAGCTGGAGATAATGGGACGTCCTGGGGGTGGCATGATTCCCTTATGCACCTTGGGTAGTGCATAAAAGGTAGGTGTAAGTGGGCTGTCTATGTTCAAGAATTTGTGGGTGTTGTCATCGATTACTCCTGTAGTGTGTGCCCGATACAATATTTCTTAATATTTTTTTAATGCTTTGAGATACAAAAGAAGCAGGTACAGGCCCATGCCATTCTCTATTTTGTATTATGTCATAGCACATCTTCTCGTATCCCAGCCTATTCATAACTACTATGTTGCCTCCTTTGTCTGATGGCTTAATTACCATATTGTCATTGTTGCGGATGGTATTGAGAGCAGCTTTCAAATTTGGACTTAAATTGGAAGGGGGACCCGACTTCCAGTTAGTTGTTTCAATTTCCTTAGTAACCTGCAGGACAAACGCCCAAATGTTGGGATTGCCCTGCAGGACTGGGAATGAGCGTGACTTGGGTTTATAAGTTTTGGGAATGACATACACAGGTTTATTTGATCTAGATTGTATGGAGATTCCTGGGACCACACCAGGTACCTGATAGGTCCATCCTTCCTCTTCTGGGTTACTCTCATCCCACAAGTCCATGAGGTCTTGTAGTGCCTGGAGTTTCTGAAGATTTACATCTCTGAGAGCTGAGTTATCATTTGCAGTAGATGTGGTATTATCGTGTTTCTTGTCATAAAGCACCTTCTACATCAGGCGTCTGGCAAAGAGGTGTAGATCTTTTACTAATTCTAACTTATCTGCTTCTCTGTCAGGGCAAAATGTTAACCCCAGACGTAGAACAGTTTCTTGATCTCTTGATAAGGAAAATGTTGATAAATTAACAATATGTAATTCGTCCCGGCCTTCATTGTCAGAAAGGTCGGGACTGGTTATTTTGATGCTTGTTGTGATGCCTGTGGTGTTGCCATGGGAATCTTTTTGTCAGTAGAGAAAATTGGTGCAGGACGCAAGTCCTGCGTCATAATGGGTCCCAAAGGACCTGAATCAACTGATATTGGTAAGGTAAGAGGTGCTGCTACAATGGAGATTGGATTTACCCCCATTGTAGGTGATGTTAGCCACTTAACGACCGCTCACTGTATATATACGTCGGCAGAATGGCACAGACAGGCACAATCACGTAGAGCATACGTGATTGCCTTTGTATAGTTGGGGGGTCCAATCGGACCCCCCTCCTATACAGTGAGCGGTGGCTTAGTGTCCGGGAGCGTTCCGGGATGAGGGGGCAGCCATTCGTTTCTGGCCACCCCCTCGCGATCGCTCCCGGCGAATGGAAATGCCCCCTCTGTCTGTGTCAGACAGAGGAAGCAGGAGGAAGTGATGTCATCTCTGGTGCGGCACTCACATATACCGAGCGCCGTACAAGAGAAGACATTAGGTCAGTGCACACAACACTACACTGACACCAGGACACATAGGGACATAAATCGCCCCCCCAGATCACCCCCCAGATCACCCCCCAGATCACCCCCCCAGCCCCCAGTCACAGTGTCACTGATTGCAGTGACCATTTATTTAGTGATCACTGCAATCAGTGACATTTGTGACTGTAAAAGTGTCACCAAAGTTTAGTCTTAGGTCCAGTGTAGCCCCCTAACCCCCCCTAATAAAGGTTTAACCCCCTGATCACCCCCCAGATAACCCTTTCACCCCCTATCACCACTGTCGCTAAGCGATCATTTTTCTGATCGCTGTCTTAGCGTCAGTGATGCAGATCGGCAGCCAGTAATTTTTTTTAGGTTCGCCGCAGGTTTTTATAGCGTCAGGTACCCCAATATATTATCTAATAAAGGTTTAACCCCCTTGATCGCCCCCCAGGTAACCCTTTCACCCCCTATCACCACTGTCGCTAAGCAATTGTTTTTCTAAACGCTGTCTTAGTGTCGGTGATGCAGATCGGTAGCCAGTAATTTTTTTTAGGTTCGCCGCATGTTTTTATAGCGTCAGGTACCCCAATATATTATTTAATAAAGGTTTAACCCCCTTGATCGCCCCCCAGGTAACCCTTTCACCCCCATCACCACTGTCGCTAAGCGATCGTTTTTCTAAACGCTGTCTTAGTGTCGGTGATGCAGATCGGTAGCTGGTAATTTTTTTTTAGGTTCGCCGCAGGTTTTTATAGCGTCAGGTACCCCCATATATTATCTAATAAAGGTTTTAACCCCCTGATTGCCCCTAGTTAACCCTTTCACCAGTGATCACCATATAAGTGTTACGGGTGACGCTGGTTAGTTAGTTTGCTTTTTATAGTGTCAGGGCACCCGCCGTGTATATAACCCAATAAAGGTTTAATCCCCTGATCGCCCGGCGGGTGATATCAATTAGGTTTTAGCGTCAGAGAGGGTCTGAGTCACACCCCAGGCAGCGTCAGGTTAGTGCCAGTAACGCTAACACCCACGCGTGAAGCATACACCCCCCTTAGTGGTATAGTATCTGAACAGATCAATATCTGATCTGATCAGATCTATACTAGCGTCCCCAACAGTTTAGGGTTCCCAAAAACGCAGTGTTAGCGGGATCAGCCCAGATACCTGCTGGCACCTGCGTTTTGCCCCTCCGTCCAGCCCAGGCCACCCAAGTGCAGTATCGATCGATCACTGTCACTTACAAAACAAAAACACACATAACTGCAGCGTTCGCAGAGACAGGCCTGATCCCTGCGACTCCAGTGCTGTAGGAGGTGATTTCACCACCACAGTTAAAAAAAAAAAAAGCAAATATGCCGAAGCATTGGGGCAGCAGGGGCGGAGGAGCGATTTTGCTCCTAATGCCGCGTACATACGGTCGAAATTCCGACGGAGGCTTGCCCGTGGAAAAGTCCGACCATGTGTGTGCGGCATAACTTTTTTGCGGGAGGATGCCCCCATGCTTCGGCATATATAAATGGTGCGTGTATGCCCATCATTGGAAGTGGGTGGATGAAGGGCGGTATTCTAATGGTGGGCATACCCACCGATCAATCTTTTTTCGTTCAGCCAACTGGCTGCATGAAAAAAAAAGATTACAATACATGTCCAACAAGGACCAGCAACGTACTGGTATGTTGCTGGACTTTGAATGTTTATACCAGAATGATGCCTGCGGGTTTAGGTATCATCTTGGTATCATTCTTTTCAGCCTGCGGCCAGCTTTCATGTAAAAGCAATCCTAGCGGCTAATTAGCCTCTGGACTGCTTTTACAAGCAGTGGGAGGGAATGCCCCCCCCCCCCCTGGATATAAAAAGCGCCATTGGGAAAGCATTTTATCACACCGATCTTGGTGTGGTCAGATGCTTTGAGGGCAGAGGAAAAACCCCAGTTTTTTCAAAAAGAGTACCTGTCACTACCTATTGCTATCATAGGGGATATTTACATTCCCTGAGATAACAATAAAAATGATAAAAAAAAAAATACTTGGAAGGAACAATTTAAAAATAAAATAAAAAAGCAAAATTAATAATAAAAAAAAAGAAAAAAAAAAAATGCACCCCTGTCCTGCCCTGCTCTTGCCCAATGGCGAACGCAAGCGTCGGTCTGGCGTCATATGTAAACAGCAATTGCACCATGCATGTGAGGTATCACCGTTAAGGTCAGATCGAGGGCAATCATTTTAGCAGTAGACCTCCTCTGTAAATCTAACGGGGTAACCTGTAAAGGCTTTTAAAGGCTTTTAAAAATGTATGTAGTTTGTCGCCAATGCGCGTTTGTGCAAAATTTTAAAGCATGTCGTGTTTGGTATCTATGTACTCGGCCCAAGATCATCTTTTTTATTTCATCAAACATTTGGGCAATATAGTGTGTTTTAGTGCATTAAAATTAAAAAAAGTGTATTTTTTAACCCAAAAAATGCGTTTGAAAAATCGCTGCGCAAATGCTGTGTAGAAAAAAAAATGCAACACCCACCATTTTATTCTGTAGGGCCTTTGCTTTAAAAATATATATAATGTTTGGGGGTTCAACATAATTTTCTTGCAAAAAAAAAAAGGTTTTCATGTAAAAAAAAAGTGTCAAAAAGGGCTTTGTCTTCAAGTGGTTAGAAGAGTGGATGTAAGCTTCCTAATGTTGTGTATAAAATGCCAGAACAGTTCAAAACCCCCCCAAATGACCCCATTTTGGAAAGTAGACACCCCAAGCTATATACTGAGAGGCATGTCGAGTCCATGGAACATTTTATATGTTGACACAAGTTGCGGGAAAAACGACACTTTTTTATTTATTTTTTGCACAAAGTTGTCACTAAATGATATATTGCTCAAACATGCCATGGGCATATGTGGAATTACACCCCAAAATACATTCTGTTGCTTCTGAGTACGGGGATATCACATGTGTGAGACTTTTTGGGAGCCTAGCCACGTACGGGACCCCAAAAACCAAGCACCGCCTTCAGGCTTTCTAAGGGTGTAAATTGTTGATTTCGCTTCTCACTGCCTATCACAGTTTCGGAGGCCATGGAATGCCCAGATGGCACAAAACCGCCCCAAATGACCCCATTTTGGAAAGTAGACACCCCAAGCTATTTGCTGAGAGGTATTGTGAGTATTTTGCAGATCTCGCTTTTTGTCACAAAGTTTTGAAAATTGAAAAAAAAAATATATATATATATTTTCTTTCTTCATTTTCAAAAACAAATGAGAGCTGTAAAATACTCACCATTCCTCTCAGCAAATAGCTTGGGGTGTCTATATTCCAAAATGGGGTCATTTGGGGGGGTTTTGTGCGATTTTGGCATTTTATGGCCTTCGAAACTGTGATAGGTAGTGAGGAGTGAAATCAAAAATTTGTGCCTAGAAATCCTGAAGGCGGTGCTTGGTTTTCGGGGTCCCGTACGCGGCTAGGCTCCTAAAAAGTCCCACACATGTGGTATCCCCGTACTCAGGAAAAGCAACAGAATGTATTTTGGGGTGTAATTCCACATATAACCATGGCATGTGTGAGCAATATATCATTTAGTGACAACTTTTTGTAATTTTTTTTTTTTTTTGTCATTATTCAATCACTTGGGACAAAAAAAAATATATTCAGTGGGCTCAACAGGCCTCTCAGCAATTTCCTTGGGGTGTCTACTTTCTAAAATGGGGTCATTTGGGGGGGTTTTGTACTGCCCTGTCATTTTAGCACCTCAAGAAATGAGATAGGCAGTCATAAATTTAAAGCTGTGTAAATTTCAGAAAATGTACCCTAGTTTGTAAACTCTATAACTTTTGCGCAAACCAATAAATATACGCTTATTGACATTTTTTTTTACTAAAAACATGTGGCTGAATACATTTTGGCCTAAATGTATGACTACAATTGAGTTTATTCGATTTTTCTTATAACAAAAAGTAGAAAATATCATTTTTTTTCAAAATTTTTGGTCTTTTTCCGTTTATATTGCAAAAAATAAAAATCGCAGAGGCAATCAAATACCATTAAAAGAAAGCTCTATTTGTGGGAAGAAAAGGACGCAAATTTCGTTTGGGTACAACATTGCATGTCCGCACAATTTACAGTTAAAGCAGCGCAGTGCAAAATTCTGAATTCACCTCTGGTCCTTTAGCTACCAAATGGTCCGGGGCTTCAGTGGTTAAAGACACTGATGTATTATTGAGTGCACTCAAGGTGCTAGAGCTAGATACTGCTGTATGTCGTGGTTTGTTGACACGTGATCATTTATCTTTCAATTGAAATTGTGCCCTAGATACACTTTGCAGTCTGGTGTCATTATCATTTTTCCTCTTTTTGGTAGTATCCCCCGTCTCTGTTCGGCGACCTATGGGTACATAGGAGGCCGAAGAGAGAGAGGAGGATTCTGATTCACGTCTGTCCAGGTTCATTGTGGGAAAATCCCTACTCTCAAACGGTTTCTTAAATTTATTGCGTTGCTGATTTTGTGGGGTCCATTTATAAGCTTGACTATTGTCATATGTTCGCTTATCGCGTAGAAATTTGGCTTCTTTCGTTTTGATCAAGTCAGTTGCATACTTAGTTAAAGCGGAGTTCCACCCAAAATAACATCCATATATGACCACATTTCTTACACTACAAACATGTACAGTAGCCACTTATTTATTTTTTCTGTACATACCGTAATATTGTCATCTAAATTCCGGCTACTCACTCCCGCGGGAGTAGGCGTTTCTATTCTCCCGCAATGTAATCTGGGAGTTCGCCCAGATGTGACATGTCCTGCAGAAAAAGTTCCCCGGCGGATAAGGTTCCCCCCCCTGTACTGCGCATGCGCGGCACGAACCTCAGCGGTGTTTCCGAAAGTAGCCGAACATGTAGAGCTGCGAGTCGGCTCTACACGGCGCCTGCGCAGTCAGCTCTACATGGCTCCTAGTCATTGCGCAGGTGCCGTGTAGAGCTAACTCGCAGCTCTACATGTTCGGCTACTTTCGGAAACTCCGTTGAGGTTCGTGCCGCGCATGCGCAGTACAGGGGGGGGAACCTTATCCGCCGGGGAACTTTTTCTGCAGAACACCGTCCACCGCTACCAGGAAGTCAGTGCTTGTGGGCTTCACAATGCCCACAAGCAAAATGGAAAATTCTGACGGCTGATTTTAAAAGTGCATTTTTTGCCAGAAAAAAGACAGGGGAGGTTAAAAATCACCAAACACGTGAGTACTAATTGGTGATCTACAAATACTTTGCATGCAAGCTAAAAAAAAAAAAAGATTTGCCGCGGAACCTCCGCTTTAAGTGTTCTTTCAACTTTTTATCGCTTGTAGAGAAACCTGAATACGTGGTCACATTTGTATGACCCTCTTGCCATTCACGTATCTCTATGTCTATGTTGTCTATATCTGTGCCGTACTGTCTGCATAGAATCTGCATCATTTTCATGGAACAGTTTTGCAAATTCGCTTCCCATTCTTCCCTCATATTGGTTTTAACTTTCCTAACATTAGGGAAGATTTGTATACGTAGTCCCCAAGGAACTATTTTGTTCTCAATATTAGGTTCGAAAAAGTCCCTGTGCCAAAAAAGACGGGTCTTTTTTTCAACCAAGTGCTGAAGCCCAAGAAAGAACTTGTTAGCATTCTCCTCGGATGCCTCATCTTTTGATCTGGATTTTTTAACATCGGCCACAAAACCCTCCCACTCTTTACCACAGTACCCCGCCATGCTGATGCGCTCATGTGTAATCACCGCAATGTGCTGGGTTTCCCACTAAGGGTACAAGAGATAAAGAATAATCTCCATCTTTAGCTGCAGAGAATATAATCAATCTGATTTCTCTATTGACCTCTCTGTGATGTCCATGTATAGAGATGCCTCTTTGGTTGTTGTAAAAGAGTGTTTGTTATTACCATTGTTCCCTTGACAAAACTCTATTAGCCTTTATCCTGCTTAATTTTCTACTCGAAGGCCATATTTTTTTTTTTAACAAGAAAGTCGAAGGCCATATTTACCTGTTATTCCGGATATGCTTTGAATTCCTACTTTAGCATTCCATTCTCCCATTATGAGAAGGATATCTTTTTTTGGAGTTAGTTCTAAAAGGTGTTGTAGATCTTCAAAAAGGCAGTCAACGTCAGCTTCTTTAGCATCAGAGGTTGGTGCATAAACTTGGATTACTGTATTGTTGAGTGGTTTGCCTTGGATATGGACTGAGATCATCTTGTCATTTTTGGGATTATTCCCTTAGTACTGCTTTCCTCACTCTCTTGTCGATTATGAGGGCTACACGATTTCTTATGAGAGATTCTTGTCCACTGTAGTAGATATAGTAGTCATCTGAATTAAATTTAATGAAGATAATGATCAATCTTGCCATCTCCTGTTTGTCCACATTCAGCTTACCCTGATTCATTGATATTACATTCTAGGTTCATATGCAGTATTCTTCTTTACGGCATCGGACTTTACTTTCACTCCTACCATCCACAGCTGAGAGTCCTTGTGGCTTTGGCCCAGTCATTTCATTAACTCTGGAGCTACTTGAAATTGCTCTCCGCTCTTCCACAGTAGCACATTGGACACCTTCCGGTCTGAGGGACTCATCTTCCGGTGTCATATCTGTTAGCTTTTTGTTTCTGTTCATGAGATTTTCTTGGAAATGATAATGGAGTGGGTTGCCATTTAAAAAAAAATTAAGGTGACTTTAAAAAAAAAGTTTAAATTCTAAAATAATTTTAAAGTGTGAGATAATTTGCTTAATGTGGATCTCCGCATATCTCTGCATGGACGGGAGGGAAGGCGCATTACGGACCCCCCAAGTGTCACAGTTCCGAACATTTCTTTGCAGAACTATATACGTCTAGAGCCCCCACAGATGGAGATGTGATGCAAAATTACCTGGAGGGTGTCTCGTTCCCTAAATTGACGGATGAGCAGGTATCCCTTCTAGAAAAACCCCTTACTACAGATGAAATAGCTGAGGCCATAGCAAGCTTTGCCAGATCCAAGGCCCCGGGCTCTGATGGTTTACCCTTCGAGTTTTACGCACAGTTCTGCGGGTTACTCACTCCCAAACGTCTATCCTTCTACAACTACCTTTTTGATAATCTGGTGTTGCCCCCATCGATGAGAGAAGCGGTCATGGTATTAATCCCCAAGCCAGGGAAGGACCCAGGGTATCCGGAGTCATATAGGCCCATTTCCTTACTTCAGGTTGCTATCAAAATTCTTACAAAAGTTCTCGCCAATCGGCTCAACCAAGTTATTTTATCCCTGATACATAAGGACCAAGCGGGATTCATGCCTGGGCGCAACACTTCTTTCAATCTCAGAAAACTATTTATCAACCTTCAGGCCTCGCATGACAATGTAGGGGAACGTGTGGTGGTGACTCTTGACACCGCCAAGGTGTTCGATTCAGTGGAATGGGGGTATTTATGGAACTGTCTCGAGAGTTATGGATTTGGTGCCAGATTTGTTAAATAGATCCGACTCCTTTACCAGGATCCCTTGGCTAGGGTGGTGGCCAATGGCTGGCCATCTGAAGCATTTGACCTCACCAGAGGCACCCATCAGGGATGCCCGCTTTCCCCCTTGTTATACGCTCTCGCGGCGGAACCGTTGGCCATCTCCATACGAAATAATCCTGGTATACGGGGACTGACTCGGTGTACACTGATTGAAAAAATCAGCATGTACGCTGATGACACCCTGTTATATCTGGCGGACTCGGGCCCCTCCCTTCAACTAGCATTGGACACAATAGAACAGTTTGGGACCTTTTCGGGTCTAAAGATTAATTGGGGTAAATCCCAGGTCCTTCCAATTGATCACTTCACACCCTCTAGGGAGCAGTCGGACTCCCTCTTCTTAGAGTGAGTGTTATGAAGTACCTGGGGATTCAAATTGCTAGCACACCGGCAGATTACATAGCCCTTAATATAGAACCCCCTTTACACCCTAATAAAAGCTAAAATGCAGATCTGGTCTCGCTTGCCTCTGGGGGTGCGGGGTCGCATAAACTTGATAAAAATGGTCTTACTCCCCAAAATATTATACATCCTATGGCACTCCCCGGTGTACATTCCCCCTCAAACATTTTAAATACTTTGAGACTTTGCTCAAGCCTTTTGTGTGGGGTGGTAGCAGGCATAAATTGGCTTGGCGGTCCCTCAAGAATCCTACGGATCTGGGGGGGACTGCTATGCCGATCTACACGTTTATTATACAGCGGCTCAGTTGTCCCAACTGTTTCAGGTTGATAAAACTGAGAGATTCAGCGTTCTCCCCTGTCCACGCTGGGCGCAACACGCAGGACCCCATCAATGCGATTGCGGTAGGCACACGAGGCGTCCGGGAATCACAGCAAAAGTCTACCCTGTACCAGGGGACATTGCTATGACTAAATTTGAAATGTCACCTATCAATGACTATACCCCGTTGTGGCATAATAAGCATTTATCTGAGCTGTCCCGTATTTCCAACTCAGAGTTATGGAGCTCACAAGGGATTTATTATCTACACCATCTCATTTTGGATGGAGAGATTAAAGCTTTTCACAATCTTCAGGGTGATTTTGCGCTGCCAGACAACATGCACTTTAGGTATATTCAGGTTCGTCACGCCCTGACTACACAATTCCCAGGAGCAACCCTGCAGTCATCCCCTAATTCTATTATAACCATAGTCAAAGGTGAGGACCTTCAAAAACGTATATCCTCTTTTTACAACATGCTTCTCACACCCACATCCACGAAAATAGCTTATGCTCTTAAACCACACTGGGAGAGGGAAGTGGGAGAACTGGAGGATGAGGAGTGAAGCGAGGCTTTAGACACCTGCAAGGAGGTATCCTCTAAACGTTCTATACATTCTACACAGGTCCTACCTCACACCACTTCGGGTATCCAGGTTTAAGAGGGACCATCCCAATTCTTGCCCGATTGTGTATACAAGAGGTTGGCACATTCTTCCACCTACTCTGGGCCTGCCCCATGATCCAGGACTTCTGGAAACAAGTCCTTGACTTTCTTCATGACACCATGGGATCACCCCTTACGTTGGACCCAAAACAGTGTTTGCTGGGGGTTTATCCCGACTCAGAGTTAAATAAATTTACGAAGATATTCCTCCAGGAAACATTATTTCTAGCTAGGAAAATAGTAGGAAATGGATGAGACCGACCCCTCCCACCTTGGCCGAATGGAAAGCTGAAATTTAATGTTAATCTTCCATATAAAAAGTTCCTTTAAATCAATAGTGTCCTACAAAGTATAACAAAATATGGGATCGTTGGTTAAATACGTTACCCACTTATACTTAATAGATCTCGTTACACCAGAGGGATATACATAAGCTTTACCCAATGTCCCCTTGATGTACAATTCGATGCCGCCACTGTATATATGTATCTGACCTGCCATTTGACTATCACTTTATTTAAGTCTGTTTTTAACTGTGTTCCCTGTCATGATATGCATATTTAACCTGTATGTACGTATTGCCGAATAAAAACCTTTTAAATGAAAAAAAAAATGTGGATCTCCGCTTTCTAAACCAGTATCAGATATGACTATTCGCACCCCTGTGACCCTTCCTATTCTTCTTGACCCTTTTATCGGTCTTACTTTTTCACCCAGGCCAAATCTGGTCATGTTGGCCCATATTTAATTTTTTTTTCTTTTGTAATGTTTTTCATTCAAATTTCCATCACATTTTCTTTCTCGTACATCACGGGACACAGAGTGACATAGTCATTACTAATGGGTTATATAGATACCTTCAGGTGCTGGCACTGGCAACTTCCAAAACCGGAAGTACCCTCCCCTATATAAGCCCCTCCCATCCGGGAGCACCTCAGTTTTTTGCCAGTGTCTAAGGTGTTGGCCAAGAAGTAACATGTGTTTTTCACTGAGCTTGCGTACAGGTTCTTTTGGGCCTCAGTAAGCTATTCCGGATCCGACCAAAAAAGCTTCATAGCTAAACGGTCGGTACCCGGGCCTTGCAAGAGAAGAGCAAGGTTTTGCCTGTAATGCCTCTCTTAGGAGGGCTGGACCCTGGGATCCAGAGCTCTGGTCATACCCACGACCAAGATGTTTTCTGTGCAGGGTGCTATACAGGTCCAGGGGAGTGGAATCCTTGGGAACCGGTCCCTGAAGGTTTGATTACAATGCCTGCCGTGATAGGTGAAGTTTGGGCTTCGGTGGACCAAACAGAGTCCTGCGGCGAGGAAAAGGTAAGTGGGGGCCCTCGGGAACTTGGTTCTATTGAGGGACCCCCAAGCCTATTTTGTCTTTCTGCCTGTTACCTAAGGTATTCCCGCTAATATTCTGTGTATGCCTGTTACTACTGAGAAAATGTAAAAATTTTAATAGTAGGCAAGAAAAAAAAAAAATGTAAGACCGTGGTACCTGTGTTAGACACTAGAGGCCGCTATGGTTCTTTTTCTTGTAATGTGGATTTTTTTCTTCCAGAATCAAATCCAGGCAGTTGGTATGTTCTCTGCTGGGAAGCTGTCTCCTCTGCCCTGTTGCTGCGCTCATCCATCCCCGGGCCCTGCGGCAAAGGGACCCTGGCTCCCATCTAGCTCCTTATTGTTTTCAAAAAAGGCGCCGAAGGCGCACGTGCCCGCGCGCGTGCGCGGGCACGCGCCTCTATATATAGAGGCGATCTGGAAAAGGGGCGGAGCGGGTGGATGACGCTCAGGTGTGCGCCGCGGCGCTACTGCGCATGTGCGGGCGTCCAGCGTGTTTTAAAGCACATTATAGCTGGTTATTGAAGTGCACAGACAGAGCTAGCAACAGTATAAAGGCACACAGAGGCGGTTGATGCAGGCATCCCCTAGAAAGGCACTTTAGTAGACACCAACTGTGATATAGCAGCAATTGTGCTAGACTATTCTCAGTAAAAGTGGTGTATTACGGCTGGAATACCTCAGCTTTAGGCTTAGGAATATGCCGTCCAGAAGCTCCGGAACTGAATCTTCCAGGAAGCGAAGGGGGTCTCATCGGGCTCTGAGGATCTTGGGCATGCTTCTGCTGCACCAGTCTCCCCTGAAGTTCAGAGGTAAGTGACCGTAGAGACCCCGCAGGGGTACTTGGTACTGTGGCTGTCCTCAGTTCACCTGCTCCTGTGTATGTAACAGAGGAGGTTTTTTCCTCAGCTCTGGGAGAATTAGAGAGAGATTGTCAACATTGATCGCTGCCTCCCTGTCAGGGAAAGCACGCCCGATCTCCGTCTCCTCCTTCAGAGTGCCTGTTAGCAGAGCAACAGTCCCATACAGGGATCGACCTGCCTGAAGGGGATCAGGATGAGGTTGATTCTGTTATAGAGGAATCAACAGTGGGGGAACCTTTTCTCAGCATCTCAAGCTGAAAGATTATGGGTTCAGTCTCTGACTAACATGGTCCGATCAGCATTTAAAAATGCACCTTGCGGAACCATCAACCACTACTGTATCCTCGTTGGGGTCGCTAGAAGCCCCCAGACTGTCTGTTCTTTTCCACTTCACCCTTTACTGAAAGGGCTCATTTACCAGGATTGGGAACGTCCTGAGAAAATATTTATTCCCCCAAGAGATTTCCGGTGGTCTATCCCATGGAGGATAAGTTCATCAAAAAATGGAAGGTCCCTACAGTGGACGCAGCCATCTCTTGTATGTATAAATCACTGACATGTCCAGTGGATAATGTCCAAATGTTCAAGAACCCAATAGATAAAAGATTGGAGTCCTTATGAAAGTCTGCTTCTTTCTACAGCAAGCTTGGTGACAACCAGCAGTGAGGTCTGCTAAGCAGTGAAGGATCAGTTGAAACAGGTCTTGAGGGACTTGACAGATCAGCAGGCCTTGCCCTAGCTGATCTACCTAGAGCCTTAGGCTTTGCGGTTGACGCCATAAAGGAGGCCCGATGGACTGAATCCCGCCTTACGCTGTCTATAGTACATATGCGTAGGCTTCTATGGCTCAAAAACTGGTCTGCTGAAGCTCCCTGTATAGAATGGCTGGTTAGCGTCCCATTTCATGGTGAACGCTTATTCAGGGAAAACCTGGACAAATATATCCAGAAAATTTCCAGCGGTAAAAATACGCTCTTGCCGGTTAAAAACAGAGTTAGAGGTCCCTCTTTAAGAGGCCTGCTTCTCCAGTCCCTGGGGCATCGGCTGTGTAACAGTTCCGACGGCCTCCTCGGTCAATTCCCGGGGGTAAAAAACAGGGACAATAGCAGGGTAATGAGAAACCCTGGGTCAGGGGAGGTACAAAACCTCCCCCAAAGTTAAATTCATTGAAGGGTTGCCCCCACTCAGTCGGGTGGGGGGAGGACTCCAGTTGTTCGCAAGAGACCTGGCGGGACACGATCAAAACAGATAGGTGCTCTCCGCAGTATGTTTGGGATACAGTTTGGAGTTAAAAGACTCTCCTCCTTCCCATTTTTGAGGTCAAACGTGCCAAGGGATCCCCGGAAGAGAGAGTCCCTCCTGTTGGCACTAGAACAACTATTGCTCCAAGGAGTAATTATGGAGGTTCCCCTGGAAGAATGAGGGTTCGGGTTTTACTCAAACCTCTTTACAGTCCCGAAGCAAACGCGAACGGGAGGCCCATATTAATTCTAAAAGGGCTATACAAATTCCTGTATATCAGGACTTTCCGATGGAGTCGATCCGATCGGTGGCCACTGCCCTACAAGGGGAGGATTGGTTAGCCGCGATCGACATCAAAGATGCTTATTTGCACATTCCCATCTTTCCAGTCCACCAAAAATTTCTACGCTTTGCAGTAGAAGGGCGCCATTTTCAGTTCAGAGCCTTACCCTTCGGTTTGGCCACAGCACCACGAGTGTTTACAAAAATTCTGGCCCTTTATTGGCCAATCTAAGAACACAAGGTGTAATGATAATGGCATATCTAGATGACTTGTTGCTGATAGACCACTCAGTGAAAAAACTAGACGTGGTCGTTCACAAGACAATCAAGTATCTGGAATCTCACGGTTAGATTATCAACCGAGACAAGTCAGCCCTAAAAACCAGTCAAAAGTCTGGAATACTTGGGGCTAAGGTTGGATTCAGGCCAGAGAAAAATATTCTTGCCTCGAGGAAAGGTGTTGTCTTTGAAAGATTTGATCCACTTAGTGGGTACAAAAAAGACAGCCGTCCATACGCCTGTGCATGAGGCTGCTGGGAAAAATGGTGGCATCATTCGAAGCAGTACCCTACGGTCAATTCCATTCAAGGAATTTGCAAGGGGCCATACTGTCAGCCTGGAACAACAAAGTTCAGGCCCTAGACTTACAATGTCCTTGTCCCCTTCCGTTCGCAAGAGCCTCCGTTGGTGGTTGGTTCCCCAGAATCTGGAAAAAGGGAAATCCTTCAGTCCGATTTCTTGGAAGGTGGTCACTACAGATGCCAGCCTTATAGGCTGGGGAGCAGTACTGGAGCAATGGTCTCTCCAGGGCAGATGGTCGGATGCAGAAAAGGCCCTGCCCATCAATCTCTTAGAGATACGAGCAGCCCGGTATGCCCTAGTAGCATGGACATCCAAACTCCAAGGGTCCCCTGTCAGAATTCAATCAGACAATGCCACAGCAGTGGCATATATCAATCATCAGGGGGGCACCAGGAGATGTGCAGCCCAGAGGGAAGTAAATTACATCCTGAAATGGGCAGAAAGATATGTCCCAGCCATATCTGCGGTATTCATTCCAGGAGTGGAGAATTGGAAGGCGGACTTTCTAAGTCGCCAGCAATTATGCCCAGAGGAATGGTCCCTTCACCCCGAGGTTTTCTGGACAATATGTCAGCGGTGGGGAACATCGGATGTAGATCTTCTAGCATCCAGATTCAACGCAAAGGTGGATAGGTTTGTCTCTCGGACAAGGGATCCCCTAGCTTGCGGCTCGGATGCCCTAGTGTTCCCTTGGGATCAGTTCAAGCTGATATATGCATTCACACCGCCACAATGGTTACCTCGATTACTCCGCAGAATCAGGGTAGAAAAGAAACCAGTGATTCTGGTGGCTCCAGCGTGGCCCCGAAGAGCGTGGTACGCGGAGATTGTAAAATGTCAGTGGGGAGTCCTTGGACTCTCCCACGTCGTCCGGACCTGCTTTCGCAAGGACCGATATACCACCCTTCTTTACCAGCCCTAGGTTTGACGGCCTGGCTATTGAAGCCCACATTCTAAAAAAGAGAGGGCTCTCTAATCCTGTGGTATCTACCATGATCAATGCCAGGAAGCCGGTATCCAGGCAGATCTACTATAGAATCTGGAAGGCGTACATCGCAAGGTGTGAGGCCAAGAAATGGCATCCACATAAGTACGTAATAGGTAGGAGTCTGGACTTCCTACAGTGGGCTGTAGATAGGAAGCTTGCCTTGAGTACTATCAAAGGTCAGTTTTCGGCCTTGTCAATATTTTTTCAAAGGCCCTTGGCTTCGCATTCACTAGTCAAAGCCTTTAGATAAGGAGTGATGCGTATTAGTCCTCCGGTTAATATTCCCATATGTCCATGGGATCTAAACCTGGTTCTGTCGGTTCTACAGAAACAACCATTTGAACCATTACAGCATATTTCCTTGGTTCTTCTCACCAGGAAATTGTTTTTTCTAGTAGCCATTTGTTCGGCTAAAAGAGTGTCGGAATTAGCAGCTATGTCCTGTAGGGAGCCATATCTGGTTATCCATAAGGACAGAGTAGTGTTACGTCCTCATCCAGCCTTTCTTCCTAAGGTGGTATCAAGGTTTTCATTTGAACCAAGATGTGGTTCTGCCTTCTTTTTTCCCCAAACCTAGTTCGGTAGAGGAAAAGTTATTGCATTCTTTGGATGTAGTAAGAGCAGTTAAAGCTTATCTAAAAGCCACTGCTCAGATTCGCAGAACGGATACTTTGTTTATTCTGCCGTAAGGCCCCAGAAAGGGTCAGGCAGCGTCAAAATCTACTTTAGCCAAGTGGATTCAACAGGTCATTATGCAAGCCTATGGCTTGAGAAGGAGACCGCCTCCGTTCAAAGTTAGAGCGCACTCCACGAGAGCAGTTGGAACTTCATGGGCAGCGCATCACCAGGCCTCCCTGGCTCAAATCTGTAAGGCCGCAACATGGTCTACCAGGTGGACGTTAGAAGTCAGGAGGATGTCGCCTTTGGGCGCAGTGTGTTGCAGGCCGCAAAAGATCCTCATGTCTGATAGCGCTCAGCTTATGTATGGTGTATCCCCCCCCCCCTCGTTGGGCATTGCTTTAGGACATCCCATTAGTAATGACTATGTCGCTCTGTGTCCCGTGATGTACGAGAAAGAAAATAGGATTTTTATAACAGCCTACCTGTAAAATCCTTTTCTTGGAGTACATCACGGGACACAGAGCTCCCACCCCTCTTTAGGGACACTTATTGCTTTGCTACAAAACTGAGGTGCTCCCGGATGGGAGGGGCTTATATAGGGGAGGGTACTTCCGGTTTTGGAAGTTGCCAGTGCCAGCACCTGAAGGTATCTATATAACCCATTAGTAATGACTATGTCGCTCTGTGTCCCGTGATGTACTCCAAGAAAAGGATTTTACAGGTAAGCTGTTATAAAAATCCTATTTTTTTCTATTTGCTACGATCTCAAGGGGGCTGCTATTTTTTTCAGTGACCCCAGTCAAAACTTCAAAGATGCTTCTTGAGCTAGTCTCTACTCAGCAGCTATCCAGACTGGCAAATCTTTAGCAACAGCTCTGGGGGTGGTATCCGGACCCCACTGGACTGTAAAATTGCAGGAGTACCCTGAAATGTGACCTTTTGGGCACTGGCCTCTGCGTTGTGGCATTTTTCTTTGGTAGCACCATATCCTTCTACAAGAGAGCCCTATTTCACCCTTTTTCAATGTATGACATTTTACAACACCATCCTTCTCCTGAGGGAGTTCATCTCCTGCAAGATAGACAGGGTCAGTTGTTACTGCTCCTTAATTTGTAAGCACTCGACTACTCGGTGCCCTCCAGTTGTTCTGAATTGTACCCACAGAACGAAGCCTTATGTCTAACTTTAGTGCCAATTTTTTTTCTTTTTCAGGCATCCCCATTGTGGAACAATCCGGAGACCTTCACTAGAGAGTGTCGGTGTCCTAGTTGTTAGCACTTCGTGCCAAGTCCACAGTTCTATAGTTTACACCTATTGTGGACCCCGTGTCTCTAACTTTTTAGGGATGTCAGGGATTGTTGGGGTATTTCATTTCACATTTGTCCTTTTTTTTTTTTTTTATTGTGCTGTCCCTTGACTTTTCCCTGTGAGTTAGGGAAACTGGAGTCTGCCCAGGCACCAGGTTGGTCTTGCAGACTAAAAAGTTATGCTACCGGTAAGTGCACACTCTGGCCCGTTTGGAATTTTCCTGTGTTAATTAGGATTCTCCAAATGGTTATAGTCACTTTCTTCACCTTTTTATTCTGGATTTTAGAACAGATACCCAATTGAAATGGGCCTGCTTTTTTTTTGGTTGCTCTTTTAATCTGACCTCTGCTATCTCTTTTGGGATTATCTTCACCTCCAAAATCCTTGAAGACTTCCCCCTCGTATTTGACTGGGTTGTGTATTCCTGAAACTGATTACGGTCAGATATCTACTACTTGACCTCATGTTTTTTTTTCTTCTTCTTGGAGTCAAGATATTGGCCTTCAAATCCAAGCATCTAATGCATCCCACATTTTTAAAGTTTCCTTTGATAATTTGTGTGATTCCCTAAAGTATTACCAACTAAATACTGTGAGTTGAAAGGCCTTTGTTGGATCTGTTTTCTGGAAGATAGATCATCTTCTGCACTTAAACTGTGATCTTCTGAGGAAGTTTTCTTATATTCCTTCCTATTTTCTATAAAACAAATATTTCTGCTAGGAATTCTAGCCCTACTCCCTCCTACAGAGGATTCCACTCTTTACAAGGCTATTTTTTTTTTTTATGATTCCTACAATCATATTTTCATAATTTAGGCTGGTTTATTTTGTGGATATCACAACCTTAAATCACCTTTATTCCTGATATTCATGTACACCAGTTTAATTTAATTATTTTTTACCCCTGCCTACCACATTTTCAGCTTCTGTATTTCAGTTTTAAGAAATTTGACAACGGCGTAGCCCGTTTTGAGGCAAAAGTTCAATGTATACAACAAATTGTACAGAAATAACACTGAAGACGCTTATTGAAGAAAACCGTGGCTTAGTGTCTAGGACTACACTGGTCTTTTACAAGGATGAAAAGGGAAAGTTGAAGAAAAAGAGGTAAGAAGTGAAAGGGTGTAGGAGGAGAGTTGGAAATGGCTGAGGAGTTTCAGGAGGGCTAGGAGTGGTGGTAAGGGAAAGAGAAGGAAATATTGGGGGTCCCACCCCCATGGCTCAAGTTTAAAACGGAGAGATGCACTGCATAGGGCTAAGGCTAAAGGGATTCAGGGAGAGGATGGCTCAAATAAGTCCTGGTTTTCAGACTTTCAAAGGCTGAGGCTGTGAGCTCAGGAATAGTGTAGTTTGATGGAGAAATAATATTTTAGACCAAAAGGAGAGTAATTTCTAGACATGTGCACACTGAAATATTTCGTTTCGGAATTTCGTTTTCGTTAGAAAAATACATTTATTTAGTTACTCCCGAAATTCGTTTTTATCTATTTAGTTTTTCGTTAGAAATTGCATTCGTCCAAATATCTGAATTAATTAAGGTTGAATCTGTCATTGAAGGCTTATGGTGTCTGTCGAATGTTCAAAGAAGATTCGACGGAGCAGCGAAACTGTACGACGCTGCAATTGTACATTTCCGGGCGAATGTTCCGCCTACAAGCTAGCTATAATAGAATTATAATGTTGTATGACTAGTAATAATTATATTTATTTATTATTACTAGTCAACCAACATTAGAATTCTTCTATAGCCTATGGGCCGAGCATTTGACCGGAAATGTACGATTGCAGCGTCGTACAGTTTATCTGCTCCGTCAAATCTTCTTAGAACTTTAAACAGACACCATAAGCCTTCAATGACAGATTCGACGTTTGTATGTTTTTCGATGCTTTGTCGAATCTTCGTCGTTCATGTTGAATTGTCAAGTTAGTTCTAGCTATTTTACTGCTCCTCCTCTTTGGTTACAATCAGCCAATAACATTCATCATCATAATTTTTTTATTTTACTTCCCCCACCCAATTCCAGCAGCGATCTTTTCTCTCTATAATGTCTAATCTTTTCTCTCTATAATGTCAAATCTTTTCTCTCTATAATGTCAAATCTTTTCTCTCTATGTAGAATAATCTTGGACTAATAGAGTTAAGATTAGGCACATTCGACCACAAGTTCGTTGGACACAGATTGTTATTGTCAGCCTCATGTCGAATCTCCTATCTATATCGAACTGTTGTTGCAACGAAAATAAAGCATTTGTTTATGTCGGATCTTTCGGTTTTCGGATTCTGCATTTTCGTTTTCGTTTGTTAAAACGATAACGAAAATACCTGAAATTCGGACGAAAATGCATTCGGACGAAAACTAATGCACATGTCTAGTAATTTCAAGTATGACCACCAAGTGAGTAAAATGAGTAGAACGTTACCTTGCTGGCCACAGTCCCTGAAGAATCTGTCACCGTAAGACACGACTGCTTTCCCTGTGCGTTTAGGGACCCAATACCATTTCAAGAGTACCTTCTAAGCCAATTCTAGTATGGTCATGTTGAATGAGCATTAAGCTAATCTAGACCAGATTTGCTCCCAGTCCACCAGAGCAACCAAAGAACACATGTTCCCAGCCAGCATTGTAAGGGAGAGGGAGCTTGGATAAATAGAAAAATCTTTATTTTCACATTTGCAAAAAGAGAGAATAATACAAACATTTCCAGAGAAATCAACAGAATGGTCTACAAAGAGACATTAGCAGGATTCTACAAACAAGATGGGAAAGGATACACCATCAGTCAAGTAATAAAAAAAAAAAAAAATGGAAAGCCCATCTTCAATTATAGAAAGTGCTAAGGGGAATGTAGGGGATAGAGGGGGGGGGGGGTACAGAAAGGGTGGGGGAGAACACAAATAAGCAATAAGATATAACCAAAGAGAGGAGGGGAGGGAACAACACAACCCACAGACACAGTGTATTCAAGTCATTTTCTGGTCAATAAGCTTCTGTGTGGATCGTAAAGGACAATGCGCATCTAGACAAATCTCTACAATTACAGCGTCCATTGTTTTATAGAAGTCAGAGGAAAGAAAATCTACCCATAAGGCCCAACATTTATAGAATTTTTTGTAAGTGTTTGCACAAGAATGTCTCTACACCTCAGCCTCCATAATATCATGTACCTTCTGTAGCCACTCCTTCACTGTGGGTATTGCTGGTAATTCCAGTGAATCAGAATAAGGAATTTGCCAGCATTAAGGAGATGAGGCACCAGAAGCGTTTATAGGACCCCACTGACATCTTTGTGTCATGGAATAGCATAGGGAGAGGATCGTCTGCAATCTGGTGTCACCCGATTGATTAAATTACGGACTTCAACCCAATAAGTGTGGAGAAGAAGACAGTCCCACCACAAGTGTAGGGAGGTGCCCTTCTGGCCACAACCCCTCCAGCAGAGGGCAGATACCATTGGGAAAATACAGGACCTTTTGGCTACCCTATACCTTCTTGATGGAATTTATAACAAGATTCTTGGGCTTTGGAGTTGATTGAGGAAGTATGGGCTAGTGGCGTTGGGTAAACGAACATTTTAAAGTGGAGTACAAAAGGGTGATACGTTTAGGGAAACCTGTGGAATGCAGATGTGCACAAAAGATTTCACGTAGGGGAATTAAATTTTCCTGTAAGTGTGGGAATCCAATGTTTAAATTGGAGATATCTATAGTATTGAATTTGGAATGTCTACCACAGGTGTGTTGGTTCACCCCAACATCTCTTTTCCTGCTTTAGTTTTTACGGTTAGTACCTTTTTTTAATTTTTCCTAGCTTGTGGTTTCTTATCACTTTTTTTTTCTTTTTGAATTTACTGCTGAGAAGGATCTAATTTTTCATGTATAGTATGTCGAATTGTGAGATTACTTGTCTAGCAGGTAACATTCTGACAATTATGAACCTCCCTTTTCCTGGAGAAAGATTTTGGGGGATCCATAGTAGACTCTGGCTGTAGTCTGGTTTAGTCTTTTTTTCTGGACATACCTTGTCTATTATCCCTTCCTTCCCTGAAGTCAAGGGTTAGATAAGGTATACTAGACTTAGGCCTTTACCCTAGTACATATTCATTGTTGTTGGTCCACATTTCTCTCAATATTTTTAATGACGTTTTCACAAAAGAGAATACAATCTTGAATACAAAAGACAAGTACAATATAAAATGTGCACTAAATTCAGAGTTATCCAAACAATTCAAACGTAGATACAGTGTACATTCTTTTAAGTACAGGTCTTTACTAACTATAATAATTATGCTATCCTCGTCCATATGAGATATCCTCAATTCTCGTTTAGATCTTCAGATGTGACCTAAGGATAATACGTTGTATCCTTTATTTACAGTTAGAGATAGAGCCTCTGTTTTGTAATTTAAGATTAATCTTCCGCTTGTGACTTTTTGTATGTTGTAGACGCACTTATTGACCACTATAAGTATGAACAAGAGGAAGTGAACAGCTGTATAGTGAGGATACTACATCACTCGGCTCCCTGAGACCAGAATACATTCTGAAGAAGTACTCGCTGTTCAGGGATTATAGGGAATAAATCCGACAACTCAAACTACAGCAAAGACCAAGAGAGGAAAACAAACAAAAATTAAATAAAGGATGAAGGAATAGTAAGAAAATAGTGACCCCGTGCTCCATTTCCCACCATTCAGAGATAGCTCTAATCGGGTATAGATCTGGGATCTCCCGTCAAATATTCCACCCATGGGTTCCAGACTTTCTCGAACATTTGCATTTTATCTTGTAATATCGCTGTTATGCGTTCATTTAAGCATAATCCAGGAAAGGTTGTGCAAATGGCAAGGCTGCCGTTTTCCAGGATGTTGCGATAATTTTTGCTGATATAAATATAAATGTTATGGGACGTCTCTGGGGTTTCTACGCCATCTCCACCTTGCTTGGTCCACATTTATTTTCCTGTTCAGGCAGTTTTGTGGAAGATTGCCCAACTGTTGTTCAGGTAGCTGTTTTCCCTTACTGGCAATTACCTCTCCTGGTTTGAAGCACTAGGTTGATCCTTGGTTTTCTGCTTTGGACTAATTTCCATATTTGATTGGCTGTCTCATCAATCCTTAATTTGGGTGTTTATCACTCCTGATATTCCCTTTTTTTTGTAGCTTGATTTCTGTGTCCGTGGGATATGTCGGTGAATGTTGCCCACTCTTTTATTTGGATGTCCCACAAGTCTAAGAATTTATTACATTCTTGCATCCCTCAATGGACAATTAAAAAAAAAAAAATAGGATTTTTGTACTCTCCGTAAAATCCATTTCTCTGACGTCCATGGACTGACACAGCTGGATACTGTGGGTATATGTCCCTGTTCGCAGGAGAAGATCTAGGCAGAATGTTAGATGTTAGAAACATATATTCTAGAACAAACCAGAGCTGAACAGCCCCGCCCAGGGGGGCAGTCCCTCCGGACATTACCCTCCCACCTGCAGTCAGCAGACCTCAGTTCGTAACAAAGCAGTACAAACCTTAAAAGGAAGGGTGGGTGCTGTGTCAGTCCATGGACGTCAGAGAAATGGATTTTACGGTGAGTACAAAAATCCTATTTTCTCTTACCGTCCATGGACTGACACAGCTGGATACTGTAAACGTGTGGGACGTCCCAAAGCAGTATCAGAAGGGTGGGAGAAGTAGTATAGGAACAACCAAAACTTCACTCCAAACAAGCAGAGCTCCTCAACGGAGGAGTTGCAACATTAAACAGCGGCCTGCAATGCTTTGCAGCTGAAGGGAGTATCCGAAGATGCAGCCACATCAACCTTATAAAATCTTGAAAAGGTATGAACAGACGACCAGGTCGTCGCCTTGCACACTTGTGCAACCGAAGCTTGATGTCGGAAGGCCCAGGAAGCACCAATTGCCTTGGTGGATTGCGCCGCAACCGGAAAGGGAGGCGCCCGCCCCTTAAGGGCATAGGCCCGTATGACGGTCTGCCTGATCCACCTAGAGACGGTGGCAGACGACACCGCTCGGCCCTGTTTTGGACCAGACACAGACTTCCGAATGGAAACTAGCAGACAGGTACACTCGTAAGGCTTGTACCCATCTTAATGTATGAAGCGCAAACTCTCAGGGATGCAATGGGTGAGGACACCAGGACGGAAGAACAATGTCCTTCTTAAGGTGAAAGGCCGAGACCATCTTTTGAAAGAAAGACGGTCGTGGGCGCAACACCACCATATCCTTATGGAGGACCAAGTAAGGCGACTTGCAGGACAAGGCCGCCAACTCGGACACCCGTCTAACCGAAGCAATGGCCACTAAGAAGGCCACCTTCCGGGACAAGGTCAAGAGAGGAATCTCTCTGATATTCTCAAAGGGATGTTCTTGGAGAACCGAGATGCATCAAATTCAGATCCCAAGTAGGGAGAGGAGGCTTGACAGGGGAGATCACATGGCGAACCCCCTGCACAAAAGGTGCTATCAAGGAATGGCCCGGTAGCGGTCATTGAAAAAGACAGCCCTGGCCGAAATCCGACCCTCAAAAAGGTATGCAAGGCCAGCTTTTGGGTCACACCACGCTGTAAGAACAGCAAAATCCTGGGAACGAAATACATCCGAGGACGCCACTCAAGTTCCTCGCACATAGCGATGTAAGCCTTCCAGGTACGGTGAGATATCTTCCTGGAGGAAGATTCCCGTGTCAACAACATAGAAGAGATGACTGAATACAAGAGAACTTGGTCCTTCAGCACCTGGCTTTAAACAGCCATGCCATTAAAGCCAAGGACTGTAAAGCAGGATGAAGTATGGGATCATGAGACAGAAGGTCCACTCCAATAGGCAGTCGCCAGGAACGTCTGTGACTAGCCGAAGTAGATCGGCGTACCAATGTCGCCGTTCCGGAGCAATGAGGATCACTGGAATGGCCTCAGCCCCTACTCTGTAAAGCCGGCGAGGCAACAACAGTAGTGGAGGGTAAGCATATATCAGGCGATACTGCCCCCATGGGCTTCCAACGCGTCTGACGCGTCCGCCCAGGGGTCCCTGGACCCTGACCACGATCTTGCCACCTTGCGAGTGAGTCAAGAGGCCATAAGGTCCACTTCCGGTGCCCCACCTCCGGTAAAGGAGGTGGAAACACCTCCGGATGCAAGGACCCTTCCGCTGCAATGCACACGGCCGACAGGACCGTCTTGCAGCGAGATGTATGAAAATCCCAAAGAGACTCCGCAATGTATCGGAGAAGAGAGGCCCCGGTGTACAGGGTGCCTCAACTGTTGGCCAATAAAGGCAACTTTACAGAGCTTCCCTAGAAACTTGGTCAGAGGATCAGTACCTCAGCCTCCACAGGTGGTGCAAACCCACCTTGGGCACAGAGACCCTAAAGGCTAAAACGGTTGCAGTGCACCTGCTAGACAACTGATGGATGAAGCAGAGGCTTTTGCCCAGTCATTGAGTTACAAAAAATGCCAGAGAATGCAGCCACTAACGGGCGTAACGCTAACCTCAGCCTGGCGAACACAGTCCAAGCCAGCGCTTCTGATAACCGGGAAACGAGCAGGAAAGTGGATCTCTGTGTGTAAACACAGAGATCCACGTCCTGTGAGGGAGAGGGGACCGATGGTGTGTTTCTTGTACATAGGGACAACCATCGGTCACCTCCCCCAGTCAGTCCCCTCCCCCCACAGTAAGAACACATTGAGGGAACATATTTAACCCCTTCCCGCCCCCTAGTGGTTAACCCCTTCCCTGCCAATCACATATATACAGTAATCAATGCATTTTTATAGCAGGGATCGCTGTATAAATGTGAATGGTCCCAAAAATGTGTCCGATGTGTCCGCCGCAATATCGCAGTCACAATAAAAATCGCAGATCGCCGCCATTACTAATAAAAAAAAAAAAAAAAAAATGCTATAAATCTATCCCCTATTTTGTAGACACTATAACTTTTGCGCAAACCAATCAATACGCGCTTATTGCGATTTTTTTTTTTTTTTTTATACCAAAAATATGTAGAAGAATACGTATCGGCCTAAACTGAGGAAAATTTTAATAAAAAAAAAAATGGGTATTTATTATAGCAAAAAGTAAAAAATTGTGTTTTTTTTCCAAACTGGACGCTCTTCTTTTGTTTATAGCGCAAAAAATAAAAACCGCAGAGGTGATCAAATACCACCAAAAGAAAGCTCTATTTGTGGGAAAAAAAGGACGCAAATTTCGTTTAGGAGCCACGTCGCACGACCGCGCAATTGTCATTCAAAGTGTGACAGCGCTGAAAGCTGAAAAATGGCTTGGGCAGGAAGGGGGTTTTCGTGCACAGTAGGGAAGTGGTTAAAGGGAGAATTTAGGCCTCTAGCATTAAAGGAGCAAAAATTTACCCCTCCCATAACAACCCTTCAGGCTAAGGAGAGCAAGTATATCAAAGCGAGAGAGAGCGAAGAAAAAAAAACGCACACACTACCACTCGCGTCACCAGTCTCTCACAACACTTAATTCTATATGACTTAATTAACCACTTCCTACCGGGTCATAGACATATGACGCCGGCAGGAACCCTCCCTCCCTCCGGGCGGACGTCATATGACGTCCTTTTTTCCCGGCCGTCTATGGGGCGCGCGCGCGCCGCCGGCGGCGCGCGCGCGCACCCGCGGCAACGCTCGTGACCCGGTGAGTGTGCCCGGCGGTCGCGATGTCCGCTGGGCACCCGCGATTGCCCACGATCACGGCAGAAGTGTGGATCTGTGTGTGTAAACACACAGATCCACCTCCTGTCAGAGGTGAGGAGACCGATGTGTGTTCCCAGTACAGAGGAACACAGATCGGTCTCCTCCCCTTGTGAGTCCCCTCCCCCTACAGTTACAATCACTCAATAGGGAACATATTAACCCCTTGATCGCCCCCTAGTGTTAACCCTTTCCCTGCCAGTCACATTTACACAGTAATTAGTGCAGTTTTATAGCACTAATCGCTGTATAAATGTGAATGGTCCCAAAAACGCGCCAATAGTGTCCGATGTGTCTGCCGCAATGTCACGGTCACAATAAAAATCGCAGATCGCCGCTATTACTAGTAAAAAAAATAAAATAAATAAAAATGCCATAAATCTATCCCCTATTATGTAGACGCTATAACTTTTGCGCAAACCAATCAATATACGCTTATTGCAAAAAAAATTACCAAAAATATGTAGAATACGTATCGGTCTAAACTTAGAAAAAAAATTGTTTTAAAAAAAAAAAAAATGTGATATTTATTAAATCAAAAAGTAAAAAATATTGCATTTTTTTCAAATATGTCGCTCTTCTTTTGTTTATAGCACAAAAAATAAAAACCGCAGAAGTGATCAAATACCACCAAAAGAAAGCTCTATTTGTGGGGGAAAAAGGACGTCAATTTTGGTTAGGTTCAACGTCGCACGACCGCGCAATTGTCAGTTAAAGCGACGCAGTGCTGCATCGCAAAAAGTGCTCTGGTCAGGAAGGGGGTAAATTCTTCCAGGGCTGAAGTGGTTAAGGAACCCTACTTTTGAAACACAACATCCTTTATAGACTTTCCTTCATACGTTCAGCAAAGCTCTCCATTAATTGCAGTGTTCCTCTCTCGGTCTGCTGCCGAATGAACTGACGTATAGACTCCTTTCTTTCCAAAGTGCCACTGCAGGATAATATAGTGGAATGCCTGTATAAATATTTTCAACAATATGAACTGGAAGACAGGAAACCATCAAGGAATAAATGTTACTTGCTATGGGCTCCGGGCTCCCTTGGGGAGGATGGCAATCCTATTTGATATTGAAATCTCTCGATTTGTGTGGCCATCTTGACAGAGAGTTCCTTAAATAGAAGATTTCTGCATCCTTCATTCAGGTTGCCTGCAGTGTAGGAGTAAGATGGGGACAGAGATCCCACTAATTAGGGGGACAGGATAGGAATAGTAGTAGGGAGAGGTACCTGTCAAGTGGGGAAAGAGTAGGTTTCCCCTTACAACATGTCTCCTCTGTCCGCTTCCTGGCAGCTGAATTTATGCAAGGCCATTTGGGGATCCCATTGTAACCAGCATTATTATGAGCCCCCCAAAGAAAGTGCTCTCCTGGAATTCTGTGGTCTGTAAGTGCCTGATACATTACTATTGGAAAGTGTCTTGTGGATAAACAGTGCCCTCTTCTGCCTAAAGAGGTGTATGATCTGCAATGTTGCTGTAAACTGTCTCATTTCTATGATTTCATTTCTGCAGTGTTATTACAGGTACTTGTATAGCGCTGTCAATTTACGCAGCGCTATACACGTCTATATTGTACATTCACATCAGTCCCTGCCCTCAAGGAGCTTACATAGGCATACTAGAGCCAATTTAGACAGGATCCAATGAAATATCACAGTTTAAGAAATAGTGTACTGTTCCTCATTACAACACCCTGGTTCTCATAAAATCTGTGGTTCAGTCAGCCAAATAGACTTGTACATGAGGTGTTCATCTTCAGTGGCGCGGTCCATTGCTGATCGATCACCCTCCATTTGTATTCTTTATGCTAAACAAAAACACCAGCGATGGAAAAAGATAATGTAAAAATATTTATTTGATGTATTGTGTTTCTGAAATGTTTATAATTTGAGTTTATGGATCTTTTTACTTTTTATTTATTTTCATGTATTTGTTAACAGAATATGGCTCATTGGTTGGAAGCTTTAACAGCTTGTGTTCGTGATGTCTGTTCTGCAGAGAATCCAGTAGCTTTGGAAAATGTCCACTCACTTCCTACATCAGTGCTTCAAATTCTTGTTACAACATTCACTCACTGCAAGGTGTGGATAATTTTGTAATAACTATTTTTAGATTTAATAATGCTTTCATGCAGAATTTTTATTTTCATTTTTTGCAGCACTGTTCTGTATTTGATGTGTTTATGGAAACAAACACATCTTACTTTGTACATTCCTAATATTAAAAGTGAATTTTTCCTTGCCAAGCTAATAAAATTATATGTAATTTTGTTGTTCTTCAGGAAAGTGATTCACTATATAGTGGAAGGCTCCATCTGGTTTTGGATCTTCTTCAAGCCATTTTTAAGGAAGCTGTATGTCTTCAGAAGCAGTTAATGGAACTTCTGGATAAGGCTACTTTAGGCAGCTCTGCTTCAGAAGTTGCATGTATGGTGTCATGTAAGTACACAGGATTGTTGATTATTAGCAAATGTCACATCTAAACCATCCCTTTTTCTTTTTTTGCATATTTGCAAGTTTTTTGTTCTGTAAATTTTAGCTTTTTGACACCTTCATTATATTAAGTGCCTGGGTAAATTGGAAATGTTAATGTTAGGAATACTTACAATGATAATTGGGAAATACTATTCTCTTATCTGAGGATTAGGAAAGAAATGTTGTTCCACTGTTAATATGAAAGCAGTTCTTAATTAAATGTTGTCAAAATGTAGAACAGTGGGATCTTTTTTATTTTCTTCTGAGTCTGTCTTAAAGGGGTTGTAAACCCTCAGATGTTTTTTCACCTTAAGGTGAAAAAACATCTGACAGTTAACGTACAGCTTTTTTTTTCTTCTTCTGTCAGCAGGCTGAATGAAGAAAAAATTGATTCCTCCATCCACACAAACTAGGTGGATCCCTCACTCGGCTCATTGATTTCTGACAGCAGCACCCTCCGAATACACTGAGCAACGGCTGCAGCCAAAAGTTTGTCCCTTTTTGACAGAAGTTGATCAAACGATTACCTTCTGTTGAGCAGGAACTGCCACTTACCGGTCAAAATTCGGCTGGTACTTGCTGAACTTAACAAATTTCAATCGGTTTATCGCCAGCTTTAGTACTTACTTTAGTAATTTTAGCACTTTAAAAAAAAAGGTCCTTGAAGAAATTGGAGAATTTGGTCTATCTTTGTGGACAGAGATGATAATTTGCTTAAGCAGCACCAGGCAGAAGAGTTTACAAAACCTGGGCATAGGCTTTTTTATGGGAAAATGTTTTTTTTACCAAATGGTGAATTTTTTAGATGGGTTTTCTTCTGGATGTGTTTTTCGAATAGTGGTACTTTAATAAAAGCCAGGTGGACAAGCTTTAATTTATTGTATCAGTGCCCTTTTACATGGGCTTTCTATTGCTTTTTCTCCTGTTTGATTTTGGATGAAAAAGCTTGTGGATGTAAATGGATGATCATTCGTTTACATTTGAATCAAAGGCAAAAGGGAAGGTGGCGCTGTTCTATGGAAAAACACTTCAGTGGGAGGAGCCCTGTATGTTCAATATAATAACTCAGTGAGGTGTTATTTCAACCCAAAAATATTGAGTGCTATCAAATAAATGGATGTCACTACCATTATATGTTGTATAAATCTCAAAAAAGTGACAGTGCTATAAAAGTGTTAAAGGAAACATCAGTATAAATACTCATTATAATATGCTCCCAATAAAGGAATAGAGGTAGAGCAACTATTACGAATGTTCACAGAAAAATCCAAAGTGACATGTGCTTCATCCAAATTAGTGACAGTCGGTGCAAACTTAATTCGTGTAAGTAGTTGCTTGTAGTATTAATACTTCAATTCATTAACATATGCTCCCAATAAACAGATAAAGATGAGTCAGCTATAAAAAAGTCCACCAAAAAATCCAAAGTGAAATGTGTTCATCCAAATTTTGTGACAGTCTGTGCAAAAATAAATTTGTGTAAAATTTGTGCTTGTAGTGACTGTTCCGTGCCCCACTCACCAGAGCGCTTCCCCCCTGCAGGGGTAAAATCATTTAGCAGGAATCCACTCCAAACCGAAATATCCCTTGTTCCCGATATCCTCCTCACATCCAGGCAAGAAGATCTATCCACGGGTATGGAAATGACAAAAATGTTCCTACCGAATCCTTCTCTGCGGTGCAAGCTCCGGCCAGGTATCCACATAGAAACTAATATAAGAAGATTCCCATAGCGTAATATTGCAAAAGCTAGGTTTTATTTTAAAAAGTTTTGTTTAAAATCAAAGAGCTCCAGTGCTCTGCTAGATAGTATAAACAAGGAAGCCGCGCTCTCTAAATATGTAGAAGAATACATACCACCAAACGTAAGCTCGATTTGTGGGGAGAAAAGGACGTAAATTTTGTTTGGGTACAGCGTCGCACGATCGTGCAATTGTCAGTTAAAATGATGCAGTGCCGTGTCGCAAAAAATGGCCTGGTCATTAAAGGGGGAAATTCTTCCGGTCCTTCAGTAGTTGGTACTGAAATTTTTAAGATCTCTGACTATTCATTTAAAATTTGGATACTTCCCCTATTACCTTTAAAATATTTGTATATTTTCCAATACTGTTTAAATTCTTCAACCTTATTAGGAGGGTAATGCCGCGTACACACGACCGTTTTTAATGTCATTGAAAAAAACTGAATTTTTCTCGACGTGATTTTCCGTGTTTCCTCTCAAGCCTGCCTTGCCTACACACTATCGTTGAAAAAAATGTTCGAGTAAAGCGCGGAGACGTCCTACACGTACGACTGCACTATAAAGGGGAAGTTCCATTCTGATGGCGCCACCCTTTATGTTAGTAAAGTTTGTTGAGCGACGATTCGCGATTTTCAGCCTCGTGCTTTTCAGTCCGTTACAGCGTGACGAATGTGCTATCTCCATTACGAGCGCTAGTTTTACCAGAACGAGCGTTCCCGTCTCATACTTGATTCTGAGCATGCGCATTTTTTTTCACGCCGTTAAAGCCCACACGGCCGTTTTTCATGACGAGAAAAACGACAATGTAAAAAACGACGTGAAAAATCAGAGCATGTTCCAATTTTTTTTCATGCCCGTTTTTCACGTCGTGAAAAATGCTCTGAAGCCCACACACGATCATTTTTAACCACTTGACCACTGGGCACTTAAACCCCCTTAATAACCAGACCAATTTTCAGCTTTCGGTGCTCTCACATTTTGAATGACAATTACTCAGTCATACAACACTGTACCCATATGAATTTTTTGTCCTTTTTTTTCACACAAATAGAGCTTTCTTTTGGTGGTATTTAATCACTGTTGGGTTTTTTATTTTTTGCGCTGTAAGAGAAAAAAGACTGAAAATTTTGTAAAAAAATGATTTTTTTTTCGTTTCTGTTATAAAATTTTGCAAATTACTATTTTTTCTTCATAAATTTTGGCCAAAATTTATACTGCTACATATCTTTGGTAAAAATAAGTACAAATTGGTGGATATTATTTGGTCTTTGTGAAAGTTATAGAGTCCACAAGCTATGGTGCCAATATCTGAAAATTGATCACACCTGAAGTACTGACGGCCGATCTCATTTCTTGAGACCCTAACATGCCAGAAAAGTACAAATACCCCCCAAATGACCCCTTTTTGGAAAGAAGACATTCCAAGGTATTCAGAAAGAGGCATTGTGAGTTTTTTGAAGTTGTCATTTTTTCCCACAATTCTTTGCAAAATCAATATTTTTTTTTTCTCTTTTTTTTTTTCCACAAAATTGTCATATTAGCAGGTTATTTCTCACACACAGCATATGCATTCCACAAATTACACCCCAAAACACATTCTGCTATTCCTCCCGAGTATGGCGATACCACGTGTGTGAGACTTTTACACAGCGTGGCCACATAGAGAGGCCCAACATGCAGGGAGCACCTTCAGGCATTCTGGAGCACCGAGGCCAATTCTGACATTTGTCTCCTACATGTAAAAATCATCATTTGTTTGCTAGAAAATTACATAGAACCCCAAAACATTATATGTTTTTTTTTTAGCAAAGACCTTAGAGAATATAATGGTGGTTGTTGCAACTTTTTATCTCGCACGATATTTGCGCAGCAATTTTTTTAACGCGTTTTTTACGGGAAAAAAATGTTTTGTGCTTGAAAAAACAAAACAAAACAGTAAAGTTAGCCCAATGTTTTTGCATAATGTGAAAGATGAAGTTACGCCGAGTAAATAGATACCTAACATGTCACCCTTAAAAATTGCACACACTCGTGGAATGGCGCCAAACTTCGCTACTTAAAAAAATCCCCATAGGCGACGCTTTAAATATTTTTACTGGTTACATGATTTTAGTTACAGAGGAGGTCTAGGGCCAAAATGATTGCTCTCGCTCTAACGTTCGCAGAGATACCTCACATGTGTGGTTTGAAAACCGTTTTCATATGTGGGTGGGACTTACGTATGCGTTCGCTTCTGTATGCGAGCTCACGGGGACAGGGGCGCTTTAAAAAAAAATATTTTTTTTTTATTGTTCATTTTACTTTATTTATTTTAGTTTGACATGTTTTTCCGCCCCAAAAATTTTTTTGATCACTTTTATACCTATTACAAGGAAAGTAAACATCCCTTGTAATAGGAATATGGCATGACAGGTCCTCTTTACAGTGAGATATGGGGTCAATAAGACCCCACATCTCACCTCTAGGCTGGGAAGCCTGAAAAAAAACCAAAAAAAAAACAACAATCCTGGCTTTGATCGTAGCGGTGAGTCGGTAGAAGCACCGGAGGGCAGCGGGAGGGGGGGACATCCCCTCTCGCCTCCCGTAAGAATGATCAAGCAGCGGAACAGCCGCTATGCTTGTTCTTATGGTGTAGGGAATCGCCGGCTGAAAAAGCTGATATCTGAATGATGCCTGTAGCTGCACCCATCATTCAGATATCCCCGTACAAAGTCAAGGACGTCATATGACGGCCGGCGGGCGGGAAGTGGGCATTGCGGAGTATTGCCGGGCATTGCAGAGTATTGCGGACTATGGCAGGGTATTGCGGACTATGGCAGGGTATTGCGGACTATGGCAGGGTATTGCGGACTATGGCAGGGTATTGCGGACTATGGCAGGGTATTGCGGACTATGGCAGGGTATTGCGGACTATGGCAGGGTATTGCGGACTATGGCAGGGTATTGCGGACTATGGCAGGGTATTGCGGACTATGGCAGGGTATTGCGGACTATGGCAGGGTATTGCGGACTATGGCAGGGTATTGCGGACTATGGCAGGGTATTGCGGACTATGGCAGGGTATTGCGGACTATGGCAGGGTATTGCGGACTATGGCAGGGTATTGCGGACTATGGCAGGGTATTGCGGACTATGGCAGGGTATTGCGGACTATGGCAGGGTATTGCGGACTATGGCAGGGTATTGCGGACTATGGCAGGGTATTGCGGACTATGGCAGGGTATTGCGGACTATGGCAGGGTATTGCGGACTATGGCAGGGTATTGCGGACTATGGCAGGGTATTGCGGACTATGGCAGGGTATTGCGGACTATGGCAGGGTATTGCGGACTATGGCAGGGTATTGCGGACTATGGCAGGGTATTGCGGACTATGGCAGGGTATTGCGGACTATGGCAGGGTATTGCGGACTATGGCAGGGTATTGCGGACTATGGCAGGGTATTGCGGACTATGGCAGGGTATTGCGGACTATGGCAGGGTATTGCGGACTATGGCAGGGTATTGCGGACTATGGCAGGGTATTGCGGACTATGGCAGGGTATTGCGGACTATGGCAGGGTATTGCGGACTATGGCAGGGTATTGCGGACTATGGCAGGGTATTGCGGACTATGGCAGGGTATTGCGGACTATGGCAGGGTATTGCGGACTATGGCAGGGTATTGCGGACTATGGCAGGGTATTGCGGACTATGGCAGGGTATTGCGGACTATGGCAGGATCTGTGACTGCAATTGTCACAGATCCAGCCCACAGAGCTGCTGCTGCCATCCGCTCCCTCCCCTCTCCTCTCACACTGTACCGATCGGTACAGAGAGGGGAGGGAGGAACCGGCGTCATCAAATGACGCCGGTCTGTTTACAAGTGATTGCTCCGTCATTTGACGGAGCGATCACGTGGTAAACGGCCGCTATCGGCGGCGATTTACCGCGATTCGTGATCCGCCGGGTCCAGAGGACCCGGCGGTCACGGAGTTTCCCGTGTGCGCGCCCCAGGGGGCGCGCGGGAGCGCGATTCTGGGAGGACGTTATATAACGTCCTCCCAGAGTTAAGCAACCACCTTGTCGACGTTATTTGTCGGCAGGTGGTTAAGTGGTTAATGACCATTTTAAAAAATTAAATTTTTCTTGTCATTAAAAACGGTCGTGTGTACGCAGCATAACTCTTGCACTAGAAATATAAAATAATAAATCTATAATTATACTATAATAGTGTGATACCTTTTTATATACAGTGGGAAGAACAAGTATTTGATACACTGCCGATTTTTCAGGTTTTCCTGCTTACAAAGCATGTAGAGGTCTGTAATTTTTTATCATATGTACTCTTCAACTGTGAGAGATGGAATCTAAAACAAAAATCACATTGTATGATTTTTAAATAATTTTCATTTTATTGCATGACATAAGTAATTGATCACCTATCAACCAGTAAGAATTCTGGCTCTCACAGACCTGCTATTTTTTCTCCACTCATTACCTGTATTAACTTAACCTGTTTGAACTTGTTCCCTGTATAAAAGACACCTGTCCACACACTCAATCAAACAGACTCCAACCTCTCCCCAATGGCCAAGACCAGAGAGCTGTGTAAGGACATCAGGGATAAAATTGTAAACCTGCACAAGGCTGGGATGGGCTACAGGACAATAGGCCAGCAGCTTGGTGAGAAGGCAAAATCTGTTGGCGCAAATATTAGAAAATGGAAGTTCAAGACGGTCAATCTCCCTCGGTCTGGGGCTCCATGCAAGATCTTACCTCTTGGGGAATCAATGATCATGAGGAAGGTGAGGGATCAGCCCAGAACTACACGGCAGGACCTGATCAATGACCTGAAGAGAGCTGGGACCACAGTCTCAAAGAAAATCATTAGTAACACACCACGCTGTCATGGATTAAAATCCTGCGCATATCCAGGCCCGTCTGAAGTTTGCCAATGAACCTCTGGAAAATCCAGAGGAGGAATGGGAGAAGGTCATGTGGTCTGATGAGGCAAAAATAGAGCTTTTTGGTCTAAACTCCACTCACCGTGTTTGGAGGAAGAAGGAGTACAACCCCAAGAACACCATCCCAACCATGAAGCATGGAGGTGGAAACATCATTCTTTGGGGATGCTTTTCTGCAAAGGGGATAGGACGACTGCACCGTATTGAGGGGAGAATGGATGGGGCCATGTAGCGTGAGATCTTGGCCAACAACCTCCTTCCCTCAGTAAGAGCATTGAAGATGGGTCGTGGCTGGATCTTCCAGCATGACAACGACCCGAAACACACAGCCAGGGCAACTTAGGAGTGGCTCCCTAAGAAGCATCTCAAGGTCCTGGAGTGGCCTAGCCAGTCTCCAGACCTGAACCCAATAGAAAAACTTTGGAGGGAGCTGAAAGTCCGTATTGCCCAGCGACAGCCCCGAAACCTGGAGAAGCTCTGTATGGAGGAGTGGGCCAAAATCCTTGCTGCAGTGTGTGCAAACCTGGTCAAGAACTACAGGAAACGTATGATCTCTGTAATTGCAAACAAAGGTTTCTGTACCAAACATTAAGTTCTGCTTTTCTGATTTTATCAAGTACTGTATATACTCGAGTATAAGCCGAGTTTTTCAGCACATTTTCTGTGTGCTGAAAATGCCCCCATCGGCTTATACTCGCGTCTGTGTGCATCTTCAAATTTGTGTGCCTGATCCCGGCCAGCCGTAGGTCCCCTGGACCCCAATCTTGGCACACATGTAGCCCCCCTCTTCCTCTACAAGTTTGCAAAGTTGGTTGGCCGGGGAGCACCGATTTTTCAAAGCCGGGCACCCCTTCTATAGACTACCATGTTAAACAGTAATTTCTCCAGTGATTTTGGGGACCCGGGCATTTTGGGAACACAGTGAGGCATGGTGAGGCATGCACATGGACACCCTAGGCTTATACACAAGTCAATAAGTTTTCCCATTTTTTTGTGGTAAAATTAGGTGCCTCTGCTTATATTCGGGTCGGCTTATACTCGAGTATATACGGTACTTATGTCATGCAATAAAATGCTAATTTATTACTTAAAAATCATACAATGTGATTTTCTGAATTTTTGTTTTCGATGCTGTCTCTCACAGTTGAAGAGTACCTATGATAAAAATTACAGACCTCTACATGCTTTGTAAGTAGAAAAACCTGCAAAATCGGCAGCGTATCAAATACTTGTTCTCCCCACTGTACACATTAGCTCTGATCAAAGCTAGAAGTGGCTCTCATGAAAGGACAAATGGCATTGGCAACAGGGGGCATCTTTGCTTTGTACCATTTAAATAGATCAAATGATTGAGCCAAGGTACTATTAACCCAGACTCTTGCAGTAGGCTGGCAATATAACGCTGAGATCCACCTCAACATGTTATCACCCAGTTCCAATTTTGTCAAAGGGTAACAAACCTGAATTCCCAGTCGACCCTGTCAAACGCTTTTTCTATTTAAAAAAAGTTTTTTTATTATTTATGGCAAACAAACCTGGTTTCTTTTAATAAGGAGGTAAGTAAAACCTTGGACAGAGGGGTGGCTGTGGACGTAGTGTACTTGGATTTTGCGAAAGCGTTTGACACAGTTCCCCACACACGGCTAATGTGTAAGGTAAAGTCTACAGGCTTGGAAAGATCACTTTGTAAATGAATAAAAAAAATGGCAAAGAGTAGAATTCAGAGAGTATTTGTTAATGATTCTCGCTCTGAATGGTCCAAGTCTAAGGTTATTAGTGGTGTACCCCAAAGTTCAGTGTTGGGACCCTTACTTTTTAATATCTTTATAAATTACCGTATATACTCGCGTATAAGCCGAGTTTTTCAGCCCTTTTTTTAGGGCTGAAAGTATACCCCTCGGCTTATACTCGAGTCAGTACCTCAAAATCGTGAAATTCCGCGGCCGGAGTCCATTGTTCAAATCTCGCGCCGTTCTCCCTGTCCCTTCGGCGATAGGCGTTTCCAGAAAACACTGTGATGAGTGTTTGCGCCTATCACGGAGGTCCTCTTGTCCGACATCCGTGATTGGCCGAGCACTGAACACAGTGCCTGCTGGGAAACAGAGTCGGCGAATGAGAGGACCTCCGTGATAGGCACAAACACTCAACACAGTGTTTGCTGGAAACGCCTATCACGGAAGGGACAGGGAGAACGGCGCGAGATTTGAACAATGGACGCCGGCCGCGGAATTACAAGATTTTGAGGTACTGACTCGGGCACAGGGAGGCTGCAATGGACACAGTAAGGGGGCACAGTGAGGTGACAGTGGGCAGTGAGATGGCAATGGGCACAGTAAGGGGGCACAGTGAGACAACAATGGGCACAGTGAGGTGACAATGGGCAGTGAGGTGGAAGTGTGAGATGGCAATGGGCACAGTAAGGTTGGGCAATGGGCAGTTTTTTGTGGTAAAAGTAGGTACCTCTGCTTATACTCGAGTCGGCTTATACTCGAGTATATACGGTATATAGGGTCTGGGATTAAAAGTACCATTTTAGTCTTTGCAGATGACCCCAAGCTGTGCAGTGGAATAACGTCCTTGCAGGATGTCTTTAACTTACAAGCCGACCTCAATGAGGTTTAATGTTGATAAATGTAAAGTTATGCACTTGGGGGCTAAGAATATGCATGCATCATACATACTGGGGGGGGGTACAACTGGGGGAATCAATAGTGGAGAAGGATCTGGGGGTTTTGGTAGATCATAAGCTTAATAATAGCATGCAATGCCAAGCTGCGGATTCCAAAGCAAGGAAAGTTCTTTCTTGTATTGAGAGTTATGGACTCCAGAGGGAGATAATTTTGCCCCTGTACAAATCATTAGTAAGACCACATCTGGAATATGCAGTTCAGTTTTGGGCACCAGTTTTCAAAAAGGATATCAGGAACTGGAGAAAGTGCAGAGAAGGGCAACCAAACTGATAAGAGGCATGGAGGTGCTCAGCGATGAGGAAAGATGAGAGGAACTGAATTTATTCTCTCTGGAGAAGAGGAGATTAAGGAGGATATGATCAACCTGTATAAATACATAAGTGGTCGATATAGTGAACTTGGTGTTTGAGTTATTTACTTTAAGTTCATCACAGAGGACAAGGGGGTACGCTTTACGTCTGGAGAAAAGGATTTAATCTCCAAATACAGAAAGGTTTCTTTACAGTAAGAGCTGTGAAAATGTGGAATGGACTTCTCCCAGAGGTGTTTCTGGTCCGCTCAGTAGATTTCTTTAAGAAAAAAATGCCTGGATTCTTTCTTAAATGTGCATGATATAACTGGGTACTAAGATTTTTAGGTAAAGCTGATCAAGGGAAAATTTGATTGCTTCTCGTGGGATCAGGAAGGAATTTTTTCCCCTGATGTAGCAAATTGGATCATGCTTTGCTAGTGTTTTTCACCTTCCTCTGGATCAAGTGTGGATATAGGATTGTGTATATGGGATTTTATGATTTTTTTTTTTTTTTTATTGGTTGAACTAAATGAAGATGGAGGAGAGGCTATGTTTGGACTTTGATGGTACCGTATATTAACTGATATTACACAGTCAAGATTAAGAAAATACAAGAATTTTTATTTCAAAAATATATATAGTAACATATTCACAGAATAAAAATAAATCGTGACAATCAAAGGTAAATTTTTGTACATCCTATCATCACAAATAGAACATAGATACCATCCATATATTGGTTGCTCTACATGTTTCGCGGGTTTATATTAGCCACTTCTTCAGGAGCTTTCTATGAGCAGATGGCCTAAAGAAAAGATTGTCATGTAACTGTAAAGACAGAAGAAACCTATACACATTATTCATGAAATACATTTTGTGAATACACATAATCATAATTCATATATACAAAAAAATCTGTTTTGAGAACACCCATCCTTCATTCACATGTCTTACCAAAAAGGGGCGTCAAAAAGACCGGGGACCCGGAAAAGAGGTGATGTACAATATCTTTCATTTTGATTGTCATGATTTATTTTTATTCTGTGAATATGTTACAATAATTTTTATTACAAAAATATATATAGTATTTTCTTAATCTTGACTGTGTGTAATATCAGTTATTATACGGTACCATCAAAGTCCAAACATAGCCTCTCCTCCTTTCTATCTTAATTTTGATGGGATGAAGGTACCCCTTATAATTCCCCCTACATTTGAAGTGATACTAAAGCTTCACATTTTTTTTTTTTTAAATAACAAACATGTCATACTAACCTCCCACTGTGCAGCTTGTTTTGCACAGAGTGGCCCCGATCCTCATCTTCTGGGGTCCCTCGGCGGCTGTCTCGGTTCCTCTCCGCTTCTGATGACCCCCTCTGGGAAGCAATCTCCCAAGGGGGTTACCTTGCGGGCGCGCTCTCGAGTCCTGTATTCAGCGTCCATAGCCGCCAACTACAGGACTCGGCCCCGCCCCCCCCGGCCCTTGCGTCATTGAAGTTGATTGACAGCAGCGCGAGCCAATGGCTGCGCTGCTATCATTCTATCCAATAAAGAGCCGAGAAGACCGGGCCGAGAAGCCAGCACATTCACGACGCAGGACTTTTGAGGGCTCAGGTAAGAAAAGGGGGGGGGGGCATAGGATGCATTTAAGGTGAAAAAACTGGAAGCTTTACAACCCCTTTAACCACTTGCTTACTGGCCACTTAAACCCCCTTCGTACCCAGACAAATTTTCAGCTTTCAGCGCTGACGCATTTTGAATGACAATTGCGCGGTCATACAACGCTGTACCCGAATTATATTTTTATCATTTTTTTCCCACAAATAGAGCTTTCTTTTGGTGGGATTTGATCACCTCTGCGGTTTTAATTTTTTGCGCTATAAACAAAAAGACCGAAAATTTTGAAAGACAATATTTTTTTACTTTTTGCTATAATAATATCCCAATTTTTATTTTTATTTTTTATATTTTTTTTCTCAGTTTAGGCCGATACGTATTCTTCTACATATTTTTGGTAAAAAATTTTGCAAGAAGCGTATAGTGATTGGTTTGCGCAAAAGTTATAGCGCCTACAAAATAGGGGATAGATTTATGACATTTTTATAATAATTTTTTTTTTTCTACACTAGTAATGGCAGTTATCTGCGATTTGTCAGGCCTGCCATATTGCGGCGGACATATCGGACACTTTTGACACTATTTTGGGACCGTTCACATTTATACAGCGAACAGTGCTATAAAAATGCACTGATTACTGTATAAATGTGACTGGCAGGGAAGAGGTTAACACTAGGGGGCGATCAAGGGGTTAAATATGTTCCCTGTGAGTGATTCTAACTGTGTGGGGGAGGGGACTGACTGGTGGAGGTGACCGATCTGTGTCCCTATGTACAAGGGACACAGCATCGGTCTCCTCTCTCCCTGACAGGACGTGGATCTCTGTGTTTACACACAGAGATCCACGCAGTGTTGCCAAAAAAAACAACAAATTTACTGTCCGATCCACATTTTTTACTGACACTGCAAAAAAAAGTACCTAGAATTACTGTTTTTACTGCTAAACAGTGCAAATATCAATATTTGAACTATAAACACATATCTAATGCTATTATCAATGTGTTTAAGTTAAACAAAAGTAAAAAAACATATTTCTCTATTTACGTGAATGTAGGTTACTATTACCCAGCCAGAACAGAATTCCCCCTTACATCAGAGTCTGCAGAATTCTCCCTTACAGTACAAGGGAACTCTTATGTAAAGGGGAACGCTGCAGATCATGATGCAAGGGGAACACTGATGTGGGGGGAGGGGCTCTGGTGAATAGAGACCACCTTCCGCAGAGTGAATACACTAAGGTAAGGGAGGGTTACTAATATAGGGGGGAACCTTTATATCAGTGCCCCCTTACATTATTGTATTCACTCCCCTCCTTAGATCAGTGGTCCCCCCTCAGTCTGGCCTGGCGGCGCTGTCACTGACCTCCTCTCAGGTGTATCGTGCAGGGCTCAGTCAGACAGCTCCAGCTTGGCGGCTCTGATCTCCTCTCCACACGTCTGATTCTTCCCGTAACCCCCATCCCGGCGCTCCCACTCTTGACTCCTTTCTAGGATCCCTTCAGAGACTGCAGACATGATAAAAGACAGGAGATGGTCAGAGGCTGCGGACATGACACAGGAGAGGGACAGAGGCTGCGGACATGACACAGGAGGGGGACAGAGGCTGTGGACATGACACAGGAGGGGGACAGAGGCTGCGAATATAATAGTGTCCTCATCCCCTCACAGTAGCCTCCTCCTCTGTCTACCATCATATTACTTCTCCACATCATCAGTATGCTGTGTCCTCCTCCTGTGCCCCTTTCACCTCTCCACAGGTCAGATCTGCCCTGACCTGTGGAGAGGTGAAAGGGGCACAGGAGGAGGACACAGCATACTGATGATGTGGAGAAGTAATATGATGGTGGACAGGCACAGAGCACATCAGTCTCTTTCCCTCCCCTGCATGCCAGTGCCACAGCTTCACCCTCCAGGCTCCCAGTGATGTCCTCCTCTCACTTGATATCCCCCCAGTTTTACTCTCCTCCTCCTCACCCATGCTCGGCTCCGAGTCCTTAAGTGCACTGAATGAGTCAGTGCCACCGAATAGCGGCGACCGCCATAGTGTCCCGAGTTCCGATCTATTCAAAAATGGCGCCGGGCGGCACGCACACAAACTTTCCCAAGCCCGGCCGGCTTCGGAATGGCGCATGCGCAGTTACATGGTCGGCTCGCGGCCATCTTTTTTATGGGCACCCGATGCCCATAACGGACTTTAACGGACAGCCCGAAAAGGGGTTAAATTTACGTGCTGTCCGTAAATATACGGACGGTTGGCAACACTGGATCCACGTCCTGCCTCTAACAGCTGATCGCGTGTACCTGGCGTACATCGCGGCCGCCAAGCACGCGCATCGGTGACACGGCGGGCACAGCTGTTCCCCGCCGCGCGCCCTCGGCGGCACGCAGAGGGAGTGAAAAAGGCAGGACGTCCAGGGACGTCCACTCGGCACTTGAGAGCCGCGCTGCAGACGTCTTTCGTCTATAGCGCGGGTCTCAAGTGGTTAAGGCACTTCTTTATAATATTGGTGGAGCTAGGTGGACTTGTGTAGTTTTTCGACCTGACTAACTATGTATGCAACTCTTTATTTTTCTATTTCTATTTTTGTCCCCAAAGACCCAGTGAAAAGTAGGTCTTTATTCTGGTGCTAGACCGTTTTGATGTCGCAGGGTGTAATCATAGAGACCCCCTCAGAAGAGCAGGGTATGTGGTTTTATTCAAATCTCTTCACGGTACCGAAACTGATTGGAGATGTCGGATCCATTGTAGATCACAAAGATCTGAATTGATTCCTAAACATCCTTTTGCATGGAGTCAATCCGGTCAGTCGTTTCCACCTTGAGGGGAGGAGAATTTCTAGCGTCAATAGACATCAAAGATGCATATCTGCATGTGCCAATTTTTTCCCACTCACCAGAAGTTTTTGCGTCTTGCGGTAAGACACCGCCACTTTCAGTTCGTGGCCTTACCCTTCGGGTTGGCCACCGCTCCCTAAGTGTTTACAAAGGTTCTGGCGCTGTGGTTGGCGAAACTAAGTGCCCAGGGTATAGCAGTAATGACATACCTTGCTGACCTGTTGCTGATAGATCAGTCAGCGGGTTGGTTAAACCAGAGTGTGTCCAGCACGGTCAAGTATCTGGAACACCTGGGTTGGATTCTAAACCTAAAAAAATAGAAAAAGTGATTTTTGCATCTGATAAGGAGGCTGGAGGTCAACGCTATAAGAGAGCTGGTCTAGGTAGTCAGGGCAAGGAAGGGTCCTTCCATTCGCCTTTGCATGAGGTTGATAGGGAAGATGATGTCTTCATTCGAAGTGGTTCCCTATGCCCAGTTTCATTCAAGACTGTTACAGTATCCTGTCTGTTAGAAATTGTAGACTCTTCAAACTCTGTACGATTCTTCAAGAAAAGTTTTTAATCTTCACATAGCAAGACTTGTATAATGACAGCTGGTAAACATATGGTAAGGTGAAGGCTTTAGAATGAGGAAGAGGTATCCGATGTTACATTCTCCTCCATAGTGTGGGATTCCTTCCCTCTCTTCCTAACTCTCCATTCAACCCTCTTGGATTCTTATACTGTTTCATAACTTTGTCAGAATTTTACAAAAGTAACACCCATTCTTGCATAGATGCTTATATGGCTTGAGTCTATAGTCCAAGTTACATAACTCCACCTATTGTCCTGACATAGTAACTCAGAATAGAAATTACATACACAGCAAATGAATTTTCTTTTGTTCTCTGTCAGTAACCTTCCAGAAACTATCGTTTTTATATAGATTTTAGAAACTTTTATCACATAAATAGTAATAAACTCAAAATCTCTAACACTGTCTGTTTGGAATAAAGGGACCCAAGCCTTGGGCTACCCAATGTGTCTGGCCCTAAGGAGTGCCAAAAGTCTCAATTGGTGGTTGATACCCAAATATTTGCAGAAGGGAAATCCTTTGTGCCAGGTACCTGGAAGGTAGTAACAATGGATGCCAGCCTCTTGGGCTGGGGTACAGTCCTGGAAGAGTCCCTTGTCCAAGGGAAGTGGTCCAAGAAGACCTCACCCATCAACATCCTAGAAGTTCGGGCGGCACGTCTAGCTCTAATAGCCTGGACATTCAGGTTACGAGGTTGTCCCGTCAGGATAAAATCCGACAATACCACGGCGGTGGCCTATATCAATCACCAAGGGTGCACCAGAAGCCGTGCAGTCCAGAAGGAGTTGAATATATTCTGGCCTGGGCAGAGGAGCAGGTACCTTGCCTATTTGCAGTCTTCATTCCAGGGGTGGAGAATTGGCAGATGGATTTCTTGAGTCGTCAACAAATATTCCCAGGAGTAAGGGCTCTACATCCCGACATTTTTTTCTTGCCATATGCCAAAGATGGGATACCCCGGACAGGGTTCTATTAGCGTCCAGGTTCAACAGAAAGTTGCACAACTTTCTGTCAAGGACAAGGGATCCACTCGCATACGGGACAGATGCGTTAGTGACCCTGTGGGATCAGTTTTCACTAATTTATGCTTTACCCCCAGTTCAGCTGCTACCGCGGCTTCCTCGCAGAATCAAAGAGGAACGGAAGACGGTAATTATAGTAGCACCGGCATGGCCCAGAAGGTCCTGGTATGCAGAGATCGTAAGGATGACAGGGAGTTCATGGACTCTTCCATATCGCCCGAACCTGCTATCGCAAGGGCTGGTGTTCCATCCTGTCTTATAATCGCTAAATTTAACGGTTTGGCTATTGAAACCCTTGTTCTAAAGAATCAGGGGCTTTTCAGGTTCAGTGGTAGCTACCCTGATTAATGCAAGGAAGCCGGCTTCCAGGACCATTTATTATAGGGTCTGGAAGGTCTATATTTCTTTGTGTTTGTCATAGATAGAATTCTTGCCTTCCTGCAGCTGGAGGTAGAAATAAAGCTAGCCTTGAGTACAATCAAGGGTCAGACTTCGGCCTTGTCAGTGGTTTTTTTCAAAGGCCGCTTCCTTTGCATTTTTTGGTCCGGGCCCTTTATACAAGGGGTAACACATATGGCTCCGCCGGTTAGGACACCCTTGTGCCCATGGGATTTGAATCTGGTTCTGTCAGTTTTACAAAGACAGCCTTTTGAGCCGATGCATGAGATTTCCTTGGTTCTTTTGACAAGGAAGTTAGTGTGCTTAGTTGCGGTAACTTCCCCAAGAAGGGTATCAGAATTGTCCGCTTTTTCTTGTAAAGAGCCATAACTAGTTTTTTTATAAGATAAGGTGGTGTTGCGTCCTCACCCAAACTTTCTGCCTAAGGTAGTGTCAGTTTTCCATCTGAATCAAGATGTTGACCTGCCTTTCTTTTCCAGAACCTCGTTCTGCCGAAGAAAAATTGTTACTCTCTCGACGTAGTGAGGACAGTAAAAGCCTATCTGTAGGCAACAGCTCAGATACAGAAAACTGATGTTTTGTTTGTGCTACCAGATGGCCCCAGGAAAGGACAGGCAACGTCAAAATCGACTATTTCAAAGTGGATTCGTCAGGTTGTTGTTGTTCAGGCTTATGGTCTGAAAAGAAAGGTTTCACTTTTTCAAGTTAAAGCGCACTCTACCAGGGCAGTCAGTGCTTCTGGGGCAGTGCATCACCTGGCTTCTATGACTCAAATTTGCAAGGCCGCAACTTGGTCGTCGGTGCATACGTTCACAAAATTCTATCAGGTAGATGTAAGATGGCAAAAGGATGCCGCCTTTGGGTCCTCACGTCTGATGGCGGCCTGCCTTTATTTATGTCTCCCTCCCCTCCAATGGCATTGCTTTGGGATATCCCACATAGTAATTACTATGGCTGCTCTGTGTCCCATGATGTACGATAAAGAAAATAGGATTTTTTATTACAACTTTACTGTAAAAATCCTTTTCTTGGAGTATATCACAGGACACAGAGGTCCCTCCCCTCTTATTGGGATATATATATTGCTTTGCTACAAAAACTGAGGTACTCCCTGTATGGGAGGGGTTATATAGAGGAGGACTTCCTGTCTTTTGAGTGTACCAGTGCCCATTGACCTATAGGTGGCGTATAACCCACATAGTAATTACTATTGCTGCTCTGTGTCCCGTGATTTACTCCTCCAAGAAAAGGATTTTACAGTTAAGCCGTTATAAAAATCCTATTTTCTGGCCTGCCTCAGGAGATCTTGTAAGCCTGGGTATCTGGTCAAGAAATGCTGCACCAACCTCCATGTGAGGCACCGACCTGATACTCCTAAATGTTGGGACCTCACACCAATACTTACCTATCAGATCCATCATCCCGATTTTCTCACTGACCCCCTACAACAGTAAGCTGATAGAATATTAACATGATGTTTCCTTCTCTTTAATGCATCTAATGTCCCACAACACAAGCTGTGCTATACTCTACTGGATTTATATATCCATCTGATTAAAGATACTGTTTTGTTTTGTCTTATCTGTATACTTTACATAGCGGCTGCGTCCACAATTTCACAATTATCTGTCCTGTTCTGGTATGTTACGCTGCTTTTCAATAAAAACTTTTGAGGAAAAAAAAAAAAACCGCTGTACCACCAAATTCAGGATGTGTGCCCAGCATGGAACATGGGTCAAATGGCCCTGTTGAAGGGCGGAGAGATTGTTGGTGCCATTGTTGCATACAACCGATCCTGGCTCAAGCTGGTGTGGCGTCAACCACCTCTGAGCCTGCCCCTGCAGAGCTGACAGAATCTCTGCCCCAGTTTGGCTCCTGTCCCCTAGGCAGACCAACTGAAGCACTGCATGGCATCCTTTAGCCTGACTTCTTGCGTAGCCCCTTAAGCGCTTACAAAGCACTGCTGGTTCAGAGGACAATTCTGCAGAAGAGGCCATACAGGAAGAAGCGGAGGGAGGGGAGCATACAGATGTGGCAGAGTCACCAACAGCTTTTTGGAGGCGGGGTGGCGGAACAAGCTCCAACGGTGAACCCTGTCCTGCATCCTTCCCAGCTGCCAGCAGAGTTACCCAGTGTGCCGTGAAGGAATTGTAACGTCCCTGCCCATGCCTCCTGGACTATGAGTCAGCGGTAATATGAACCTTGCTGCGGACCGCTCTGTTTAACGAGGCCAAAACATTGCCTTCCACATGAATGTAGAGACCTGGAATGACCTTGCGCGAAAAAAAATTACCGTACCTTTCGTTTTGGAACCTGCCACTGTGGTACAGCACATTCCACAAATTCACGAAAGGGGGCAGAGTCTACAAGCTGAAAAGGCAGCAGTTGCAGTGCTAGTAATTTGGCCAAGCTAGCATTTAGACGCTGAGCATGTGGATGGCTGAGACAGAATTTATATATACAGTAGGTACGCAAAGTATTCAGACCCCCTTAAACTTTTCACTCTGTTATATTGCAGCCATTTGCTAAAATCATTTAAGTTTATTTTTTTTCCTCATTAATGTACACACAGCACCCCATATTGACAGAAAAACGCAGAATTGTTGACATTTTTGCAGATTTATTAAAAAAAGAAAATCTGAAATATCACAGGATCCTAAGTATTCAGACCCTTTGCTCAGTATTTAGTATTCAGGATATCCCTGTACTTAGCTGCATTAATCTTTCCCTTGATTGCAACCAGTCATCCTGTCCATGCAGCTGAAAAACACCCCCACAGCATGATGCTGCCACCACCATGCTTCACTGTTGGGACTGTATTGGACAGGTGATGAGCAGTGCCTGGTTTTCTCTACACATACCGCTTAGAATTAAGGCCAAAAAGTTCTATCTTGGTCTCATCAGACCAGAGAATCTTATTTCTCACCATCTTGGAGTCCTTTAGGTGTTTTTTTTTTAGCAAACTCCATGCGGGCTTTCATGTGTCTTGCCCTGAGGAGAGGTTTCCGTCGGGCCACTCTGGCATAAAGCCCCGACTGGTGAAGGGCTGCAGTGATGGTTAACTTTCTACACTTTTCTCCCGACTGCATCTCTGGAGCTCAGCCACAGTGATCTTTGGGTTCTCCTTTACCTTTCTCACCAAGGCTCTTCTCCCCCGATATCTCAGTTTGGCCGGACGGCCAGCTCTAGGAAGGGTTCTGGTCGTCCCAAACGTCTTCCATTTAAGGATTATGGAGGCCACTGTGCTCTTAGGAACCTTACGTGCAGCAGAATTTTTTTTGTAACCTTGGCCAGATCTGCGCCTTGCCACAATTCTGTCTCTGAGCTTTTCAGGCAGTTCCTTTGACCTCATGATTCTCATTTGCTCTGACATGCACTGTGAGCTGTAAGGTCTTGTATAGACAGGTGTGTGGCTTTCCTAATCAAGTCCAATCAGTATAATCAAACACAGCTGGACTCAAATGAAGGTGTAGAACATCTCAAGGATGATCAGAAGAAATGGACAGCACCTGAGTTAACCACTTAACGACCGCCCACTGTAAATATACGACGGCAGAATGGCACCGACAGGCAGAATCACGTATATGTACGTGATTGCCTTTGTATAGTTGGGGGGTCCGATCGGACCCCCCTTCTTTACAGTGAGCGGTCGTTTTACCTTCGGGAGCGATCCGGCATGAGGGAACGGCCGTTCGATTCCGGCCACTCCCTCTCGATCGCTCCCGGCGAATGAGCTTCCCCTGCCTGTGTGCTTGTTTACACAGGCTGGAGGAAGTGATGTCATCTCTCCTGCGGCGCTCACATATACCGAGCGCCGTACAGGAGAAGATGCAGGTTAGTGCACACAACACTACACTGACACCAGGACACATAGGTACATAAATCGCCCCCCCAGATCACCCCCCAGCCCCCAGTCACAGTGTCACTGATTGCAGTGACCATTTATTTAGTGATCTCTGCAATCAGTGACATTTGTGACTGTAAAAGTGTCAGTACATTTAGTTTTAGGTCCAGTGTAGCCCCCTAACCCCCCCTAATAAAGGTTTAACCCCCTGATCACCCCCCAGATAACCCTTTCACCCCCTAGTACCGCCGTCGCTAAGCGATCATTTTTCTGATCGATGTCTTGGCATCGGTGATGCTGATCGGTAGCCAGTAATTTTTTTTAGGTTCGCCGCAGGTTTTTATAGCGTCGGGTACCCCCATATATTACCTAATAAAGGGTTAACCCCCTTGATCGCCCCCCAGGTAACCCTTTCACCCCCTAGCACCGCCGTCACTAAGCGATAATTTTTCTGATCGCTGTCTTAGCGTCGGTGATGCAGATCGGTAGCCAGTAATTTTTTTTAGGTTCGCCGCAGGTTTTTATAGCGTCGGGTACCCCCATATATTACCTAATAAAGGTTTTAACCCCCTAATTGCCCCTAGTTAACCCTTTCACCAGTGATCATCATATAAGTGTTACGGGTGACGCTGGTTAGTTAGTTTGCTTTTTATAGTGTCAGGGCACCCGCCGTATATAACCCAATAAAGGTTTAACCCCCTGATCGCCCGGCGGGTGATATCAATTAGGTTTTAGCGTCAGAGAGGGTCTGCGTCACACCCCAGGCAGCGTCAGGTTAGTGCCAGTAACGCTAACACCCACGCGTGAAGCATACACCCCCCTTAGTGGTATAGTATCTGAACAGATCAATATCTGATCTGATCAGATCTATACTAGCGTCCCCAGCAGTTTAGGGTTCCCAAAAACGCAGTGTTAGCGGAATCAGCCCAGATACCTGCTAGCACCTGCGTTTTGCCCCTCCGTCCAGCCCAGGCCACCCAAGTGCAGTATCGATCGATCACTGTCACTTACAAAACACAACACACATAACTGCAGCGTTCGCAGAGACAGGCCTGATCCCTGCGACTCCAGTGCTGTAGGAGGTGATTTTGCCACCACAGTTAAAAAAAAAAAAGCATATATGCCGAAGCATTGGGGCAGCAGGGGCGGAGGAGCGATTTTGCTCCTAATGCCGCGTACATACAGTCGAAATTCCGACGGAGGCTTGCCCGTGGAAAAGTCTGACCATGTGTACGCGGCATAACTTTTGCGGGAAGATGCCCCCATGCTTCGGCATATATAAATGGTGCATGTATGCCCATCATTAGAAGTGGGTGGATGAAGGGCGGTATTCTAATGGTGGGCATACCCACCGATCAATCTTTTTTTTTCGTTCAGCCAACAGGCTGCATGAAAAAAAAGATTGCAATACATGTCCAACAAGGACCAGCAACGTACTGGTATGTTGCTGGACTTTGAATGTTTATACCAGAATGATGCCTGCGGGTTTAGGTATCATCTTGGTATCATTCTTTTCAGCCAGCGGCCGGCTTTCATGTAAAAGCAATCCTAGTGGCTAATTAGCCTCTGGACTGCTTTTACAAGCAGTGGGAGGGAATGACCCCCCCCCCCCCCCCCGGATATAAAAAGCGCCATTGGGAAAGCATTTTATCACACCGATCTTGGTGTGGTCAGATGCTTTGAGGGCAGAGGAAAGATCTAGGGTCCAATAGACCCCAGTTTTTTCAAAAAAGAGTACCTGTCATTACCTATAGCTATCATAGGGGATATTTACATTCCCTGAGATAACAATAAAAATGATAAAAAAAAAAATAAAAAAATATGGAAGCAACAGTTTAAAAATATAATAAAAAAAAAAAAGCACCCCTGTCCTGCCCTGCTCTTGCCCAATGGCGAACGCAAGCGTCGGTCTGGCGTCATATGTAAACAGCAATTGCACCATGCATGTGAGGTATCACCGCGAAGGTCAGATCGAGGGCAGTAATTTTAGCAGTAGACCTCCTCTGTAAATCTAACGGGGTAACCTGTAAAGGCTTTTAAAGGCTTTTAAAAATGTATGTAGTTTGTCGCCAATGTGCGTTTGTGCGAAATTTTAAAGCATGTCGTGTTTGGTATCTATGTACTCGGCCTAAGATCATCTTTTTTATTTCATCAAACATTTGGGCAATATAGTGTGTTTTAGTGCATTAAAATTAAAAAAAGGGTATTTTTTCCCCAAAAAATGCGTTTGAAAAATCGCTGCGCAAATACTGTGTAGAAAAAAAAATGCAACACCCACCATTTTATTCTGTAGGGCCTTTGCTTTAAAAATATATATAATGTTTGGGGGTTCAACATAATTTTCTTGCAAAAAAAAATATGTTTTCATGTAAACAAAAAGTGTCAAAAAGGGCTTTGTCTTCAAGTGGTTAGAAGAGTGGATGTAAGCTTCCTAATGTTGTGTATAAAATGCCAGAACAGTTCAAAACCCCCCCAAATGACCCCATTTTGGAAAGTAGACACCCCAAGCTATATACTGAGAGGCATGTCGAGTCCATGGAATATTTTATATGTTGACACAAGTTGCGGAAAAAAGACAATTTTTTTTTTTTTTTGCACAAAGTTGTCACTAAATGATATATTGCTCAAACATGCCATGGGCATATGTGGAATTACACCCCAAAATACATTCTGTTGCTTCTCCTGAGTACGGGGATACCACATGTGTGAGACTTTTTGGGAGCCTAGCCGCGTACGGGACCCCAAAAACCAATCACCGCCTTAAGGCTTTCTAAAGGGTGTAAATTTTTGATTTCACTTCTCACTGCCTATCACAGTTTCGGAGGCCATGGAATGCCCAGATGGCACAAACCCCCCCAAATGACCCCATTTTGGAAAGTAGACACCCCAAGCTATTTGCTGAGAGGTATTGTGAGTATTTTGCAGATCTCGCTTTTTGTCACAAAGTTTTGAAAATTGAAAAAAAAAAAGAAAAAAAAATTTTCTTTCTTCATTTTCAAAAACAAATGAGAGCTGTAAAATACTCACCATGCCTCTCAGCAAACAGCTTGGGGTGTCTACTTTCCAAAATGGGGTCATTTGGGGGTGTTTTGTGCTATTTTGGCATTTTATGGCCTTCGAAACTGTGATAGGTAGTGAGGAGTGAAATCAAAAATTTACACCCTTAGAAATCCTGAAGGCGGTGCTTGGTTTCCGGGGTCCCGTATGTGGCTAGGCTCCTAAAAAGTCCCACACATGTGGTATCCCCGTACTCAGGAGAAGCAGCAGAATGTATTTTGGGGTGCAATTCCACATATAACCATGGCATGTGTGAGCAATATATCATTTAGTGACAACTTTTTGTAATTTTTTTTTTTTTTTGTCATTATTCAATCACTTGGGACAAAAAAAAAAAAATATTCAATGGGCTCAACATGCCTCTCAGCAATTTCCTTGGGGTGTCTACTTTCTAAAATGGGGTCATTTGGGGGGGGGTTTTGTACTGCCCTGCCATTTTAGCACCTCAAGAAATGAGATAGGCAGTCATAAATTTAAAGCTGTGTAAATTCCAGAAAATGTACCCTAGTTTGTAAACGCTATAACTTTCGCGCAAACCGATAAATATACGCTTATTGACATTTTTTTTTACTAAAGACATGTGGCTGAATACATTTTGGCCTAAATGTATGACTAAAATTGAGTTTATTCGATTTTTCTTATAACAAAAAGTAGAAAATATCATTTTTTTTCAAAATTTTCGGTCTTTTTCCGTTTATATCGCAAAAAATAAAAATCGCAGAGGCAATCAAATACCATTAAAAGAAAGCTCTATTTGTGGGAAGAAAAGGACGCAAATTTCGTTTGGGTACAACATTGCATGTCCGCACAATTTACAGTTAAAGCAGCGCAGTGCAAAATTCTGAATTCACCTCTGGTCCTTTAGCTACCAAATGTTCCGGGGCTTAAGTGGTTAAATATATGAGTGTCACAGCAAAGGGTCTGAATACTTAGGACCATGTGATATTTTATTTTTTATTTTTTATTAAATCTGCAAAAATGTCAACAATTCTGTGTTTTTCTGTCAATATGGGGTGCTGTGTGTACATTAATGAGGAAAAAAAATGAACTTAAATGATTTTAGCAAATGGCTGCAATATAACAGAGTGAAAAATTTAAGGGGGTCTGAATACTTTCCGTACCCACTGTGTGTGTGTGTCTATGTATGTGTGTGTGTGTGTGTGTGTGTGTGTGTGTGTATATGTATGTGTGTGTGTGTATATATATATATATATATATATATATATATATTACACACACACATACACACACACATGCATACACACACACACCGCCTGAAGTGTATTATATACTGTTCAGTGCCAAATGCACTGTATATATAGTCTACACTGAATGCTGAATATATATATATATATACACACACACACACACACACACACACACACACACACACACACACACACACACACACACACACCGCCTGAAGTGTATTATATACTGTTCAGTGCCAAATGCACTGTATATATAGTCTACACTGAATGCTGAATATATATATATATATATATATATATATACACACACACACACACACACACACACACACACACACACACATCGCCTGAAGTGTATTATATACTGTTCAGTGCCAAATGCACTGTATATATAGTCTACACTGAATGCTGAATATATATATATATATATATATATATATATACACACACACACACACATACACACACAAACACACACATTATATATATATATATGTGTGTGTGTGTGTGTGTATTTATATATAATTATATTTACACTGACTGAATATATAGTCTACACTAAATGCAGTGTGTGTATATATGAAAAATACTGCCTGCACTAAATAGTCTGCCTAATTTAGCGCTCTCGCACTCTCTCTCTGTCTCTGTGTCTCTCTCTGTCCACGCCAACAACACTACACACGGGCAACGTTGGAAGCAGCCATATATAGTGTGGGGCGTGGACTTGGTCCCCCTGAGCCATGATTGGCCAAAGGCACCCTGACTTTGGCCAATTATGGCTCTTGCAGCAGAGAGCGCTGTGATTGGCCAAATCATGCAAGTCAGGTGCATGCTTTGGCCAATCATCAGACGTCAATGCACTGCGAGATCGCAGTGCATTATGGGGCGTTCTGCGGTGCTCGAATTTCCCGCTAACGCCGCATATGTTCTGTTCATTTGCGAACAAACACCCGATGTTTAAATTGAACTTGCGTTCGGCTCAAATCGCAGGCTCATCCTAGTCTGAGGTAAACCCTGTCCTGGGATTCTTCAGGAGTAGATTCCTCAGGTAAGGATTTTTCTGCGTCCCTTTCTACCAGAATATTTTCATCTTTTACCCCATTTTCCACCAGTTCCTCTGCCATTAATAAGTTCACAAAGAACTGGACGAAGGTGCCCTTGAGGTAGCAGAAACACCAACTAGGTGGAGGAAGTCAGAGCCTCATGGGACTAAATGAACCCCAGGGGATATATTGCACAGGGGACTGTTTCCAGGTTCCTCCCTATCTGAAGAGGGTATTAGGGACCCATAACCCCCTACATTCTTTTCTCTCTGTGGTTATAAAAGAAAAATTTGCGCTAGGTGCAAATTATTAAAGTGCAATAAATGAATAAATCCCTAAAGGAAAACCTGCTGCTAAACACCAAAAAAAACCCTGATATAAGGTACAACAATATAAATATACAAAAAGGTGTAGCGCTGGATGAGCAAAACTGTGTATGGCTATACAGTGAAAAAAATATATAATATAAGAAAAAGTATCAAAAATATGAGTGAATACTACAAATAAACAATTTAAAGTTCATGTGTTTCAGTGAAAAATATATGAAATCTTCTCCTCTATTTAAAGATAAGAGTTCTACAGAGTGCAGGTATCCAATGAAAATCATAGGCAAAATGCTCCAACACTTAGTAAAGATCCCGCCACCAAGGTGAAGAATGAAGGCTTACCAGACAGCCTGCGACCACCCTTCTCAGGGGGGTCAAAACAGGCTCAGTAGAGTGATGTTTTACTCCATGGAAGGCAGGATGATTCTGCAGGAACGCTTCATCCACAATGGGAGAGTCTCCAGAGACGTTGATTGAACACCTGGCCAGAACTGGGAGTAGACACACTCTTTGCAGATCAGAGTGGATGTTCCTCAGTAAGTAGGATACAATCCAAACGAGAAAGAAAAACTTTCCATAGTGTAGCGTTCATCCATAAAAAAGGGGTTTATTTTCACAAAGTATGCGATACAGAACCTCAAAGTAACAAGTCCTGAGATATTAAAATGCTGGTTAAAAAACTCCTTGCAAGGAATAAAAAGCTCTGTATTCTGTCAATCAAACGACCGTTCGCACGTGCGCAATGCATGCACGTGTCGCCCTACGTCGTTTCGTCAAATCTGATGTCATCAGGGGCACCTGTTTGACGAAACGACGTAGGGCGACACGTGCATGCATTGCGCACGTGCGAACGGTCGTTTGACAGAATACGGAGCTTTTTATTCCTTGCAAGGAGTTTTTTAACCAGCATTTTAATATCTCAGGACTTGTTACTTTGAGGTTCTGTATCGCATACTTTGTGAAAATAAACCCCCCCTTTTTTATGGATGAACGCTACACTATGGAAAGTTTTTCTTTCTCTTTTGGATTTTATCCTACTTACTGAGGAACATCCACTCTGATCTGCAAAGAGTGTGTCTACTCCCAGTTCTGGCCAGGTGTTCAATCAACGTCTCTGGAGACTCTCCCATTGTGGATGAAGCGTTCCTGCAGAATCATCCTGCCTTCCATGGAGTAAAACATCACTCTACTGAGCCTGTTTTGACCCCCTTGAGAAGGGCGGTCGCAGGCTGTCTGGTAAGCCTTCATTCTTCACCTTGGTGGCGGGATCTTTACTAAGTGTTGGAGCATTTTGCCTATGATTTTCATTGGATACCTGCACTCTGTAGAACTCTTATCTTTAAATAGAGGAGAAGATTTCATATATTTTTCACTGAAACACATGAACTTTAAATTGTTTATTTGTAGTATTCACTCATATTTTTGATACTTTTTCTTATATTATATATTTTTTTCACTGTATAGCCATACACAGTTTTGCTCATCCAGCGCTACACCTTTTTGTATATTCTTTTCTCTCTGCCGTCAATGAGACATGATGCAAATGCTCTTCTATGTCCTCCTAGTTCCACCAGGAAGGCTCTACTGGTCACATGATTGGAAAGCTCCTAAACGCGAGTATGCATCAGGAGCTTTATGGTACACGCTGGCCACCATGCTGGGAGTGCACTCTCGGCACGGTAAGCAGTTTTAGAATGGCCCATTCAAAGTCCAGACCTAAATCCAATTGAGACTCTTTTTCAAGACTTGCTGTTCACAGATGCTCTCTATTCAATCTGACAGAGCTATTTTGCAAAGAAGAATGGGCAAATTATTTTCACTCTCTAGATGTGCAAATCTGGTAGAGACATCCCCAAAAAGACTTGCAGCTGTAATTGCAGCGAAAGTTGGTTCTACAAAGTATTGACTCAGGGGGGCTGAAAAAAATTGCATGCCACACTTTTCACATATTTATTTGAAAAATATTTTCAGAACCATTTATCATTTTCCTTCCACTTCACAGTTATGTGCCTATTTGTGTTGGTCCATCACATAAAATCCTAATAAAATAACATTTGTGTTTTTGGTTGTAACATGACAAAATGTCAAAAATATCAAGGGGTAGTAATTTTTCAAGTTACTGTATGTGGCCGCTCTGCATTAAGGCCCACCCGCCGAGGAGCCGCATATGAGTGCGGTTGGCATCAAGGGGTTAATGTGTATAGTCTGGACACAAGTTTACCTTAAAAATAAAATAGGGATCAGAGTTTCAATATAAATGTTTTGAAAGAATTACAGGTATAGATATTTTTTCCATTTTTACATTGGTCCAACATGGAGTGGCTGCCCTGGTGCATTGTGAAACTCAGGAGGTCAGCTGCTAGACCATTACGTTTTCTCTCATTGAGTGCAAAGCATTATCTGATTGGACGAGGTGGAGAGCGTTATGTCACCATGCCACCTTTACCTCATCCAGTCAGGAAAAGCTTTACATTCATTGAGAAACGATTGCTGAATGGTGCCTGTTCTGAGCGGCTGACCTCCTGTGTTCAAAATGCAGCAGGGCATCTGTTAGGCACAGGACTTGGAAGCTAGTGGAGAATACAGTAGTAGCAATGTCTACTACGGTGATTTTTCCAGCTTCTAGAGGGATCCCACAGGCAGAGCCGCCATCAGGGGGGTACAGCGGATACACATGTACCGGGCCTGAGCATCTGGAGAGGCCTGGGGTCCAGCAACCAGGAAGTGTGCAGGAGAGAGGAGCCAGAGAAGAAATGGTGCAGGAGAGACGCCATAGGCTAAGCGCAGTAAGCTGACAGGGCTGGGACTCGGGAGATGTTATGAGGGAGACACTTAAGCCTTTCAGTTTCTCATTGGCTGAGGAGGCAGCAGGAGGTGGGCTGCTCTGCCTTATGCTTCCTCCTTGGCCAATAGTTACACAGGGTGCACTGTCCATCACTGCAGAGCTTCCTGTGTTGGTGGGAGGGACAGAATTCCTCTACAAAGAAGCTGCTGCAGAGATCGAGGTGTGTGGAAAAAAAAATAAGAAAAAAAGTGTTTCCCTGAAGCTGCTGGAAGACATGTGCAGTGCACAGCCTGTGCTCCCCTATTAATATCAATCACTGTATTACCAGCCCTATTGCTGTCCTTTTTAGCAGGGTGAAAGTAACTTTACACATGTGTAGCATAGTTGTCAGCTGATGTCACCATGTTCAAAGGACAGCAAAATGGGTAGCATTACAGTGACCGTTGTTAGTCCAGGTTCACTAAAGTTGCCAATGCTCTGAAAAGCAATCCATGTGGATTGCTTTTCAGGCCCCTTTCACATGAACGGTCCAATCTGGTTCTCCTGTCCGGTTTTTCAGACAAACCCGATCAGATCGCCCATTGTTCTCTATGAAGTGGCAAATTTAAATGGAAATTTGTCAGTTTAAACCCGCCTACCTCCAATCTGATCTGGCAAAAAGAAAAGATGGAAGGTCCTCCATTCCCCTCCGTCTGTCCGGATCAGAGGGCAGTTGGGTGTAAACGGACAGCATGAGCAGACATAGACCTGTCAGTTGCCCGCTCAGCAAGGGATCCACAGACAGATCCCCTGCTGGAAAAAAAATGGATCCGGCCTGTGCAAAAATTGCAGCTAGAGTGCAGATCAGGCCAGCCATAGACCGTGAGCCTGGCCGAGATTCAAACTATGTATCGGCAAGGCTGAATGTACCCAAGTTGATCGATCAACTTCAGTACAACCAGCCTGTCAGATTTTACATAGAATTATCGCTAGCAGCTCTTGTAGCCACTAGCAATAATCACTGTGTTCTCCTGGCAGGGGCGGTTTTCCCACCCCCCATCGGGAGGACACAATAACTCTGCAGCAGGGATTCCCCCATCAACACTGTTAGTGTTGATGGGGGAATCGAGCAAATTTTCTTTCCTGCAACCCGTGGGACACAGTTGGAAAAAAACAAAACAGCGAATGGAGTTATAACTCTTTCATATTTTGGCCAAAATGGGGGAAAAAAAGTGCTTGCTTCATATATACTTTAGTTTTATACATAACTAGAACATCTAACAGGGTTATATCATGTCAGGAGATTTCCCCCCACTTTGTCTTGGTGTCACTAGGACAGGAAGTGAGGGGAAATCTCATGCAATGATATAACCCTGTTAGGCGTTCTAGTTATGTATAAAAAGTATATATAAAGCAAGCACTTTTCTTTCTCGTACATCACGGGACACAGAGCGACATAGTCATTACTAATGGGTTATATAGATACCGTCAGGTGCTGGCACTGGCAACTTCCAAAACCGGAAGTACCCTCCCCTATATAAGTCCCTCCCATCCGGGAGCACCTCAGTTTTTTGCCAGTGTCTAAGGTGTTGGCCAAGAAGAAACATGTGTTTTTCACTGAGCTTGCGTACAGGTTCTTTTGGGCCTCAGTAAGCTATTCCGGATCCGACCAAAAAAGCTTCATAGCTAAACGGTCGGTACCCGGGCCTTGCAGAGAAGAGCAAGGTTTTGCCTGTAATGCTTCTCTTAGGAGAGCTGGACCCTGGGATCCAGAGCTCTGGTCATACCCACGACCAAGATGTTTTCTGTGCAGGGTGCTATACAGGTCCAGGGGAGTGGAATCCTTGGGAACCCGGTCCCTGAAGGTTTGATTACAATGCCTGCCGTGATAGGTGAAGTTTGGGCTTTTGTGGACCAAACAAAGTCCTGCGGCGGGGAACAGGTAAGTGGGGGCCCCCAGGAACTTGGTTCTATTGGGGGACCCCCAAGCCTAATTTGTCTTTCTGTCTGTTACCTAATGGTATTCCCGCAAAATTCTGTGCATGCCTGTAACTACTAAAAAAATGTAATAATTTTTAATGGTGGTCAAGAAAAAAAAAAAAAAAAAATTTTTTTATATATATTTAAGATATTAGACTGCGGTACCTGTGTTTGTTCACTAGAGGCCGCTGTGGAATGTTTTCTTGTCATGTGGACTAGTTTCTTCTCAGCAGAGCAAGTCCAGGCAGATGGTGAGTTCTCTTATGGGAAACTGCTTCCTCTGCCATGTTGCAATGCTCGTCCATCCCCCGGCCTGCGGCAAAGAGGGCCCTGGCTCTTGTCCCTAGTCTCCATTTTTCTTTCTCGTACATCACGGGACACAGAGCGACATAGTCATTACTAATGGGTTATATAGATACCGTCAGGTGCTGGCACTGGCAACTTCCAAAACCGGAAGTACCCTCCCCTATATAAGCCCCTCCCATCCGGGAGCACCTCAGTTTTTTGCCAGTGTCTAAGGTGTTGGCCAAGAAGAAACATGTGTTTTTCACTGAGCTTGCGTACAGGTTCTTTTGGGGCTCAGTAAGCTATTCTGGATCCGACCAAAAAAGCTTCATAGCTAAACGGTCGGTACCCGGGCCTTGCAGAGAAGAGCAAGGTTTGGCCTGTAATGCTTCTCTTAGGAGAGCTGGACCCTGGGATCCAGAGCTCTGGTCATACCCACGACCAAGATGTTTTCTGTGCAGGGTGCTATACAGGTCCAGGGGAGTGGAATCCTTGGGAACCCGGTCCCTGAAGGTTTGATTACAATGCCTGCCGTGATAGGTGAAGTTTGGGCTTTTGTGGACCAAACAAAGTCCTGCGGCGGGGAACAGGTAAGTGGGGGCTCCCAGGAACTTGGTTCTATTGGGGGACCCCCAAGCCTAATTTGTCTTTCTGTCTGTTACCTAATGGTATTCCCGCAAAATTCTGTGCATGCCTGTAACTACTAAAAAAATGTAATAATTTTTAATGGTGGTCAAGAAAAAAAAAAAAAAAATTTTTATATATATATTTAATATATTAGACTGCGGTACCTGTGTTTGTCCACTAGAGGCCGCTGTGGAATGTTTTCTTGTCATGTGGACTAGCTTCTTCTCAGCAGAGCAAAGTCCAGGCAGATGGTGAGTTCTCTTATAGGAAACTGCTTCCTCTGCCATGTTGCAGTGCTCGTCCATCCCCCGGCCTGCGGCAAAGAGGGGCCCTGGCTCCTGTCCCTTGTTACCATATTTGAAATTAGCGCCGAAGGCGCACGTGCCCGCGCGCGTGCGCGTGCACGCGCCTCTATATATAGAGGTGAGCCGGGAAAGGGGGCGGAGCCTGGGGGATGACGCTCTGTGCGCGCCGCAGCGCTTCTGCGCATGTGCGGGCGTCCCAGCAGTTTTAAAAAAAACACAATATTGTAGTGAGCTGGCTATGAAGTACAGAGACAGAGCTGGCAACATTTAAAGGCATACAGCAAGCGGTTGATACAGGCATCCCCTAGAAAGGCACATTAGTAGACACCAACTGTGATATAGCAGCAATTGTGCTAGACTATTCTCAGTAAAAGTGGTGTATTACGGCTGGAATACCTCAGCTTTAGGCTTAGGAATATGCCGTCCAGAAGCTCCGGAACTGAATCTTCCAGGAAGCGAAGGGGGTCTCATCGGGCTCGGAGGATCTTGGGCATACTCCTGCTGCACCAGTCTCCCCTGAAGTTCAGAGGTAAGTGACCGTAGAGACCCCGCAGGGGTACTTGGTACTGTGGCTGTCCTCAGTTCACCTGCTCCTGTGTATGTAACAGAGGAGGTTTTTTCCTCAGCTCTGGGAGGATTAGAGAGAGATTGTCAACATTGATCGCTGCCTCCCTGTCAGGGAAAGCACGCCCGATCTCCGTCTCCTCCTTCAGAGTGCCTGTTAGCAGAGCAACAGTCCCATACAGGGATCGACCTGCCTGAAGGGGATCAGGATAAGGTTGATTCTGTTATAGAGGAATCAACAGTGGGGGAACCTTTTCTCAGCATCTCAAGCTGAAAGATTATGGGTTCAGTCTCTGACTAACATGGTCCGATCAGCATTTAAAAATGCACCTTGCGGAACCATCAACCACTACTGTATCCTCGTTGGGGTCGCTAGAAGCCCCCAGACTGTTTGTTCTTTTCCACTTCACCCTTTACTGAAAGGGCTCATTTACCAGGATTGGGAACGTCCTGAGAAAATATTTATTCCCCCAAGAGATTTCCGGTGGTCTATCCCATGGAGGATAAGTTCATCAAAAACAAAAAAAAAACAAAAAATGGAAGGTCCCTACAGTGGACGCAGCCATCTCTTGTATGTATAAATCACTGACATGTCCAGTGGATAATGTCCAAATGTTCAAGAACCCAATAGATAAAAGATTGGAGTCCTTATGAAAATCTGCTTGGTGATACAACCAGCAGTAGCAGCTATTGGGGTCTGCTAAGCAGTGAAGGATCAGTTGAAACAGGTCTTGAGGGACTTGACAGATCAGCAGGCTTTGCCCTAGCTGATCTACCTAGAGCCTTAGGCTTTGCGGTTGACGCCATAGAGGATTCAGTCCATCAGGCCTCCCGCCTTACGCTGTCTATAGTACATATGCGTAGGCTCCTATGGCTCAAAAACTGGTCTGCTGAAGCTCCCTGTAAAGTATGGCTGGTTAGCGTCCCATTTCATGGTGAACGCTTATTCAGGGAAAACCTGGACAAATATATCCAGAAAATTTCCAGCGGTAAAAATACGCTCTTGCCGGTTAAAAGCAGAGTTAGAGGTCCCTCTTTAAGAGGCCTGCTTCTCCAGTCCCTGGGGCGGCTGTGTAACAGTTCCGACGGCCTCCTCGGTCAAATCCCGGGGGTAAAAAACAGGGACAGTAGCAGGGTATTGAGAAACCCTGGGTCAGGGGAGGTACAAAACCTCCCCCAAAGTTAAATTCATTGAAGCCCCCACTCAGTCGGGTGGGGGGAGGACTCCAGTTGTTCGCAAGAGACCTGGCGGGACACGATCAAGACAGATAGGTGCTCTCCGCAGTAGGTTTGGGATACAGTTTGGAGTTAAGACTCTCCTCCTTCCCATTTTTGAGGTCAAACGTGCCAAGGGATCCCCGGAAGAGAGAGTCCCTCCTGTTGGCACTAGAACAACTATTGCTCCAAGGAGTAATTATGGAGGTTCCCCTGGAAGAATGAGGGTTCGGGTTTTACTCAAACCTCTTTACAGTCCCGAAGCAAACGCGGACGGGAGGCCCATATTAATTCTAAAAGGGCTATACAAATTCCTGTATATCAGGACTTTCCGATGGAGTCGATCCGATCGGTGGCCACTGCCCTACAAGGGGAGGATTGGTTAGCCACGATCGACATCAAAGATGCTTATTTGCGCATTCCCATCTTTCCAGTCCACCAAAAATTTCTACGCTTTGCAGTAGAAGGGCGCCATTTTCAGTTCAGAGCCTTACCCTTCGGTTTGGCCACAGCACCACGAGTGTTTACAAAAATTCTGGCCCTTTATTGGCCAATTTAAGAACACAAGGTGTAATGATAATGGCATATCTGGATGACTTGTTGCTGATAGACCACTCAGTGAAAAAACTAGACGTGGTCGTTCACAAGACGATCAAGTATCTGGAATCTCACGGTTGGATTATCAACCGAGACAAGTCAGCCCTAAAAACCAGTCAAAAGTCTGGAATACTTGGGGCTAAGGTTGGATTCAGGCCAGAGAAAAATATTCTTGCCTCGAGGAAAGGTGTTGTCTTTGAAAGATTTGATCCACTTAGTGGGTACAAAAAAGACAGCCGTCCATACGCCTGTATATGAGGCTGCTGGGAAAAATGGTGGCATCATTCGAAGCAGTACCCTACGGTCAATTCCATTCAAGGAATTTGCAAGGGGCCATACTGTCAGCCTGGAACAAAAAAGTTCAGGCCCTAGACTTACAATGTCCTTGTCCCCTTCCGTTCGCAAGAGCCTCCGTTGGTGGTTGGTTCCCCAGAATCTGGAAAAAAGGAAATCCTTCAGTCCGATTTCCTGGAAGGTGGTCACTACAGATGCCAGCCTTATAGGCTGGGGAGCAGTACTGGAGCAATAGTCTCTCCAGGGCAGATGGTCGGATGCAGAAAAGGCCCTGCCCATCAATCTTTTAGAGATACGAGCAGCCCGGTATGCCCTAGTAGCATGGACATCCAAACTCCAAGGGTCCCCTGTCAGAATTCAATCAGACAATGCCACAGCAGTGGCATATATCAATCATCAGGGGGGCACCAGGAGTCGTGCAGCCCAGAGGGAAGTAAATTACATCCTGAAATGGGCAGAAAAATATGTCCCAGCCATATCTGCGGTATTCATTCCAGGAGTGGAGAATTGGAAGGCGGACTTTCTAAGTCGCCAGCAATTAGGCCCAGAGGAAGGGTCCCTTCACCCCGAGGTTTTCTGGACAATATGTCAGCGGTGGGGAACATCGGATGTAGATCTTCTAGCATCCAGATTCAACGCAAAGGGGGACAGGTTTGTCTCTCGGACAAGGGATCCCCTAGCTTGCGGCTCGGATGCCCTAGTGTTCCCTTGGGATCAGTTTAAGCTGATATATGCATTCACACCGCCACAGTGGTTACCTCGATTACTCCGCAGAATCAGGGTAGAAAAGAAACCAGTGATTCCGGTGGCTCCAGCGTGGCCCCGAAGAGCGTGGTACGCGGAGATTGTAAAATTTCAGTGGGGAGTCCTTGGACTCTCCCACGTCGTCCGGACCTGCTTTCGCAAGGACCGATATACCACCCTTCCTTACCAGCCCTAGGTTTGACGGCCTGGCTATTGAAGCCCACATTCTAAAAAAGAGAGGGCTCTCTAATGCTGTGGTATCTACCATGATCAATGCCAGGAAGCCGGTATCCAGGCAGATCTACTATAGAATCTGGAAGGCGTACATCGCCTGGTGTGAGGCCAAGAAATGGCATCCACATAAGTACGTAATAGGTAGGATTCTGGACTTCCTACAGTGGGCTGTAGATAGGAAGCTTGCCTTGAGTACTATCAAGGGTCAGATTTCGGCCTTGTCAATATTTTTTCAAAGGCCCTTGGCTTCGCATTCACTAGTCAAAGCCTTTATACAAGGAGTGATGCGTATTAGTCCTCCGGTTAATATTCCCATATGTCCATGGGATCTAAACTTGGTTCTGTCGGTTCTACAGAAACAACCATTTGAACCATTACAGCATATTTCCTTGGTACTTCTCACCAGGAAATTGATTTTTCTAGTAGCCATTTGTTCGGCTAAAAGAGTATCGGAATTAGCAGCTATGTCCTGTAAGGAGCCATATCTGGTTATCCATAAGGACAGAGTAGTGTTACGTCCTCATCCAGCCTTTCTTCCTAAGGTGGTATCGAGGTTTCATTTGAACCAAGATGTGGTTCTTCCTTCTTTTTTCCCCAAACCTACTTCGGTAGAGGAAAAGTTATTGCATTCTTTGGATGTAGTAAGAGCAGTTAAAGCTTATCTAAAAGCCACTGCTCAGATTCGCAGAACGGATACTTTGTTTATTCTGCCGGAAGGCCCCAGAAAGGGTCAGGCAGCGTCAAAATCTACTTTAGCCAAGTGGATTCGACAGGTCATTATGCAAGCTTATGGCTTGAGAAGGAGACCGCCTCCGTTCAAAGTTAGAGCGCACTCCACGAGAGCAGTTGGAACTTCATGGGCAGTGCATCACCAGGCCTCCCTGGCTCAAATCTGTAAGGCCGCAACATGGTCTTCAGTACACACGTTTACTAGGTTCTACCAGGTGGACGTTAGAAGTCAGGAGGATGTCGCCTTTGGGCGCAGTGTGTTGCAGGCCGCAAAAGATCCTCATGTCTGATAGCGCTCAGCTTATATATGGTGTATCCCCCCCCTCATTTGGCATTGCTTTAGGACATCCCATTAGTAATGACTATGTCGCTCTGTGTCCCGTGATGTACGAGAAAGAAAATAGGATTTTTATAACAGCTTACCTGTAAAATCCTTTTCTTGGAGTACATCACGGGACACAGAGCTCCCGCCCCTCTTTGGGGACACTTATTGCTTTGCTACAAAACTGAGGTGCTCCCGGATGGGAGGGGCTTATATAGGGGAGGGTACTTCCGGTTTTGGAAGTTGCCAGTGCCAGCACCTGACGGTATCTATATAACCCATTAGTAATGACTATGTCGCTCTGTGTCCCGTGATGTACTCCAAGAAAAGGATTTTACAGGTAAGCTGTTATAAAAATCCTATTATCAAAATTAGCGCCGAAGGCGCACGTGGCCGCGCGCGTGCACGCGCCTCTATATATAGAGGTGAGCCAGGAAAGGGGGCGGAGCCTGGGGGATGACGCTCTGTGTGCGCCCCAGCGCTTCTGCGCATGTGCGGGCGTCCCAGCATGTAAAAACCACAGTTTTGTGTGGTGAGCTGGCTATGAAGTACAGAGACAGAGCTGGCAACATTTAAAAAAGGGCATACAGCAAGCGGTTGATACAGGCATCCCCTAGAAAGGCACATTAGTAGACACCAACTGTGATATAGCAGCAATTGTGCTAGACTATTCTCAGTAAAAGTGGTGTATTACGGCTGGAATACCTCAGCTTTAGGCTTAGGAATATGCCGTCCAGAAGCTCCGGAACTGAATCTTCCAGGAAGCGAAAGGGGTCTCATCGGGCTCGGAGGATCTTGGGCATACTTCTGCTGCACCAGTCTCCCCTGAAGTTCAGAGGTAAGTGACCGTAGAGACCCCGCAGGGGTACTTGGTACTGTGGCTGTCCTCAGTTCACCTGCTCCTGTGTATGTAACAGAGGAGGTTTTTTCCTCAGCTCTGGGAGGATTAGAGAGAGATTGTCAACATTGATCGCTGCCTCCCTGTCAGGGAAAGCACGCCCGATCTCCGTCTCCTCCTTCAGAGTGCCTGTTAGCAGAGCAACAGTCCCATACAGGGATCGACCTGCCTGAAGGGGATCAGGATGAGGTTGATTCTGTTATAGAGGAATCAACAGTGGGGGAACCTTTTCTCAGCATCTCAAGCTGAAAGATTATGGGTTCAGTCTCTGACTAACATGGTCCGATCAGCATTTAAAAATGCACCTTGCGGAACCATCAACCACTACTGTATCCTCGTTGGGGTCGCTAGAAGCCCCCAGACTGTCTGGTCTTTTCCACTTCACCCTTTACTGAAAGGGCTCATTTACCAGGATTGGGAACGTCCTGAGAAAATATTTATTCCCCCAAGAGATTTCCGGTGGTCTATCCCATGGAGGATAAGTTCATCAAAAAAAAAAAAAAAAATGGAAGGTCCCTACAGTGGACGCAGCAATCTCTTGTATGTATAAATCACTGACATGTCCAGTGGATAATGTCCAAATGTTCAAGAACCCAATAGATAAAAGATTGGAGTCCTTATGAAAATCTGCTTCTTTCTACAGCAAGCTTGGTGACACAACCAGCAGTAGCAGCTATTGGGGTCTGCTAAGCAGTGAAGGATCAGTTGAAACAGGTCTTGAGGGACTTGACAGATCAGCAGGCTTTGCCCTAGCTGATCTACCTAGAGCCTTAGGCTTTGCGGTTGACGCCATAAAGGATTCAGTCCATCAGGCCTCCCGCCTTACGCTGTCTATAGTACATATGCGTAGGCTCCTATGGCTCAAAAACTGGTCTGCTGAAGCTCCCTGTAAAGAATGGCTGGTTAGCGTCCCATTTCATGGTGAACGCTTATTCAGGGAAAACCTGGACAAATATATCCAGAAAATTTCCAGCGGTAAAAATACGCTCTTGCCGGTTAAAAACAGAGTTAGAGGTCCCTCTTTAAGAGGCCTGCTTCTCCAGTCCCTGGGGCATCGGCTGTGTAACAGTTCCGACGGCCTCCTCGGTCAATTCCCGGGGGTAAAAAACAGGAACAATAGCAGGGTAATGAGAAACCCTGGGTCAGGGGAGGTACAAAACCTCCCCCAAAGTTAAATTCATTGAAGCCCCCACTCAGTCGGGTGGGGGGGAGGACTCCAGTTGTTCGCAAGAGACCTGGCGGGACACGATCAAGACAGATAGGTGCTCTCCGCAGTATGTTTGGGATACAGTTTGGAGTTAAAAGACTCTCCTCCTTCCCATTTTTGAGGTCAAACGTGCCAAGGGATCCCCGGAAGAGAGAGTCCCTCCTGTTGGCACTAGAACAACTATTGCTCCAAGGAGTAATTATGGAGGTTCCCCTGGAAGAATGAGGGTTCGGGTTTTACTCAAACCTCTTTACAGTCCCGAAGCAAACGCGGACGGGAGGCCCATATTAATTCTAAAAGGGCTATACAAATTCCTGTATATCAGGACTTTCCAATGGAGTCAATCCGATCGGTGGCCACTGCCCTATAAGGGGAGGATTGGTTAGCCGCGATCGACATCAAAGATGCTTATTTGCGCATTCCCATCTTTCCAGTCCACCAAAAATTTCTACGCTTTGCAGTAGAAGGGCGCCATTTTCAGTTCAGAGCCTTACCCTTCGGTTCGGCCACAGCACCACGAGTGTTTACAAAAATTCTGGCCCTTTATTAGCCAATCTAAGAACACAAGGTGTAATGATAATGGCATATCTAGATGACTTGTTGCTGATAGACCACTCAGTGAAAAAACTAGACGTGGTCATTCACAAGACAATCAAGTATCTGGAATCTCACGGTTGGATTATCAACCGAGACAAGTCACCCCTAAAAACCAGTCAAAAGTCTGGAATACTTGGGGCTAAGGTTGGATTCAGGCCAGAGAAAAATATTCTTGCCTCGAGGAAAGGTGTTGTCTTTGAAAGATTTGATCCACTTAGTGGGTACAAAAAAGACAGCCGTCCATACGCCTGTATATGAGGCTGCTGGGAAAGATGGTGGCATCATTCGAAGCAGTACCCTACGGTCAATTCCATTCAAGGAATTTGCAAGGGGCCATACTGTCAGCCTGGAACAAAAAAGTTCAGGCCCTAGACTTACAATGTCCTTGTCCCCTTCCGTTCGCAAGAGCCTCCGTTGGTGGTTGGTTCCCCAGAATCTGGAAAAAAGGAAATCCTTCAGTCCGATTTCTTGGAAGGTGGTCACTACAGATGCCAGCCTTATAGGCTGGGGAGCTGTACTGGAGCAATGGTCTCTCCAGGGCAGATGGTCGGATGCAGAAAAGGCCCTTCCCATCAATCTCTTAGAGATACGAGCAGCCCGGTATGCCCTAGTAGCATGGACATCCAAACTCCAAGGGTCCCCTGTCAGAATTCAATCAGACAATGCCACAGCAGTGGCATATATCAATCATCAGGGGGGCACCAGGAGTCGTGCAGCCCAGAGGGAAGTAAATTACATCCTGAAATGGGCAGAAAAATATGTCCCAGCCATATCTGCGGTATTCATTCCAGGAGTGGAGAATTGGAAGGCGGACTTTCTAAGTCGCCAGCAATTAGGCCCAGAGGAAGGGTCCCTTCACCCCGAGGTTTTCTGGACAATATGTCAGCGGTGGGGAACATCGGATGTAGATCTTCTAGCATCCAGATTCAACGCAAAGGGGGACAGGTTTGTCTCTCGGACAAGGGATCCCCTAGCTTGCGGCTCGGATGCCCTAGTGTTCCCTTGGGATCAGTTCAAGCTGATATATGCATTCCCACCGCCACAATTGTTACCTCGATTACTCCGCAGAATCAGGGTAGAAAAGAAACCAGGGATTCTGGTGGCTCCAGCGTGGCCCCGAAGAGCATGGTACGCGGAGATTGTAAAAATGTCTGTGGGGAGTCCTTGGACTCTCCCACGTCGTCCGGACCTGCTTTCGCAAGGACCGATATACCACCCTTCCTTACCAGCCCTAGGTTTGACGGCCTGGCTATTGAAGCCCACATTCTAAAAAAGAGAGGGCTCTCTAATGCTGTGGTATCTACCATGATCAATGCCAGGAAGCCGGTATCCAGGCAGATCTACTATAGAATCTGGAAGGCGTACATCGCGTGGTGTGAGGCCAAGAAATGGCATCCACATAAGTACGTAATAGGTAGGATTCTGGACTTCCTACAGTGGGCTGTAGATAGGAAGCTTGCCTTGAGTACTATCAAGGGTCAGATTTCGGCCTTGTCAATATTTTTTCAAAGGCCCTTGGCTTCGCATTCACTAGTCAAAGCCTTTATACAAGGAGTGATGCGTATTAGTCCTCCGGTTAATATTCCCATATGTCCATGGGATCTAAACTTTGTTCTGTCGGTTCTACAGAAACAACCATTTGAACCATTACAGCATATTTCCTTGGTGCTTCTCACCAGGAAATTGATTTTTCTAGTAGCCATTTGTTCGGCTAAAAGAGTATCGGAATTAGCAGCTATGTCCTGTAAGGAGCCATATCTGGTTATCCATAAGGACAGAGTAGTGTTACGTCCTCATCCAGCCTTTCTTCCTAAGGTGGTATCGAGGTTTCATTTGAACCAAGATGTGGTTCTTCCTTCTTTTTTTCCCCAAACCTACTTCGGTAGAGGAAAAGTTATTGCATTCTTTGGATGTAGTAAGAGCAGTTAAAGCTTATCTAAAAGCCACTGCTCAGATTCGCAGAACGGATACTTTGTTTATTCTGCCGGAAGGCCCCAGAAAGGGTCAGGCAGCGTCAAAATCTACTTTAGCCAAGTGGATTCGACAGGTCATTATGCAAGCTTATGGCTTGAGAAGGAGACCGCCTCCGTTCAAAGTTAGAGCGCACTCCACGAGAGCAGTTGGAACTTCATGGGCAGTGCATCACCAGGCCTCCCTGGCTCAAATCTGTAAGGCCGCAACATGGTCTTCAGTTCACACGGTTACTAGGTTCTACCAGGTGGACGTTAGAAGTCAGGAGGATGTCGCCTTTGGGCGCAGTGTGTTGCAGGCCGCAAAAGATCCTCATGTCTGATAGCGCTCAGCTTATATATGGTGTATCCCCCCCCCCCTCATTTGGCATTGCTTTAGGACATCCCATTAGTAATGACTATGTCGCTCTGTGTCCCGTGATGTACGAGAAAGAAAATAGGATTTTTATAACAGCTTACCTGTAAAATCCTTTTCTTGGAGTACATCACGGGACACAGAGCTCCCGCCCCTCTTTGGGGACACTTATTGCTTTGCTACAAAACTGAGGTGCTCCCGGATGGGAGGGGCTTATATAGGGGAGGGTACTTCCGGTTTTGGAAGTTGCCAGTGCCAGCACCTGACGGTATCTATATAACCCATTAGTAATGACTATGTCGCTCTGTGTCCCATGATGTACTCCAAGAAAAGGATTTTACAGGTAAGCTGTTATAAAAATCCTATTTTTTTTCCATTTTTGGCTAAATTATGGAAGAGTTAAAACCACATTCTTTTTTTTTTTTTACCATCTGTGTCCCATTGTGAGGTCCCATAGACACAACAGGCAGTTAGAGAGAAATGCCCTAGGAGACAGTTGCCACCAGAACCGGAGTCCCACGATGAAGCATATGGGATAGAGGACATGGGTCTGGAGGAGGATAGAGGACATGGGTCTGGAGGAGGATAGAGGACATGGGTCTGGAGGAGGATAGAGGACATGGGTCTGGAGGAGGATAGAGGACATGGGTCTGGAGGAGGATAGAGGACATGGGTCTGGAGGAGGATAGAGGACATGGGTCTGGAGGAGGATAGAGGACATGGGTCTGGAGGAGGATAGAGGACATGGGTCTGGAGGAGGATAGAGGACATGGGTCTGGAGGAGGATAGAGGACATGGGTCTGGAGGAGGATAGAGGACATGGGTCTGGAGGAGGATAGAGGACATGGGTCTGGAGGAGGATAGAGGACATGGGTCTGGAGGAGGATAGAGGACATGGGTCTGGAGGAGGATAGAGGACATGGGTCTGGAGGAGGATAGAGGACATGGGTCTGGAGGAGGATAGAGGACATGGGTCTGGAGGAGGATAGAGGACATGGGTCTGGAGGAGGATAGAGGACATGGGTCTGGAGGAGGATAGAGGACATGGGTCTGGAGGAGGATAGAGGACATGGGTCTGGAGGAGGATAGAGGACATGGGTCTGGAGGAGGATAGAGGACATGGGTCTGGAGGAGGATAGAGGACATGGGTCTGGAGGAGGATAGAGGACATGGGTCTGGAGGAGGATAGAGGACATGGGTCTGGAGGAGGATAGAGGACATGGGTCTGGAGGAGGATAGAGGACATGGGTCTGGAGGAGGATAGAGGACATGGGTCTGGAGGAGGATAGAGGACATGGGTCTGGAGGAGGATAGAGGACATGGGTCTGGAGGAGGATAGAGGACATGGGTCTGGAGGAGGATAGAGGACATGGGTCTGGAGGAGGATAGAGGACATGGGTCTGGAGGAGGATAGAGGACATGGGTCTGGAGGAGGATAGAGGACATGGGTCTGGAGGAGGATAGAGGACATGGGTCTGGAGGAGGATAGAGGACATGGGTCTGGAGGAGGATAGAGGACATGGGTCTGGAGGAGGATAGAGGACATGGGTCTGGAGGAGGATAGAGGACATGGGTCTGGAGGAGGATAGAGGACATGGGTCTGGAGGAGGATAGAGGACATGGGTCTGGAGGAGGATAGAGGACATGGGTCTGGAGGAGGATAGAGGACATGGGTCTGGAGGAGGATAGAGGACATGGGTCTGGAGGAGGATAGAGGACATGGGTCTGGAGGAGGATAGAGGACATGGGTCTGGAGGAGGATAGAGGACATGGGTCTGGAGGAGGATAGAGGACATGGGTCTGGAGGAGGATAGAGGACATGGGTCTGGAGGAGGATAGAGGACATGGGTCTGGAGGAGGATAGAGGACATGGGTCTGGAGGAGGATAGAGGACATGGGTCTGGAGGAGGATAGAGGACATGGGTCTGGAGGAGGATAGAGGACATGGGTCTGGAGGAGGATAGAGGACATGGGTCTGGAGGAGGATAGAGGACATGGGTCTGGAGGAGGATAGAGGACATGGGTCTGGAGGAGGATAGAGGACATGGGTCTGGAGGAGGATAGAGGACATGGGTCTGGAGGAGGATAGAGGACATGGGTCTGGAGGAGGATAGAGGACATGGGTCTGGAGGAGGATAGAGGACATGGGTCTGGAGGAGGATAGAGGACATGGGTCTGGAGGAGGATAGAGGACATGGGTCTGGAGGAGGATAGAGGACATGGGTCTGGAGGAGGATAGAGGACATGGGTCTGGAGGAGGATAGAGGACATGGGTCTGGAGGAGGATAGAGGACATGGGTCTGGAGGAGGATAGAGGACATGGGTCTGGAGGAGGATAGAGGACATGGGTCTGGAGGAGGATAGAGGACATGGGTCTGGAGGAGGATAGAGGACATGGGTCTGGAGGAGGATAGAGGACATGGGTCTGGAGGAGGATAGAGGACATGGGTCTGGAGGAGGATAGAGGACATGGGTCTGGAGGAGGATAGAGGACATGGGTCTGGAGGAGGATAGAGGACATGGGTCTGGAGGAGGATAGAGGACATGGGTCTGGAGGAGGATAGAGGACATGGGTCTGGAGGAGGATAGAGGACATGGGTCTGGAGGAGGATAGAGGACATGGGTCTGGAGGAGGATAGAGGACATGGGTCTGGAGGAGGATAGAGGACATGGGTCTGGAGGAGGATAGAGGACATGGGTCTGGAGGAGGATAGAGGACATGGGTCTGGAGGAGGATAGAGGACATGGGTCTGGAGGAGGATAGAGGACATGGGTCTGGAGGAGGATAGAGGACATGGGTCTGGAGGAGGATAGAGGACATGGGTCTGGAGGAGGATAGAGGACATGGGTCTGGAGGAGGATAGAGGACATGGGTCTGGAGGAGGATAGAGGACATGGGTCTGGAGGAGGATAGAGGACATGGGTCTGGAGGAGGATAGAGGACATGGGTCTGGAGGAGGATAGAGGACATGGGTCTGGAGGAGGATAAGGACATGGGTCTGGAGGAGGAGGGAGGACATGGGTCTGGAGGAGGAGGGAGGACATGGGTCTGGAGGAGGAGGGAGGACATGGGTCTGGAGGAGGAGGGAGGACATGGGTCTGGAGGAGGAGGGAGGACATGGGTCTGGAGGAGGAGGGAGGAGATGGGTCTGGAGGAGGAGGGAGGAGATGGGTCTGGAGGAGGAGGGAGGAGATGGGACTGGAGGAGGAGGGAGGAGATGGGACTGGAGGAGGAGGGAGGAGATGGGACTGGAGGAGGAGGGAGGAGATGGGACTGGAGGAGGAGGGAGGAGATGGGACTGGAGGAGGAGGGAGGAGATGGGTCTGGAGGAGGAGGGAGGAGATGGGTCTGGAGGAGGAGGGAGGAGATGGGTCTGGAGGAGGAGGGAGGAGATGGGTCTGGAGGAGGAGGGAGGAGATGGACATGTGATCGGGGAGATGACACTGAAAGAGGAGGACGTGGGATGGGACTCTGTGGGACTGCCAGTGGGCGGCCCCTGGGGAATGTTGATGGTCAGGTCCAGGGAATGGGGGGGGGCCCAGGCCTGGCCCTGTGTAAGGGATCCCAAAATTTCTGATGGCGGCCCTGCCCACAGGTATGGTATATACATTGTTACATTGGTCTAAGCTTTACCAACGTAACTACTGTATGCATGTATGTATGTATGAATATCCATACCGGAATTGTTCTTTAACTCTGTCAAAATCTAGCAATTTGTAAAACGCATAATATGCATAATGAGGGTTCGGTAATAGGTTGCAGAGTATAATTTTGGCATTGTTCTTCATCATTTCCTAGGATAGAATTTTTACAGCTTTTTTCTTTTCACACAGTACTACATACATTTTTAGATATTTGCACTATTGTGTCTAAAATGGATCATGCGCTACATGCAAACACATGGAAATTCATCATCAAGTGAGTAAACACACATTGGTTTATTGTCTAAAATGAAATGTACAAACCTGTGTCTGTTTTGAACTATTACTGTATTTATTGGCGTATAACACTCACTTTTTTACCCTGAAAATAGAGGGTAAACTTTGCCTGAGTGTTATACGCAGGGGGCTGTGGAAAGTTTTTTCCTGAAACTTCCCTCTTGAAGTTAGGGTGCGTGTTATATGCTGATAAATACGGTATATTTTTTAGCTTCCAATAAGCTATTAGACTTACATATGTTTTACTTTTCTCATCGTAATTAGTCATTGTAAGCATGGTTTATGTTAATGATGCATTTACCCTACCTTTACTGTTGCTTTTTTTTGTTTAGCTACATAAACCTTGATTTCTTAAAGTGGAGCTCCAGCCCCCCCCCCCAAAAAAAAAATACTGTAGCTGCTGACCTTTAATATTAGGACACTTGCCCGTTCAGGGTTCCTACGATGTCGGCACCCCTGCCGATTTTTTTTTTTAATCGCCTTGAGTGCTGCCGCCACTATTCCTTGCCTTGCGGCTTCACAGCTGGCTCCCTACTGCACATGCCCGGATCGCGCATTGCTTTCTGAATGGCCCGGCAGTGGAAGGTGGAGGGGGGCCAAACTTACGGCCCATCACGCCACTACGCGGTCTCCCGGAAGTGGGGACGGGTAATTGTCAACAACAAATATGGCAGAGGAGGGTGGGAGGAAGCAAACAAGCAGAGCTTCCCCTATTGTTCATGAAGGCACACAAGAACAGTAGAATTCAGGAACATTGTTTTATATTTCTGCCATTAGGAGAGTTTAAACACAAAAAGCCGATGGCCAGCCAGTATAACCCCTTCCATTCTTATAATGCTTTAATTATATTCTAGGGTGTTGGACATCTTTTCTCTCCCGAGAGAAGCAAACCTCTTTACAGAGGGGTCTCGGATTCTGTCATTCCTACCCTTCTTTGTCTGGTTTCATCACAGGCACTTAAATCCCAGAAATTACTCTGTGCCTTGCATTCAAGCCTTTCTACAATCAGGTTTTGACCAGAATTTAGCCTTAAAGGGGAGTTCCAGCCTTTTTTTATGTTTATTAAAAGTCAGCAGCTGCAAAAAGTGTAGCTGCTGGCTTTTAATAAACATACACTTAACTTGCACCACTGTCCAGCGATGCCCGGGAGCTCTGCTCCTCTCCCCCCCCCTTCCCTGCCGGCACCTCCATTCATAGTGTGGGCACTCGGCCGTGACAGCTTTAGGCTTCACGGCCGAGCGCTCACTGCGCATGCGCGAACGGCGCAGCCCTCTCTGAGTGGCCAAGCGATCGCCTGGGACCTGTCACGTCCCAGATGATCGCCTACAGGGAGGGGCCGCCAAAAGGCGATATGACGTGTCGACTAGGCGGCCCCAGGGCGGAAGGAGGAAGTGGGACTGGAAGTCCCACTCCTACTGAAGCCCCCCCCCCCAAAAAAAATTACATGCCAAATGTGGCATGTAAGGGGGCGAGGAGTGGATTAAGCGGAAGTTCCAAATTTGGGTGGAACTCTGCTTTAAGCCCTCTGAAAGGAAAATTTTCAACCGTGTCCATTGTTTTGTTTTTCAAAATCCTCTGGCTTTGCTCTGCCTTGTCAAAACCTTTATTCAGAGTGTATTTGGCCTTTTTCAGCACCGTCAACTTGGTTCTCTCTGTCCTTCAAAACCACCCTTTGAACCCATTTAGGGATATCTTTTTAGATGGCCTCAACTGCAAGGTGGCATTTTTGGTAGCTATCATGTCTATCAGACCTGTCTCCAAGTTAGCAGCTCTCTCCTGTAATGGGCCATTCTTAATTATTCCCAATTACAAGGCAGTCTTATGCCCAAGACCATTCTTTTTGTTCTAAGGTGATCAGTCTTCCACATTCAGTAAAGACATTGGGGTTTATTTACTAAAGCTAGAGAGTGCAAAATTGGTCACAGTTCTGCATATAAACCAATCGTATTTCAGGTTTTATTGCCAAAGCTTAATTGAACAAGCTGAGTGGTTTCTATGTAGAATTGAAACTAATTTTGCACTCTTTAGCTTTAGTAAATAAATCCCATTGTTCTTCCATCTTTATGCTCTGCTGTGCTGTAGTCCGAGCCTTAACCTAAAAATATAGGCAAAACCCTTTTTTTTTTTTTTCCCATAGAGCAAGGGAGGGTTATTATAACCCCTGTCAGATTTTTGTTTTTCAGCATCTGTGTCCCATTTCAGAGATTCACTTTCTGTCCTATAGTCAAACAGGAGGTGAGAGGAAATCCCTGCAAATTAAGGGAATCATTTGGGGACCCCTAGGTCACCAGAACTAGTGTCCCCATTGGAAGATGTTCCTATTCGTTTTTTGGGGGCAACCCAAAATTCATTTTTTTTTTTACTTTCAATGATAATGATAAACATGACAAATAGAGAGGGTGAATCTCCTTAACGGGGGCACAGACAGCAATAAAAACGGACAGGGGTTCTAATCCCTATCCACTCTATACAAAACAAAAAGTTTTGATTTTTATTTATACATTTAAGAGTCTACATCAAAGCAACAGCTTCAATCAGGAAGACCGATTCCCTATTTGTTCTGTTCTCAGGACCTCATAAGGGACACACTGCTTTTAAGTCCACTATCACTTGATGGATAGGAAATCTAATTGCTAGCGCTTACACTGTCAAGGACCAATCTCCTTTTACGCACCCATTCCACCAGATCATTTGGAGTTTCCTGGGCATTCCGGCACCAGGCCTCTGTAGCCCAGCTTTGTAAGGCCACCACCTAGTGCGCTGTTCATACCCTTTCAGAGTTCTACCAGGTGGATGTCCAGTCTTCTGCACATTTCGGCCACAAGGTTGCAGAGGCACTCTGAAGTTGGGTCTATTGCCCCTTGTTGTTGGGCCTAGTAGCACAGTTCTGTTTGTCTAGCTGTTGCCCACTCTACTTATTTATTAAAGTGATTGTAAAGGGAGAAGGTTTTTTATCTTGATGCATTCTACTTTTTCCCTCTAAAAATTATTTGTTATGCTGCTGAGCTGTTACTGGTTTGCAGCTTTTCAGATCAGCTGATTCTTGCTCCTTGGAGGCTGGTTAGACTGAGGAGTGCAGAGCTAGCTTTAATGTGACTTTGCGGGTCTTGGGCTGTGATACAGCCTCCGGTGTAATCATGATCCCTGAATCGTCCCTATGGAATATGCCTGTGATTTGGGCAAGGATGGCCTAGTGTGGCATGTTCACTGGGTTCTGAATGGGCACTCCCCAGTACTTGGTTACTGTGCTTGTTAGCCGCAAAGTGGTTTTCGTGACAGCGCCTGTGGTAAGTCTGGGGCTTTGTCCCTGTATGCACAGTGCACATTATCAGTTTTATGTTGTTTTCCCCTGCATGGGTTAACACACCAGAGAATTAAGTGCTGTTTCACTCACAGCTGTGCTGCACACACACTTGCACTGCTTCTTCCTGTCTTTCAGAGTGAGATATTTTCCTACTACGGCTGTATGGCAGGGCTGAAATGAAAGTAGTCCCGCAAACCACTCCAGCTCCCGATCCCCTAGCAGCTGCAGGGTGGCCTGCATCATCCCTCCCGGAAGATCCGATACTGACAACTTGAGTCATTGTTCCTTTTTTTTTTTTTTTTTTGAGTCCACTCACTCCTCTGAGTCTTCCTTGGCTCCCTCGGATTTGGCTCCCTCCTCTGCTCTATCAAGAAAGGAGTGTTCTTCAGCTACGCAGGATTTCATGTCCAAAATATCTGCCATGACAGCAGACTCAGAACTCAGGGGCCACAAGCATATTTCTACACTCTGTCCTCAGAATCTCTCTAACACTCCTGTAGCAGCCATAGCACAGTTACATGTTGACGAAGAGTCATTGCCCTATTTTTTTTTTTTTTTTTTATGAATTTGTGCCTGAGGAGCCTTAGTCAGCTTGCATGCCTCCAAGAGGTTAGGATACCATTTTAGTCATCATTGATGTGGTGCCTTCATATTTAAAACAGGAGAAACCTCCATCTAAAACCACCCTTATTACCATTCTGAGCTCCCTTTATAGGTCCTAAGGCTATCAAAACCTTTTCAGGGCATTTGTTACTGAAACGCTACCATGGAGGTAGAGTTTATAAGAAGTGTACTGTTCCCCTTGTGGAACCAGCCATTTCTGGCCTAAACAAGGCAGACTGTTCCTGTTGAGGACATTTTGGTGTTTAAAAGATCGAGCTGACAAGCATCTGAAAATGCAGTCCTGGTTTTCCTGAGCAGGCCCTGCCATACAAGCGGTTATCGATGTCATAGCAATTTGCCAGATACTGGAGGTGTGGTCTAAGAAGATATCTAAGGAACCCGATGCCATCCCTGAGCAGTCAGTTACAGGGCGTTTGCAGTTTATACCTTTTTAACAAGAGAAAATTACTGTGCTAATAAACAGAAGAAAAGCTGTTCGCACCACAATTGACAAATATTGTGTAAAACCTTATAGCTTACAAGTGCTGCACTAGACAATTCATTAAGTGAACGGCTAATGGACTGTAAGGACTGGCATTGCTGAATAGGGCCCTTATAACAGGGCAGGTCATGTAGTCGAAGCAACTGCAAGAGACAAAGGATAGTCTGAGTACCCCTGATGTGTAGAAAGTGGGGCGCCGAAAGCCCCAATAATTGAGTACTAATAAGGTCAATAGGCCAGTGCTGGAAATGACATGCTAATATAAGTGCTAACGTACACTATAAAGTACCCAAGGTGATAAAGGTTGTGACAAGATAAGGTAATTGTTACAATACGGAGGGGGGGGGGGAGAAAGTGGAGGGGGATGAGAATGTAAGTGTAGTGCGGTAAGCGGTTTAGGACAAAATGGCCAAAATACCCCATTTAAAATTAGTTAGTGCAATATTAAACCATGGTGGTAAAAGGTGTAGATAAAGGGTGTGGCGGACTCACTAATAGAAGCACAGTGCCCAATAGTGGTATTGATAACTTGATTGCAGTTAACAAAAATGGGGGGGGGGTGTTGTATCCCCACAGTAGTAAAGGTATTGGATGAGGGGGAGGTCGCAACCTGCAAAGATAGGGTAGTACAGCATTGTATAAAAGTGGGGGTGGAGATCAGCTTAAGGTTCTAAGTGTAGGTAACACATAAGATTCCTATAGGGTCGGAAAGATTTCTGATCCATTGAGACACATAGCTTTCCGTAAAGCCTAGTGAATGTTGCTGAATTAGCTCCACTTAATAGACACAATCATAGTATAAATGATTGTAGCCGATTTGGCCAAACTCCCTCATACAATAAAATGACACCATAAAACAGACTAACTGTAGATTAATACTAATAGGACCTAACTAGCCAGTGCCGAAAGTGACCATATGTCCAAATAACTCAGAGGACAATCTCGAAGATGATGAGGGGGGGGGGGGGTGAAGGGAAGAAAAGGGAGGGGTGGGGGGGTTTAGGAAAGGGGGGAAAGAAGGGAGGGGGGAGATGGGAAGAGGGGGACAAAGGAGGGGGGTGGAGGAGGAAGAAAAGGGAAGGGGGAGAGGAGAAGAAAGTAAAGGGATGAAGGGGAGGAAGGAAAGTGAGAAAAAAAGGAGAGGGGGGGGTAGGAGGAAAAGGAAAGTGCCCAGCACCCTAATTGGATAGAAACAAAACAAGATGTAATCAGGGAGATCCGGTGACGTCACGGACACCGGCGGGGCTTGCCGTGCCCATCTGAAGGGCTCCTTTGCTGTGCCTTCATATCTGCATGCTGGCGGGACCTTACTATCTGCCACACGCAAGGGCTGTTACACTTCCATCTATCAACCTGGGATTCTACAGCCATCCACTGGGAGTTGTGATAGTTCCCTTTACGGGACATCTACATGCCAACAGACTGATGTTAACCCCTCCTCATCTAGTTTCAGCAGTGGTATCGTTGTACACATTTTTATACCAGTATCATACTTAGCTACATGTTTTTATGACTGCTTTTGCTACCGTTTGGTATTACTCGCACCATTTTTACAGTTTATGTAGCTACATCGATTTTATCTCCAGTGCAATATTTATTTTGTTACCTACTTGAAGACTATAAAAGTTTTAATGCTATTCCCATCGTGCGCTGCCTTTGTGTGTTTTTTGTATCCTGCTATCCATTTTTCCAGTGGTTGGTGCTGCACTGGGAATCAGCCTGCAAGGAGATCAGCTAAAAATAGTTGGATCTATGTGCGTTATAATTAATCGAAATTAGTCGATTAAAAAAAAAATCGATTAATCGAACACGAAAATTTTAATCAGTAACAGCCCTAATATATATATATAGGTCCGGCCATGCGGGTAACTACCCAACACGGATTGTGGGATTCTGTCAATACAATGGATATCAATTAATATCAGGTAAAAGGTAATGCCCCTAGGAACCAAGGAGATCGGAAATTTTTCTGACCCTATAGGAATCTTATGTGTTTAAAAAGTGTCTTTCGCGCTACTAAAGAGTAAAAAAGAATAGGAACTGAGGTATATATCAATGGCTGCAAAATCAATCTGTGTTCACTCTACACATAAATTGCATAACAAAAAGGGGGGGGGGGATTGTGCGCTAATGTGTAATACTAAAACCCACACCTAAATATGTGACAATGTGACTATATAATAAAACACAAGTGAACATAAACCACTACCAAATATAATAGTGAATATATAGCATAAATGTGACTGCCAAATAAATCAATGGTGTATACAGTAGGTGCCGCCGATATTGAATATCTATCGCGCTCCCATCGCCGAGATTCTCGGCGACAGGAGTGCCGAGATCTCGGCAGCAGGGTGGCGACACGTGTCGCGCTCGCTGCAATAGCGAGGAGACTGCCATGGAAGAAACCTCCAATGGTGTAGTATTTTCAATAAAAATAGGGTTTTATTAAGAGTAAAAAGGTGGACTCTTACATTACAACTAAATAAAGCAAGCCATACAGAGAATCGCGGCGTGATGAGCGCCGTCTTACTGTTATTCTGCTGTTCTCGATCTTGGATGCAGTGCCGCAATCCTTCCCTACGGCGTTGCGTCACATACAGTACCTCGTGACTTCTTCAGGGGACTGAAGAAGTCACGAGGTACGTGACGTAACGCCGTAGGGAAGGATTGCGGCACTGCATCCAAGATCGAGAACAGCAGAATAACAGTAAGACGGCGCTCATCACGCCGCGATTCTCTGTATGGCTTGCTTTATTTAGTTGTAATGTAAGAGTCCACCTTTTTACTCTTAATAAAACCCTATTTTTATTGAAAATACTACACCATTGGAGGTTTCTTGTCTGTCCCCTCTTGAGCTCTGGGTTGAAGTTCCGTCCCCCTCCCCCTCCCCTCCTTCCATTTATAGGCAGCGTGAGTGGTGGTGGCCAGACCTCTGTTGCACCAGAGTGGAGAGGATATAAAGAGAGAAACAAGACCCCATGTTATGCCAGTTATCTTTTGAAGTGAGGTGAGACTACTGGGAGACAGGTGTAGGATTCACCAAGGGTTCAATACTACAATTTAGTATTTAAATAGAAGACCCTAACTCCATGTCAGATCACCATCGATTGGAGATACCTGATTGATGCCTTATGGACTTTAAGATCTCATTTATCACTGTTTAATTGCAATATTGAACCTTGTTTATATGCACTTTATCAATATTCATTTATGCTCACTTTGGTATTTCAGCTTTGCACTTAACCACTTAACGACCGCCCACTGTAAATATACGTCGGCAGAATGGCACCGACAGGCAGAATCACGTACATATACGTGATTGCCTTTGTATAGTTGGGGGGTCCGATCGGACCCCCCTTCTTTACAGTGGGTGGTCGTTTTACCTTCGGGAGCGATCCGGCATGAGGGGACGGCCGTTCGATTCCGGCCACCCCCTCTCGATCGCTCCCGGCGAATGAGAGAGCTTCCCCTGCCTGCCAGGCAGGAGGAAGTGATGTCATCTCTCCTGCGGCGCTCACATATACCGAGCGCCGTACAGGAGAAGATGCAGGTTAGTACACAAAACAGCACACTGGCACCAGGACACATAGGCACATAAATCGCCCCCCCCCAGACACCCCCAGATCACCCCCCAGCCCCCAGTCACAGTGTCACTGATTGCAGTGACCATTTATTTAGTGATCACTGCAATTTGTGACTGTAAAAGTGTCACTACGTTTAGTTTTAGGTCCAGTGTAGCCCCCTAACCCCCCCCCCCCCTAATAAAGGTTTAACCCCCCAGATAACCCTTTCACCCCCTAGCACCGCCGTCGCTAAGCAATCATTTTTCTGATCGATGTCTTAGCGTCGGCGATGCTGATCGGTAGCCAGTAATTTTTTTTAGGTTCGCCGCAGGTTTTTATAGCGTCGGGTACCCCCATATATTACCTAATAAAGGTTTAACCCCCTTGATCACCCCCCAGGTAACCCTTTTACCCCCTAGCACCGCCGTCGCTATGCAATCATTTTTCTGATCGATGTCTTAGCGTCGGTGATGCTGATCGGTAGCCAGTAATTTTTTTTAGGTTCGCCGCAGGTTTTTATAGCGTCGGGTACCCCCATATATTACCTAATAAAGGTTTAACCCCTTGATCGCCCCCCAGGTAACCCTTTCACCCCCTATCACCACTGTCACTAAGCGATAATTTTTCTGATCGATGTCTTGGCGTCGGCGATGCTGATCGGTAGCCAGTAATTTTTTTTAGGTTCGCCACAGGTTTTTATAGCGTCAGGTACCCCCATATATTATCTAATAAAGGTTTAACCCCCTGATCGCCCCCCAGGTAACCCTTTCACCCCCTATCACCACTGTCGCTAAGCGATCGTTTTTATGATCGTTGTCTTAGTGTCGGTGATGCCGATAGGTAGCCAGTAATTTTTTTTTTAGGTTCGCCGTCAGGTTTTTATATAGCGTCAGGTACCCCCATATATTACCTAATAAAGGTTTTAACCCCCTAATTGCCCCTAGTTAACCCTTTCACCAGTGATCATCATATAAGTGTTACGGGTGACGCTGGTTAGTTAGTTTGCTTTTTATAGTGTCAGGGCACCCGCCGTATATAACCCAATAAAGGTTTAACCCCCTGATCGCCCGGCGGGTGATATCAATTAGGTTTTAGCGTCAGAGAGGGTCTGCGTCACACCCCAGGCAGCGTCAGGTTAGTGCCAGTAGCACCAACACCCACGCGTGAAGCATACACCCCCCTTAGTGGTATAGTATCTGATCAGCTCAATATCTGATCTGATCAGATCTATACTAGCGTCCCCAGCAGTTTAGGGTTCCCAAAAACGCAGTGTTAGCGGGATCAGCCCAGATACCTGCTAGCACCTGCGTTTTGCCCCTTCGTCCAGCCCAGGCCACCCAAGTGCAGTATCGATCGATCACTGTCACTTACAAAACACAACACACATAACTGCAGCGTTCGCAGAGACAGGCCTGATCCCTGCGACTCCAGTGCTGTAGGAGGTGATTTCACCACCACAGTTAAAAAAAAAAAAAGCATATATGCCGAAGCATTGGGGCAGCAGGAGCTGAGGAGCGATTTTGATCCTAATGCCGCGTACATACGGTCGAAATTCCGACGGAGGCTTGCCCGTGGAAAAGTCTGACCATGTGTACGCGGCATAACTTTTGCGAGAAGATGCCCCCATGCTACGGCATATATAAATGGTGCATGTATGCCCATCATTAGAAGTGGGTGGATGAAGGGCGGTATTCTAATGGTGGGCATACCCACCGATCAATCTTTTTTTTTCGTTCAGCCAACAGGCTGCATGAAAAAAAAGATTACAATACATGTCCAACAAGGACCAGCAACGTACTGGTATGTTGCTGGACTTTGAATGTTTATACCAGAATGATGCCTGCGGGTTTAGGTATCATCTTGGTATCATTCTTTTCAGCCAGCGGCCGGCTTTCATGTAAAAGCAATCCTAGTGGCTAATTAGCCTCTGGACTGCTTTTACAAGCAGTGGGAGGGAATGTCCCCCCCCCCCCCCGAAAATAAAAAGCGCCATTGGGAAAGCATTTTATCACACCGATCTTGGTGTGGTCAGATGCTTTGAGGGCAGAGGAAAGATCTAGGGTCCAATAGACCCCAGTTTTTTCAAAAAAGAGTACCTGTCATTACCTATTGCTATCATAGGTGATATTTACATTCCCTGAGATAACAATAAAAGTGATATAAATAAATATGGAAGCAACAGTTTAAAAATAAAATAAAAAAGCAAAATTAATAATAAAAAAAAAAACAAAAAGCACCCCTGTCCTGCCCTGCTCTTGCCCAATGGCGAACGCAAGCGTCGGTCTGGCGTCATATGTAAACAGCAATTGCACCATGCATGTGAGGTATCACCGCGAAGGTCAGATCGAGGGCAGTAATTTTAGCAGTAGACCTCCTCTGTAAATCTAACGGGGTAACCTGTAAATGCTTTTAAAGGCTTTTAAAAATGTATGTAGTTTGTCGCCAATGCGCGTTTGTGCGAAATTTTAAAGCATGTCGTGTTTGGTATCTATGTACTTGGCCTAAGATCATCTTTTTTATTTCATCAAACATTTGGGCAATATAGTGTGTTTTAGTGCATTAAAATTAAAAAAAGTGTATTTTTTCCCCAAAAAATGCGTTTGAAAAATCGCTGCGCAAATACTGTGTAGGAAAAAAAAATGCAACACCCACCATTTTATTCTGTAGGGCCTTTGCTTTAAAAATATATATAATGTTTGGGGGTTCAACATAATTTTCTTGCAAAAAAAAATATGTTTTCATGTAAACAAAAAGTGTCAAAAAGGGCTTTGTCTTCAAGTGGTTAGAAGAGTGGATGTAAGCTTCCTAATGTTGTGTATAAAATGCCAGAACAGTTCAAAACCCCCCCAAATGACCCCATTTTGGAAAGTAGACACCCCAAGCTATATACTGAGAGGCATGTCGAGTCCATGGAATATTTTATATGTTGACACAAGTTGCGGGAAAAAAAGACATTTTTTTTTTTTTTGCACAAAGTTGTCACTAAATGATATATTGCTCAAACATGCCATGGGCATATGTGGAATTACACCCCAAAATACATTCTGTTGCTTCTCCTGAGTACGGGGATACCACATGTGTGAGACTTTTTGGGAGCCTAGCCGCGTACGGGACCCCAAAAACCAATCACCGCCTTCAGGCTTTCTAAGGGTGTCAATTTTTGATTTCACTTCTCACTGCCTATCACAGTTTCGGAGGCCATGGAATGCCCAGATGGCACAAACCCCCCCCCCCCAAATGACCCCATTTTGGAAAGTAGACACCCCAAGCTATTTGCTGAGAGGTATTGTGAGTATTTTGCAGATCTCGCTTTTTGTCACAAAGTTTTGAAAATTGAAAAAAAAAAAAAAAAAAAAAATGTTCTTTCTTCATTTTCAAAAACAAATGAGAGCTGTAAAATACTCACCATGCCTCTCAGCAAACAGCTTGGGGTGTCTACTTTCCAAAATGGGGTCATTTGGGGGGGTTTTGTGCTATTTTGGCATTTTATGGCCTTCAAAACTGTGATAGGTATCGAGGAGTGAAATCAAAAATTTGCGCCCTTAGAAATCCTGGAGGCGGTGCTTGGTTTCCGGGGCCCCGTACGTGGCTAGGCTCCTAAAAAGTCCCACACATGTGGTATCCCCGTACTCAGGAGAAGCAGCAGAATGTATTTTGGGGTGCAATTTCACATATAACCATGGCATGTGTGAGCAATATATCATTTAGTGACAACTTTTTGTAATTTTTTATTTTTATTTTTTGTCATTATTCAATCACTTGGGACAAAAAAAAAATATTCAATGGGCTCAACAGGCCTCTCAGCAATTTCCTTGGGGAGTCTACTTTCTAAAATGGGGTCATTTGGGGGGGTTTTGTACTGCCCTGTCATTTTAGCACCTCAAGAAATGAGATAGGCAGTCATAAATTAAAAGCTGTGTAAATTCCAGAAAATGTACCCTAGTTTGTAAACGCTATAACTTTTGCGCAAACCAATAAATATACGCTTATTGACATTTTTTTTACTAAAGACATGTGGCTGAATACATTTTGGCCTAAATGTATGACTAAAATTGAGTTTATTCGATTTTTCTTATAACAAAAAGTAGAAAATATCATTTTTTTTCAAAATTTTCGGTCTTTTTCCGTTTATATCACAAAAAATAAAAATCGCAGAGGCAATCAAATACCATTAAAAGAAAGCTCTATTTGTGGGAAGAAAAGGACGCAAATTTCGTTTGGGTACAACATTGCATGTCCGCACAATTTACAGTTAAAGCAGCGCAGTGCAAAATTCTGAATTCACCTCTGGTCCTTTAGCTACCAAATGGTCCGGGGCTTAAGTGGTTAAGCAGTACACTGGTGTATTTTTTAGTATTGATATGTTATATATATATACACCTTTGATTTATTTGGCAGTCACATTTATGCTATATATTCACTATTATATTTGGTAGTGGTTTATGTTCACTTGTGTTTTATTATATTGTCACGTTGTCGCACATTTAGGTGTGGGTTTTAGTATTACACATTAGCGCACAATCCCCCCCCCCTTTTTTGTAATCTTATGTGTTGCCTACACTTAGAACCTTAAGCTGATCTCCACCCCCACTTTTATACAATGCTATACTACCCTATCTTCGCAGGTTGCGACCTCCCCCTCATCCAATAACTTTACTACTGTGCGGATACAACACCCCCCCTTCAATTTTTTGTTAACTGCAATCAAGTTATCAATACCTCTATTGGGCACTGTGCTTCTATTAGTGAGTCCGCCACACCCTTTATCTACACCTTTTACCACCATGGTTTAAATGGGGTATTTTGGGCATTTTGTCCTAAACCTCTTACCGCCCTACACTTACAATTCATCCCCCTCCCTCTCCCCTTTCTCCCCCCCTCCCCCTGTATTGTAACAATTACCTCATCTTGTCACAACCTTCATCACCTTGGGTACTTTATAGTGCACGTTAGCACTTATATTAGCATGTCCTTTCCAGCACTGGCCTATTGACCTTATTAGCTCTCAATTATTGGGGCTTTCGGCGCCCCACTTTCTACACATTTTTCTCATCCCTGTTCTCACTTCCACTACTCAACATTAGGGGTACTCAGACTATCCTTTGTCTCTTGCAGTTTCTTCGACTACATGACCTGCCCTGTTATAAGGGCCCTATTCAGCAATGCCAGTCCTTACAGTCCATTAGCCGTTCACTTTGTGACTATCTCCTATATGTTTCACCAACATATAATGTAATCGCTATTGCGGGACGTAACTCTCCCCCAACTGAATGTTTATTGTTTATATTGTATATCTGTATGTTACCCTTCGGTTTAACCTATATTGTCTGCTGTAATTGGCGACCCCTGGTGGTTGGTGCGGCCCGGGACGTTTGGTCCCTCCCCACAGCGGCGGCCTTGTGTTTCCCCTGGCAGGGGTGACCTCTCAGCCTATCCCCTTCTTGTTCTCCCCGAGCTGGGCTCCCCGCCCCTTGGCTCGTGTTGAACGCGCATGTGCGCTAGCGTATTTACGCACCCGCGCTGCTCAGAGAATCTGACTTGGTGATGTCAGACGCCGCCGTTAGGCGGCGTCACGGGCGTCTCCAGGTTGGGGAGCTCATTTAACGGGCTTCGGCCCATGAAACGAGCACTGCGGATCTCTCCGCTGGTGGTTCCTATATGCGGGGCAGAGACAGGAAGTTGCTATCCCCAACCCTCCAGCGAATTCATTGGTACATTTCCTTGGTTCTCCTTGGTTCCTAGGGGCATTAACTTGTACCTGCTATTAATTGATATCCATTGTTATGACAGAATCCCACAATCCGTGTTGGTTAGTTACCCGCATGGCCAGACCTATATACAGTGCCTTGCGAAAGTATTCAGCCCCCTTGAACTTTTCATCATTTTGCCACATTTCAGGCTTCAAACATAAAGATATAAAATTTAAATTTTTTGTGAAGAATCACCAACAAGTGGGACACAATTGTGAAGTGGAACGAAATCTATTGGATAATTTAAACTTTTTTAGCAAATAAAAAACTGAAAAGTGGTGCGTGCAAAATTATTCGGCCCCTTTACTTTCAGTGCAGCAAACTCACTCCAGAAGTTCAGCGAGGATCTCTTAATGATCCAATGTCTGACTGATGGTGATAAATAGAATCCACCTGTGTGTAATCAAGTCTCTGTATAAATGCACCTGCTCTGTGATAGTCTCAGGGTTCTGTTGAAAGCGCAGAGAGCATCATGAAGACCAAGGAACACACCAGGCAGATCCGTAATACTGTTGTGGAGAAGTTTAAAGCCGGATTTGGATACAAAAAGATTTCCCAAGCTTTAAACATCCCAAGGAGCACTGTGCAAGCGATCATTTTGAAATGGAAGGAGTATCAGACCACTGCAAATCTACCAAGACCTGGCTGTCCCTCTAAACTTTCAGCTCAGACAAGGAGAAGACTGATCAGAGATGCAGCCAAGAGGCCCATGATCACTCTGGATGAACTGCAGAGAACTACAGCTGAGGTGGGAGAGTCTGTCCACAGGACAACAATCAGTCGTACACTGCACAAATCTGGCCTTTATGGAAGAGTGGCAAGAAGAAAGCCATTTCTCAAAGATATCCATAAAAAGTCTTGTCTAAAGTTTGCCACAAGCCACCTGGGAGACACACCAAACATGTGGAAGAAGGTGCTCTGGTCCGATGAAACCAAAATCAAACTTTTTGGCCACAATGCAAAACGATATGTTTGGCGTAAAAGCAACACAGCTCATCACCCTCAACACACCATCCCCACTGTCAAACATGGTGGTGGCAGCATCATGGTTTGGGCCTGCTTTTCTTCAGCAGGGACAGGGAAGATGGTTAAAATTGAGGGGAAGATGGATGCAGCCAAATACAGGACCATTCTGGATGAAAACCTGTTGGAGTCTGCAAAAGACCTGAGACTGGGACGGAGATTTATCTTCCAACAAGACAATGATCCCAAACATACAGCAAAATCTACAAAGAAATGGTTCACAAATAAACGTATACAGGTGTTAGATTGGCCAAGTCAAAGTCCAGACCTGAATCCAATCGAGAATCTGTGGGAAGAGCTGAAAACTGCTGTTCACAAACGCTCTCCATCCAACCTCACTGAGCTCGAGCTGTTTTGCAAGGAAGAATGGGCAAGAATTTCAGTCTCTCGATGTGCAAAAGTGATAGAGACGTACCCCAAGCGACTTGCAGCTGTAATCGCAGCAAAAGGTGGCTCTACAAAGTATTAACGCAAGGGGGCCGAATAATTTTGCACGCCCCACTTTTCATTTTTTTCTTAGTTAAAAAAAGTTTCAAAAAAACAATAGATTTCGTTCCACTTCACAAATGTGTCCCACTTGTTGGCGATTCTTCACAAAAAAATTAAATTTTATATCTTTATGTTTGAAGCCTGAAATGTGGCAAAAGGATGAAAAGTTCAAGGGGCACTTTCCTTCCCCCCCTCTCCTCCTTTTTTCCTCACTTTCCTTCCTTCCCTTTCATCCCTTGTACTTTCTTCTCCTCTCCCCCTTCCCTATTCTTCCTCCTCCACCCCCCTTTCCCATCCCCCTTCTCCCGCTTCCCCCTCCTTTTCCCGTCTCCCCCTCCTTTTCCCGTCTCCCCCTCCTTTTCCCGTCTCCTTTGTCCCCCCCCCCCCTTCATCTCCCTCCTCCCTTCTTTCCCCCCATCTTCTTCCTCTCTTCCCCTCCCGGTTTCCGCCTCCTTTTTCTTTCCTCACTCGCTCCCTTTCCCCCTCCCCCATTTCTCCCCTTTTCTCCCTTCTCCCCCACCCCCTCACTCCCCATCTCTTCCTCACGGGTGTCCTACCCCCCCCCCCTTATTCTATAAGTGTCCATAACTCCTTACCCATATTATGCCTATTTCGAGATCTCCGCACAATCCCCCATGTCCGCCGCGCGGGGTACTTTGCTTGGGCGGTTTGGTGCCACACATGACCACCCATTACTGGGTAAGCCAATTACTCTTTTTATTATTTTTTTCATATGCTGTATTTCTCATGTCGAATCAATTTATGTTTGCTTTACTGTATCGTTTGTTTTATAGAGTGGTCCTCCTGAGGAAGCGGTTATACCGCAAAACTAGTCGAGACCACTCCATACGGTTGCAATAACAGATAACGCTTGGGGGAACCCTGAGCTTCTGTTTTTTAAATTTTAACAATGTATTAATTGTATAATTTTTTATGTAATAAATTTTCCTTTTACATACCGTATTTTTCGCACCATAAGACGCACTTTTTTCACTGCAAAAATGAGGGGAAAATGCCTGTGCGTCTTATGGAGCGAATATAGACCAGCGCCCCCCCCCCCCCCGCCAAATACCAAGCCAGCCGATCGGCTCCTCAACTGTGGGTTGCCTGCGTCTCCCTGTCAGGACGGGAGCGTCTGTGTGTCTGTGACAGGGAGCGTGTTCCCCCCTCCTTCTACAGGCAGAGCAAGCTTTCTATTTCCCCTCCTTCTCCAGTGCGGGCTCCGTGTGTTCCCCCCCCCCCTTCTCCGGGCAGAGCAGGCTTTCTATTTCTCCAGGCAGTGTGGTCTCTCAGGCTTTGGTGTTCTCCCCCCCCCAACTCCGGGCAGTGCAGGCTCTGTAGCAGCAGCACAGCCGAGTAGGAGATCAAAGACACAGAGCAGGCTGTGTATGCATTCCATTTCCTCTCCCTTCTTCTGTCAGCAGTGGGGGTGGGGATTATTAAAGCAGCAGCAGGACTGAGCAGCTTTCAGAGGGGGACACTAAATTTCAGGCAATTCGTGTGCAGTAACCACTAGCAACTGAATGGTGAGTGGCAATGTGTAGTAACCTCTAGAAACCAATCAGTGTGCAGTAATGTGTAGTAACCTCTAGCAACTGAATGGTGAATGGTAATGTGTAGTAACCTCCTCAGAATATTTTTTTTCTCATTTTCCTCCTCTAAAACCTAGGTGCGTCTTATGGTCAGGTGCGTCTTATAGAGCGAAAAATACGGTAATATGTATGTTGTTTTTATCGTACCAAGATAGTCCATCAACCCTAGAGGGAGGAAATGTTATAGGGTCAGCATCAGCCACTGTCCCTGGTCCCTTTGCCCCCACCCTTTTTGTTTCTCTATATTAACCTGAATTATGATACGCTATTAAGATTATTTTGTTTACATGAGTCTATACTCAAAATTTCTGCAACCTCTGTGTCAAGTAGAAATTTAATTTGGATCTTTTGGCTGTTCAAATACCTCCTTTTTGAATGGAATGTATTAGAGAGATTCCATTATCTACTATCTCAAGTGGCTTTACTCATTGCCATAATCTTTGTTAGTCAAGTCTCTAAGTTTGCTGCCCTATCTTGCAAAGAGACATTTCTTTCTCGTACATCACGGGACACAGAGCGACATAGTCATTACTAATGGGTTATATAGATACCGTCAGGTGCTGGCACTGGCAACTTCCAAAACCGGAAGTACCCTCCCCTATATAAGCCCCTCCCATCCGGGAGCACCTCAGTTTTTTGCCAGTGTCTAAGGTGTTGGCCAAGAAGAAACATGTGTTTTTCACTGAGCTTGCGTACAGGTTCTTTTGGGCCTCAGTAAGCTATTCCGGATCCGACCAAAAAAGCTTCATAGCTAAACGGTCGGTACCCGGGCCTTGCAGAGAAGAGCAAGGTTTTGCCTGTAATGCTTCTCTTAGGAGAGCTGGACCCTGGGATCCAGAGCTCTGGTCATACCCACGACCAAGATGTTTTCTGTGCAGGGTGCTATACAGGTCCAGGGGAGTGGAATCCTTGGGAACCCGGTCCCTGAAGGTTTGATTACAATGCCTGCCGTGATAGGTGAAGTTTGGGCTTTTGTGGACCAAACAAAGTCCTGCGGCGGGGAACAGGTAAGTGGGGGCCCCCAGGAACTTGGTTCTATTGGGGGACCCCCAAGCCTAATTTGTCTTTCTGTCTGTTACCTAATGGTATTCCCGCAAAATTCTGTGCATGCCTGTAACTACTAAAAAAATGTAATAATTTTTAATGGTGGTCAAGAAAAAAAAAAAAAATTTTTTATATATATATATATTTAATATATTAGACTGCGGTACCTGTGTTTGTCCACTAGAGGCCGCTGTGGAACGTTTCTTGTCATGTGGACTAGTTTCTTCTCATCAGAGCGAGTCCAGGCAGATGGTGAGTTCTCTTATGGGAAACTGCTTCCTCTGCCATGTTGCCATGCTCGTCCATCCCCCGGCCTGCGGCAAAGGGGCCCTGGCTCTTGTCCCTGGTTTCCATTTTCGAAATTAGCGCCGAAGGCGCACGTGACCGCGCGCGTGCGCGTGCACGCGCCTCTATATATAGAGGTGAGCCGGGAAAGGGGGCGGAGCCTGGGGGATGACGCTCTGTGCGCGCCGCAGCGCTTCTGCGCATGTGCGGGCGTCCCAGCATGTTAAAAACCACAATTTTGTGTGGTGAGCTGGCTATGAAGTACAGAGACAGAGCTGGCAACATTTAAATAAGGCATACAGCAAGCGGTTGATACAGGCATCCCCTAGAAAGGCACATTAGTAGACACCGACTGTTTCTTATAGCAGCATTTATGCTAGACTATTGTCAGTAACTGGTGTATTTTCGGCTGGAATACCTCAGCTTTGTGGCTTAGGAATATGCCGTCTAAAAACTCCGGGACTAGAAATTCCAGGAGGAATAGGGGGTCTCCATCGGGCTCTGAGGATCTTGGGCATGCTTTGGCTGCACCAGTCTCCCCTGAAGAATCAGAGGTTAGTGACCGTAGAGCACCCTCAGGAGTACCTGGTACTGTGGCTGTCCTCAGTTCACCTGCTCCTGTGTATGTAACAGAGGAGGTTTTTTCCTCAGCTCTGGGAGGGCTGGAAGAGAGATTGTCAGCATTGATCGCGGCTTCCCTGTCACAGGAGAAAAGCGCCCGATCTCCGTCTCCTCCCTCAGAGTGCCTGTTAACATAGCAACAGTCCCATACAGGGATCGACCTACCTGAAGGGGATCAGGATGAGGTCGATTCGGTTGTAGAGGAATCAACAGTGGAAGAGCCGTTCTCAGCATCACATGCTGAAAGGTTATGGGTTCAGTCCCTGACTAATATGGTACGATCAGCATTTAAAATGCCACTTGCGGAGCCATCATCCACTTCTGTCTCCTCGTTGGGGTCGCTAAAAGCTCCCCAGACTGTTTGTTCCTTTCCGATCCATCCTTTACTGGAAGGGCTCATTTACCAGGATTGGGAGCATCCTGACAAAATATTTACTCCCCCCAAGAGATTTCCGGTGGTCTATCCCATGGAGGATAAGTTTATCAGAAAATGGAGGGTCCCTACAGTGGACGCAGCCATCTCTTGTGTGAATAAATCACTGACATGTCCGGTGGATAATGTCCAAATGTTCAAGGACCCAATAGATAAAAAATTGGAGTCCTTATTAAAATCTGCTTTTTCTACAGCAGGATTGGTGACACAACCAGCAGTGGCAGCTATTGGGGTCTGCCAAGCAGTGAAGGATCAGTTGAAACAGGTCTTAAGGGACTTGCCAGATCAGCAGGCTCTTGCCCTAGCTGATCTACCTAGAGCCTTATGCTTTGCGGTGGACGCTATAAAGGATTCAATCCATCAGGCCTCCCGCCTTACGCTGTCTGTAGTACATATGCGCAGGCTTCTATGGCTCAAAAACTGGTCTGCTGAAGCTCCCTGTAAAAAATTGCTGGTCAGCTTCCCATTTCATGGTGAACGCTTATTCGGGGAAGACCTGGACAAATATATCCAGAGAATTTCCAGCGGTAAAAGTACACTTTTGCCGGTTAAAAATAGAGTTAGAGGTCCCTCTTTTAAGAGGCCTGCTTCTCCAGTCCCTAGGACATCGGCTGTGAAACAGTTCCAACGGCCTCCTCGGTCAAATCCCGGAGGTAAAAATCAGGGACAATTGCAGGGTAACAAGAAGCCCTGGAGCAGGAGAGGTACAAAACCTCCCCCAAAGTCAAATGCATGAAGGGTTGCCCCCACCCAATCGGGTGGGGGGAAGACTTCAGTTGTTCACAGAGACCTGGCGGGACACGATCCGAGACAGATGGGTGCTCTCCGCAGTAAATCTGGGATACAAATTGGAGTTAAAAAACTCCCCTCCTTCCCGCTTTATAAGGTCAAACGTGCCAGGGGATCCCCAGAAGAGAGGATCCCTCCTGTTGGCACTAGAACAATTATTGCTCCAAGCAGTAATTATAGAGGTTCCCCTGGAAGAATGGGGGTTCGGGTTTTACTCAAACCTCTTTACAGTCCCGAAGCCAAACGTGGACGTGAGGCCCATATTAAATCTAAAAGGGCTAAACAAATTCCTACATATCAGGACTTTCCGGATGGAGTCGATCCGATCGGTAGCCACTGCCCTACAAGGGGAGGAATGGTTAGCCTCGATCGACATCAAAGATGCTTATTTGCACATTCCCATCTTTCCAGCCCACCAAAAATTTCTACACTTTGCGGTAGAAGGGCGCCATTTTCAGTTCAGAGCCTTACCCTTCGGTCTGGCCACAGCACCAAGAGTGTTCACAAAAATTCTGGCCCCATTATTGGCCAATCTAAGAACACGAGGTGTAACGATAATGGCATATCTAGATGACTTGTTGCTGATAGACCACTCAGTGGAAAAACTAGAAGTGGTTGTTCACGAGACAATCAAGTATCTGGAATCTCACGGTTGGATTATCAACCGAGACAAGTCAGCCCTAAAACCAGTCAAAAGTCTGGAATACTTGGGGCTAAGGCTGGATTCAGACCAGAGAAAAATTTTCTTGCCTCAAGAAAAGGGGTCGTCTTTGAGAGATTTGATCCACTTAGTGGGTTCAAAAAGACAGCCATCCATACGCCTGTGCATGAGGCTGCTGGGAAAAATGGTGGCATCATTCGAAGCAGTACCCTACGGTCAATTCCATTCAAGGAAGTTGCAAAGGGCCATACTGTCAGCCTGGAACAAAAAAGTTCAGGCTCTGGACTTACCAATGTCCTTGTCCCCTTCCGTTCGCAAGAGCCTCCGCTGGTGGTTGGTTCCCCAGAATCTGGAAAGAGGGAAATCCTTCAGTCCGATTTCCTGGAAGGTGGTCACTACAGATGCCAGCCTTATAGGCTGGGGAGCAGTACTGGAGCAATGGTCTCTCCAGGGCAGATGGTCGGATGCGGAAAAGGCCCTGCCCATCAATCTCTTAGAGATACGAGCAGCCCGGTATGCCCTAGTAGCATGGACATCCAAACTCCAAGGGTCCCCTGTCAGAATTCAATCAGACAATGCCACAGCAGTGGCATATATCAATCGTCAGGGGGGCACCAGGAGTCGTGCAGCCCAAAGGGAAGTAAATTACATCCTGAAATGGGCAGAAAGATATGTCCCAGCCATATCTGCGGTATTCATTCCAGGAGTGGAGAATTGGAAGGCGGACTTTCTAAGTCGCCAACAATTATGCCCAGGGGAATGGTCCCTTCATCCCGAGGTTTTCCGGACAATATGTCAGCGGTGGGGAACACCGGATGTAGATCTGCTAGCATCCAGATTCAACACAAAAGTGGACAGGTTTGTCTCTTGGACAAGGGATCCCCTAGCTTGCAGCTCGGATGCCCTAGTGTTCCCTTGGGATCAGTTCAAGCTGATATATGCATTCCCACCGCCACAATTGTTACCTCGATTACTCCGCAGAATCAGGGTAGAAAAGAAACCAGTGATTCTGGTGGCTCCAGCGTGGCCCCGAAGAGCATGGTACGCGGAGATTGTAAAAATGTCTGTGGGGAGTCCTTGGACCCTCCCACATCGTCCGGACCTGCTTTCGCAAGGACCGATATACCACCCTTCCTTACCAGCCCTAGGTTTGACGGCCTGGCTATTGAAGCCCACATTCTAAAAAAGAGAGGGCTCTCTAATGCTGTGGTATCTACCATGATCAATGCCAGGAAGCCGGTATCCAGGCAGATCTACTATAGAATCTGGAAGGCGTACATCGCCTGGTGTGAGGCCAAGAAATGGCATCCACGTAAATACGTAATAGGTAGGATTCTGGACTTCCTACAATGGGCTGTAGATAGGAAGCTTGCCTTGAGTACTATCAAGGGTCAGATTTCGGCCTTGTCAATATTTTTTCAAAGGCCCTTGGCTTCGCATTCACTAGTCAAAGCCTTTATACAAGGAGTGATGCGTATTAGTCCTCCGGTTAATATTCCCATATGTCCATGGGATCTAAACTTGGTTCTGTCGGTTTTACAGAAACAACCATTTGAACCATTACAGCATATTTCCTTGGTGCTTCTCACCAGGAAATTGATTTTTCTAGTAGCCATTTGTTCGGCTAAAAGAGTGTCGGAATTAGCAGCTATGTCCTGTAAGGAGCCATATCTGGTTATCCATAAGGACAGAGTAGTATTACGTCCTCAGCCAGCCTTTCTTCCTAAGGTGGTATCGAGGTTTCATTTGAACCAAGATGTGGTTCTTCCTTCTATTTTCCCCAAACCTACTTCGGTAGAGGAAAAGTTATTGCATTCTTTGGATGTAGTAAGAGCAGTTAAAGCTTATCTAAAAGCCACTGCTCAGATTCGCAGAACGGATACTTTGTTTATTCTGCCGGAAGGCCCCAGAAAGGGTCAGGCAGCGTCAAAATCTACTTTAGCCAGGTGGATTCGACAGGTCATAATACAAGCCTATGGCTTGAGAAGGAGACCGCCTCCGTTCAAAGTTAGAGCGCACTCCACGAGAGCAGTTGGGACTTCATGGGCAGTGCATCACCAGGCCTCCCTGGCTCAAATCTGTAAGGCCGCAACATGGTCTTCAGTTCACACGTTTACTAGGTTCTACCAGGTGGACGTTAGAAGTCAGGAGGATGTCGCCTTTGGGCGCAGTGTGTTGCAGGCCGCAAAAGATCCTCATGTCTGATAGCGCTCAGCTTATATATGGTGTATCCCCCCCCTCATTTGGCATTGCTTTAGGACATCCCATTAGTAATGACTATGTCGCTCTGTGTCCCGTGATGTACGAGAAAGAAAATAGGATTTTTATAACAGCTTACCTGTAAAATCCTTTTCTTGGAGTACATCACGGGACACAGAGCTCCCGCCCCTCTTTGGGGACACTTATTGCTTTGCTACAAAACTGAGGTGCTCCCGGATGGGAGGGGCTTATATAGGGGAGGGTACTTCCGGTTTTGGAAGTTGCCAGTGCCAGCACCTGACGGTATCTATATAACCCATTAGTAATGACTATGTCGCTCTGTGTCCCGTGATGTACTCCAAGAAAAGGATTTTACAGGTAAGCTGTTATAAAAATCCTATTTTTTGATTCTTCAAGGAGACCTAGAGTCTCTATTCTTCCTAAGGTTGTTTCTTTCCACCTTTGCCTGGACATTGTTCTTACACCTCTCTATTCTGGTTCATCCTAAGAAGATATCCCTCCATTGCCTGGATGTGGTGAGGGCTATTAGTGTCTGTCTCCCAGCTACATCTTTTTTTCAGACAAACTGATTCTCTTTGTTATCCTGTAAGGTCCTTGCAAGGGGTAACGTGCTTCCCATTCCACCATTTTTTGGTGGATCTGACACATCATTGTACAAGCCTACCCGCTTAAGTATTAGGTTCCATCCCATCAACTTTTACATTGGAAACACATTCTACCAGATTTGTCTAGGCAGTGTGCATCTGTCTCCCAGATTTGCAAGGCTGCTACCCAGTCTTATGTTCACACATTTTCTAAATTCTACCCGTTGGGTGTTCAGGCATTTTGAGATATAACTTTTGGATTTAAGGTCCTGCAGGCAGATCTTTCAGCTATCAATACCCCACTGTTTTGTTTCACTGTTAATTTTTTTCTTGGGCTATTGGTGTTGTGTTGCCCTCTAAGTGTTCTCTAAGCAAAAAGGGTTGGATAAAGGAACTACTTTATAAGGTGTGTAGCTACTAAACGCAACTAATTACCAGATTCCTTGTTTTTTTGTCTCTGTGAAACCTCACTGATTTTGGTGGGCAGCAGCTTCACTATGCTTCCAGTTTTCCAAAAATACAGATAGTCTTGATTTCTTGTCATTGCAGTGATACTCAAATTATTTTCCAAGTTTCTCACAAGTCTACCCATAGATATACAGTTCTTCTCTAACAGTTTATATGAAGATATGGTGCACTGTTACTGATGATAGCTTACTGGCTAGCCTTGCTTCCAGTCTTTGATCCAGTGTCTATTCCTTTATTCTGTTGTTAGAACGGAGTTGTATCTATCGTGAATTTCCTCTGTGATCTGAATTGGTCATGGAACACAAATGAGTAGAAATGAGAAATTCAATCCGTTAACGGCTATCTAGACAAATTTTACATGCCCCACGCAAAAAATTATTATGGCACACAATAGAAAAAGTTTGAATTACAATATTTTGATCATTGGTAAAGATGTGTGTGATTTGTTTCTTCCTCAAACAGACAGAGCATCAAGCATCAAGCATTAGTAGAAAGCCAAGTAAGGCATTGTGACATTGTCAGCAGCTTGTGTGATGACATTCTGGTATCCTTCCAATCATGCTTGCAAATAGCAGAACATATGAAGGTCACCGGAATACAGGTAAAGGATGTCTTAATTTTTTTAATTCCAAAATTTTCTTAACCGTCCTAATGGTGAGGCTATTTTGTGTAACAATCGCAGTTTTTTTTTTTTTTATTTCTCTTAAAAAATATATACCCCTAAAAAAAAAAGTTTTTTCAGTCTATTTTTGTTTTTATTAATGTTTTTGTTGTAAGAACCAAAAAACAACTTGTCAGACAAGACAAGTATAATCAAATGCAGCTCAAGATCATTTGACAGGAACAGAGTACATATTCATATAACCTGTTATATAATGGTATGCTAACCATGCACTCAAAACAGACACCCAAGAAGTTGAAGCCTTACGGCAACTGTTTTTACATTTTTAATAGTGGTCGGTTATGATGTACCTAACCAGCATTATAAAAAAAGATCAAATTTATGTGAAGCATTGCATAGGAGGGAAGTATTCTTCTCAAACGCTGTACATCTAATAAGTTCTTGTAGCCATCGCTTTAAAGTTAAGAACATAGGATGTACTTTGTTCATTGTAGATTGTTTTGCTATTGAGCACACGCTCCTATGTGTAGCTGTCCCTGAGACCTAATTTGGGTATCATGATTAAGGAGACAAATTGCAGAATAAAGTTAATATTTTATACCTACAATAATTTTCTTTTAAGGGTATCACTATTCAAACTGGGTAAAAGCTGCTTTTAAAATATACAGAAATCATAACTATTTATGATACAGTAGATAATGTCAAATCGATAAATTACTGTTACAAATGTGTATACCGAAAATCTTGAAAAAATGCCTGAAGCCATGGAACTGTCAAATTGGCCTTTTGTTCTTCTAGGTGATTTCCGTATTGCAGCAAATATGGACCTGGTGTATTTACCACTAGGCATTAGTAAACAACTCTAAATTCTAAAGACTCTAGGACCAAACCTAGTGTGCCTTTTTGAAAGCACTCAGATTAAAATATTTTTTTTTTTTTTTTTAGAACCACAAAACAATGTATTACCTCATATACCTGGCACTGGCTATACACTCTCCTTGATCTATGATCAGGGCCGGACTGGGAATAACAACCAGCCCTGGAAAAAATGTCATACCAGCCCCATAGCATTATTATACCAGCCCAACAGCATAACGTCATTATTTTCTTTTTCATAAAAGGGAAAACCATGCATTTTAAAACTCATTTGAAGAGCGTATTATATATAAGACACACATATATATATATATATATATATATATATATATATATATATATATTGTGAGGGGGTTAGCTCGGCAGCGGGTGTGTGTGACCCCCGGGATGGGCTCCCCACACAAAACAGGCCCAGCAAACGGAGGTTGTGGTTTTCAAAATCAAAAAGGTGCGGTTTATTTTCTATTTACAGTGACAAAACACAGCAAAGCAAAAGAAACATAACCAAAATAAATCCTGGTCAAGTTGACCTCTGACTAAACATACAGGTTTCCTAACTAACAACTGGGATCAGCCTAGTGCTGTCCTAGTCCCTAAGTCCCTGGTTTTAAATGTCCAAGCAAATAGCCACACAGGCTTTTTCTCACCGCACAGGGGTTCACTCTCCCTAGACAGTCCACACAGGTCTGGTTCCAGGCATGAGCAAACACCTAATGAATCTGGGAGTTCTTATAGAGGCCTAAATGAGCTGACAAGCTTCAGCTGGCCTCATCAACTCCCTGTCTGCACGACGCCCAGCCCTCTCCCTAGAGGTATGAGTCATCAATGAGCCCACTAGCCTTATACAACTCTCCACCTAGTTGTATAAGTCGGCGTAAAGCCTGAATCTGGGCGAAATATATCTACCCCCCTGGATGCAACCAGGTGACTTTACCTTCCTGCTGTCACATACCCCCCCCTCTTGTTTTAACCTCGGGGTTGGAACACCAGCAATCAGGCATTCATGTACTCGAGACAAAGCATCCACATTCCCCATTTGAACGCCAGGGCGATGCTTTACTGTGAAGTTGAATTCCTGGAGGGCCAGGAACCACCTATTCACTCTTCTATTTGTTTCCTTGTTTTGAGCCATCCACTTTAACGGAGCGTGATCCGTAACCATGTCAAAGTGCCTACCTAGCAGGTAGTACCGAAGGGAATCTAGAGCCCACTTCACCGCTAAACACTCCTTTTCAACGGTGGCGTAATTTACCTCATGGGACTTCAACTTCCTGCTGAGGTAAATGACTGGGTGCTCTTCCCCGTTCCAGACCTGGGACAATACTGCTCCTAACCCCACATCTGACGCATCACTTTGTACGACAAAGTCTTTAGAGAAGTCGGGTGAGTACAACACTGGCTGGCTACATAAGGCTTGTTTCAAGAATTGGAATGCTGCCTCAGCCTCGGGGGTCCATTTAATCATGACCGACCCTTTCCCCTTCGTCAGGTTGGTTAGGGGCACAGCCTTAGAAGCAAAGTGGGGAATGAATCGCCGATAATACCCAGCGATTCCCAGAAAGGCTCGTACCTGCTTCTTGCTGTTGGGACGTGGCCAACTCTGGATGGCCTCGACTTTGTTGAGTTGGGGTTTTATTACTCCCCTCCCAATGGTGTACCCAAGATATTTGGCCTCCTCCTGCCCAATGGTACACTTCTTGGGGTTAGCCGTAAACCCCGCTTCCCGAACAGAGTCCAGGACTGCTTGCACTTTTGGCAGATGTGAGGCCCAATCTGTGCTATGGACAATTACGTCATCCAGGTAAGCCGCAGCATACTTCCGATGGGGCCTCAGCATCTGGTCCATTTTCCGCTGGAATGTGGCCGGCGCATTCTGTAACCCGAACGGCATTCTGTTATATTGGAACGCCCCGTCTGGGGTTACAAATGCGGTTTTCTCTTTGGCCGACTTGGCCAGGGGGATTTGCCAATACCCTTTTGTGAGGTCAAGAGTCGTCATGTATCGGGCTGTTCCCAGCCGGTCGATCAACTCATCTATACGTGGCATGGGGTAGGTGTCAAATTTTGTAACTTTGTTCAACTGACGAAAATCGTTACAAAATCGCCAGCTCCCATCCGGTTTAGGCACCAACACGATGGGACTAGACCAATCACTTTGGGACTCCTCTATCACCCCTAAGTTCAGCATTTTCTGTACTTCCTCCCGTATTGCCTCCCGTCGAGCCTCTGGGATCCGATAGGGTTTTAACTTCACCCTTTCACCGGGCGGGGTAATGATGTCATGCTCTACCCCAGATGTTTGTCCCGGCAGCTCAGAGAATACCTCCTTGTTGCGAAGCACAAACTCCTTAACCTCCTGTTGTTGGGGTTGTGACAAGGTGGCTGCTATTCCAACCTCAGGAATCACGCAACCAGTTTGAGCTGGTGACCAAGTGTCTGCGACTAGGGACTCTCTATCCCTCCAGGCTTTCAACAGATTAACGTGATAGATCTGTTCGGGCTTTCGCCTTCCTGGTTGTCTGACCTTGTAATTCACTTCGCTCACTTTTTCCATTATCTCGTAGGGGCCTTGCCATTTGGCAAGGAATTTACTTTCAACCGTAGGGACAAGTACCAATATCCTATCCCCCGGGGAAAAGGTACGGGTCTTGGCTCCACGGTTGTACACTCTCTGCTGTGCCAACTGCGCTTGGGCCAAATGTTCCTTCACGATGGGCATTACCTGTGCAATTCGATCTTGCATCAGGGCGACATGCTCAATCACACTCCTGTGGGGAGAACTCTCACTTTCCCAAGTTTCCTTGGCAATATCCAACAGCCCTCTTGGGTGTCTCCCATACAGTAACTCAAAGGGGGAGAATCCCGTAGAGGATTGGGGCACCTCCCTAATAGCAAACATCAAATAAGGAAGTAGACAGTCCCAATCCTTTCCATCTCTATCCACCACTTTCTTCAACATTTGTTTTAGGGTTTTGTTGAATCTTTCAACCAGCCCATCGGTTTGGGGGTGATACACAGACGTACGCAATTGCGTCACTTTGAACAATTTACACAGCTCTTTCATAACCCGGGACATAAAGGGTGTACCTTGGTCCGTAAGCAGTTCTTTACAAATACCCACCCGGCTAAAAACAAGAGATAGCTCTTTGGCTATGGTTTTGGCCGAGGTATTTCGGAGAGGGATCGCTTCTGGATAACGGGTGGCATAGTCCATTATAACTAATATGTACTGGTGCCCCCTAGCGGACTTGATTATAGGACCTACCAAATCCATGGCGATCCTCTCAAACGGGACCTCAATGATGGGTAGAGGGACCAGCGGGCTACGGAAATGTGGCATCGGGGCCAACCTCTGACACACAGGGCAGGAGGAACAATAATTTTCTACGTCCTTCATCACCCCCGGCCAATAGAATCTCTGTAATACCCTCTCTCGGGTTTTCTCTGTCCCCAGATGACCTCCAAGAATGTGCCCATGGGCCAACTCCAACACCAACTTCCTGTAAGGTTTGGGCACCACAAGCTGCTCAACAGTTTCTTCTGCCCTTTTTGTCACCCGATACAGTAGGTCCTTCTCTACGCTGAAGTATGGGTAAGTGCAGGTATTATCTGGGTTCACTAACTCGCCATCTATTTTCACTACGTTTTCCCGTGCCTTTATTAGGGCGGGGTCTTTCAACTGTTCTGTGGCAAAGTTTTCCCTGTGAACCTCAAGATCAGAAAACTCCACAGACGGTAGGTTTTCGTCTGAGGAGGTGGGCTCCTCTCCAGTTTCTTGAGTCTCCCCTGCCAATACTGACAAGGGAAATTCCGGCGAGTCCTCACCACTCTCAGGGGAGTTCTGGCTATCACATTCCTGGTACATAGGGGCACCAGTGAGGGGCTCAGGATCATCCCACAGTTCCCAGAACTTCGGAAAATCCCTTCCCACAATGGCGTCATACGGTAACTGAGATACTAAGCCCACTGGATGAGAGAGGGTACCTTTGGGGGTCTCGAAACACACTGTAGTCACTGGATACTCTCGGGTGTCCCCATGCACACAAATAACAGCTACCTTGCTATTCCCAGAGACCTCTGTTTTAACTAACTCAGCCTTTATCAGGGTCACAAGGCTACCTGAATCCAGCAATACCACAACATTTCTACCATTAACACACATTTTGCATAAATGTTTCTCAGTTCCTCGAATGGCAGTGCATGCGACTGTCGCACACAGCGACTGACGTCTGCCCGTCAGAAAGTCACACTGCATGGGTTCCTCCACAACCGGGCAATTGGCTGCAATATGTCCCGCTTGCCGGCAGCGGTAGCAAACGATCCTTCTTGCCGCCTCTTGAGCCGCTGATTTCCCAGGCTGTTCTCGCCAAACTTGGGGTAGAGCTCCCACCCTCTCACTCTCTCCACCCTCACCCCTTGGAATCCTCTTATCCGCCCCTGGGGATGGTCTGGTCTTAGGGTGGAAAGTCCGAGTGTCTCTGGAAGAGGCCGTCAGGTTCTCTGTAGCCAAGTATTTCTCCACACGATCCACAAGACCATCGGCCGTCTCTGGGTCTCCATGGCTTACCCACTTTTGGATGGCAGTAGGAAGAGCTCTCAAAAACCGATCCATTACAACACGTTCCACAATCTTTGGTGCGGACAAAGTCTCTGGCTGTAGCCACTTTCTGCTCAGGTGAATGAGATCATACATTTGAGACCTGGGGGGTTTTCCAAGCTGGAAAGTCCAGTTATGCACACGCTGAGCCCGGACAGCCTGGGTGACACCCAGCCTTGCCAATATTTCAGCTTTTAGCATCACATAGTCTTTTGCTTGGTTAGGCTCTAGGTCATAGTAAGCTTTCTGCGACTCACCAGTTAACAGAGGAGCCACCAGTCCAGCCCACTGCTCCTCAGGCCACTTTTCTCTTTCAGCGGTCCTTTCAAATGTGGTCAAAAATACCTCTGGATCATCCTCTCCAGTCATTTTTGTCAATAAACGACTCACCCCAAAGGACGCGGTATTAGTGGGACGGCTTTCCTCACTGGTCTGCGGACGTTGCTGCATTACTGCTTCCATCTGTTGTTGTAGTCTCTGCTCTTGCTTCTGCAACAGGTCTATGAAGCGGGCCTCAGATTGCTGCTGGGCTCGTTGCTGAGCCTCCAGACTCTGTTGCAAAGTTGCGTTTGTCTGCTGCTGGGCTGCAAGGCTCCTTTGCAAACCTGCATTTGTCTGCTGTTGATTGGCATTTGCTAGAGCCAGCTGTTTCAGTATCTCCTCCATGCTGGCTTAAAAAAAACTGCCACTGGTTCTCCACCAACTGTGAGGGGGTTAGCTCGGCAGCGGGTGTGTGTGACCCCCGGGATGGGCTCCCCACACAAAACAGGCCCAGCAAACGGAGGTTGTGGTTTTCAAAATCAAAAAGGTGCGGTTTATTTTCTATTTACAGTGACAAAACACAGCAAAGCAAAAGAAACATAACCAAAATAAATCCTGGTCAAGTTGACCTCTGACTAAACATACAGGTTTCCTAACTAACAACTGGGATCAGCCTAGTGCTGTCCTAGTCCCTAAGTCCCTGGTTTTAAATGTCCAAGCAAATAGCCACACAGGCTTTTTCTCACCGCACAGGGGTTCACTCTCCCTAGACAGTCCACACAGGTCTGGTTCCAGGCATGAGCAAACACCTAATGAATCTGGGAGTTCTTATAGAGGCCTAAATGAGCTGACAAGCTTCAGCTGGCCTCATCAACTCCCTGTCTGCACGACGCCCAGCCCTCTCCCTAGAGGTATGAGTCATCAATGAGCCCACTAGCCTTATACAACTCTCCACCTAGTTGTATAAGTCGGCGTAAAGCCTGAATCTGGGCGAAATATATCTACCCCCCTGGATGCAACCAGGTGACTTTAGCTTCCTGCTGTCACAATATATATATATATATATATATATATATATATATATATATATATATACACACACACAGCAAATTCCAGTTAAAAGTGGAGCAACTATCAAGGGGGACACCTGGGAATGTGGGGGGACTCTGATGACCAGAGACTACCTTCCGCAGAAAGAATACACTAAGGTAAGGGGGAAACCTTTTATATCACTGCCCCCTTACATTATTGTATTCACTCCCCCCTTACATCAGTGACCTCCTCTCAGGTGCACCTTGCAGGGCTCAATCAGTGGGCTCCAGCTTGGTGGCTCTGGTTTTCCTATAGTCTCCTCTCCACAGTTCACACAAGTCTGACTTCTCCCATGACCCCCATCCTGGTGGCGCTCCCATTCTTGACTCCTCTCCAGACTCCCTCAGACTGCAGACATGATATAAGACAAGATGGTCAGAGGCTGCGGGCATGGTACAGGAGAGGTCAGAGGCTGCGGGCATGGTACAGGAGATGTCAGAGGCTGCGGGCATGGTACAGGAGATGTTAGAGGCTGCGGGCATGGTACAGGAGATGTCAGAGGCTGCGGCATGTTACAGGAGATGTCAGAGGCTGCGGCATGTTACAGGAGATGTCAGAGGCTGCGGGCATGGTACAGGAGATGTCAGAGGCTGCGGGCATGGTACAGGAGATGTCAGAGGCTGCGGGCATGGTACAGGAGATGTCAGAGGCTGCGGGCATGGTACAGGAGATGTCAGAGGCTGCGGGCATGGTACAGGAGATGTCAGAGGCTGCGGGCATGGTACAGGAGATGTCAGAGGCTGCGGGCATGGTACAGGAGATGTCAGAGGCTGCGGGCATGGTACAGGAGATGTCAGAGGCTGCGGGCATGGTACAGGAGATGTCAGAGGCTGCGGGCATGGTACAGGAGATGTCAGAGGCTGCGGGCATGGTACAGGAGATGTCAGAGGCTGCGGGCATGGTACAGGAGATGTCAGAGGCTGCGGGCATGGTACAGGAGATGTCAGAGGCTGCGGGCATGGTACAGGAGATGTCAGAGGCTGCGGGCATGGTACAGGAGATGTCAGAGGCTGCGGCATGTTACAGGAGATGTCAGAGGCTGCGGCATGGTACAGGAGATGTCAGAGGCTGCGGGCATGGTACAGGAGATGTCAGAGGCTGCGGGCATGGTACAGGAGATGTCAGAGGCTGCGGGCATGGTACAGGAGATGTCAGAGGCTGCGGGCATGGTACAGGAGATGTCAGAGGCTGCGGCATGGTACAGGAGATGTCAGAGGCTGCGGGCATGGTACAGGAGATGTCAGAGGCTGCGGGCATGGTACAGGAGATGTCAGAGGCTGCGGGCATGCTACAGGAGATGTCAGAGGCTGCGGGCATGCTACAGGAGATGTCAGAGGCTGCGGGCATGCTACAGGAGATGTCAGAGGCTGCGGGCATGCTACAGGAGATGTCAGAGGCTGCGGGCATGCTACAGGAGATGTCAGAGGCTGCGGGCGTGGTACAGGAGATGTCAGAGGCTGCGGGCGTGGTACAGGAGATGTCAGAGGCTGCGGGCGTGGTACAGGAGATGTCAGAGGCTGCGGGCGTGGTACAGGAGATGTCAGAGGCTGCGGGCGTGGTACAGGAGATGTCAGAGGCTGCGGGCGTGGTACAGGAGATGTCAGAGGCTGCGGGCGTGGTACAGGAGATGTCAGAGGCTGCGGGCGTGGTACAGGAGATGTCAGAGGCTGCGGGCGTGGTACAGGAGATGTCAGAGGCTGCGGGCGTGGTACAGGAGATGTCAGAGGCTGCGGGCGTGGTACAGGAGATGTCAGAGGCTGCGGGCGTGGTACAGGAGATGTCAGAGGCTGCGGGCGTGGTAAAGGAGATGTCAGAGGCTGCGGGCATGGTAAAGGAGATGTCAGAGTGCCCATCAATGCAGCCTCACTGTGCCCATTGTGGCAGCCTCACTGCCCATCAATGCAGCCTCGCTGTGCCCATCATTGCAGCCTTACCGTGCCCATCATTGCAGCCTTACCGTGCCCATCATTGCAGCCTTACCGTGCCCACAATTGCAGCCTTACCGTGCCCACAATTGCAGCCTTACCGTGCCCACAATTGCAGCCTTACCGTGCCCACTGCAGCAAAAAAAATTGGCAAAAAAAAAAAATCCCATAGTTTGTAGACACTATAACGTTTGCGCAAACCAATCAATTTATGCTTTTTGTGATTTTGTTTACCAAAAATATGTAGCAGAATACATATTGGCCTAAATTGATGAAGACTTTTTTTAAGTGGTATGTTTTATAGCAGAAAGTAAAAAAAAATGTTTGTTTTTTTTCAAAATTGTTCGTCTTTTTTTGCCTATAGTGCAAAAAATAAAAACCGTAGTGGTGATCAAATACCACCAAAAGAAAACTCTATTTGTGAGAAAAAAGGGGCATACATTTTGTTTGGAAAAAGAGTCGCACGATCGCTCAATTCTATTTTCTCCATCAGTTAATTCCCCAGTTATTACCTTTTTGTATCACCTGACCCCCTCCTTTTTAGATTGTAAGCTCTATAACAAGCAGGGCCCTCTGATTCCTCCTATATTGAATTGTATAATAATTGTCCTGTCTGCCCTCATTGGTGTAAAGTGCTGCGCAAACTGTTGATGAAATTATAAATCCTGTACAGTAAATAAATTGATTGTTTAATATCCACTTCAATACCGGGCATTTTCACCCCCTTCCTGCCCAGGCCAATTTTCAGCTTTCAGCACTGTCACGCTTTGACAATTGCGCGGTCGTGCGACGTGGCTCCCAAACAAAATTGACGACTTTTTTTTCCACAAATAGAGCTTTCTTTTGGTGGTATTTGATCATGTCTGCGGCTTTTATTTTTTGCTGTATAAACAAAAAAACTGACAATTTTGGAAAAAAACAAACTATTTTTTACTTTTTGCTATAATAAATATCCCAATTTATTAAATTTTTTTTATATTTTTTTTCTCAGTTTAGGCCGATACGTATTCTTCTACATATTTTTGGTAAAAAAATTTGCAATAAGCGTATATTGATTGGTTTGCGCAAAAGTTATAGCGCCTACAAAATAGGGGATAGATTATTTTTTTTACTAGTAATGGCGGTTATCTACAATTTTTGTCAGGACTGCGATATTGTGGCGGACAGATCGGACACTTTTGACACTATTTTGGAACCATTCACATTTATACAGCAAACAGTGCTATAAAATATGCACTGATTACTGTATAAATGTCACTGGCATGGAAGGGGTTAACACTAGGGGGCGATCAAGGGGTTAAATGTGTTCCCTGGGAGTGATTCTTACTGTGGGGGGAGGGGACTGACTGGGGGAGGTGAACGATCCGTGTCCCTATGTACAAGGGACACTCCATCGGTCTCCTCTCCCTGACAGGACTTGGATCTCTGTGTTTACACACAGAGATCCACATCCCTGGCTCTGTGATGAGCAATCGCGGGTGCCCGGCGGATATCGTGGCCGCCGGGCACGCGCATCGGGTCCCCAGTGATGCGGCGAGCGCACGCTCCACACTGCGGGAATCTCAGGACGTCGTATGACGGCCGTCCAGAGGGACCAAAGGTTCCTGCGGCCGTCATTTGACTATGGGCTGGGCGGGAAGCGGTTAAAGTGTGTATGCGGACACCCCAAGTTCCTTTTAATCGGTGTACTACACAGACAGTTGCGTTTGTCCTTGGCAAAATAAATAAATACACACATAAATAAATACAAGTAAATACATATAAAAATAAATAAATACACACAAATATAAAATAATAAAAAAAAAAATCCAAATATCTCATAGTTGTCATGTAACAACTAGCAAGCCACTCTGTGAACAACTTGCTGTCACAATAGATCTTCCACCTTTGGCAAGTAAATATTGCCCCCGCCCCTTTCCTCCATGCGCAGCACTGCTACTGCCTATGTTGGCGCTCCAGTGATGGGAAGCAGGTGAAGGTGGCTGTGTAGACACATAGGTGGGCAAGTCTGTGTGCAGGGAGGGAGGGGGCGAGGCTTTGCTGGTGCTCTGACCCGCGGACGCCTCTTTCTCGGTTTAAAGTTGCTGCCGCCGCTCAGGGAAGTGGCCTGTTTGCAACAGGTGAGGGATCAGGACCTACCTCTGTCTCCCGGGGACTATGCTGCAATGCCGACCTGCCCTCAGCAGCCCGTGCTGCCTTTGACAAAAGTCCCGCCCTCCTCCTAGACCAGCTCTTGTGATAGACAGAACACTGCGTCTATCACATGAGCTGGTCTAGGAGGAGGGCAGGACTTTTGTCACAGTGCGGCCAAACTTTTCACACAGAACTCCGACCGCTGTGTGTGACAGGAGGAGGGAGGGGAGCGCTGCAGCCACCCACAGCCACAGCTTACCTCAAAGCGGCCCCATGGCAGGCGGCCTACCGGGAAATCCCCCGATATCCCGGTAAGCCAGTCCGGCCCTGTCTATGATGTTTGATACCTCTCGAGGCATTTCAGACCATGTACACTGAAGGCCTCCAACTAATCATGATCAGAGAACAACATAATCTGGTCCATGTCACCTTCCTGGGTGGATGATGAAATTGTAACAAACACTTGTCCGTAAAGTACAGTGTAATCCGCTATTGGTTGGATAGCAAATTTATTCAGTCGCAAACAACTAAATGAGAATCCTTTAAAGCCCCTCTGCTTGACACATTTTTAATAGTTGGATAGTAGATTGGAATACTTGGAAACAATGCAAAGTCAAATACAAAACAAATATAAACTACCCTATACAAAAGTTAGAAAAAATATAAGCTAATAATGCAACTACCTAACATTATATAAACTGGTTTGGCTAAACAAAGAATAAAAACGTTCTACAAACTAAAAAGATAATCCACATTGGACTAGAAATATTTGGTGACGGCTCGTTATCTTCTAACCTATTTTTAGCCAAACATGGTTTTACGCCAGCAGTTTCATTTTTTTTCTTTTTTAAATCCAGGGGACAATTGCTTGCTAACTCCCCTGACATTTGGAAGCGTTTTAACCACTTGACCACTGGGCACTTAAACACCCTTCCTAACCAGACCAATTTTCAGCTTTCGGTGCTCTCACATTTTGAATGACAATTACTCAGTCATGCAACACTGTACCCATTTGACATTTTTGTCATTTTTTTCCCACAAATAGAGCTTCTTTTGGTGGTATTTAATCACCGCTGTTTTTTTTTTTTTGCGCTATAAAAGAAAAGAGTAACAATTTTGAAAAAAAAACTATTTTTTTACTTTCTGCTATAATAAATATCCCAATTTAAAAATAAAAATATTTTCTATTTCTGTTATAAAATTTTGCAAATTTAGTAATTATTCTTCATAAATTTTGGCCAAAATTTATACTGCTACATATCTTTGGAAAAAATAACCCACATTGATGTATATTTGGTCTTTGTGAAAGTTATTGAGTCCACAAGCTATGGTGCCAATTGATCACACCTGAAGTACTGACGGCCTATCTCATTTCTTGAGACCCTAACATGCCAGGACATTACAAATACCCCCCAAATGACCCCTTTTTGGAAATAAGACATTGCAAGGTATTTAGAAAGAGGCATGGTGAGTTTTTTGAAGTTGTAATTTTTTCCCACTATTCTTTGCAAAATCAAGATTGTTTTTTCTTTCTTTTTTTTTTTTTTTCCACAAAATTGTCATATTAGCAGGTTATTTCTCACACACAGCATATGCATACCACAAATTACACCCCAAAACACATTCTGCTATTACTCCTGAGTATGGCAATACCACGTGTGAGACTTTTACACAGCGTGGCCACCTTCAGAGGCCCAACATGCAGGGAGCACCATTAGGCGTTCTGGAGCATAAATTACACATCTAATTTCCTGACTACCTCTCACACTTTTGAAGGCCCTAGAGCACCAGGACAATGGAAACGCCCCAAAAATGACCCCATTTTGGAAAGAAAACGCCCCAACATATAACCTGAGGCATAACGAGTCTTTTGAACATGAAAACGCATTTTTTTTTTCTTTAACACAAAGTTGTCCATTTATACAATATTTCTAACACATACCATGTACATACCAAAAATGACACCCCAAAATAGATTCTCCTACTCCTGAGTATGGCGATGCCACATGTGCGAGACTTTTCCACAGCCTGGCCACATACAGAGGCCGAGCACGGCCGAGTATGGCTGGGTGTGGCTGGTTATGGCTGAGTATGACTGGGGGTGGATGTGATGGATGAGCATGGATGGATGGATGGATGAGTATTGCTGAGGATGGATGGCTGAGTATGGATGGCAGGATGGCTGAGTGTGGATGGTGGGATGGCTGAGTGTGGATGGCTAATGCAGAGTGATGGATGGATGTAAGGATTAGGCTGCAGTTGTCACTGAGCAGAGCTGTGGGCACTACACATCCAGCCCACAGCGCTGCTGCATCCAATCTCTCCCCTCTCCGCTTACACTGTACGGAGAGGGAAGAGAGGAACCGGACATGACGCTGGTTTGTTTACATGTGATCACTCCATCATTTGACGGAGCAATCGCGTGGTAAACGGCGGCTGTCTGCGGCCGTTTACCGCGATGCGCCGGGTTCCTTTGGACTCTGCGGTCACGAATACTCCCGTGTGCGCGCCCGATCCTGGGAGGACGTCAATGTACGCCCTCCCAGAGTCATCGAGCCGCACTGTAGCCATCATTCTGCTATTGTGCAGTCGGCAAGTGGTTAAAGTGTTCAGTTTAGACAGTTCTACTGTCACATACTCAGAGCCTTATCACAATTTTCAGACAATCACTCTGGCTGATCAACATGCTCATATTGCAAAAGAAAATCTTCACTTGGCAATTGCACAATTCTCGAATGGGCAAAGACCAGGATTGCTAGTGTCCTGGTTGAGTCAAAAGCCAAATATAAAAACTTGCTATAAGATGCATTACTGAACACACATGATGAGGCATCTTGAGCTGGGCCAACTTCTTGTCTCTGTGAGAGAAAGCATTGGTAGTGCGTATTTCTAAAGCTAGCAAAGATCCATCTAGATGCAAGCCCTGTATGCCCGTATCTTTTAATCATCTCAGATGTTAAAGCGGTAATAAACTCCAAAGCAAACATTTTATTATTTTGCAGTTTACTAATTCTTTGATGTGATGTCTGCATTTGTTTTCTTTTTTTTCGTTTATTTCCATCTGGTGATGCAACCAGTAAATCTGTTGTTTTTCAACAGACCGGCTCTCCTGCAAGTATATCAGTTAGGGGGTTAAGACAAACCATTGACCACTGAGGGGTGCTTACAATGATCAGCTTTTATTCATGTAAAACATTTATCTCAAAAGAAAAAAAAAAAAACTGTTGTTTTAACTGCAGTGCAAGCTGGATTTGTGAATTTTGTTGTGTATCTAAATCTGCTAGTTCATCGAACACTCTACTCCCCCTAGATTGACAATGCTGCTGTCCAAAGATGCCCCTGTGCTCCTTTATCCAGAGTGGGGGCACTCTAATAAAGGAGGTTAGTTACTGGCCAGGTGGCAACAGGGAAAAAAGCCTAAAAAATTAATCTAATGCAGCCACAACATCTAATGATTGGTAAGCTGCAATATATTAAATTTTGGGGTTTTTTGGTTTATTACCACTTTAAAATACTCACAAAAGTGCTGGCAAACTGGATTCATAAAAATGTCCACAAGCTAGTTAATGGTGATCAAACTGACTTACAGATCCTGTAAAATGAACCAGAGATGCCATTTGACCAACACACAAGTACCCTCATAGCAAAGGCAAGGGAACCATTCTTTCTCTCTTCAATGGCCCTACTTCCTACAAGTAGCATAAGCCTAAAATTATCCCCAACCTAACCAGGCGAAGCCATATTATATCTGCTAAATAAACCTATATCTCCAATGCACCCTGTCTCATCTCCCAACACTTCATTAAGCACATAAATTTTTTTGCACTTCCTTCCTATGGAATTGGAAACTTGGAGTAATACCGTATATACTCGAGTACAAGCCAAGTTTTTCAGCACATTTTTGTTGTGCTGAAAATACCCCCCCCCCCCGGCTTATACTCGAGTCTGTGTCCATCTTCAACTTTGTGCTCCTGATCCCGGCAAGCCGTAGGGGACAACTTGGCACACATGTAGCCCCACTCTTCCTCTACAAGTGTGCAAAGTTTGTTGTCCGGGGGACCTACGGCTGGGGAGCACCGATTTTTCAAAGCCGGGCACCCCTTCCATGGACTCCAATGTTAAACGGTAATTTCTCTGGTGATTTTGGGGACCCGGTACGTCAGTCTAGTCACACGGCGCCGTAGATCAGGTAGGGAGATTGGGCACAGTGAGGCATGTAGATGGACACCCTAGGCTTATACTCAGGTCAATACGTTTTCCCATTTTTTTGTGGTAAAATTAGGTGCCTCGGCTTATATTCAGGTCGGCTTATACACGAGTATATACGGTGACTGGAAACCCTTCAATTACCATGCAAGTCAGGCACTTTCCTATTTCCATCTGTATTGCCATCTACTGTATATCGCCTTGCAGTGCAATTGATCAGTAGACATTACTGGCTGCTTTTCTCCAAAACTAACGCTTGTATAGCGACAAAAGCAGATATCTTATTATGAATCATGAATTAATATATTTTATACCAAGTAACACGATAGACCCTGGTACAGCCAGGATCAAACCTTCCGTAGCACTTTTTCTCTTGCATATAAAACTTTCCTCAAGATTTTCTAAGCAGCGTTCCCCCAACAACCTCAATGAGGCTCCCTACATACAGGGGGTCCCCGACTTACAAACGCCCGACTTACGAACAACTCCTACTTGCAAACGGGACGCTGTGGGGACCATCTGCCGTTCTGCGGCTATTCGACGGACATCGGAAATGTCCGTAATTGCCAGTCTGCGCATGCGTGGCCATTCGGAAAACATCGGAAATGTCTGTAATTGCCGGTCTGCGCATGCGCGCCCCGAGTTACGAACATTTCCACCTTACAAACAGGAGGAAAGTCCCTAACTCGTTAGCATTTCGAGGACCCCCTGTATATCCCCAACACTCCTTTTAGGATTAAGTGGGGCATTATTTGCATCAGTTGTTTCACAAAGGGAACTTAAAAACCATCCCACAGAATTCCATATGCTGAAGCACAGTACTTTAGTTCTATCCAATTGTGCCATGCTACGAAGGCCTTGATGGGCCTAAAAACAGTCATATATATCCGCCTAAATTGTAGGAATCTCTGTTGTTGTCCAAAGACCAGCCACAGGCTGATTTCCAAATCATACTCTACACTGCAAGATCAAAAAATGTTAGATATTTTAAAGCACAAACTAAATGGGGTTAAATACAGTAGGTGCCGCCGATATTGTGTCAATCTCGCCGCTTCTAGCGGCGAGATTGACACCCTATGAGCTCCGTCGCGAGAGCCAGCGCCGAGCTGTCTCGTCATCGGGAAAGGAAAAATGTTCCTTTTCACGATGAGCGACACGCATTGCCGATAGACGGAGATTCGATGTGGATTCCCGCCAATACCAGGCACTGCCTTTGGTATGAATCCTGAGCGGGAACTTCACGCTAATTTTTAAAGAAAAAACCGGCATGGGTTCCCCCTCCAGGAGCATACCAGGCCCTTGGTTCTGGTCTGGATTTGAAGGGGACCCCTACGCTGAAAAAACGGCGTGGGGGTCCCCCTCAAAATCCAAACCAGACCCTTATCCGAGCACGCAACCTGGCAGGCCGCAGGGGAAGAGGGGGGGACGAGAGAGCGCCCCCCCTCCTGAGCCGTACCAGGCCGCATGCCCTCAACATGGGGGGTTTGGTGCTCTGGGGCAGGTAAGGCGACCTGCGGCCCCCCAACCCCAAAGCACCCTGCCCCCATGTTGATGAGGACAGGGCCTCTTCCCGACAACCCTGGCCGTTGGTTGTCGGGGTCTGTGGGCGGGGGGCTTATCGGAATCCGGGAGCCCCCTTTAATAAGAGGGCCCCCAGATCCCGGCCCCCCCACCCTATGTGAATGAGTATGGGGTACATCGTACCCCTACCCATTCACCTGGTGGGGAAAAAATGGCAATAAAAACACAACACAGCTTTTTAAAGTATTTTATTGCACAGCTCCGGGGGTCTTCTTCCGACTTCGGGGGTCTCCGGTGTCGTCGCCGCGCTCTTCGGTTCTTTCTTCTGCCGGGCCTCCGCTATCTTCTTCCAGCTCTTTTGCTAGTGGAGGCCCGGTCTTCCCCGTCGTCTCGTCCGGCTCTCCGTTGTCCTTCTGCCGGCCCCTCCACTATCTTCTTCCAGCTCTTTTGCTAGTGGAGGGGCCGGTCTTCCTGTCGTCGCCGTCTTCTTCCCTCTTCTCCTCCTCGATGTTGACTCGTCGCTTCCTCTCGCAGTAATGCAAAATCTTCGGCCTGCAGCGATTTATACAGGCTTCTCATGATGTCACATGTTCCCATGACGTCATAGTCACATGCTCTGGGGCCATCCGGAGCATGTGACTGTGACGTCATGAGAAGCCTATATAAATCGCTGCGGACCGAAGATTTGGCATTGCTGCGAGAGGAAGCAACGAGTCAACATCGAGGAGGAGAAGAGGGAAGAAGGCGACAACGAGAAGACCGGCCCCTCCACTAGCAAAAGAGCTGGAAGAAGATAGTGGAGGGGCCGGCAGAAGGACAACGGAGAGCCGGACGAGACAGGGAAGACCGGGCCTCCACTAGCAAAAGAGCTGGAAGAAGATAGCGGAAGCCCGGCGGAAGAAAGAACCGGAGAGCGGGAGAAGAAGGCGACGGAGAAGACCGGGCCTCCACTAGCAAAAGAGCTGGAAGAAGATAGTGGAGGCCCGGCAGAAGAAAGAACCGGAGAGCGCGGCGACGACACCGGAGACCCCCGAAGTAGGAAGAAGACCCCTGGAGCTGTGCAATAAAATACTTTAAAAAGCTGTGTTGTGTTTTTATTGCCATTTTTTCCCACCAGGTGAATGGGTAGGGGTACGATGTACCCCATACTCATTCACATAGGGTGGGGGGGCCGGGATCTAGGGGCCCCCTTATTAAAGGGGGCTCCCGGATTCCGATAAGCCCCCCGCCCGCAGACCCCGACAACCAACGGCCAGGGTTGTCGGGAAGAGGCCCTGTCCTCATCAACATGGGGGCAGGGTGCTTTGGGGTTGGGGGGCCGCAGGTATGGCTCAGGAGGGAGGGGGGCCACTCTCTCGTCCCCCCTCTTCCCCTGCGGCCTGCCAGGTTGCGTGCTCGGATAAGGGTCTAGTTTGGATTTTGAGGGGGACCCCCACGCCATTTTTTCAGCATATGGTTTCCCCTTCAAGACCAGACCCAAGGGCCTGGTATGCTCCTGGAGGGGGAACCCATGCCGTTTTTTTCTTTAAAAATTGGCGTGGAGTTCCCGCTCAGGATTCATACCAAACGCAGTGCCTGGTATTGGCGGGAATCCACGTCGGATCCCCGTTCAATACAGTGCCGCGTCTCCTCGCCATTGCAGCGAGCGCGAGATGTGTCGCCACCCTGTCGCCGAGATGTCGGCACTCCTGCCGCTGAGAATCTCTGCGATAGGATCGCGATGAATATACAATGTCGGCGGCACCTACTGTACCTGAAACAACTGGAATACACCGTTTGAGGATATTGAATCGTTATATGAGCTCTGTGACCTTCTCTAGAGATAAAATTAACCAGCTAAAACTATTTTATCAAATTACATTACACACCAGTAAAACTATGCTCACTGGGGCTGCAAAGGGTACAATAAAGAAGCTGAATACTTCTAGTCGCTATGACCATGTTAATTTTTTTGGGGGGGGTTCTGGAGGGAGGGTCATTAAGTTTGCATACCAATCATTTGCTCTTCAAAAGTCTTCTGGGTCTGGTAGATGAGTAAAACCTCCATTCTCACTCCAGAACCTTCTGTTCTAACTCCCAAACCTTTCTGCTACCGCTGTTATTCAATACTAAAAAATGCATTCTACCCAAATGGAAACAAACCCATCCATCCACACTGAAACCATGGATAGGTTTGGTGAGTGACAGCCTTCCTACAGTATGTATACAAATCTCATTGACACCCACACAAGTTTAAAAATATCTGGCATCAATGGACATTTTCTGTACATACTATCGAACTAGAACAACCCGGTGATTCTAAATGACCAGACAATTTATATTTCAATGTTTTTAATTAAGGTTTTCATAAAAACAAAGAATGGTACAGTTATACAGAGACTGTCATACAGTGAGACATGGTAAGGAAAATCAATTGAATGAAAGTGCATGACAACAAATGAATAATCTTAGGTGAACAATAGAAACGATACTAAGTGCTAATCGTGGGGTAAGGGCTGTTGTCACCCAGACACCCGAGCTGGGAGCATACTGTGTCCGGGGGGAGACAACACAACGCACCTGTAAACTTATTTGAAATTGATCTATTCAGGTTTTAAAAAAAAATTATTGAATAACACAACTAGACATTATCATAAGCATTGTGTAAAGTCTAGACAGGCGTATATTAGAAGTGGGTCTTTACTATTCAGCCAAAATGAGTAACAGAACATGGCATAAAGTGGGAAGGATCCGAAAGATATAACTATTTAACAATGGATAGATTGGTGAATACCTATCATCTGGCTTGAGGACGAAAGAAGGTGTATACTCTTGGAGTCTTGAAATAGTGAGGTAGCCGCAAGACCTAGAGGCATACGATGGGAATCACATACAGAATACATGTCATAGGTATACGGATATATCCATCTATCTATCTATATATATATATATATATATATATATAAAATGTTTTTGTGGTCCTCTTTCCGAGTTAAAGTCAAAGAGCAGGGGTGGGTAAGTAAGGATCTGTGGTATACTGCTGCTTAAATTTATAAGGTAATTTAGAAATCAGCAGTGGAAATGAGAAAAGATCTTGAAGAAAAAGAGGGGGGGTGGGAGAGGACAAGGAGGGAAGTAATCTCCTTCACTGGGTCTCAACATGAGCAGCATCATAAGGGGTTCATCGCTTGTGTGTAATCTGCTGTTTCCACAAAATTGAGCCAGCATGCCCAGGTCTTTGTGAACTTGGTGGGAGTCTCTCTTGCCTGGTGGACAAGTTCTTCCATTTCGGCTATTTTCCCTACACGTCGGAGCCAGTCCAAGACTGAAGGGGAAGTGTTAAAGTGCCATAGTACTGGGATACACATTCTGGCAGCATGTACCAGGTGCATGGCCAAAGACCGATGATGGGTCTTTTGGGAGAGTGAAGTATGGTGAAGTAGGTATTGGGCCGGGGAAAAGTCCAAGGTATATGTCGTTATCTGTGCAATGATACGGTGGACCTCTTTCCAGTAGGTTTGAAGTGACGGACATGACAGTCAAATATGTATGAGGGAGCCTACATCGTTGTTGCATCTCCAGCAGGTAGGGGGAATAGTGGGTGAGATCTTATGGCACGAGGGGGTTCTGTACCAGCGCAATAGGAGTTTAAAGCAGTTTTCTAGTGCTGATACATTGACTGTGCCTTTGTGTATATGGAGGAATACATTTTCCCACTCTACCGTTGTGAGGGAGATATCTAGACCCGTTTGCCATTGTTGGCAAGCCTTACTGTGGGTGGAATCCTCCTTAGAGAAGAACCTAATATAGATGTTTGAGATTAGGTGTCTTTGCGGATCAGTGCGTGTGCAGGGGGCCTCAAAGGGTGTGTGTTGTCTTGACCATATAGGAGTGAGGGTAGGGTTATTCAAAAAGTGTCTAATTTGTAAATAGGACCAGAAGGGAAAAGAGTTGGTCAGCGTATAGGAGGCGAGGGAAGAGTGAATCTTGAAAGTGCCCCTATCGAAAAAGTGACTGTTTGGGTACAGTCAGTTAAAGCAAAGCAGTGCCGTATCACAAACAATGGCCTGGTCAATGAGCAGCCAAATCTTCCGGGGCTGAAGTGGTTAAGGAGAGATCTGTCCGAAGTGGGTCGAGGAGTCCCCATTATTGACAGCAAAGACAAGGAACCAGAAAGACAAATGTAATTCCAGCAGACCCAGGGGAGGAGATGAGAGGAAAAAAAAAGAAAAAGGGGCGGGGGCGTAGTTAGAGGGGAGAGGGCAATAAAAGAAGGGGAAGGTGGAAGGGCAGTTAGAGAGTTGTGAGAAAGTGCTCAGTTGCCCGAGAGTGGTGTGGTATTCCGGGGGCAGTGGAGGGCCAGCTCACCTGTCCTGATGGGTACACAGCCCCAAAGGGGTTGTAGCCGGAGAACGTTCAGTGGTGTAGGATTGTACTGTCAGCATTGTGTTTAGGGGTAGTTACCACTGTGTGGGGGCTAGTAGATATGGAGTACTGTGGATTGGTAGGAGTATCCCGCTCGTGAGAGGACCATATGTACTTTTAAGCATAGAGGCTGTATCATTGAGTTTGATCATGCAGAATCAGAGTTTATAGTCTTGCCTAGTGAGGGCATCCCAGTTTTTAGTCGTACCTAAGCAAATCTGTGATAATAATATCCTAACAAGGATATAACAAGCCCCGTCAGCCAGCGAACCTTAAAGAGCATCTCTCAAAGAGGAAAGGGCAAACCAGGCATTGAATGGTTTTCCTAGGAGGATTTTATAAAGGGATTGGCCAGATCATGGTTGTTGTCTCAAGTTGAGAGAGTTGTAAGCATAGCGTTATTCTATACATATATTTAAATAAAAGCTAAGACAAAACAGTCTAAGTAGCAGGAGGCCGTGCCACTGCTACAGCCCCACAGATTGTAAATTGACATTTTTTTTTGTGAATTATTTTTATTGAGATTTTAAGACATAAAACATACATAGCTTGGCACAACACCAAACTGTCAGCCAACATGGCCGGTAAGTCCATCAACCACAACTATGCCATCCAATTGACAGCTACAACACGTATAACCCCCCCTCCCCATACTCAGTTCCCAGTCCCCCAACCCAAATTGGCTCCATTTTTGGGATGCAGGATATAAACTTTACTAGTCACCCAAAATACATTGTTTGTTCTGTAGCAGGCCTCCTCCGGAGTATATTACCCGTAGACTATGCACCTGGCCCTTCTACCCTTATATCCTACTTTTAAACCGTCACACTGTTAAATCGGACTCGTACCACGCTCTCCAGACTTTATCAAATTTAGTTTTACACCCTCGAGCACTATACGCGGCCTTGTAGAATGGGAGCATTGCGTTCACCAATCCTTTCCAAAAAGTTATCTCAGGGGCTCCCATTTTTTTCCATTTTAGCAATATGGCCTTCTTTCCATAAAATAAAAGTATTGTTAGTAAGGTTCTGAGTGCCTTCGATGGGACCACCTCGTCCACCAAACCAAGAAGACATACCTGCTATACAGGAGGTGACCCCTGACCAGAATTGGCTGATCAGGGGGCAGCCCCAGAACACATGTTGTGCGTCTGCCGAAGCCGCTGAGCACCGCCAGCACTCAGAAGAAACGGATGGGTATATCACGGCTAATCTAGCCGGAGTAAAATATATTCTGTGTAGAAATTTAAACTGAATAAGCCTATCCCTTGCTGCCACTAAATTCCGAAATGGTTGTTCCCACATATCATCCCAGTCCTCTCCCTGTATGCCTGGTACCTCTGCCGCCCATCTTTCTCTACATTTAGTTAGAGCCTTGGGACTAGTCTTAAACAGTTCTTTATATGTGACTGATAATGTCTTTGCTGGGTCCTCCGTCATGAGCGTGTCCTCCAGAGTAGAGGGGAAGGATTCCACCCTCATCTCTCTAAATTGTGATTGAAAGGCATGTCGTAACTGCAAGTATCTGAAGAACTGGGAGTTGTGAAGGTCATGTCTAGCTTTGAGGTCATTGAAGGGCAAGAGTTCACCGTCTCTTGTGATATCTTTCAATAGTCTGATTCCCTTACTCGCCCACCCAGCTTGAGTCTTCCATGTTATAAAATTGTTTCAGTTTGGGATTCATCCATAGCGGAGTCATCGGAGAAATTCCCTGAAAACTAGGGCACGCCAGTGACACCGCCTCCTCCCACGCTTTTATGGTGGCTTTCATAGAATCAGTGAGGGGGAGTTCGCTTTTTATGCCTCTGTGAATGGCTAAACGAAGGGATTCATATGATCCTAGGTGGGCTGCCTCAAGAATTGTTGCTGAGTCACCCCCGTCCGACACCAACCATCTGTTTACAAAAACCAATTGGCCCGCTATGTAGTACTTGCGCCAGTCTGGGAGAGCCAACCCTCCCTGTCCCCATGGTTCTTGTAGCACTTTCAGGCCTATTCTAGGCCTTTTAGGGGCCCACAGAAATGAGCTGGTGATCCCGTCCAGTTTCTTGAAATAGGACTTCGGTACCCACACCGGAGCATTTCTCAAGAAATACAAAATGACCGGGAGAATTTTCATTTTTATTAGGCTAATCCTACCCAGCAAGGATAACGGAAGCCTTTGCCACGTTTGTGTCTTTTGTTTAAAGAAGGTAATTAGGGGCTCCAGGTTCAGGGGCATGTAATCCGACACCTTCGCTGTCACCTTTATTCCAAGATATGTAATCTGATTGACCCATTTCAAGGGCAAGTTCGGATTCGCTCTAGCCCTTGCTCCCTCATGACTTGGCCAAATTAACCCTCAGACCCGAGTAGCCAGCAAAAGTGTCCATTAGATCCAGAGCTGCTTCCAGTGAGTCCGCCGGGTCCTGCAGGAATAACAGAAGGTCATCGGCATATAATGCCAATCCCTCTTCTATATTGCCCACCCTGATCGCTTTGACCCTTGCTGACGCTCGTAGTGCCACCGCCAACGGCTCCATCATGAGCGCAAACAAAAATGGCGAAAGAGGGCACCCCTGACGCGTACCCCTACCCACTGTAAAGTATTCAGATGTGTGTGTGCCTGTGCGGATGGCCGTACGTGGTGCACTATATAGGAGAGATACCCATTGACGGAAGCATGGGCCGAAACCCATACGCTCAAGCACTGCGTGCATAAAGCGCCAGTCCACCGAATCAAAGGCTTTTTCAATATCGATCGAGACAATGATTCTATAGGATGAGTCTAAGTTAGGAAGTTGTAGGTGAGTGAACAGCCTCCTCAGGTTGGTATCTGTTGATTTGCCCGGCATGAATCCCGTCTGGTCCACATCAACCAGAGAGGAGACTACCGCTGCCAATCGCTTTGCCAGGACCTTAGTCAAAATTTTAAGGTCCATATTTAGCAGAGCAATGGGTCGGTATGAAGAGCATTCTAAAGGGTCCTTACCCGGCTTAAGCAATAGGATCATATAGGCATCTAACATCGAGTCCGGTAATTTCTTTTGATGTAAACAGTATGCTAGCAATGTCGTAAGTCTCGGGGCCAGTTGGTCTGCATATGTCTTATAGAAATCCGCTGGGAACCCGTCTGCGCCAGGGGCTTTATTGGGTGGAAATGCAAAAATGGCTGCTATCACTTCCTTTTTTGTAATTTCAGCTTCTAATGCGAGTCTGTCATCATCCGAAAGCTTAGGGAGGGACAGGCCATCTAACATGTTCTCCAATCCTTCATTATCATATTGTCTACCCGGTGTATATAATGTTGAGAAATATGCTTTAAATTCAGCTAGTATGTCTATCGGGTCTTTTAGTAACTCTCCATTTTGGCCCTTAATGATTGGAATGTGAGTACTCTGATTGCTGTCTGCCACCAGCCTAGCCAGTAACTTCCCATTTTTATCCCCTTCTGCAAAGAGAGAGTTAGCTAGATGTTTTGCCTCAGTATGTGCCAGATCATTGCAATGCAGGGAAAGGTGCCTCCTGGCCTCCAGCAACGCATTGTAGCTGGAATCCGAGGGGGCCGTCGCGTGCAACCTAGCACACTCCCTTTCCCTATCCTGCAACAGCTGGATTTCCGCGTTTTGATCCACCCTCACTCCCTTGATGGCCGTTATACATTCTCCCCGGATCACTGCTTTAAAGGCGTCCCACACAACTGGAGGTTCCGCTGTCTCATTATTAGTGGCCCAATATTCAGCAGTCGCAGCAAGAAGGTGAGAAGACACCTGCTCCTCCTGCAACCAGCCTCCACCCTCTAGACCCTTTCCTTGACTGTAAACACAGGGATATACAGAGGGGGTTATGATCAGATAAGCCCCCCGCCATGTAATCTATCCCCCTCACATAGGACAGCCTAGTGCGACTACCAAAAGCTAGATCAATCCTAGCTGAAGAGCGGTGTGACAGAGACAGATGAGAATAACAAATTCCATCCGGATTCCTCAATCTCCATATCTCAGTCAAATCCGCCACTGCAGCCCAAGACTTCAAATCAATTGATCCACCTCTCCCAGGATTAGGAGTCTCTGGCCTCCAACGTGGCATTGAAATCCCCCCATCAGTAGGAGTGGAAGGTGCATGTGAGGGGCTAGCTTCACCATTAAATCATATAATAATTGTACTGTGAAAGGAGGCAGAGCATACACATTCACCAGAAGCAGTGTGCAGTTACATATATCTACAATCAGAGCCACATACCGTCCCCCCGAATCAGAGATCACCTGTTGGATTGTGCACGGGACTGCTTTACTTATCAATATGGAGACCCCCCTCGCAAAGGTGGAGTACGTGGCATGAAATGCCTTTTGAATCCAGGATCTGCGTAGTGCTAGAATTTTACTACCGTCCAGGTGAGTCTCCTGCAAGAAGACGATATGCGGCCTGACCACCTTCAAATACTGAAACATTGCAGCCCATTTGAATTTATCATTCAGTCCTCGAACATTCCAGAACAGCAATTTAACCGTGTTAGCCATAATCTTGTAAAATGATTAGCAGTAGGGTGAATTCGGAATGTAGGGTCACCTGTAACTTTTTAACAAAGACCTTCTCCCTTAGGTAAATAAGTACCATCAGTAGTTGGAGGCAGTGTTGCCAACCCCCTGAAGTGAAATTTACTGGCAAGGATGCCAAAATTTCTGTACGGCACCAATTTCTTACTGGCAACAATCATGAAGATTACTGGCAGAGCCGCATTTTTTACTGATGCTGCAAAAAAGTACCTAAAATTACGGTTTTTAGTACTAAACAGTGCAAATATCAATATTTCAACTATAAACACACAGCTAATGCTAATATCAATGTGTTTAAGTTAAACAAAAGTAAAAAAACATATTTCTCAATTCACATGAAGGTTAGGATACTATAACCCAGCCAGCACAGAGTTCCCTCTTACATCAGAGTCTGCAGGATGCCCCCTTACAGTGCAAGGGAACTCTTATGTAAAGGGGAACGCTGCAGATCATGATGTAAGGGGGAACTCTGATGTGGAGGGGGGCTTTGGTGAATAGAGACCACCTTCCACAGAGTGAATACACTAAGGTAAGGGGGGGTACTAATATAAGGGGGAAACCTTTATATCAGTGCCCCCTTACATTATTGTATTCATTCACCTCCTTACATCAGTGACCCCCCCCCCCCCCCTCTCAGAATGGCCTGGCGGCACTGTCACTTACCTCCACTCGGGTGCACAGTGTGGGGCTCAGTCAGACGGCTCCAGCTTGGTGGCTCTGATCTCCTCTTCCCAGTCCACACGTCTGTTTCTTCCTGGGCCGTAACCCCCATCCCGGCGGCACTCCCACTCTTGACTCCTTTCTAGGATCCCCTCAGAGACTGTAGACATGACAAGAGATGGTCAGAGGCTGCGGACACACGATACAGGAGGGGGACAGAGGCTGCGGACACACTACAGGAGGGGGACAGAGGCTGCGGACATAATAGAGGAGGGGGACAGAGGCTGCGGACATACTACAGGAGGGGGACAGAGGCTGCGGACATAATGGAGGAGGGGGACAGAGGCTGCGGACATACTACAGGAGGGGGACAGAGGCTGCGGACACACTACAGGAGAGGGACAGAGGCTGCGGACATACTACAGGAGGGGGACAGAGGCTGCGGACATACTACAGGAGGGGGACAGAGGCTGCGGACATACTACAGGAGGGGGACAGAGGCTGCGGACATACTACAGGAGGGGGACAGAGGCTGCGGACATACTACAGGAGGGGGACAGAGGCTGCGGACATACTACAGGAGGGGGACAGAGGCTGCGGACATACTACAGGAGGTGCCGGTGGAGACAGGCTGTGAACATGATGGTGCCCTCCTCACCCCCTCACAGTAGCCTCCTCCTCTGTCCACCACCATATTACTTCTGCACATCATCCGTGTGCTGTGTCCTCCTCCTGTGCCCCTTTCACCACTCCACAGGTCAGGGCAGCACTCTCTGCCCTGACCTGTGAAGAGGTGAAAGGGACACAGGAACCAGAGGAGGATACAGCACACTGATGACGCTGTCCCCTTGTATCCCCCCTGTTTCACTGACCTTGAGTCCGTCGTCCTCACCCCTGGCTGGGCCCTGTCAGTGCTCCGCTCCGAGTCCTCCACCGACCACCTATGATGAGTGCATGGCATGCACTCACTGCAGGACGGTGTCCCGCCACTGCCGCCAGCCACTGTGGCCTTTTCAAAAATGGCGCCAGCTGCGCCATCACGTTACTGCGTGTGCACCGCCGCCGCCCGGCCGAGTTCCGAATGCGCTCGGCCGGCGCATTCGGAACGGCGCATGCGCAGTTGTATGGCCGGCTCGCGGCCATCTTTTTTATGGGTGTCGGTGCCCATAAACGGACTTTTACGTACAGCCCGAAAAAGGGGTTAAATCGCGGGCTGTACGTAAATCTACGTACGGTTGGCAACACTGGTTGGAGGACGGGAACTGAGTAAAACCCCCCCTTTCTATACACATTACAATAACAAACCCCCCCCTGCTGTCATACCTGAACTAACTAGCAAAAGAAAAAAAGAAAAAAAAAAGAACCCATGGAAAAAAAAAAAAACTTCAAAAAATGCCATCGTCCAGTATGCAGCTTGTTTTCCCGAACTTGTAAAACAATCAGAAAAGAAAAATTTTTGCTAGAAGGTCTCCTGACGTAGAAAAAAGTCCAGCAAGACTACTAGTTCTCATCTAAATTGTTCCGAGGAGCTCCAGTTTAAACTGTATAGTTGAAACATGTTGCAATGAAATGTAGGCAAGTACATGCCAAAAAGGATTATAACCGGCTTAAGTAGTACTGTGCCGCCATCTAGTGGCGTCAGGTTTTAGGGACCATAAGCGCATCTAACTAAAACATAAAAGCATTGTAAAAGTCAACCGTAAAAATAATGTGTATGCAGCTACTACTCACGACCGTCCAGCTCTAGAGAGCGCCAGTCCATCCTCCCCGAGCAAACTAGATCAGGAGTAAGCTTCAGGCCCAGTGAGGCACAACCGGTGCAACAGAAAAACAAAATGCAGCTCATACTTGCGTCTGGTTTACGGATTTCTGTCCAGCCAGTCGCAGGCCTCCTGTGGTGTCTCAAAAAATTTAACCGCGCCCTGATGTTGAATACGCAGCCTGCTAGGGTATAGCATACTATATTGGATATTTTTCTCCCGCAGTTTCTTCCGCACCTTAGTGAAAGATCTCCGTTTGCGCTGCGTTTCAGCTGAAAAATCCGGAAACAGCATCACTTTCGTGTTGTCATATCTGAGCTCTGGGATTTTCCTGGAGGCTGCCAAAATCATGTCTCGGTCTCTGAAATTCATGAAACGCACCAGAAACGGCCTAGGGTAGTTACCCTGGAGACGCCCTCCTGTTGGGACCCTGTGCGCACGCTCCACCACATATGTTGACGGACGGTCCCCTAGAGATAGCAGGTGTTTAAAGAAATCTTCCGCAAAAGTGGTTGTATTGGACCCCTCCGCTCCCTCCGGCAATCCCACCACCCGCACATTGTTCCTCCTCTGTCTTTCCTCGGCATCGTCTGCGCGGCTCTGCAACGCTTTTACCATAGTATGCAATTCAGACAGCTGATTGCCTTGTATATGTGAAATATCTTCTACTTCGGATATTCTTTCTTCCGTCACAGTGAGCCGGCCCCTGATCTTATCTAAATCATGTCTGATGAATGTACATTCGGTTGTTAGATGATCAATGCTCACCATAACTGCGGCCTTGCTTGCTGCAATTGCTTCCAAGATCGGGCGAGTGATCGCATCTTGTGCATCGACTGGTACAGGAGAATTTGATCTGGACTCGGCGGCATCCACCTCAGGTATGTCTTTTTCGGGCGCAGCCATGTTCCTTGCTTGACTCCCCGACCATTTGGCAGAAGGAGTGGTGGGCAAGATGGCAGCAGCAAGTCCCGTGTCTGGGCCTTTGGAGGAGCACGTTTGGCGTTGCTGTTTGGCGTTCCGATGACCGGCTCTAGAGGCCCCCTTCCGCATGTCCAGGGGCCCCCCTGCTCAGGCTGAAGCTGCAGCTCCCAGAAGCTCTATTTATGCAACCCACAGAAGTACAAGGGCTTCTTGCGCAGTATCCAATTCTCAACAGCCCACCTTATTTAGTATGTGGAGAGGCACAGGGAAGGCAGGACAGCGTCTCTGGGCTTTGAGGGTGAATCAGAGAGGATAGTTCCACTGTCCCAGGGATGCAGGAAGGAGGATGCCAGTACACAGTATCTTGATTAGGAGGGGGGGGGGTGAATCAGGCAGGGACAGGCCTCAGGATGACACCCGCAGTCCCTCACCAGGGATCTCCCAGCTATACCCCAAACACCCCCAGGCCAACCTCCACTCAGGGGCTCCAAGCAACAGGCACGGCTTCACAGATTCAGGAGCTCGGTAATCTAGCCCCAGGCCTGTGGGCATGCAGTAGGCCTCAGTCTGTGATGTGGTGTGTCCCTGCAGCAGGGAGCCAGCCGCGGCCCCGAGCAGTGCACTCAGCCAATCACTCACTCCCTCCCCGGCCGTTTAAATAAGTGATCCGGGCGCTCGGATGGCCCCAGGGAGAGCCAGGGATCCCTCAGAGTCCTCACAGGTCTCGGCAATGACCCGACCGAACCGGAGCTCCCGGCCGCAAGATGGCGGCGTGCCGGGGGGAGCCGATCACCTCCCGCAGCCCCCTCAGCCTCCCTCACCTGCCGAAGCTCTCCAGGAGCCGCCGCTGCTGGCGGGTAGTGCAGCGCCTCCCGTCCCCCTTCCGATCGCGGCTCCGGAGCTTTAAGAAGGATGCAGGCCGCAGGGATCCAAGATGGCGGCGGACCTCCACAGCAAGGAGCCTGTCACAGGCCTGTGCAGCCCTGATCACGCCACCCCTCTCCACGATAGACAGCTGTATGGGTACAGATGATGCCCGGCTAAGAAGTAGGCTAGCCTGGGAATTCTCTAGGCACACTGTTTAGCAGGATGGATGAGGATTGTCAGCCGGATCAATGGAGCTCCTCTGAAACACGTCCTGCTCCTTCTACATCCGGACACGCCCCCGTAAATTGACATTTAAGAGCCAGGAGCAAACGAAGGTGGGTGATTGGGGTGTCCATTCCCCATCTCTGGCTGGTTAGAAAAGGTACAAGGGAGAAGAGCTAGAACTGAGCAGTCAGGACTCAAAGTGTGAGGATACAAGTATCGGGAAGGGCAGGAGGGAGTATGGTGGGGAAGGGGAAGGAAGTGGGATAGTGAGAGGAAGGGGAGGGGAGGGGTAGGGAAGGCTGGGATGGAGCTAGGGCGTATTAGGTGAGGGGACAGGAGTATTGAGGTAAACAGGCATTTTCCATGTTGACCACACCTTGTGCTATATCGTAGTGGTGGTGGAGTCATGTAAAGGCTGGAGGCACAGGTAATAGAATAATTCGGTAGCATGGGAGAGCATATAAGAATTCAAGAATCAGTCTACCTTGGCAGGCGTTGGAGGGTATTAAGAGTTCCATTGGCAGAAGGGGCCTCTCGTTCCTGCGAAGCTAGAGTGGGGGAAGTAAGCAAGAGACAATGAAGGGAAGGGGGTAATCATCCCCCACCCTTTACACCAGGCAACTTAAAGACTAAGAGATGAGACCTCCGGGGGATAGGTATAAGTCTAAAATCTGTCTTATATAGATCACAGGGGCAGTGTCCATGACCCAAATGATAGTTGTTGTGATAAGTAGACGTTGGGATATCAGGAGCGAGGAAGTGTCGTTGAGTAACCCATTCCTGTGGGCCTCATCTCATCATTTTAAACATAGGACATTATAACAACATTACTTTAACTTTAAATTAGTTGCCTATGTGTGGTTGTTCAGGAGGTGGAGGTAGAACACAGCAAAAAGGAGAAAAAAAAGAGGGGGGGTGAGTCCCTTGAAGACTTCAGTGCAAGGCGGTTGGTGGAGGGGCGGATCTCGAGTGGGGAGAGGTAAAGGTCGAACCGGCAATTGTCTCGGGCTCCTGCTTTCAGCATCGTACAGCGAGGAAGTGGGTCATAAAAGTCTCAATGCGATTTGTTCCATTGACATAAGACATGCCCAGAAACAGAATAAGGGCTTGAGTCAGAACTTGTACAAAAAAAAAAACTGGGGGGACACTAAGCAAAAGCAAACAGTAGTGTGTAAAAGGCAGTACTTGGCTGAGAAATTATAGGAGGTGGGAGGGTGCCATTAGTTGTCTAGGCGAGCCCTGCGGTGGTTTGGAGACTTGGTCAGGCTCACTCCCTGGAATGGCCCTGAGCGGGTGGATAAGGGGTAAGCTCTGGTTGGGGTGCGTTGGCGTCTGCTGCTTTTGATCCATTGCTTCCATCAGTTCTTTTCGCACCGTAGAGGGTCGTTGAGGAGGTGGACGGAATTCCAGTTGAGTACCTCCATGAATGGGATGCCCAGGATCTCGCAGAATGGCTTCAGGTCTTCCGGAACTTGCAAGTGTGCAGTGAGTGCGGCTTTGTGTGGAGGCTGTAAGGCAGAAAGAAAACTTCCACTTATAGTGGATTCCTCTGGTGCGGAGCTCATCAAGCAGGGGTCGGAGGTCCCTGCGGTGCTGTAGGGTCACGTTGGAGAGGTCCTGGAAAATGCGAATGTCAGCTCCAGCAAGGGAAAGGTGGATTCTGTTGCGAGCCTTGTGCAGGATATCTTCTTTGAGCCGATAATCTACCAGGCAGCACACCACATCTCGGGGGGGGATCGGATTCCCTGCTTCTGGGGCGGAGGGCCCTGTGTATGCACTCCATTTCAATGGGTGTAGAAGGGGGTCTGTCTAGGAGATTTTAGCAGAAGCCTGTCACTGTGGTGAGCAGCTGGTCAGGTTCCACTGATTCTGGTAAGCCTTGGAAACGGAGGTTGTGACGCCTCCCGCGGTTGTCCAGATCTTCAATATAGCGGTGCATGTCTCGAAGCTGCGACGTGTGGATATTAACTGCCTGTGTAACCTGGCGGATAGTTGAGCCTTGTTGGGCAGCTGTTCTCTCCACCTCTTGCACCCAGCCCGCCAGCACCTGGATGTCGAGGCGTAAATCTGAAATGGCGGCCGGCAGAGTGTCTTTAATGTCGGCTAATATGGTGCGCAGGTCCTTCATGCTAAGCTGTTGCTAGGGCCAGGGTTGCTAACTTTCAGTAAATTTACAAACAGTTTGTAAAATCCATAATTGTTGCATTTGTCCATGAATGTCCGTTATGGATATGCAGCCTACATGTCTGTAATGGACATTCACGGACAGATGCAAAAAGTATGGATTTTACAAACTGTTCATAGAATTACTGAAGGTTGGAAACCCTGGCTGGGGCACCAGTGCGTCTGCCAGCGCGGGAGTTGGGCAGGACCCGGCAGTTCCTGTGTTAGAGCGAGGATGTGAGAGGGCCTTCTCTGTGAGGATGCCGCTCACCTGGGATCGGAAAAGCTCCCGGATGGTCTTCAGATGGCGGGAGCTCAGAAGTTATGTGGCCATCCTCGTCTGAGGTCAAAATGTTTGGGGGTTCTGAATGATTCTAAGTGAATTTCTAGCAGAAAATACAGGATTTTTACATGTAAGAGACAAGTGTCAGAAAAGATTTAGGGCTCTTTCACACGGACGGTCCGTTCAGGTCCGCCTGTCAGTTTTTTAGGCGGACCTGAACGGATGCGCCATGTACCCCTATGGAGCCACGGATGTAAGCGGTGACATGTCCGCTGACATCCGACCCGCTCCGATCCGCCAAAGTGTGACGGAGGAAAACCCTCTTTTTCCATCCGTCATCGGATCGGATGTCAACGGACTCTACGGTCCGTCGTCATCCGATCCCCCATAGGGGAGAGCGGCGCTCTGACAGGGCAGTCCCTGCACAGTGTGTGGGGACCGCCCAGTCATCCGCCGGCTCAGTGGGGATCAACGGAGCCATCCCCGCTGAGCAAGCGGAGGTTCACGGGGCGGATCATTACTGATCCGTCCCGTGTGAAAGAGCCCTAAGTCTTTAAATCAGTGGTTCTCAACCTTCTAGCGCAGTGACCCCTTGAAAAAATGTCCCAAGTTGTGGGGACCCCTAACAATAAAATAATTTTTGTAGCGTGGGTTGGCAGCACACAAGACAAGTAAATTGTGCCCCTAACCCATAGACATTTAGCGCTCCCTGAGTCCCTTCCACTTATACAGTATTAAAACTCCTTGTGGTACATTTTAGGTTGTAACACTCTTTGTTCTTTCTTTCCCTTTTATCTCTCTCTATCATAATTTCTTGTTTTTTTTTTCCCAAATCAGGAGATGGGGGTCTCCAGCCCCTCCCACTTCACATTTCTCACCAGTCAGCTGACCCCTGGTCTCTAGCCATGCCGTGAACTGAATAGGCGGCTATGGGCTCCAGGGACAGCCCTGCTGGGCGGGCGCAAAAAGGCTTGGAGAGCAGCGCGGGCTACAGGAACAGCCAGGGTTCGGTGACCCCTGGCAAATCATAATTCGACCCCCAGGTTGAGAACCACTGCTTTAAATGGTTAAACTGAGAACTTCTACACAGGAGTTCAGTTCATTGATAAGTAGAAACATTGTATTCTTTTCTCACACTTGGCAGGCTGCCCAGAGGCAACTTGCATTGACTTCTATGATACAGAAGTTACATGCAAATCGCGCTGAAGTAAATCAGCTTTTTTTTTTCAGCACAATCGGCCGATGACGATTAATTAAAAAGTGCCAAAAATCGGCCAATGTATATCGGCCGGCCGATATATCGGTCGACCTCTATACAGCGGGTAAAATAAGTATTGAACACGTCACCATTATTCTAGGTAAATATATTTCTAAAGGTGCTCTTGACATAGAATTTTCACCACATGTCGGTAACAACCCATGCAATCCATACATACAAAAGAAACCAACACAAATACGTTCAGAAATTAATCACTTTCTGTCCTCCCAGAATCGCACCCCCTGGGGCGTGCACACGGGTGTACCCGTGACGGATCACGGTAAATGGCCGCCGATAGCGGCCGTTTACCACGTGATCGCTCCGTCAAATGGGGGAGTGATCACATGTAAACAAACCGATTCCTCTCTCCCCTCTCCGTACAGTGTGAGAGGAGAGGGGAGAGATCGGATGCAGCAGTGCTGTGGGCTGGATGTGTAGAGCCCACAGCGCTGGTGAGTGATAAGTGAGTGAGTGATAACTCATCCTAGCCATCCATCCCTCTGTATTAGCCATCCACACTCATCCATCCCGTCATCCATCCACGCTCATCCATCCCGCCATCCAAGCTCATCCATCCCGCCATCCAAGCTCATCCATCCCGCCATCCAAGCTCATCCATCCCGCCATCCAAGCTCATCCATCCCGCCATCCACGCTCCTCCATCCTGCCATTCACACTCAGCAATACTCCTCCATCCATCCATGCTCAGCCATCCCATCCAACCCCAGCCGTACACAGATATACTCGGCCATACCGAGCCATACCCAGCCATGCTCAGCCATACTCTGCGATACCCAGCCATATTTGGCCATACCCAGCCATGCTCAGCCATACTCGGCCATACCGAGCTGTACCCAGCCATGCTCAGCCATGCTCAGCCATACTTGGCCGTGCTCGGCCGTACCCAGCCGTGCTCGGCCGTACCCAGCCATGCTCAGCCATACCCAGCCTTTTGTATGTGGCCAGGCTATGGAAAAGTCTCCCACATGTGGTATCACCATACTCGGGAGTAGGAGAATCTTTTGGGGTGTCATTTTTGGTATGTGTTAGAAATCTTGTATAAATGGACAACTTTGTGTTAAAAAAAAATGCGTTTTTAATTTTCTTTCCACATTTTCCAAAAATTTGTAGAAAAAAAATAACATGTTCAAAAGACTCATTATGCCTCATAGATTATACGTTGGGGTGTTTTCTTTCCAAAATGGGGTCATTTTCGGGGCGTTTCTATTGTCCTGGTGCTCCAGGGCCTTCAAAATTGTAAAGCCTCGTACACACGACCGAGAATCTCGCCGTAAAAAAAACCAGTCGTTTTCTTGACTAGATTCTTGTCAATTCCAAATCTCGTCGTAAAGCGTGGTCACGTACAACACATACGACGGCAGTATAAATGGGAAGTTCGATTCCAATGGCGCCACTCCTTGGGCTGCTTTTGTTCTCGTGTTACCGCGTGTTATTAAAAGTTTGGGGAGAGACGATTCGTGCTTTTCAGTCTTCGTGCTTTCAGTTTGTTTTAGCGTGACGAATGTGCTATCTCCATTACGAACGCTAGGTTTACCAGAAGGAGCACTCCCGTCTTATACTTTTTTAAGACTCGGAAAAGCATACACACGACCGGTTTTCTCGTCGGGAAACAGGCCGACGAGAATCCCGACGAGAAAAACGAGAAAATAGAGAGCAGGGTCTCTATTTTTCTCGTCGAGATTCCCAGCAGTTTTCTCGACGAGAAACCATATACACGAACGTTTTTCTCGGCTAGAAAGCTCTCCCAACAGTTTTCTTGTCGTTTCTTGACGAGAAAACCGGTCGTGTGTATGAGGCTTTAGAGATAGTCGGGAAATAAGATGTGTAATTTATGCTCCAGAACGGCTGGTGGTGCTCCCTGCATGTTGGGCCTCTCTGTAGCCACGCTGTGTAAAAGTATCACATGTGGTATCGCCATACTCGGGAGGAATAGCAGAATGTGTTTCGGGGTGTAATTTGTGGTATGCATATGCTGTGTGTGAGAAATAACCTTTTTGTGGAAAAAAAAGAAAAAAATCTTGATTTTGCAAAGAATTGTGGGAAAAAATGACAACTTCAAAAAACTCGCCATGCCTCTTTCTAAAGACCTTGGAATGTCTACTTTCCAAAAAGGGGTCATTTGGGGGGTATTTGTACTTTCCTGGCATGTTAGGGTCTCAAGAAATGAGATCAGCCGTTAGTACTTCAGGTGTGATCAATTTTAAGAGATTGGCACCATAGCTTGTGGACTCTATAACTTTCACAAAGACCAAATAATGTACACCAATTTGGGTTATTTTTACCAAAGATATGTAGCAGTATAAATTTTGGCAAAAATTTATGGAAAAAAAATTACTAATTTGATAACAGAAATGAAGAAAAATGCATTTTTTTACAGAATTTTCAGTCTTTTTTTTCTTTTATAGCGCAAAAAAAGAAAAAAAACCAGCGGTGATTAAATACCACCAAAAGACCGCTCTATTTGTAGGAAAAAAAGGACCAAAATTTCATATGGGTACAGTGTTGCATGTCATTCAAAATGTGAGAGCACCGAAAGCTGAAAATTGGTCTGGTTAGGAAGGGGGTTTAAGTGCCCAGTGGTCAAGTGGTATAGTTATGTGTAATAAAATGGAATTACACAGGGAAAATGTTTTGAGCACGCAAAATGAAATTCGTACAAAATCCTTTGTTCGTAATGACAGCTTCAAGATGCCTCCTGTATGGAGAAACTAGTCGCATGCATTGCTTAGTTTTTTAGTTAGTGATTGTGGCCCATTCTTCCACACAAACAGTCTTCAAATCTTGAAGGTTCCGTGGGCCTCTTCTATGAACTCTGATTTTTAGTTCTTTGCATAGATTTTCTATTGAATTCAAGTCAGGTGATTGGCTGGGCCATTCTAGCAGCTTTATTTTCTTTCTTTGAAACCAATGGAGAGTTTCCTTGGCTTTGTGCTTGGGATCATTGTCTTGCTGAAATGTCCACCCCCGTTTCATCTTTATCATCCTGGTAGATGGCAGCAGATTTTTATCAAGAATGTCTCGGTCCATTTGTCCATTCATTCTTCCTGCAATGAAATTAAGTTTGCCAGTACCATAAGCTGAAAAGCAGCCCCACAACATGATGTTCCCACCTCCAAACTTCACTGTTGGTATGGGGGTGTTTTTGGGGTGATGTGCAGTGCTATTTGACCTCCAAACATGGTGTGTATTATGCCATGCAAAGAGTTAAATTTTGGTCTCATCTGACCAGACTGTATTCTTCCAGTATTTCACAGGCTTATCTAAATGTTGTGCAGCAAACTTTAAACAAGCTTCAACATGCTTTTTCTTCATCAATGGAGTCTTGCGCAAACGGCGTGCATACAGGCCATGGCAGTTGAGTGCATTACTTGTTTTCTTTGAAACAATTGTATCTGCTAATTTCACGTCTTTCTGAAGCTCTCCACAAGTGGTCCTTGGCTCTTGGATAGTTATTTTCACTCCTCTGTCAGAATTCTTGGTCTGGGCCAGTTTATGGTGAAATTATGTTCTTTTCACTTATGGATTATGGCCTCAACAGTGCTCACTGGAACATTCAGAAGTTTAGAACTCCTTGTGTAACCAATGCCAATAGGTATGTTTTGCAACAATAATGTTGCAAAGGTCTTGAGAGTGCTCTTTGCTTTTACCCATCATGAGATGTTTCTTGTGTGACACCTTGGTAATGAGACATCTTTTTATAGACCATCAGTTGAGATTGAACCAGCTGATATTAATTTGCACTGACAAGGGGCAGGATTGCTTTCTAATTACTGATAGATTTCAACTTGTGTCTTGGCTTTCCATGCCTTTTTTGCACATTCCTTTCTTCACATTCCTTTCTTCTTGTGTTCAATACTTTTTCCCTGTGTCATTCCATTTTATTACACATACCGTATTTTTCGGACCATAAGGCGCACCGGGTTATAAGGCGCAACAACAATGATCGACTGGTAACGGGTTTATGTTCGTACATAAGACGCACCGGGTTATAAGGCGCATTAAATGAAACAAAACTCTGATAAGTCTGATAAGTCAAACTTTATTCAACTCTTTCACAATAACAATAACTCTCAACATTGTTCAGTTATATGAAATACAAAACAATACTCACTTTTTCAGTTTATTCCTCTACCTCAAATCCATCAAATTCTTCATCTTCGGTGTCTGAGTTTAACAGTTGGGCGATTTCGGCATCAAGCATGCCCGGATCCCTCTCGTCGTTATCATCGTTATCATTATCCGAGTCAGTCTCGTTGCTGTTACCTAGCTGTTCGGTGATGATTCCGGCCTTCCTGAAAGCTCGGATGACACTGGAGTTCTTGTGCGGATGGAGAGATTACGCCTTTTCATAAAACGGAAGCACCAAGAAGGACCTCCTCGAAAGTCGTTGATCTTCATGTCGCTTGCTATCGCTGTTGCTTTGAGTCGAATAGAGACAGTAGAGACGCTTCTACCTGCGGTTCTCTGTTCAATAACCCACTGTTCGATTTTGTCCTCCAACTGTGGCCACCTCACTTTGTGCCCTCGGAAACTCAGTTTGGTCTTCTTTACCTGGCGCAGGGCGTCTTCTTGCTTCCTCCACTTCCGTACCATAGATTCATTAATGTTGAATTCTCTCGCAGCTGCTCTATTTCCATGTTGTACTGCGTGACTGACAGCATTGAGTTTGAAATCCGCTTCGTAAGCATGTCTCTAACAGGAGCCATTTTTGGGGCAGCGGGTATAGAAAATGAACGAATGAATGTGCACACCTCTACACACACCTCCTGACTACGATGGCCGTACCTCCTGACTACGATGGCCGTACCTCCCGACTACGAATCCATCCATACATTAGGCGCACCGCAGTATAAGGCGCACTGGCGATTTTTGAGAAAGTAAAAGGATTTTAAGTGTGCCTTATGGTCCGAAAAATACAGTAACTTAATTTCTAAAACGTATTTGTTTTGGTTTCTTTGTATGTGTGGATTGCATGGGTTGTTACCAACCATATGGTGTCAATGGCACCTTTAGAAATCTATTTCTCTAGAAAAATTATGATGTTCAATACTTATTTTACCCACTGTATTAATACGCTGCGTAGAAGCCTTTAGATATTTGTTGAACTGCATTATATATTTGATGCTTGCATAACCTTGCTGGACTCTGCATGTGCCTACACTTTTGTAATTGTATCGCCCATCAAAATTTCTTAACAAAATATTATTGGGGGGGGGGGGGGGACTGTGCCAGAGCTAACAGTTAAAAAAAAATTTTTAAATGGTGCAATTTTTTTTTTCCAGAAATTGTAATGGATAAAATTGTATGCATGTTGTCTGAAGACCTCACCAATATGTATGAAAAATACACAATATTAACAGTGAAAAATGAAAATGGTTTGTGCAGAATCAAAATTTTCTTTCCTGCAAGTCTGTTAAACAAAATTACTTTCATTTTGCGCAGGAAAACACAGACCAACGATTATTCCAGAAGAACTTAAAGCTCTGTCGTTTTTTTGTTAACTCACTTCTGCACTACATCAAAGTGAGTATGCTCTCATGTACATATTCATGTTCTAATTCATATTAATAAAGAGTGCTTTAGTTGTGCCTATAAATGGTTCATATTTGTTTTATTCAGCTGCAGTTGTAAATGTTAAAAATCCACAGTTATTTATAAGGTTGCAGAAAAATGCTAATAATATATGCTATAACTCGTATGCTATAATCATGGCCATATTCTGTTTATTGTATTCATATGTCAGTGGTCATAAGCCACTTCTTAAAGGGTTAGTTCACCTTTACCAAAATACTGCCTAATGTGCCTATGCAGATAAGGGACATCTGTAGATAAAGCAAACTATGCAGCTCTGACTAAGACCCCTTTCACACTGGGGCGTTTTTCAGGCGCTTTAGCGTAAAAAAAAGCGCCTGTAAAGCACCTGAATGAAGCTGCATCTGCAATCCCAAAGTGAAAGCCCGAGTGCTTTCACACTAAAGCGCCTGAAAAACGCCCCAGTGTGGAAGGGGTCTTAGCTTAAAAAAAGCACCTGTAAAGCGCCTGAATGAAGCTGCATCTGCAATCCCAATGTGAAAGCCCGAGTGCTTTCACAGTAAAGCGCCTGAAAAACGCCCCAGTGTGAAAGGGGTCTTAGCGTTAAAAAAAAAGTGCCGGGGGGCGTGTCCGGAAGCCGACCTGCATGGCAGCTTAGATCCACAGCTCTCTCCCGGCCTGAGCTTTATAGGCACTTTTGGGGACAATTCGCTACACCAGGATGGGCAAATCCCGGAACACCCGCTCCACTGAACACAGGGGATCGTCCCAGCCTCCGCCCGGATCAGCAGCGGATCTCAGGGACTTCTTCCTACAGCCTGCTTCTTCCCCCGGGAGAACAAGCAAGATGGAGCCGGACCCCTCCATGACCCGCTCGCAGGCCTCCGCACAGAAGAATCCGGCGGCATACACGTCCGACCGAACATCTGCTGAATCCCTGCCGGCCTCGGACACCGCGGACTCTCCTTCCACGTCAGGAGCTGTGAGTACCCCCAGCCATTTCCTCATCCATGAGGTGACACCACGAGGAGTGCAGGCCGCCATGCTCCCCCCCCCTCCTCCCCCGCACTACACTCAGTGCTCAGATGCCTTTCCACGTCTGCTACGGACAGCTTCAGACCCCTGCATGCAGGGACCGAGCCCTGGCTCCCCTTCTCACTCGGAGTCCTCACTGGACTTCCCCACTCTGCCGGGCCCCATATATCCTGCAGTCCAGACACCTCAGGAGCCTGTGAGGCCTCGGGAGGACTTCCAACCCTCCACTCCTATACCGCCCCCTCATGAGGCTCAGAGACTGTCTCCCCCACAGGCCCCCAGCTCTCCTGTGGCACTGCAGGTACTGCCAGCTCCCACTAGCTCTCAAAAAGGCTGCTCCCCTGCTCCACGTCCACCTAATACTGCAGCCATACAGCCCCCCCAGGCCGGAGCAGGTGCCATCCTGGGGCGATCAGTGGGCCTCACCTGCTGGGCTGGCGTACCTGGCGCATGGCTACACTACTCCACACTCTCAGCCGCTGTCACCCCGACTGCCTCCACCAGAACAACACCCCATGTTGGCCCACGTCCAACCTCCACCCCCACAGTGGCAATCATATTTACAGGCGATACCTACTAAGGAGGACTTTAGACAACTGGTGGAGGACGTGAAGTCCACGTGCCGCTCAGAAATCCAAGCCCTACAGTCCGGCCTCAGGCACTTGGCCGATCGTGTAGAAATGGCCGAGGAGGACATTCAAGACACCAAGCTAGCTGTTCACAGGGTCCAAACACAAGGCGCAGACCATCGTTCCCTCCTGAGAGATATGCAACGTCATGTGGAGGACTTGGACAATAGGGGGCGCAGAAACAACATCCGGGTGAGGGGGGTCCCGGAGTCGGATGGCCCTGAGGACATAAAGAACTCCTTACAGACTGTGTTTAACAATCTTCTAGGGAAGCCCCCCACAACGCACATTGAAATGGACAGAGCCCACCGGGCCTTGCGCCCCAAAGGCGCCAACTCTAAACCACGGGATATCTTCTGTAGGATCAGCTCTTATCCCTTGAAGGAAGAGATCATGCGACAGGCCCGACTGGCGCGCAAAATAATGTTACATGATGCCCCCTTGCAGCTGTACCCGGATCTTTCATGGATCACCCTGCAGAAGCGCAGACTCCTACAACCGCTACTTCATGCCCTGCAAGAGGGGAACATCCCCTACAGATGGGGTTTCCCCTTCAGTCTAACGGCTAACCATCAGGGCAAATCGGCTGCATTGAGATATCCCGAGGATCTTCCTGCCTTTTGTGACGCCCTGGGGATATCCGTCCCCCAACTACCAGAGTGGGACCTCGTGGCGACGCCACCCCCGCCACCTGCAACTTGGCAGAAAGTCCCATCATCTAATCGCTCACGAAATAATGGGGCTTCCCACAAGGCTGCTCGGCACATTAATGGCTGAACCTGCTGAGACTCTTCCCATATGTTGCCTCTTACTGAACTGCCTGCCCATATGATTCGCCTGCTGTTTCAGCCCTGGACATTCTTGAACCTCTAGTCCCCTCTTAAGTGTCCTAGCTTAAATTCCCAGTTTCTCTTACGGGCGAGCCCCAGATGGGTCTCGTGAGAGTAGGATTTTTTGTTGCATCCCCGCCCCCCCCTCCCTGGTTAAGTGTTTACTATCTCTTAGTTGAGTTTTTACGTGTCCACTGACCAACTTAGGGCTCCCTTGCATCCGCCTGACCTCTCCTAGTGGACTTTGGTTGGGTGGATCCCTGGGAAACCGTATTGACCTAGGCCTATTAGCCTTTCAAGGTCAAATGCAAGTATTTGTTCTATTTGTCTATTGTTTTCTATGTGCTCACTTTCTTTCTTTTCCTATTTTCTGGTCTTTCTTTCTTCTCTCTCCTTCTTCATCATCGAGTGGCTCTCCGCGCGGTTCGTGGAACTCACCTGGACCATCTCCCGAGGTGTGCAGGTCCTTGACCCCTGGCCTTCGTCAGCTCCAAGTCAAGCCAGGTAAGAGACTTCCTCCCCTCCCCCACCCGTTGCCATGGCTAAGGTCTTGTCCCTGAACGTACACGGCCTGAACTCCGACAGAAAGAGGCATCTGGCGCTGAGGGAGTTTAGGCAGTCGGGCGCGGACGTTGTCCTCGTCCAGGAGACACATTTTGACAAGGGGGGGTCATTTGCATTCGCATCCAGGCAGTTTCCCCAGATCTACTCCTCTTCCGGCCCCCGCAAGAGAGCTGGGGTTGCTATACTGATCAAGCACGGGTCTCCATTTACCTGTTCTGGTTATTATAGTGATCCACGTGGTCACTTTGTTATCCTTCGGGGACTGTGGCGTACACAGGCGATCACGTTCTGTGCTCTATATGCCCCGAATGTTAAGCAACATAGATTCTTGTCAGGGGTGTTTGCCCGCCTCTTCAGAACTGAACATGGGCTTTTGGTGATAGGGGGCGACTTTAACTTGGCCCACTCTGCAACTGCGGATCGCCTGGTGGTGAGCCCCCAGGCGTCGTCGGCTCGAGCCCTCCGGGACTCGAAGCTTTTCCGCCAACTCTCCAGACGTTATGCTCTCTTTGATGCCTGGAGAGCTCTCCACCCGGGTGATCGGCAGTACACCTTCTACTTCGCCCCGCATCGCACCCATTCTCGTATCGACTACTTCTTTACCAACAGCTCCACGCTCCGAGTGACCCGTGAGGCACGGATACTCCCGATCTCCTGGTCAGACCACGCACCTATCTTGCTTACATTGGACGTGGGTTCCCCAGTCTCTAGACCCTACAACTGGAAGTTAAACACATTTCTCCTCCAACACCTCCCGTCCAAAACAGACATGAGCACCACCCTGCAACTTTACTTCACGGAGAACTCCACACCCGACGTGTCCCTCTCCACATTGTGGGAGGCTCATAAGGCGGTCATCCGAGGTAAATGCATGGCGATATCCTCAGCTCTGAGGAGGGATGCCTTGGCTGCGAAATTGCGAGCCGAGAGGGAGCTTGGGGTCTTGGAGCGACGGCTGCTGACGTCCCCCACCCTCTCCCTTCTTAAAAAAATTACGAACCTGCGTATGACACTAAAGGATCTAGCACTAGGTCGGGTAGAAAAGGCTCTGATTAGACTGCGACAAGTTTATTATGACAAAGGTAATAAGGCCCACTCCCTTTTAGCGAGAAAGCTGCGGGATAGCCACCTTGCGACTACGCCTCACCAGATCAAAGACAAATTCGGCAGCATACACTCTCATCCTAAGGACATAGCCCATACCTTTGCTGACTTTTATATGCACGTCTATAACAACCCTGACATCCCCAGCGGCCCCCTCACCCCTGACCTCTCACTACGCATGATGCAGTACCTAGACCAGAGTGGAGTGTCTAAACTCCAGGATTCTGACCTAACGGCCTTAAATATGCCGATCACCGAAGAAGAGATAGAACAGGCAGTTAAATCCCTACCTTCCCACAAATCCCCAGGTCCAGACGGTCTACCCTATGAATACTACAAGTCTTTCCTCCCCCTGTTGCTTCCCCACATGTGTAAACTTTTTAATGCCTTCCTGCGAGACACTAATGTCCCGGCGGATATGCAGCGCTCCTTCATCACCCTGATCCCCAAGCCCGATAAGGACCCTGTTCTGTGTGCCAACTATAGACCTATCGCCCTCCTGAACTCAGACCTAAAAATCTTTACAAAACTACTCTCAATCCGTTTAAATATGGTCCTCCCCTCCCTCATCCACAAGGACCAGGTGGGCTTTGTGCCGCTCCGGCAGGCAGGCGACAATACTAGGAAAGTGATTGATCTGGTGGACGTGGCGAACAGGGAGAAATCGGCGTCCCTGCTCCTTAGCCTGGACGCCGAGAAGGCCTTTGACCGGCTTGGGTGGCCCTTCCTGTTTGCGACGCTCCGCCATGTTGGGTTCCGGGGTCCTTTTTTGCACGCAATCCAACACCTCTACTCCAACCCGTCCTCGCAGGTAAAAACCCCTTTTGCCCTCTCGCCCTCATTCTCTATAACCAATGGCACACGGCAGGGGTGTCCGCTCTCACCCCTGCTGTTCGCGCTTTGCGTTGAACCCTTGGCAGCCTCCATCCGGGGTAATTCGGCTATCCGGGGAATCTCGGTACGGGGTCGGGAATTTAAAGTCTCCATGTTTGCAGACGATGTTATCCTTTCACTGACGCAGCCTAGGATCTCTCTTCCAAATCTCCACGCGGAACTGGCCCGCTATGGAGCCCTTTCGGGATTCAAAATTAACAAATCCAAGTCAGAGGCCCTACCTATTAATATTCCTGAAACGGAACTCGCTCAGCTGAAGGCCAACTTTCCCTATCACTGGAAGAATACCACCTTGAAATACCTAGGCATACATATCACCTCAAAATTCTCTACTCTGTATCAGGAGAACTTCCCCCCACTCTTCCGTTCGATTAGAACTTTAATCACGCAATGGAAGCAGCATCGCATTTCTCTATTCGGCCGGATCGCCTCAGTTAAGATGGCGATTCTCCCGAAGCTCCTTTACCTCTTCCAAACACTGCCCATCCCGGTCCCCTACAAACACCTGAGAAGTCTCCAATCTGACCTTATTACATTTATTTGGAACTACAAGAGACATAGGGTCCCTCGGTCGGTACTATTGGCAGCGCGTTCGGATGGGGGCTTGGCGGTCCCTGACCTAGTCGGGTATTACCAGGCGACCCAGCTCCGTGCTATAGCCTCGTGGTTCACTCAGTGGTCCTATAACAGGTGGACGGAGATCGAGAAAATATGGCTAGCCCCGACCCATCCAAATAGTCTGCTTTGGAGTGCGGGTGCGGAGGTCCCCCCCGACCGATTGTTGGGCTCCATGTCTCAGCTAAGGCGACTCTGGCGCAGGGTGGCGGGTCCTTTTGGGTTGAACTCTGAACGTTCGCTCTTGACTTCGTTCGTCTGTAATCCCAAAGTGCCGGATAGCCTCTCCCACCAAATGTCGCACCCCTGGACGTCTCGGAATCTATTTCATTTCGGGAACCTGGTGGATCCCGTAAAGCGCACATTATTACCCTTCCCTAGACTTCAGACCAAATATGGCCTACCGCACCAAGCATTTTATAGCTACCTACAAATCCGCCACTATGCTATGACCATAGCTCCCGACTTACACTTCTCCCCCCCAACCCCCTTTGAGTCCTTGGTCCTGGCAGGCTCCGCCCAGAAGGGCTTAATCTCATCCATTTACAAAATACTTTACCCCTCGAATCCATGGAATAGGCGTTAACATTCCTACATGACTAGGTGGGAGAAGGCCCTCAATGAGGAAATTCCCCTAGAACAGTGGCGGATCATATGGTCTCGGGCAGCGAAGGGCTCCCTCTGCACTCTATACAAGGAAAACACCTACAAAATCCTTCTTTTTTGGTACATGACCCCTGATGTGCTCCACGCCATATACCCCTCCAGCTCAGACCGCTGTTGGCGCTGCCAGAAAGACAGGGGGTCCCTCCTTCACATTTATTGGAGTTGCACTCTACTCATTCCCTACTGGACCGAAGTACAGCAGCTGCTGTCACGGTTGTTGGAAATGCCGATCCCCATGACCCCCAAGTTCTTCTTACTAGGCCTCTCGCCGCTGCGGCTTATCCCACCCTACAAAAAACTGACAAGCCATATCCTCACAGCTGCACGCTGTCTCATAGCTCTAAACTAAAAAAAACAATCCCCCCCTGCTCCCGAGGCCTTGCACGCTAGAATCAAAGACGTGGAGCTGATGGAGAAAATGACGGCCAGGCTGCAGGATAAGCTGGACGCCCACGACAAAGTCTGGGAGCTGTGGCACCTTCGGGAGGACCCACCGTGACCAGGTGACTGAGCTACCATGATGATCTCTCTTCTTTTCTTTCCTCTTTTCCTCTTTCTTGCTCTCCCTTGAGAGTATTCTAAGGGCTCTCTTTGTCCCGAATAGTTTGCTGGAGGTTTGATTTTGTTTTTCTATGACGCATTTCTGCATCACTCCCATCTTTGGTTGGGTGCCTGCTATTGCTTACAAGTATATGGATAAAACCTTACTATCTCTGTTCGACAACCTGGAAACATAATGTACTCCATTTTTTTTTTTTTTTAAGTCTTACATCCGTTTGTATTTTCTTTGTAGAAAAACACAATAAAATTGTTATTTAAAAAAAAAAAAAAAAAAAAGTGCCTGTAAAGCGCCTGAAAGAAGCTGCATCTGCAATCTGAATGTGAAAGCCTGAGTGATTTTACACTGAGGTGCTGCGCTGGCAGGGCGTCAAAAAAAAGTCCCGCAAGCAGCTTCTTTGCAGCGCATTAGGAGCATTGAATACACCGCTCCTAAAGCGCCCCTTCCCATTGAGGTGCTTTTTTTAACGGCAAAGAGCCTGAAAAACGCCCCAGTATGAAAGGGGTCTTAGCGGAGCTTTACCATCGTTTTTCGGGCGCTGGCAGTGTGAAAGGGCTCTGAAAGCACTCAGGCTTTCACATTGGGATTGCAGATGAGGCTTCTTTTAGGCGCATTACAGGTGCTTTTTTTAACGCCAAAGCGCCTGAAAAACGCCCCAGTGTGAAAGGGGTCTTAAAGGTAAATAATGCCCTTGCTATTGGTATAGGCCATTTACGTACCCCCTGAAGCCTGACTGGAATAACCCCAGGGCAGGGAGTACAAACACCCTTTACCTGAAGTATAGTAGTAGTATTTGGTTTTACAGAAAGCCTTCATGGTCATGCTGCTAATAGCGGTAGTGGGCTGCTTTTGCAGCGTGAGTCTCGAGCACTATAATAAAGTGTATTCTGTAACATTGCTGCTCATTCTTGTTCCATTATCTGCAGACACAGGAAAGCTTTCTGTTTCATTAGACTGCCTCCTCTTAGCTTAGTAATAGCAGAGGAAGGTTTAACTAGGTTCACATCTGTGCGGGTGGTTCCTGCTGCGAGTCTGCACCTGTTACCACAGTCGCAACCACTCACACAAAAAAACGTGCTGTGTGCCATTAATCCTAATCGCAATATCGCAAGCACTGGAAATGGTACCTGCACTGGGAACCGCACTGCAATGAATGGGCTGCTGTGCCTGCACGAAACGCAGCTCACAGAGTCGGATAAACAGAAAAAAAAATTTATCTTTCGTCCATGGACGGACACAGCTCCTTTTAGTCTTGACAAGTGGGTTATGTTCCGTCTATTAGGAGAGGACTGGGCAGACATGTTGGATATACAAAAACATGTAATTATACCAAAGCTGAACAGCCCCGCCCAGGGGGCGGTCCCTCTGGTCATAACCCCTCACCCTGCACTCAGCAGCTCAGTTTTTTTCTGCCTAGTGTAGGAGAAGGACCTGGTTCCCTAGGGGCCCATTGGTCCTGGAGAACTTTTTTATTTTATTTTTACCTCAGAAAGCCGCGCTGTTCCTAATGCTAATACAGCTGGCGAACATTTTCTTGTAGCCGCGCTAGGAGGGTGGGCCTTTTCTTGTACCTTGACTTGTTCCCTGAGTGGCTGTCAAGTGTGTGGGTCAGAAGCTGGCGTTTCTTCCCCAGACATTCCGGTGGTAGCAACCGGTGCCCCTGCACCACCTGTGGACGCTTTGTCGGCGGTCCTGGAATCATTTGTTGCCAGGGTGGAAGCGGTGTGCGGCACAAGGGGGGTAAAATATGCCCCTCCCTCCACCATCTTCTGGGGAAAGCTCTGACTCGGGCCTGGCTGTGAAACAGGACCCCTGTTCTGACGGGTCAGAGTATGCAGACCAGGACCATTTGGACAGTGAGGAAGACTCCGTGTCCGGGTCAGCGCAGGACAAGGCGCTTGTTGGAGCACTTATCACCGCAGTGCGGGAAACCCTCAAACTTGTGGATGCGGCTGGGACATCTGCTCAGGTGTCGGTCCCTTTTGGGTCCCACAAGCCGACCCGCACTACTATGGTGTTTCCTTATGTAATTTATTTTGATACGTTTATAGACACAGAATGGGAACAACCGCAGAGGTCCTTTTCGGTCCCAAAACGCATGGTGGTCCATTACCCCTTTTGAGGAGAGCCTTCTGAAAAAATGGGCATCTCCCCCGGTTGTGGACCCCCCGGTATGCCGGTTAAACAAAGTAACCGCTATTCCGGTTGAGGGGACCCCTGCATTTAAGGACCCTGCGGATAGGAGTTTCCAGGCGGTGGCCTGGTCCATGTTTACCATGCTGGGATCTGCATTACGGACAGTTTTGGCTGCGGCTCTGGTGTCAGACACTTACAGAATGGGCTAAATGCAAATTTTGCACCAGGAGTTGGAAAGACAACAGGTTTCCCCGGTCTGCGTAGAAATGGCTGACCAGTTGGTGCATGGCCTCAAATATGTCTGCGATGCAGCCCTGGACACAGCTCCCCTGCTTTCTAGAGCCTCAGTATCTGCTGTGGTACTGCGTCTCCTGATTTGGCAAAAATGCTGGTCCGCGGACCAGACTTCCAAGAAGGCTCTGGCTGATTTTCCTTTCCAGGGTAGTAGGCTATTTGGAGCCTCGCTGGATGACATTATTAAGGATGTCACTGGGGGTAAGAGCACACTGCACCCACAATCCAGAAAAGGTAAGGAGCCACGCTGCTGGCCTGGGCCCTCCTTTTCCGCTCAGAAGCGTTTTTTTTTTCGTCAGTCCGGGCCCGCAGGTAAGCGTTCCCAGGTCAACAAGGGACCAGCTGACGGACAAAAGCGTCCCTGGGTACGCAAGCCAAACAAGCCCGCAAACAAATCTGCTACTGTATGAAGGTTTACCCCCGCCCGACTCTCGGGTGGAGGGTCGCCTTCGCGAGTTTGCAGCTCGGTGGACCTCCTTGCTTTCTGACCAGTGGGTTTGCGAAGTGGTTTCATCAGGGTACAAGATAGAATTTCTTTCTTGTCCACCAAACAGATTTTTTCCCTCAAACCTTCATCTTTCTCCAGCTCATCGGAACGCCCTGTTTGGGGCAGTGCAGAACCTGCTAAAGCGCGGGGTGATAGTACCTGTGCCACTGCCGGAAAGGTTTCAGGGATTTTACTCCAATCTGTTTGTAGTCCCAAAGAAGGACAGGGTCTGTCTAATCCTGGATCTCAAGGCCCTCAACACCTTTGTAAAGGTGCGAAGGTTCAGGATGGAATCAGTTCGCTCTGTGGTCGCTGCACTCCATCCGGGGGATTTTCTAGCATCCTTGGACATCAAGGACGCATACTTGCATGTTCCCATATGCATCAGGCATCAGAGATTTCTGCGTTTTGCAGACGGGGACAATCACTACCAATTTGTGGCTCTCCCTTTTGGCCTGGAATCGGCACAAAGGGTTTTCACCAAGGTGCTCGCCATGATTCTGGCCTTGCTGAGACGGCGAGGTATCGCTATCGTGGGCTACCTGGACGACCTCCTTCTGAGAGCTGCTTCAGACTCAGAATTAGAGGAGGATGTAGCGATTGCCAGTCAGACCCTTCTAGAATTTGGTTGGGTACTGAACCTCCAGAAGTCGGTGTTGGTGCCGACTCAGCGCCTGGAATACCTAGGCTTGATCCTGGACGCCTCGGAGGCGAAGGTTTTTCTCCCTTTGCAGGCTCTTCAGGTGGCGGTGAAGCTGTTGGCATCCCGCAGGTGGTTGTCACTGCGCTTTTGCATGCGAGTTCTGGGTCTCATGGTAGCCTCCTTCGAGGCGGTACCGTATGCTCAATTCCACACTCGAGTCTTGCAGAAGGAGATCCTGTCCAAGTGGGACAAGTCTCCGTTGTCCCCGGATTGTCAAATCCGGGTGAGCCAACTAGTCAGGACTTCCCTGGTCTGGTGGCTGACATCTCCGGCCCTTCAGTCCGGAAAGTCGTTCCTTCCCTTTCAATGGACGGTGATCACGACGGACGCCAGCCTGACCGGTTGGGGGGGTGTTTGGGGGGTCCAGTCGACACAAGGTCGCTGGACACAGGAAGAATCCCGCCTGCCGATCAATGTACTGGAACTTCGGGCGATCAGGCAGTGCCTCTCCACATGGTCACAGAGGCTACAGGGGCGTCCAGTCAGGATCCAGTCGGACAACGCCGCGGTGGTGGCGTATGTCAACCATCAAGGAGGAACAAGGAGCTCGGCTGCAGCATCGGGGGTCGCTCACATCCTGCGGTGGGCAGAAAGGAGCGTGCCGGCTCTATCGGCTGTATACATTCCGGGCGTAGAAAACTGCCAAGCGGACTACCTAAGTTGCCAGATGCTGGACCAAGGAGAATAGTCGCTACACCCGGACGTGTTTCAACTCCTTTGCCTAAAATGGGGCACGCCAGACGTGGATCTCCTGGCTTCTCGACTCAATCGGAAGGTATTGAGGTTTGTGGCCAGGTCAAAAGATCCCTCAGCGTACGCAACGGACGCGTTGGTGGCCCCATGGGGACAGTATCGGCTGATCGATGCTTTTCTCCCACTGAAACTTCTTCCTCATCTGCTCCGCAGAGTGGAGACTGAGAGGATTCCAGTAATCCTAATTGCCCCAGATTGGCCTCCTGCGTCCCTGGTACGCCGACCTGGTGCACCTGGTGGCGGATGCCCCTTGGCAACTGCCGATGCGGGAGGACCTTCTGTCTCAAGGTCCCATACTTCATCCTGCTTTACAATCGCTGGCTTTAACGGCATGGCTATTGAAAGTCAGGTACTAAGGGACCGAGGCCTGTCGGATTCAGTAATTTCCACAATGCTGAGAGCATGGAAGTCATCTTCTCGGAAGATCTACCATCGCACGTGGAAGGCATACATCTCTATGTGTGAGGAGATGGAGTGGCGTCCATGGTCATATTCGGTTTCCAGGATCCTGCTGTTTCTACAGCGTGGAGTGGATCAGAAACTTGCCTTAAGCACCATTAAGACCCCTGGCAGCTCATTCACTGGTGAGTACGTTTGTGCAAGGGGCTCTGACATGTGGCTCCTCCGGTTCGACCACCGCTACCTCCGTGGGATTTGAATCTGGTGCTCTTGGTACTTCAGAAACCTCCCTTTGAGAACATCAGAGAGATTCCTCTTTTGACACTCTCTCAGAATGTTGCCTTTCTGGTGGCCATTACATCTGTCTGGAGGGTTTCTGAGTTGGCGGCCTTGTCTTGCGAGTCCCCCTACTTGATCCTCCATAAGGATAAAGCGGTGCTATGCTCGCAGCCTTCGTTTCTTCTTGAAGGGTGGTTTCGGCATCTGAATGAGGACATTGTACTTCCATCCTTGTGTCCTCGGCCGTCGCATCCCAAAGAGGTTGCGTTACATTCTTTAGACGTGGTACGTGTTCTGCGGGTGTATCTGTCTGCTACGGCTCCATTTCAGAGGTCAAACTCACTGTTTGTGTCGGTGACTGGTCCAAAGAAAGGCCTGGCGGTCTCGTCGGCCACCATTTCTCGGTGGATCAGACAGATTGTGATTCAGGCTTATGCCCTTAAAGGGCGGGCGCCTCCCTTTCCTGTCACGGCGCATTCGACCAGGGCGATTGCTGTCTCCTGGGCTTTTCGACATCAAGCGTCTGTCTCACAGGTGTGTAAGGCGGCGACCTGGTCCATCCGTTCACACCTTGCTTTGGCCGCAAGGTTTTGCAGGCGACTGTTTAAGGTTGCAACTACTCCGTTGAGGAGCTCTGTTGTGTGGGGTGAAGTTTGTTTGCTTGCGGTTCCCATCCCTCGTTTTTTTTTTTTACACTGCTTGGGGACGTCCCACTTGTCAACACTAAAGGAGCTGTGTCCGTCCATGGACGAAAGAGAAAATTAGGATTTTTGTACTCACCGTAAAATCCTTTTTTCTGAAGTCCATGGACGGACACAGCACCCACCCCTCCTGTTTGAGTTTGTATTGCTTTTTGACAAACTGAGCTGCTGAGTGCAGGGTGAGGGGTTATGACCAGAGGGACCGCCCCCTGTAAAGCTTTGGTATAATTACATGTTTTTGTATATCTAACATGTCTGCCTAGTCCTCTCCTAATAGACGGAACATAACCCACTTGTCAAGACTAAAGGAGCTGTGTCCGTCCATGGACTTCAGAGAAAAGGATTTTACGGTGAGTACAAAAATCCTATTTTGTTAAAACTAATTTTAGTTGAATTTAAGCCCAAACTGTTTTCTCCGTCTGGATAGTGTAGAAGGGTTGAATCTGTCAGTTTTACATTGCCTTTGGGTATCTTTTAGAGTTTCCCTATTTATTAAAGCAGACATTTCCAGTGTTTAGGTTTATGTCCATCACTAACCCAATGGTAAGGTGAGGGAGAAATTTGTAGAAAAGAGATTTTTTTACTGATTGGTCCAGGTTTTAAGCAGTATGACTGAAATCAAATTGTAAAGCGAAAGAGAATAGTGTGAACCTATAGACAATTTCCATAGGTGTGCATCCACTTCTACTGAAGTGATGCTTTCAGGAGTCATTCATATTGGACAGTGGGCTCCATTCACTAAAGCAGATGCCATGCAGTATTTAGGTCTCCAGACACATTTTTCCCTTAATATTACAAGCAATCTTGAAATTTTCAATTCACTATGCCATTTTGCAGTATTTGCTATAAAACGCTCAGTAAATACTACAAAAAAGGGGCTAAAGCCAATTCACAAAAGGAAATAAATGCATGCGGTAATTATGTAGTGGTCCAGGCATGTGGTATTTGAGGAATGTAAAAATATAATAGCCAATTTTGAGTAGTCACTGCCTTTTTGGATCAGTTCTCCCAACAGTAATGCATAGAAGCCTAAATATGGAAATATAGAAATCCATGGGGTTAATTTATTTAACCACTTGCTGGCCGTCAAATGACGGTTGGGCGGTGTGGCTCTTGTTCTAGGCGGGCGTCATATGACGTCCTCGCCTTCCCGGCCCACTAGGGGGCGCGCGCCGCGTCACAGGGGACCCGATGCGCGTGCCCGCCAGCCGCGATGTCTGCCAGGACACCTGCGATTGCCCAGTAACAGAGCAGGACCGTGGATCTGTGTGTGTAAACACACAGATCCATGTCCTGTCAGATGAGAGGAGACCGATGGTGTGTTCATAGTACAGAGGAACACCGATCGGTCTCCTCCCCTTGTGAGTTCCCTCCCCCTACAGTTAGAATCACTCCCTAGGTAACATATTTAACCCCTTGATCGCCCCTACTGTTAACCCCTTCACTGACGGTCACATTTATACAGCAATCAGTGCCTTTTTATAGCACGGATCGCTGTATAAATGGTAAATGGTCCCAAAAATGTGTCAAAAGTGTCCGATATGTCCGCCGCAATATCGCAGTCACGATAAAAATCGCAGATCGCCGCCATTACTAGTAAAAAAAAAATAATGATAAAAATGCTATAAATCTATCCCCTATTTTGTAGACGCTATAACTTTTGCGCAAACCAATATACGCTTATTGCGTGTGTTTTTTTTTGGTTTTTTTACCAAAAATATGTAGAATACATATCGGCCTAAACTGAGGAAAAAAATTGATTTTAAAAATAAAAAGGTGGATATTTATTATAGCAAAAATTTAAAAATATAGTATTTTTTTTTCTTTAAAACTTGTCACTCTTCTTTTGTTTATAGCGTAAGAAATAAACAACGCATTTGGGCACAGTGTTGCATGACCAGGCAATTGTCATTCAAAGTGCGACATCGCTGAAAGCTGAAAAAAGGCTTGGGCAGGAAGGGAGTGAAAGTGCCCTGTATTGAGGTGGTTAAAGTATAACTAAAGGAAAAACTTTTTTTTCTGTTTTGGACAAAGTGGAGATGGATTAGAACACCTGTCCAGTTTTTATTGATGTATGTGCCCTCGTTAGAGAGATTCCCCCTCTCTTTGTCCTGTTTACCATTATCATTAAAAGTGAAAGTAAAAGAAAATCCCAAAGTTTGGGTTGTCCCCAGAACAGTAATTGATTGGAAATTTTCCAATGTGGACACTGGTATTGGTGACCTGGGGGGCCACAAGGAATTCCTTTAATTTGTAGGGATTGCCTCTCACTTCCTGGTTTGGCTATGGGACAGAAAGTGAGGGTAAATCTTCCCAATGGGACACATATGGCAAATAAAAAAATTAAAAAACCTTACAGGTGTTATAAGCCCCTGCTTACTCTATCCATAATGGAATAAAAAGTTTTGCCTATAGTTCTACTTTAGAACAAATAGACTGTGCACTTTGCAAGTTGCTCCAGAGCTTAGTAAATGAGATAAAGCTTCACTTTACAAAGAATACCCAATCACATTCCAGGGAAAATAACAGATTTTTTACCTGCACATGATTGGATGATGGAAGTCAGCAGAGCGCCCCCTCATTTATTAAGCTCTGGAACAACTGCACTTGCAAAGTGCTCAGTCTGTGTGCCTTTTAGTAAATCCACTGCATTACTTTTAGTAAATCCCACCTACTACATTACATGTAGTAAAATCTAACTATTTTCACTTGTCATGTCGCCAGATTTTGAGACTTTTTGGGTATATACAATCATATACATCAGGGCTCAAAATTTCAAGTCCTGAGCCACTAGCCAGTCCTTAAAGGGGTTGTAAACCCTTGTGTTTTTTCACCTTAATGCATCACATGCATGCATGTAAATCTTCTCAATGACCACAAGTGTAAGGAGCATTCTTCCCACTGACCATCACACTAATGTATCATGAGTTGTAGATATCGTAATTTTTAGCAGGGGTTTCCTGAGACTGGAAAGTTATTTCAAGGTGGGTTCTGTGTTGAAAAGGGCTGCTTGAACATGTAACAAAGGGCAAAACTTTATTTTTAATTTTGGATAGAGTAATGGAGGGTTAGAACCCCTGTCAGTTTTGTTTTTTTTTGCCATCTGTGTCCCATTGGGAGGGGTTTACCTTCACTTCCTGTTCCATAGCCAAAACCGGAAGTGAGCGGAAATCCCTGCAAATTACTGGAATCCCTTGGGGGCCCCCCAAGTCACTGGAACTAGTGTCCCCATGGGAAAATTTCCCCTCTATTACTTTTCTGGGGACAACCCAAAATTTGGGATTTTCTTTTCATTTCACTTTCAATGATGATGGTAAACAGGACAAACAGAGGGTGAATCTCCCTGATGGAGCAATAAAAAATGAATAGGTGTTCTAATCCCTCTCCACCCAATCCTTTAACTATACTTTATACAAAGGAAAAAAGGTGACTGAATACCAATCAAAGGGAAGCTGCTTTCACAGGAAACACATGGGGTATCAAAAACAACTAAGTTAAATTAAATAAATACAAAATATCTTTATAAATGTGAAATATTAAATGAAAATAGTATCAAAAATCACACACATATATAAATACCCTTCTTCCACCAATAAAAAAGACCGCTTTGTAGAAAGTGTGATTTGTTTTTGTTTTTTTATATATACTATTTTCATTTGATATATGACATTTGTAAAGATATTTTGTATTTACTTAATTGAACTTATGCTGGCCATACACTATACGAAAAATCGGCCGAACCCATTTTCAAAAAAAGGAACATTCGGCCTTGAGTGCAAACGATGGTGCCATCATGTAATGACCGATAAATCGTTCAGAGGACATAAATAAAAAAAAATTGTTTTTTTTTTTTTTTACATATACCTAGTGCAGACAGTTCGGACGGGAAACACATTAACCTTTCAATTTATCGTTCGTTTGGCAGAAGTTTTCCAAACTTGCCGTTCGTTTTTTTCCCACAAAAACCTCACGAACGATTAATGATTTGTGCCCATTAACAAAAAACTTTTCGAAAAAACGATAGGGTATTTTACCGCATTTTTTAAAGCAGTAGATACTGCTTTGTGAATGGAGCCCACTGTCTTTATTCATTGTATTGTACTAATTGTATTGTATTCACTATATTTGTCAGACTATATTTGTCAGACAGCAAAGGGGTAATTTATTTTGGCATTTTATTCATGAGCACATTCGCAATATAATACCAAACCCTGTACTGTCTTAGATAATTAAGGAGTGTCAAGTCCCTGGATTTGTCTCCAAAGTAGAGCATTTGGAATATGATTGTTTTATATTACTGATGCAAGAAAAATATTAAAGGAGAGGATTTCCAAATCCTCCAAGCCTGTAATCTGAAGTCTGCACCTAATATTGATGTCATTCTATTTCGTTTTTTTTCAGACTGTAATCTTTTAAACTTAGTACTGTATTTGAACTAGGTGAAGATTATGCCGTTTGCTTCTGCCAAAAAAGTTCTGTACTGAATTGGGTGATTCACAGGGCCACACATGTAAATTGCCACCATCCCTTGATGATACATGGAATAAACCTCAAAAATATGGGATTTTGTAGGCAATTAAAAATGAAATTATATATATATATATATATACATATATACATATACATACAGTGGGTACGGAAAGTATTCAGACCCCCTTATATTTTTCACTCTGTTATATTTCAGCCATTTGCTAAAATCATTTACGTTCATTATTTTTCCTCATTAATTAACATGGTCCTAAGTATTCAGACCCTTTGCTGTGACATTCATATATTTAACTCAGGTGCTGTCCATTTCTTCTGATCATCCTTGAGATGGGTGCTACACCTTCATTTGAGTCCATCTGTGTTTGATTATACTGATTGGACTTGATTAGGAAAGTCACACAGCTGTCTATATAAGACATTACAGCTCACAGTGCATGTCAGAGCAAATATGAGAATCATGAGGTCAAAGGAGAACTACCTGAAGAGCTCAGAGACAGAATTGTGGCAAGGCACAGATCTGGCCAAGGTTACAAAAAATTCTGCTGCACTTAAGGTTCCTAAGAGCACAGTGGCCCCATAATCCTTAAATGGAAGACCAGAACCCTTCCTAGAGCTGGCCGTCTGGCCAAACTGAGCTATCGGGGGAGAAGAGCCTTGGTGAGAGAGGTAAAGAACAACCCAAAGATCACTGTGGCTGAGATCCAGAGATGCAGTCGGGAGATGGGAGAAAGTTGTAGAAAGTCAACCTGCACTGTAGCCCTCCACCAGTCAGGCCTTTATGGCAGAGTGGCCCGACGGAAGCCTCTCCTCAGTGCAAGACACATGAAAGCCCTGCAGATTCTCTGGTCTGATGAGACCAAGATAGAACTTTTTGGCCTTAATTCTAAGCGGTATGTGTGGAGAAAACCAGGCACTGCTCATCACCTGTCCAATCCAGTTCCAACAGTGAAGCATGGTGGTGGCAGCATCATGCTGTGGGGGTGTTTTTCAGCTGCAGGGACAGGACGACTGGTTGCAGTCGAGGGAAAGATGAATGCGGCCAAGTAGAGGAATATCCTGGACGAAAACCTCCTCCAGAGTGCTCAGGACCTCAGACTGGGCCGAAGGTTTACCTTCCAACAAGACAATGACCTTAAGCACACAGCTAAAATAACGAAGGAGTGGCTTCACAACAACTCCGTGACTGTTCTTGAATGGCCCAGCCAGAGCCCTGACTTAAACCCAATTGAGCATCTCTGGAGAGACCTAAAAATGGCTGTCCACCAACATTTACCATCCAACCTGACAGAACTGGAGATGATCTGCAAGGAGGAATGGCAGAGGATCCCCAAATCCAGGTGTGAAAAACTTGTTGCCTCTTTCCCAAAAAGACTCATGGCTGTATTCGATCAAAAGGGTGCTTCTACTAAATACTGAGCAAAGGGTCTGAATACTTAGGCTCATGTGATATTTCAGTTTTTCTTTTTTAATAAATCTACAAAAATGTCAACAATTCTGTGTTTTTCTGTCAATATGGGGTGCTGTGTGTACATTAATGAGGAAAAAAATGAACTTAAATGATTATAGCAAATGGCTGCAATATAACAAAGAGTGAAAAATTTAAGAGGGTCTGAATACTTTCCATACCCACTGTGTATATGTGTGTATGTTGTATGTGTATGTGTGTGTATATATATATATATATATATATATATATATATATATATATATATATATATATATATATATATATATATAATATTTTTTTTTTTTCTTATATTTATTGTAGAAAAATTTACATAAAAAATCTCATGTTGCAAATACAACACAATTCATCAATGATATTATCAATATTGCACAATTAACTGTTGACCATAAGTGGTAGTCCCCATCTACTTGCTGTTCCCTTCGTCATTGATTGTGCTTAGGAATACAGCAGAGGGGGATAACCAACGCGTTTCAATTGTACTGTTATACATGAATCTTCAGGGAATAATACCACTTCTGAAAAAACTGCTTTAATTAGTAAACCATTGGTACATAATTGTATGAAAGAATACATGCAAACCACCATCCACATGCACTTACAATGTAAAAAAATGTTTAGCAGAAGCACTCCTCCAGGTGGCAAGGATACCATATTTCGGCCTTTGAAGACCTCCGCCAAAGAGTCACCAGAATATCAGCATCCCTTGATTACCTGAAAGTGGGCTGCCCCAAGAGACGATGGAAAACGTGTACAGATAATTAGTATCAATTCCAGGGTATACTGGGTCTATTCCAGTATACCCTGGAATTGATACTAATTATCTTCCTGGGGATTTACCATTTTTTGTCTTGCCCCCCTTATCCTACAATGCAAGTTTCCATCGTCTTTTGGGGCAGCCCACTTTCAGGCAATCAAGAGATGCTGATATTCTGGTGACTCTTTGGCGGCGGTCTTCAAAGGCCGATATATGGGTATCCTTGCCACCTGGAGTGGCAAAACCTTTTTTTTACGCTGTAAGTGCATGTGGATGATGATTTACATGTATTCATTTATACAATTATGTGCCAATGATTCACTAATTTAAGCTGTTTTTTCAGAAGTGGTATTATGCCCTGAAGAAGATTCATGTATAACAGTACAATTTAAATGCGTTGGTTATCCCCCTCTGCTGTATTCCTCGGCACAATCATTGACGAAAGGAACAGCAATTAGATGGGGACTACCACTTATTAACAGTTATTGTGCAATATTGATAATATCATTGATGCAATGTGTTGTATTTTCAACATGAGATTTCTTTATGTAAATTTTTCTACAATAAATATACATTTTTATATATATATGAAATTTAATTTTTAATTGCCTACAAAATCCCATATATTTGAGGTTTACAGTGGAACCTTGGTTTAAGAGTAACGCGGTTAACGAGCGTTTTGATTTACGAGCAACTTTTTTTTTTTAATTCTTACTCGGTTTGCGAGTGTTGTCTCGCAAGACAAGCAGAATTCAGCCCAATAGGGCATGCAGCACCGCATTTGGCCTGACATGCAGGGGCGGCGGAGCCAAGCAGAGCCAAACAGCGTCGATCGGCGCCGTTCGGCAATGCTCGGAAAGACACGGAAATACTCAGTTTCAGACGTTTGCCGAGGTTACTCGACGTGTCCTCGGGCCTTTCCGGCCATTTCCGAGGCTCTCCGGCGCCCCCCACCTCTGGCCGCATGCTATTGAAGTCAATGCGGAAAAAATTATTTTAGTTTCCATTGACTTCAATGGGAAAACTCGCTTTGATATGCGAGTACTTTGGATTACGAGCATTCTCCTGGAACGGATTATGCTCGTAATCTGAGGTTCAACTGTATTTCATGAAAAAGTTTTGTAC